>OZ007562.1:165433106-166669981 GCA_963931875.1 Pollenia griseotomentosa | reverse complement strand
AAGAATTTTTCCTGAAGTCCAAAGTACATTTTTTGTTTTTTCATTTTTGTCTTTCTTTTTCCTGTTGACCTTTTTCAGCACAACTTGAAGGACAAATGAACACATAGAGCTCGTGCCTTAGCTTTTAACAATAATTAGTATTGTGGTTATTTTGTTGAACTATTTATGGTTTTTAATCCAAATTTTTAATATTTCTAATTAGGCTTAAGTTCATTAAATTTAATTTTCATTAAATTATTTTTATGAAGAAAGGTGTTTTTACAACATGAAAATTAATTAAAATTGTTATTGATAATCTTTCATTTTTGACCGTGGCCGGGATTCGAACCGCGGCCGGCAGGTTACCATGACATGTTTCGATCGCAACCACTCGATCTTCTCAAATGGATTTGCCGTTTTACACTCGCAGCCATCGAAGGCTGCTGACGTCAATAGTCAAACATCAATCCTTAAACCAAATTGTATTTTAACCTTTGGTAGATCGAAGTTTGCTTTTTTGAATGATTATCTATTTTCATTGATTTTACATGTTCTTCCTTACTTCCGGCAAATCCATTTGAGAAGATCGAGTGGTTGCGATCGAAACATGTCATGGTAACCTGCCGGCCGCGGTTCGAATCCCGGCCACGGTCAAAAATGAAAGATTATCAATAACAATTTTAATTAATTTTCATGTTGTAAAAACACCTTTCTTCATAAAAATAATTTAATGAAAATTAAATTTAATGAACTTAAGCCTAATTAGAAATATTAAAAATTTGGATTAAAAACCATAAATAGTTCAACAAAATAACCACAATACTAATTATTGTTAAAAGCTAAGGCACGAGCTCTATGTGTTCATTTGTCCTTCAAGTTGTGCTGAAAAAGGTCAACAGGAAAAAGAAAGACAAAAATGAAAAAACAAAAAATGTACTTTGGACTTCAGGAAAAATTCTTGACAAAAGTACGAAAAAACGGAAGTAAGGAAGAACATGTAAAATCAATGAAAATAGATAATCATTCAAAAAAGCAAACTTCGATCTACCAAAGGTTAAAATACAATTTGGTTTAAGGATTGATGTTTGACTATTGACGTCAGCAGCCTTCGATGGCTGCGAGTGTAAAACGGCAAATCCATTTGAGAAGATCGAGTGGTTGCGATCGAAACATGTCATGGTAACCTGCCGGCCGCGGTTCGAATCCCGGCCACGGTCAAAAATGAAAGATTATCAATAACAATTTTAATTAATTTTCATGTTGTAAAAACACCTTTCTTCATAAAAATAATTTAATGAAAATTAAATTTAATGAACTTAAGCCTAATTAGAAATATTAAAAATTTGGATTAAAAACCATAAATAGTTCAACAAAATAACCACAATACTAATTATTGTTAAAAGCTAAGGCACGAGCTCTATGTGTTCATTTGTCCTTCAAGTTGTGCTGAAAAAGGTCAACAGGAAAAAGAAAGACAAAAATGAAAAAACAAAAAATGTACTTTGGACTTCAGGAAAAATTCTTGACAAAAGTACGAAAAAACGGAAGTAAGGAAGAACATGTAAAATCAATGAAAATAGATAATCATTCAAAAAAGCAAACTTCGATCTACCAAAGGTTAAAATACAATTTGGTTTAAGGATTGATGTTTGACTATTGACGTCAGCAGCCTTCGATGGCTGCGAGTGTAAAACGGCAAATCCATTTGAGAAGATCGAGTGGTTGCGATCGAAACATGTCATGGTAACCTGCCGGCCGCGGTTCGAATCCCGGCCACGGTCAAAAATGAAAGATTATCAATAACAATTTTAATTAATTTTCATGTTGTAAAAACACCTTTCTTCATAAAAATAATTTAATGAAAATTAAATTTAATGAACTTAAGCCTAATTAGAAATATTAAAAATTTGGATTAAAAACCATAAATAGTTCAACAAAATAACCACAATACTAATTATTGTTAAAAGCTAAGGCACGAGCTCTATGTGTTCATTTGTCCTTCAAGTTGTGCTGAAAAAGGTCAACAGGAAAAAGAAAGACAAAAATGAAAAAACAAAAAATGTACTTTGGACTTCAGGAAAAATTCTTGACAAAAGTACGAAAAAACGGAAGTAAGGAAGAACATGTAAAATCAATGAAAATAGATAATCATTCAAAAAAGCAAACTTCGATCTACCAAAGGTTAAAATACAATTTGGTTTAAGGATTGATGTTTGACTATTGACGTCAGCAGCCTTCGATGGCTGCGAGTGTAAAACGGCAAATCCATTTGAGAAGATCGAGTGGTTGCGATCGAAACATGTCATGGTAACCTGCCGGCCGCGGTTCGAATCCCGGCCACGGTCAAAAATGAAAGATTATCAATAACAATTTTAATTAATTTTCATGTTGTAAAAACACCTTTCTTCATAAAAATAATTTAATGAAAATTAAATTTAATGAACTTAAGCCTAATTAGAAATATTAAAAATTTGGATTAAAAACCATAAATAGTTCAACAAAATAACCACAATACTAATTATTGTTAAAAGCTAAGGCACGAGCTCTATGTGTTCATTTGTCCTTCAAGTTGTGCTGAAAAAGGTCAACAGGAAAAAGAAAGACAAAAATGAAAAAACAAAAAATGTACTTTGGACTTCAGGAAAAATTCTTGACAAAAGTACGAAAAAACGGAAGTAAGGAAGAACATGTAAAATCAATGAAAATAGATAATCATTCAAAAAAGCAAACTTCGATCTACCAAAGGTTAAAATACAATTTGGTTTAAGGATTGATGTTTGACTATTGACGTCAGCAGCCTTCGATGGCTGCGAGTGTAAAACGGCAAATCCATTTGAGAAGATCGAGTGGTTGCGATCGAAACATGTCATGGTAACCTGCCGGCCGCGGTTCGAATCCCGGCCACGGTCAAAAATGAAAGATTATCAATAACAATTTTAATTAATTTTCATGTTGTAAAAACACCTTTCTTCATAAAAATAATTTAATGAAAATTAAATTTAATGAACTTAAGCCTAATTAGAAATATTAAAAATTTGGATTAAAAACCATAAATAGTTCAACAAAATAACCACAATACTAATTATTATTATTATTATTATTATTATTATTATTATTATTATTATTATTATTATTATTATTATTATTATTATTATTATTATTATTATTATTATTATTATTATTATTATTATTATTATTATTATTATTATTATTATTATTATTATTATTATTATTATTATTATTATTATTATTATTATTATTATTATTATTATTATTATTATTATTATTATTATTATTATTATTATTATTATTATTATTATTATTATTATTATTATTATTATTATTATTATTATTATTATTATTATTATTATTATTATTATTATTATTATTATTATTATTATTATTATTATTATTATTATTATTATTATTCAACATAACAACTATGCTAAAGATCGCAACGTTTTAAACGTTTTCAATATATATCGAACAACACTTGCAATAGAATTCTATAATGACACCAGATTTTTATACAAAATTGACCACAACCACCAAACACGAAGCAGCATTCAAGGAAAGTTCAAAGTCCAAAAATTCCGTAATGAATATAGCAGAAGCACCTTACCAGTAATGTTACCAACAATCTTCAATACAATACCCAATGATGTTCTTTCTAGAAGCAACAACAATAGAGCCAGAAACAAAGTCCTTAAAACACATTTTATCAATACACAATGAAGAAATGAATTAAAACAATAGAAAATAAGTTTTATTGTAAATTTTAATTAGAATGTAAAAAAAAAAGTATTAAAACTTCTTTTGTATATTTGATGTTTACTATACCCACCTGCAGATAAGCCATAACGGCTTCGCAAGGTTATACTAACACTAAATTGTACACTGAATAATTAATAATAAAGTGAATAAAAATTAAAAAAAAAAAAAAAAAAAAAAAAAAAAAAAATTATTTTTATTATTATTATTATTATTATTATTATTATTATTATTATTATTATTATTATTATTATTATTATTATTATTATTATTATTATTATTATTATTATTATTGTTATTATTATTATTATTATTATTATTATTATTATTATTATTATTATTATTATTATTATTATTATTATTATTATTAACTGATGATGTGATTAGATAAACTTCAAAAATTAACATGATTACTTTATATTGTCGGAAAATAATCAGGAGCAATCCTAAATCTGCAGATTGGATCTAAAAGGGCCAATATCAATAAATTGTTGCTGTAAGTTGATTGTTAAATAACGTTCTTCTTACTCGTTTTTAATGTATAGTTTTACCATCCAGAACAACTTTATTAGGGTTTAAAAGTGAATGTTTTGATATTGGCTTTTTTAGTTCCAAGTCACAGAAATTATATACCTTTTTTTTAAACTACATATTAAAAAAAAACAAATTAGAGTGCTATATTCGGCTATTCCAAATCTTATATTCCCATCACCATAGTGCGATAATAACAGAAAGTTATATAAATACCGCTCTTTAGATATAAATAAAACAACTTTGTAAACGCCCACTTATCCAACCCCGCCCACATTTCATCGGATCTTGTGTATTTATAAAATAAAAGATGCTTGTACCTAATTTGGAAATTTAAGATCTTGCTGTTCTCCAGATATTCTAAAAAATTAAATAAAAAAACAACTCTGCGTGAGTGTCCTTCTGGTATTTATTGTAAAGTAATGAATCTGCTGAGAAAGAGAGAGATAGAAAATAAGATTAACAAGGTCTGCAAGGGTACCAAGAGTGAATACCGCTTGTATAAAACTTCTGCAAGGAAAGACGATTTGAAGACATAAGCTTTGGCAAAACAGGATTTGATATTATGAAAAACTTCGACCCGACGAAATTAAATGTGGGGATAGCTCAAAATAGATTTATTTGTATATTAAGAAAGCTAAGAGTAAAGGCTCAGTTAGTCTTTACTTTCTGTTCTGTTACGAATCAGCTGATTTGTTTTTGTTATGGGAAATTGATTAGTTTTTCTGTTCTGTTGCCGTTCAGTTTGTTAAAATCAAAAACTTGTTAAGTAATTGCAAGTGACAGCAAAATAAAAATTAAAAAATACATTTTTATATTGAAATAAACTATTTTTTGATTTTAAGAATTCATAAAATTTAATTTCTTCAAATTTATGTGCATTAAAGTTATTGAAATAAAACAATGGACAGTGCAAAACTAATAAATTTGGCATAAATGGCTGATAAGTTTCTATAGAAAAAGTAACTATTACAATTTCGTAACAGAACGGCACGGAACAGAACAGAAACAGAAAGTAAAAACTAACTGAGCCTTAAGGCCTGTTTATATTAACCCATCGATATACCCTTTTACCTTCGTTGAAGGGTATAATAATCGAAATTAGTCGTTAAGATACATAGTAATATTTATATTCCGGTTGTAATTTCTACAATATTGATCTTAGACACTACCTTCTTCTGCTTTATTTGCTTATTCGTTCTTTGAATTGAGGCGACCAATACATTTACAATTTGTTTACGTATTTCACATTTCAAAAAAAAAAAATTGTTTTGTATATTTAATTTATTTTATATATTCCAGTGCTGTGGAGTCGTCAAGAAATAGTTATAACTCCGACTCCGACTCCTTCCGCTGATATTTTTTAGGTACGACTCCGACTCCTACTCTACACAGAAAAAATTAAAAATTGATTTTAATCACCAAATTCGTAGAATCAAGTAAACAATTTGTTGATTTTGCACCTATTACCAAAATAATTATATTGATTACTAAAAAGTGTAGAAATTGAAAATTTTGATTTTTTTTTTCAACAAATGATATTTTAAATTTTGATTAAAAATATGATTTAAAAAACTGTACGATTTCAAACAATGTGCTGATTGATTCAATTATAAAAATAATTGACAAAAAATCGTTATTCTACTCAATTATTTCAGTTAATTCAAAATAAATAATAAAATAAACAATATAGTAATTGAAATAAGCAATTAATTAATTAAATTTTTGGTTGGATTTAATCAAAATTGTAATTGAATGAATTAAACTGAATAATTAAAATTTAAATTTAGTATTTATTAACCTAATAATTAATTATTTTGTATGCAAATTCCTAGTAAAACAAAACCACAATTTTTTTTTTTTTGTGAATTTGTAAATTTATTTTAAACATTTATAAAAGGATAAACATATGTGTAACAAAATTCATTTGAGAAAATAAAGATATAATATAATTAGGTTTACTGATTTGGTGATTAAAATCAATTTTAAATTTTTTCTGTGTTCTCTTTTAACAAAGCTTGTAATAGTAAAAAAACATCTAGAGTAAGGTACATATGTCCAGTAAAACAAGCAAAATTTAAGTTAATATTAACTATAATATTTACATATATAAGTTTAATTTATTTTATAATTAAAAATTAGTTCTACTAATTTAAAAAAAAAAACAAAATACTAAAGTGTATATTTGCATCACTTAGCGTTTACAAAACAAAAGACTTGAAAAGGAAAAATTATCTAAATTTTAAAATAATATTAAACTAACTACTACAAAATTATCAAACTTATATGTATTTATTGTAGCAATTCATGTTTGATGCAACAAATTTTAGAAGACTTCTTTGTTACAGGAATTTCATATATTACATATTGCAAAAAATCGTAAAATAGCTCTGACTCTTCAGGATATTCTATGTTAAAAATAAAAAATTATTTTATTAAAATATAAAGTGATTGCAATATTGAACAAAATGGATATCTGATCTTATCAAAATCTAATATCTTTTAAGATTTGCCAACTTATTATATCTTTTGCCTATTCTATAAAATTCCTAAAATTAATGCATATATACATATGTATATTAAAATTGTAATAAATTTGTTTTAACTACTTTCAATTACTTACTATTTCTTCTGTTGGAAATATTGTGCAAATTTCCTTTTCTAATTCGGTGCAATCAGATAGCGAATACTCAATTCCATTTTCTTCGATAAATTTTGATATTGTTCCAATTAACAAATTTCTTTGTTCGTCATGTAATTTTCCAGTTTTATTGAAAAAATTTTTTATTTCTTTTCCATTATATGTAGTATTCAGAATTTCCATTAAGGAAATTTTTTGAGTTTTAAATGTATTAAATGTAAACTTGTATTTATAACGGCAGGTTCATTACATTTTATCCAGTTCTTCCAATTTGCTTCAAAAATTGCTTGATCTCCTACCGTCAAATTGCAAAAGAGTTTACTAACGTGTGTTTGGGTTAAAATTTTTAAAACTTTTGTTGTTATTTTTAGGTCTAAAAACAGAAACAAGTTTTACAGTCTTACATAAATAAATAATTTATATATAAACCTAATAATTTATTAATGCTAAACATTTTTTACAATAATATAATAATGGAAAAATATGCTACAAAGTCTAGTTTTGCTTCTATTTTACATTAAATTGTCTTACCTTGAAAATAAGTGTATAAATGATCCAAATTCCATCCCTCTAACAAATCGCCAATATCAGGCTCAAATGAACTCATATTAATAGATACTTTTATAATATTCCTTTAGTTTAACAAAAGATTTTCCCTGGGTGGTTTTTACTTTCTCAGTAGGTGGAAATCCAACTTCTAAAAATCTAACAAATGTATAATTATCATGAAGTTTTTCATATTCATATGCAGGGAAGTGATCCATATTTATGTATGTACATACATATCTATATATGTGTATATGTATTTACAGAAATCATTTTAAATTTTTTGGTATGTTGATGTTTGTTTCTAACAAAACATACATATATGTACAAACATACATATGTAAATCTCTATGTACATACATACATACCTTAATCATTTACTTTTTTTAGTCTAATACATACATACCTTTTTTATGTACGATAATTCCTTTCTTAGAAAGCTGTATAATCTTTTGTTTGTATGTTTTTTTGTTGTCACAAATAACTTATATTTACACTTTTTTAATATTAATTTGCAAAATTTTTTTTCCTGCACAAATAAACTGAATTTTTTCTTTTATTATTTTTTTTTTTTGATTGATTTTTTAAGTATGAATTTGAAAAAAGTGTTGTCACCTACTGATTTTCAAAATCACTCAAACAAGGAAAAAGTTCTTATTTTAAATGTATGTAACATTTTTTTACCTTAAAATACATACCCACATAATTTGTTTCTATTATGTTACCTTAATATATTTTTGTAGTATAATTACATTTAGAAATGAAATTAAAAAACATAAGAACAAAAAAACTATCTAAGAATTAATAAATACATAAAGCACATCGACTAAGGGACATGAATGCGATAACTTTTGAAAATTTAATAGTATACTATTATCACAAAAAAATTATATCGTAAAATTAAAATATTATCATAAAAACTGAAAACAAAAATCATACCTTTGTATTATTAATTTACAAAATTAAAAAACACAAAAGCTTTGGAAGGCCCTGAGAATAAAAATTTTCAATACAATGCGAAGTAAAAAATTTTCGAGTTGGTGTGAACTGAATTACTATATTTTTGATGTCTAATACCCAATTTAAAACCCAATTATTTTTCTGTTTATTTAGCGTTTTTTTTTATTTTTACACGTTGGCATTACATTAATTTAAACAAAATAATCAATTAAGGTTTTGATTTATTTGATTATTATTTTATTTATAAATTGCTTTTAAAACAATTAAAATATTAATTGAATGAAAATCATATTCTTAGTTTTTGTTCAATAAAGAAATTAATTCATTTAATTATCATATTATTTAAATCATAATATTTTTTAATCATTATGTGTAATTGATAAAAAACCAAGGAAAATTTTTTCTGTGTAACCTTGATACTTATTAGACTGGTCCTTAAATGACTTTAAACTCTTTTTTTATTCAGTAACTTTGAAATGGTTAAATATATCAAGAAAATGGTTCTGGATATTTTAAATCTAACGTGCCGCATTGAGCTTTAAAATACCCCCCCAGGAAATTTGTATCAGTTATTCTTAAAGCACTTATCCCGTGACCAGTGAATAAAATTTATTATAAAACGTGATAGGTGACATATCACTTAACTGGTGATAATGTGTTTGAAGTATATTACTCTGGAGGAGAGGCAATTGACGGTAAACTAGTCATGTGACTGTATTTTATGCTGGTAGTGGCTGATTCTATCTGGTATTACCTTATATGAAGGGAAAGGAAACAGGCATTGTTTTAACCAAAATCTAACTTATACATTTAGGTAATTTTTGTGACCTGTCACAAAGTGTCAAAACGATGTCAATTAACCCCCTACTAAGACATCGCCATGTAAAAGTGACAAGTCCCCGTTACATATTTTCACTTAATAATTTCACCACAGGAGCTACAGGAGATTTCAAGTCATATATGTATACACTTATAAAATTATTACAGTAACTGATTGTGGGTTATTAAATTCGTTTTCCGTACTGTTAAAATTTAATCAAAATATAGTTGTTTTACGAATAATTTTATTTTTTAACATTTATGTTTGTTATTCAAAAAACAAACTACCAAAAAATAATGTTTTTTCGTATTTATTTTGTTATGTAGTTTGATTTTTGTCGGTTAAAATATATTTTTTAAAAGTAAAAACTATTCAATTTTAAGGAATATGCAGTTTAATAAATAAAAAATTTAAAAATGAATGTAAAAATCATTTGTTTTAAATGAAATGTAAATGATCCGTTTTTTGAATGAGTTTTAAGTTGTTTAAAATGAATTTTCGTTTGAATTTAACTACATAATATTTTGAGCGTATGAACATGGCTACAAAAATATTTGTCAATATACGATAAATAAAAAACAACTTGTTTACCAATTTAATTTTTAAATTCCTTAATTCGGCTCAATTTCATTAACGATATCTTGGCGAAAGGGTAAAACAGTGAACCAGCGAGTTTTGTTACGGAAATTTTAGGTCACATAAAAACTTAGAAAAGGACTTGCTTCGATACAATCTATATATTTATTCTCATAAAGAAAAACAATGTTTAAATATGAATTGATATTTAAATAGAATTAGTGAAATTGGCTATTAAAATTTTTTTATTTTTATTTGAAAAATTTGAATGGCAAAAATTTTGGACTCCGACTCCGGTACAAAAACCTCAACACCGACTCCGACTCCACAGCCCTGTATTATTCAGTAGTTCCGCAAAAGCACCTCTATTCTCAGAAGTATGAACATATGTCAAGATTTCTGATACTTTCTGATTCTTTTCTCCTAAAATGACCCAAGTATGACGTCTTTCTTTTCTTATACCTTTAACTAAGACCAATGACTATAAATTTATATAAATTAAATAGAAGTGGGTTTTCCGAAGACCCCAGAAACGATGGGGACAATGTTGTTATATATTTATATCACATATGCTCCGTTAAAGTTTCTGAATTTAAATTCAGCCAGATCGGTCCATAAATGAGCAAAAAAGCCATGACTGCTTCTAATTTTACTCACAAATGCCTTGTTGTGTTTTTTTCTCCTTTTTTGTGTATCAATATACAACATCCTACAAAATGTGGACGGGAATTGGAGAAGGTGGCGTGGCACAAAATAGTTTTCTTTTAATCTAGAGAACGGTATGGATCGGCATTGAAAATGTTTTTACTCCTTTATTAAAGACGATGTATTCAAAAGATTTATGTAAATTATTAGTATTGTGGTTATTTTGTTGAACTATTTATGGTTTTTAATCCAAATTTTTTATATTTTCAATTAGACTTAAGTTCATTAAATTTAATTTTCATTAAATTATTTTTATGAAGAAAGGAATTTTACAACATGAAAATCAATTAAAATTGTTATTGATAATCTTTCATTCTTGACCGTGGCCCGGGCTCGAACCCGGGCCGGCAGGTTACCATGACATGTTTCGATCGCAACCACTCGATCTCCTCAGATGGATTTGCCGTTTTACACTCGCAGCCATCGACGACTGCTGACGTCAATAGTCAAACATCAATCCTTAAACCAAATTGTATTTTAACCTTTGGTAGATCGAAGTTTGCTTTTTTGAATGATTATCCATTTTAATTGATTTTACATGTTCTTCCTTACTTCTGTTTTTTCGTACTTATGTCAAGAATTTTTCTTGAAATCCAAAGTACATTTTTTTTTATTTTTTTTTTAAATTTTTTAAATTTATGTAAATTCTTGCATAGCACAATTTTAATCAACATTCTATCCCTCATACTTTACACTGTACAAGTCTTAAAAATAAAAAAATTTTACAGTAGAAACGCTAAAAAGGAAAACAATTTAAATGTATCAAGAAAACCTTTTTGATTCTCTTTAGTAGAAAGACGTAAAACTACATGCCAAATGGGTGAATTTTTATTAACCCAATATATTTTTTTAAATGAGACGTCTCAATTCGTGGGTTAGTTATATTAAACTTTTGATAATTTGTTTAAGAGGCAAAGAAACCCGAAAAGAATAAAATATGACTGAAATTCAAACCCAAGCTACAAAGTACGTGTAATATGAGAACAGGAGTGTATCTAATCAAGCCGAGAACTATCTCCAACTAAAGCCAATATTCGTAATGAAATCATGGCCATTGTTACAGGATACCATTTTTTCAAAGCTTATCAAAAAAATTCTATAATAATAGAACAGATAAAAAGTATTAAACAACCTCATTAGAGGGTGAATGTTCAAATTTGCTTTTAAAATTGAACTTTTTGACAAAAAGAAAAAACAATTAAGAGTGCTTGCTATATTCGCCTTTGATACCATGGTGAAATAAACAGGTGGCAGCACTACGCCAGATGTCGATTTTTTGCTCTTGCATTGTTTGTCTAGGTTTATGTCAAAGTTTTATTTATGTTTACAAAAAGTCCACGTTTTGTGCTGTGATTTTTGTTTTTTATTAAAGTTTTTGATAATTTTGATAAGATATTGACCATAATTAAATAAAAATTGGCTAAAAATTTATTTATTTCATCACGTTTAGCGGCACGTTTGGATTTTTGTTTAATGTATTTTTTGACGTAAACGGTTATGTAATTTCCATTTTTGTTGTAATGTTGTATTTGTTGCCGTAACGATGCCACCTGCTTATTCCACCATGTTTGATACCCTCCACTGAGAATAATAATATTTATTTAATGAATCGGCTTTTAATTAGGCCGATGGATAATACCACTGTGCAGGCGCGGATCCAGCTTAAGCCTTAGGGGGGGTGGTAATTTTGTATGTTGTAAGAAAAAAAAATTGTTTTTAAAAATTTATTAAAAACAACATGTGTATATTATATTAAAAAAAAAACTCAACAATAAGGTTAAATAAAATATAAACTCAGTTCAATTTAAATTAAAATAAATTAATCTTTTTAAATATTTAGACAGAACAGTCTATTTTCTGTTATTGTTGATCTGAACCATGTTTTTATTCGACGAAGGGTGGGAAATGACTTCTCGCTCGTAGCATGACTGACGATCATTGAAACGAAAATTGGAAATATTTTTCTTAGATTTGGGTAGATATCTTCATCACAGTTTATTAAAGCATCCACAACGTTATCTGATAGATTTTCAGATATTTTCCATATTTGTTGCCAATGCAACAGTTCAGGCCCAAGTTGAGATGTTAGTAGGCGTTAATTTCTTTTATCAAATAAAATCAGCTCATCAGCTAGTTGTGGTTTTAAAAGATTTGTGTCTATATATGACTTGATAACGCTTTGAGGTAAAAGTTTAGGTATGCTCAATACTTTTAGGATATCTATTGGGAAAGGTGTTTTGAGATCTTCTAAAATAAATTCAATAAGAGGTATGTAACCTAGATTTCGGTAGTAAAGAGAAATAATCAATTGGAACCTCGATTTGAACGCAAATGGCTTTAACTTTTTTAAAAATCGCTTTAAATTGTTCTTCGGCTTTATTTATTTTCTCTTCAAGCCATATGATTAAAGTTTTGATAAGGCTTGATAATATAAGGCTTTTGATGAAGTATCTCTACCTTTCCAAAGGTTTTACTACACTTGTTGCAAAGAGTAAAATTGAGTCGTGACGGTCCACATATCTTGTCTCGCATAATGTAGAGAGTTTGGCTCCTAAATACTTTGCTAAAACTGCGTTTCGCTTGGGTTGGTTACATATAAAAAATTTTGTCGTTTCTTTAACAAATGATACAACTTTTTGTATTAATGGCAAGAAATTGAGTTGTTTGATTTATGGGAATAGCAAGGCGTTTGTTTCGCATTTTTCGAGGTTTCCAGAATTTATACCAGTTCCATTTTCTGCTGACATCAGAGGACACCCATCTGTTCCAGCTCCTACACAATTTTTTAGGTCAAGACCAAAATTTGTCAAAGCTTTAAGAACTATTGATGATAGTGCCTTCGCATCAATTGAAACATCAACGTCATTCATAATCATTGAAGCCTCTTCAAATGCGTTTACAACAAAGCCAATAAATTTTTCCCTTATAACTTTTTGTTGCATGTTGAAATATTTTAAAGATAAGGAAATCTGGCTTTTCCCCGCCAAATACGTGCTTTCGTCAAAAATTATCGTATAGAATTTTGATTCATATAACACATGTTTACATAAATATTGCATATACTAAGGCTTATTAATAATTAAACCGCACGCATTATCAAGTCAAACGTTTAGTCTTTGGGTATAGATGGCACCTGCCGGGATTGAATGTAGAATAATAAGTATTTGAATACGGTAAACTAGATGTTTCATTGGAAATATCTAATAAATAACTATTAAGCTTCGTACAATATTGTAAGCAGGCGTTGCCAACAGCAATATTTTTCTGACAATGGTGCGATTGTCAGGATTTCCCCCCCCCCCCTCTGAATCCGCGCCTGCCACTGTGCAACACAAAAAAAATATAAACCCCCATTAGAATTTTGTTTACCGGTCTTCGGCGTAATTGTAGCTGTACAAAAGCAGAAAAAAGTGTAAAAAATGTGTCAGATTGGAATTTTTTAATCTTTTTTCAACATTTTTGGCTGATAGATGCAAAATTATGGCAAATTTAGTAAATATATCTTCAGGGAAAAAAAAGTTAACAATTCCTAAGTACAATTTATCTGAAAAATATAAAAAAAAAAACTAAAACTAGATGACGTTCTTTTTATAAAATTTGTAGTTTCCGCGTTAAATATTTGTATTATTTATATACACTTTTTGGTTTGTAAATAGTATTTTAAAAGAAAATAATATAAGTAGTTTTAATTAAAAACAAATATGACAGAAAATGTGTTTTAAAATTCGATGAAATTTGTTAAAAAAAAAAAATGTTTATTTAATTTAACAATAAAAAAAAATTTTAATATTTTTATTTATTTATCTATTTCAACACAACAGAAACATAATTGTTTCTATAACGCAAATATTTTTTACGAATGAAGTAAGAAGTATGTAAAGTTGAAGAAGAAGTAAAAAGTATGTATAGTTGGTCGAGCCCGACCATATGATACCCTATGCTGCAGTCAATATTTACAGACAAATTTTCGAGACCCATGGGCAATCATTAATCCGATAACACAAAATTATTTTATGTGGTTAAAGCTCTTATTAGAGTTCTTTGAATTTGAATATTGTTAAGATATCTACATCTATATCAGATTTTTTCATCTAAAAGTGATTTTAGGAAGGGGCCAGCACAAATTTCCAAAAATTATATCAATAACATTTGTAAGAAAATAATTGTATATAAGCTATTCTCGGGAGCTTTGATAAAATATGGACCGATTTAAATAAAGTTTGGAAGTATGCAATAAAATATTTAAAAGAAAAGGGTTTTCAATAGGTTAAGGCCTCGTGGAGCTTGTGACCTGGACTGTGCGCACAAGGTTAGCATGGATAGGCAACCAGCAAGTCGGAGGGACCGATTCCGTTAAACAGATTTTGAGTCGATTGCTGCAAATATTATTGTTGTTAATAATAAACTACGTTGTCTTTAAATTCTGTTATTATTAAGTTGTTTCTAATTAATTTAATTGTTAACAAAAAAAACACAACTGTTTTTGTTAATTTTAGAGCAAAGAAACAAAACAAAAAGTTAAAAATTTAATATTAGGGCCTGACCTTTCACGCATTTATTAATCGAAAACATGCGCACAAAACATGCATAAAAATTCTAATAAAATTAGTTAAATATGCATGTTTTATTAAAAGAAATAAAGGCATAACAAATCTTTTTAAAAGGGTTATTGAATTAGACATTTTTTCACAGACCACGTGTGACCAGAGCTGCCGCGGCCAAAAAATAATAACTACTACAATTTAAACATTAAATGCCTTTTGTTAATTAAAAAAACATTAAAAAAGCTTATAATTAAAAACTAAATGTTATTCTTTTACATATTGGAAAAAATAACGAGAAACCTTAAGCTTCGTACAGACGATGGTCAGATCTTACAATATTGGTAACTGTGTGGACATTGTAAGCTCATTTGTATTTGCAGAAGTGCAAAATTAATGCATCTGACAGTGCACCATTGTCATTCTTGACCGTGGCCGGGATTCGAACCGCGGCCGGCAGGTTACCATGACATGTTTCGATCGCAACCACTCGATCTCCTCAGATGGATTTGCCGTTTTACACTCGCAGCCATCGACGACTGCTGACGTCAATAGTCAAACATCAATCCTTAAACCAAATTGTATTTTAACCTTTGGTAGATCGAAGTTTGCTTTTTTGAATGATTATCCATTTTAATTGATTTTACATGTTCTTCCTTACTTCTGTTTTTTCGTACTTATGTCAAGAATTTTTCTTGAAGTCCAAAGTATATTTTTTTTATTTTTTATTTTTTTTTTTAAATTTTTTAAATTTATGTAAATTCTTACATAGCACAATTTTAAGGAACATTCTAGCCCTCTTACTTTACACTGTACAAGTCTTAAAAAAAAAAATTTAATAGTAGAAACGCTAAAAAGGAAAACAATTTTAATGTATCAAGAAAACCTTTTTGATTCTCTTTAGTAGAAAGACGTAAAACTACATGCCAAAAAAAAATAGAGAAGCATTTTGCTTACAACAAATGGGTGAATTTTTATTAACCCAATATATTTTTTTAAATGAGACGTCTCAATTCGTGGGTTAGTTATATTAAACTTTTGATAATTTGTTTAAGAGGCAAAGAAACCCGAAAAGAATAAAATATGACTGAAATTCAAACCCAAGCTACAAAGTACGTGTAATATGAGAACAGGAGTGTATCTAATCAAGCCGAGAACTATCTCCAACTGAAGCCAATATTCGTAATGAAATCATGGCCATTATTACAGGATACCATTTTTTCAAAGCTTACCAAAAGAATTCTATAATAATCGAACAGATAAAAAGTATTAAACAACCTCATTACAGGGTGAATGTTCAAATTTGCTTTTAAAATTGAACTTTTTGACAAAAAGAAAAAACAATTAAGAGTGCTTGCTACACAGAAAAGATTTTCCTTGGTTTTTTATCAATTACACATAATGATTAAAAAATATTATGATTTAAATAATATGATAATTAAATGAATTAATTTCTTTATTGAACAAAAAATAAAAATATGATTTTCATTCAATTATTATTTTAATTGTTTTAAAAGCAATTTAAAAATAAAATAATAATCAAATAAAACAAAACCTTAATTGATTATTTTTTTTAAATTAATGTAATGCCAACGTGTAAAAATAAAAAAAAAACGCTAAATAAACAGAAAAATAATTGGGTTTCAAATTGGGTATTAAACATCAAAAATATAGTAATTCAGTTCACACCAACTCGAAAATTTTTATTTCGCATTGTATTGAACATTTTTATTCTCAGGGCCTTCCAAAGCATTTGTGTTTTTTAATTTTGTAAATTAATAATACAAAGGTATGATTTTTGTTTTCAGTTTTTATGATAATATTTTAATTTTATGATATAATTTTTTTGTGATAATAGTATACTATTAAATTTTCAAAAGTTATCGTATTCATGTCCCTTAGTCGATGTGCTTTATGTATTTATTAATTCTTAGATAGTTTTTTTGTTCTTATGTTTTTTAATTTCATTTCTAAATGTAATTATACTACAAAAATATATTAAGGTAACATAATAGAAACAAATTATGTGGGTATGTATTTTAAGGTAAAAAAATGTTACATACATTTAAAATAAGAACTTTTTCCTTGTTTTAGTGATTTTGAAAATCAGTAGGTGACAACACTTTTTTCAAATTCATACTTAAAAAATCAATCAAAAAAAAAATAATAAAAAAAAAAATTCAGTTTATTTGTGCAGGAAAAAAAATTGTGCAAATTAATATTAAAAAAGTGTAAATATAAGTTATTTGTGACAACAAAAAAATATACAAACAAAAGATTATACAGCTTTCTAAGAAAGGAATTATCGTACATAAAAAAGGTATGTATGTATTAGACTAAAAAAAGTAAATGATTAAGGTATGTATGTATGTACATAGAGATTTACATATGTATGTTTGTACATATATGTATGTTTTGTTAGAAACAAACATCAACATACCAAAAAATTTAAAATGATTTCTGTAAATACATATACACATATATAGATATGTATGTACATACATAAATATGGATCACTTCCCTGCATATGAATATGAAAAACTTCATGATAATTATACATTTGTTAGATTTTTAGAAGTTGGATTTCCACCTACTGAGGAAGTAAAAACCACCCAGGGAAAATCTTTTGTTAAACTAAAGGAATATTATAAAAGTATCTATTAATATGAGTTCATTTGAGCCTGATATTGGCGATTTGTTAGAGGGATGGAATTTGGATCATTTATACACTTATTTTCAAGGTAAGACAATTTAATGTAAAATAGAAGCAAAACTAGACTTTGTAGCATATTTTTCCATTATTATATTATTGTAAAAAATGTTTAGCATTAATAAATTATTAGGTTTATATATAAATTATTTATTTATGTAAGACTGTAAAACTTATTTCTGTTTTTAGACCTAAAAATAACAACTAAACTTTTAAAAATTTTAACCCAAACACACGTTAGTAAACTCTTTTGCAATTTGACGGTAGGAGATCAAGCAATTTTTGAAGCAAATTGGAAGAACTGGATAAAATGTAATGAACCTGCCGTTATAAATACAAGTTTACATTTAATACATTTAAAACTCAAAAAATGTCCTTAATGGAAATTCTGAATACTACATATAATGGAAAAGAAATAAAAAATTTTTTCAATAAAACTGGAAAATTACATGACGAACAAAGAAATTTGTTAATTGGAACAATATCAAAATTTATCGAAGAAAATGGAATTGAGTATTCGCTATCTGATTGCACCGAATTAGAAAAGGAAATTTGCACAATATTTCCAACAGAAGAAATAGTAAGTAATTGAAAGTAGTTAAAACAAATTTATTACAATTTTAATATACATATGTATATATGCATTAATTTTAGGAATTTTATTGAATAGGCAAAAGAGGCAAAATATATAATAAGTTGGCAAATCTTAAAAGAGCTGCTAAATATGCTTTAAAATCTGAAGTTCAAATACCTGGTGAAACCGAACCTAGTATGCTTTATAACGTTCATGAGTATATATACATCGAAAACCATAATGATGGTAATTAAAAAAAAAAATCTAAAAAACATACATTTTACCATGTTTAAAAACTTTTTTATTGTTTGTATTTACAGAATCTAAAAATTTTGCTGTCCGGTGGTACTTACATTTCTTATTTCGCCCAAATTTAAAAACTAATACAGATGCTAGTGGCAGCAAAATCAGAAAAAAATATTCCATTGCGGACTCGCAAGTGGGCTTTGCCGTTTTGGCGAACTCAAGCGAAGAATTAGACGCAAAATTAAAACTGCTAGAAATCGAAAATCGCAATATTCAACCCAAACTTTTCATTGACGGAGAATTTTCCGCCGTCAATATAATTTATATATATTTTGATAAGATCAGATATCCATTTTGTTCAATATTGCAATCACTTTATATTTTAATAAAATTATTTTTTGTTTTTAACATAGAATATCCTGAAGAGTCAGAGCTATTTTACGATTTTTTGCAATATGTAATATATGAAATTCCTGTAACAAAGAAGTCTTCTAAAATTTGTTGCATCAAACATGAATTGCTACAATAAATACATATAAGTTTGATAATTTTGTAGTAGTTAGTTTAATATTATTTTAAAATTTAGATAATTTTTCCTTTTCAAGTCTTTTGTTTTGTAAACGCTAAGTGATGCAAATATACACTTTAGTATTTTGTTTTTTTTTAAATTAGTAGAACTAATTTTTAATTATAAAATAAATTAAACTTATATATGTAAATATTATAGTTAACATTTACTTAAATTTTGCTTGTTTTACTGGACATATGTACCTTACTCTAGATGTTTTTTTACTATTACAAGCTTTGTTAAAAGAGAACACAGAAAAAAAATTGATTTTAATCACCAAATCAGTAAAACTAATTTCATTATATCTTTATTTTCTCAAATGAATTTTGTTACACATATGTTTTGTTTATCTTTTTATAAATGTTTAAAATAAATTCACAATTTCTGTAAAATAACAAAAAAAAAAAAAAAATTGTGGTTTTGTTTTACTGGGAATTTGCATACAAAATAATTAATTATTAGGTTAACAAATTCTAAATTTAAATTTTAATTATTCAGTTTAATTCATTCAATTACAATTTTGATTAAATCCAACCAAAAATTTAATTAATTAATTGCTTATTTCAATTACTATATTGTTTATTTAATTACTTATTTCGAATTAACTGAAATAATTGAGTAGAATAACGATTTTTTGTCAATTATTTTTATAATTGAATCAATCAGCACATTGTTTGAAATCGTACAGTTTTTTAAATCATATTTTTAATCAAAATTAAAAATATCATTTGTTGAAAAAAAAATCAGAATTTTCAATTTCTACACTTTTTAATAATCAATATAATTATTTTGGTAATAGGTGCAAAATCAACAAATTGTTTACTTGATTCTACGAATTTGGTGATTAAAATCAATTTTTAATTTTTTCTGTGTATATTCGCCTTTGATACCCTCCACTGAGAATAATAATATTTATTTAATGAATCGGCTTTTTATTAGGCCGATGGATAATACCACTGTGCTGGCGCGGATCCAGCTTAAGCCTTAGGGGGGGGTGGTAATTTTGTATGTTGTAAGTAAAAAAATTGTTTTTAAAAATTTATTAAAAACAAGTTAGAGTGCTATATTCGGCTGTGCCGAATCTTTGATACCCTCCACCGACAGTTCGAATGTTTAAGGAGTAATATCTGTATGATGTATTTTTATTATTATTATCTTAAACTGTGACGATTTGTTATTAATTATGGTTTTAGGAGACTAAACTGTTTTCCGGGAGTAGGGCATATATGGGGCCTAGGGTAAATTATGTACCGATCTTCACGAAATTTCACAGTATCATTTATAGTCCTATAAAATTGTGACGAGCCAAAATTTGTTATGATTGCATTATTTTTTACGGTTTTATGCGTACTAAACTGTTTTCCGGGAGTAGTGCTCTTATGGGGCTTAGGGTAAATTATGGACCGACCTTCGCGAAATTTTACAGTGTAATTTCTAATCGAATAAAACGGACTTGTGCAAAATCTTATGTCATTCCGTGCATTTTTGCATCATTTATGTTAGTTTTTGTAACAAAATTATCAAGGTTTTGAAGGTGGTGGTTCCACATTTTGATTCATAGCTCTGGTCCTACTGAACCGATTTTGCTGAAATTCAATCCCAAACTGCTTAGGATAACTACAAGCAATTTGACACCTAGTTTGTTTATTTCTTTTGAGTTTTTCGAAAGTGAGCGTGTTTTCAACAGACGGACAGACGGACAGACGGACAGACAGACGGACATGGCTAAATCGACTTAGAATTACTCAAGCAGCCAGAATATATATACTTTATGGGGTCTGAGATGAATAATAAAAAAGTTTCACACGGAATGACAAACTTAGTATACCCTCTTCACAACTAATTGTGGTGGAGGGTATAACAACATGTGTTAAATAAAATATAAGCTCAGTTCAATTTAAATTAAAATAAATTAGTCTTTTTAAATGTTTAGACAGAACAGTCTATTTTCTGTTATTGTTGATCTGAACCATGTTTTTATTCGACGAAGGGTGGGAAATGACTTCTCGCTCGTAGCATGACTGACGATCATTGAAACGAAAATTGGAAATATTTTTCTTAGATTTGGGTAGATATCTTCATCACAGTTTATTAAAGCATCCACAACGTTATCTGATAGATTTTCAGATATTTTCCATATTTGTTGCCAATGCAACAGTTCAGGCCCAAGTTGAGATGTTAGTAGGCGTTAATTTCTTTTATCAAATAAAATCAGCTCATCAGCTAGTTGTGGTTTTAAAAGATTTGTGTCTATATATGACTTGATAACGCTTTGAGGTAAAAGTTTAGGTATGCTCAATACTTTTAGGATATCTATTGGGAAAGGTGTTTTGAGATCTTCTAAAATAAATTCAATAAGAGGTATGTAACCTAGATTTCGGTAGTAAAGAGAAATAATCAATTGGAACCTCGATTTGAACGCAAATGGCTTTAACTTTTTTAAAAATCGCTTTAAATTGTTCTTCGGCTTTATTTATTTTCTCTTCAAGCCATATGATTAAAGTTTTGATAAGGCTTGATCCTTTTTGAAGATCTATATCGTGCTTTTGTAGAATGATACTAAGTGGCAATAAGTATCACACTTAAAATGTTTATTCCGCAAATAAATTCAAAAGTACAAAGTGAGTTCCTTAATATAAGGCTTTTGATGAAGTATCTCTACCTTTCCAAAGGTTTTACTACACTTGTTGCAAAGAGTAAAATTGAGTCGTGATGGTCCACCCATCTTGTCTCGCATAATGTAGGGAGTTTGGCTCCTAAATACTTTGCTAAAACTGCGTTTCGCTTGGGTTGGTTACATATAAAAAATTTTGTCGTTTTATTTTATTTATTTATTTATTAATTGAATTGCTCCATACACAAGACTAAGAGTCTTGTTTTGCAGTATGGAACTGAGAATATGTTAAACTTTAAATCATTAATTAATTAATAACTTAATAACTAACTACAATTTTTATATAAGTAATCAAAAAACAATTTAATTTAAACAATAAAGAAAAAAATTAAGATAATTTAATTTAAATATTCAAAAAAGCATAAAACAATATATTTTAATAATCAAAAATTTAGATAATTTTATAAATTTTAATCTCAAGTAATTATGTTTCAAAGTGCTATGCTGAAAACAGTTTAAAAATATTTTCCCTGAATTTTCGTGCGTTACTTAAAAGTTGAATGCTATATGGTATAGAATTGCAGAGATATACCTACGGCGATTATGTAGAAATGCCACTCAGAAATTAAACTTTTATACCCGAACGATCTAATTCTTTTCCCTCTGCTTATGTCAGAAATACAAAGTTTACCGTACAAGTGCTCAGGTTTGTGGGTATATATTATCTTATGTAAAAAAACTAAAACTCTCATGTTCAGCAGATTATCTAAGGAAAGGCCATAAAGCCGAGATGAAAGCAAAGAAACACTAGAACGCCTTTTAAGTCCATACACGTACCGTACAATATTGTTAAACGCAACGTTCAATTTCGCCTTACTAATCGTATCAGATTTAGCAAATAGCTCACAGCCATACAGTAACACTGGCATCAGATAAGTTTTAGCAAGAAGCATTCTTATTCTTAAAGGTGTACAATGCTGGGTCCGCCAAAGAGTTCTAATCATTGAAAAGGTGCGACCACAAGCATAGTTAATGTGGTTTGACCACGTAAGAGTGTCATTGAAAAATATTCCTAGATTCTTAGCAGATTTTACTATTTCAATCTGCTGATTATTTATAAATATATTAGGTATAATATTAAGTTTATTTAGTCGCCTTTGAATAACTATGCATTTAGATTTTTTTGGATTTATTTCCAAGCCATTTGCCGTTGCCCACGTATAAATACGATGAAGTTGTTGCTTAAGAGATATAATACACTGGTCGATTAAGGCATTATTACAACTGGCATAAAGTTGAACGTCATCCGCGTACATTCTTACATTACAATTCATAAGGACGCCTGGGAGGTCATTTGAATACAGTGAGAATAATAGTGGTCCAACAATGGACCCCTGAGGTACCCCTCTTGTTACAGGCAGTGCCCTGGATTTCCATATTCCAGTTTCAACATACTGATACCTGTTACCCAAGTATGTGGACAATAACTGAGTAGCGGTCGAAGAGAAATTGAAGAAATGTTTAAGTTTTTAACAGAGAATGTTATGATCCACAGTATCAAACGCTTTTGAATGATCCAAAAGTATTAAAAATGTAGTCTTGCCATCATCAAGTTTCGCCCTAATCTCCTCCGTAACATCAACTAACGCTGTTATGCAGCTGTTTTTCTTTCTGAACCCAGATTGACGATCTGTTAGTAAGTTATTGTTATCCAAAAAACAAGTCATTTGGTTATGCATAATACGTTCAAATACTTTGGAGAGAAATGGAAGAATGGCTATTGGTCTAAAATCGGAACCAGTTTTGGGTATTGGAACTATTTTAGCTATTTTCCAGTTCGAGGGAAAGTAACTTGTGGTTAATATTTTGTTAAAGAAAAATGTAATAATAGGAAGAATTTGAGGTAAAAGAATCTTTAGAAACTTTGGCTTAATCCCGTCCACTCCTATAGAGTTGGATTTTATAGACAATAGGCTAGATAAAACGTCACATTGGTCTACTGCAGCAAAAGAAAAAAAAGAGCTAGAATTGTTATTCGAATGGTTATTGGTATAATAATTTTGATCTGCTTGCACAATAGGGATATTTAAAAACTTCTTATTGATTGCATCGGCATCAATTGGACATGGTTCTGGGTTTGTAGATTTACCGATACCAACTTCGCGTATTGTTTGCCATGTTCTTTTGGAGCCAATGGCCGAAGAAAATTTTTCAGCATAAAAAACAGATTTGTCCCTTTTAATAATTTTATTTGTTTTTCTTTTAGCAGTCAGATAATCCTCATGTAATGTTGTAGTTTTAAATCTTTTCCAACGTGCAGCATACGCAAAATCTCTTTGATTCATATAATCTTTAATTTCAGAAGAAATCCAGGGTTTTTGTTTATTACCAATAATTTTTGTCCTTATTGGTACAGTTAGATCAAACAGATAATTTAGGTTTTGTTCTAGAAAAAGGAGTTGGTCATCTACCGAATATAAAGAATAAAAAATATTCCAATTGATTTTAAGAAATTCATCCCCGAGTAATCTGAAATTAATATTCTTGAAATCTCGAAAAGTAATTCTCTCAACTGGTATTACAAGTTGGAAATTATAAATCATAAAAATTAGGTCATGTTTAGAGAAACATGACGCAGATAATTGATCATAGAGCAGTATATTAGTTTCATTACTCACGAGAAAAGAATCCAAAAGTGTATTAGAAGTCGCAGTGAAGTGTGTAGGATTCAAAGTATTAGGTGATGTTAAACCAAGCGAGGCACAGTCATCAGAAAAACTACTATCCACAAGTAAGTTTGAATTAAAATCTCCTGCTATAATAACATCATCATACAAAGCCGTTTGCGTTTCCAAGTTCCGAACAAACCGCCTGGTACAAAGATTCTTATTGGGTCTATAAACACTCCCTATAAGCAACTTCCTACCTTCATTGATTACCTCGACAAATATATACTCAGTTAAATCTAAAGGTTCAGTATTATTGATGTCCTCAAAATCACAGTTTACCCTAGATGTACACTTGACACTAAAATATATACCCTTTTTTATGTAAATAGCAATACCGCCATATCCATCTTCTCTATCGACTCTGCGTAAATTATATCCATCCAATGAAACATAAGAGTCCGTAATTTCGGAATTAAACCATGTTTCTGATACACATATAAAATCGATACCTGAGTTTTCGAAGATCAATCTAAATTCATCAATCTTTTTCCTTAAGCTTTGAGCATTAATATGACATATTTTAACACCTGTCTTTTGATTCGCAAGGACTCTAACCATATTCGCAACATTATCTCTGGATCTAATTCTATGTGTATTGTTCATTGATTAATTTTAAAATTGGTGAAACAGTAACGCACGAAAAAAATATTTTGATAAGATACAAGTAACTATTAATAAATACATTTTTAGTCAAATTATTAATTTGAAAAGAGATATTAAATTTGTATATACGAAAATATGAATGTTTAGGAATTGTAAATAAAATTTTAATAAGAAGTTTGATCAAACGTTTATGCGGGTTCTGGTTCTCGAAAAAAAACCTCCAGATATTCTATATCATCAACTCTTATTAGGTTGCTATCAGCAGTCTTTTTAACATATACCAAACCACGCATACTAAAGGCACTGTGAAGGCGATTTTGCTTTTTTAGTTTAATTGCTGCACGTAGAATGGTAAAATTGTACTGCGTCAGATTTTCATTAACAAAAAGTCTATTATTTGAAGATTCTCCAAGGTGTTTTAAGCAAAAATTAAAGCCTTTATTTAGTTTACGGTAGTTAGCAAATGATTTTAGGAAGTAGTTTTTATTTTATGGGGACCACTTCTTAACAATTATTACCGCATCTTTGGAGTTATTTTTCTTTTTATTATTTGCGTTTTGCAGTCGATAAATAGTTTTTACAGCAGGGACAGATATATTTATTGTATTGCAAATTTTTTCATATATTAAAAATAGATTTTCAATTTCCTTATAAGGAATTTCATTTAAACGTAATTCGCAGGTAACATTTTTATTTTCCTGCAGCTTTAGTTTTGTTTTTAAGCTGTTTCTTTAACAAATGATACAACTTTTTGTATTAATGGCACTTTATTGCTTTAAGAAATTGAGTTGTTTGATTTATGGGAATAGCAAGGCGTTTGTTTCGCATTTTTCGAGGTTTCCAGAATTTTTACCAGCTCCATTTTCTGCTGACATCAGAGGACACCCATCTGTTCCAGCTCCTACACAATTTTTTAGGTCAAGACCAAAATTTGTCAAAGCTTTAAGAACTATTGATGATAGTGCCTTTGCATCAATTGACACATCAACGTCATTCATAATCATTGAAGCCTCTTCAAATGCGTTTACAACAAAGCCAATAAATTTTTCCCTTACAACTTTTTGTTGCATGTTGAAATATTTTAAAGATAAGGAAATCTGGCTTTTCCCCGCCAAATACGTGCTTTCGTCAAAAATTATCGTATAGAATTTTGATTCATATAACACATATATACATAAATATTGCATATACTAAGGCTTATTAATAATTAAACCGCACGCATTATCAAGTCAAACGTTTAGTCTTTGGGTATAGATGGCACCTGCACGCACAGAAAAAACATGGTTGTGGTAAACATATTCTAAGAGCAACATATTATGATAAGAATTATGATTGTAGTCACCATATTAAGATTATTATTGAAACATATTATGACTCAATATATTCGTAATATGTCATCATAATATTTTTCCCTTAATCATATTATTATTCTGTTAATCATACTAAGTTAAGAAGTAATCAAATTATTGTCATGTTAATCATAATAAGCTAAGAAATTAATCATATTATTGTCTTGTTAATCATAATAAGCTAAGAAGTAATCATATTATCATCATGTTAATCATAATAAATTTAGAAGCAATCATATTATGATACAGCACCTTTCATAGCTGTCATAAAAATACAAAATAAATTTAAATATTTTTGAATCGATTTTTTATTTTGTGGCTTTTTACAATTTTTCTTAATGTTAATCAAATAGCGGAGTTCAATATAAGACTTGCAAAAGAGCAAATGAAAAATCTGTGGTTTTCATGGGCAACCGCGTGTGTCCATTTTTTTGATTTTAAGATGTTGATGCCATATTGCCTAATTTTGAACGCTCTTTATATTTTTTTGAAAAAAGATGGATCAATTCCGTTTTGTAACGTAATGACAAAGTTTAAAATGTGCAATACCTAGCCCATAGTTTGATCTAGAATGGGTTTTCGGCTTTCCTGAACAATTTGTTTTAAGACATACGCGGTTGCCCATGAAACCCACAGAAATATCGTAGCACTTTTATAAAATATAACGAAATCTCTGTGTGTTTTGTTGTTGGATTTTACAAAAAACTATGATATTTTGCATTTGCACTATTACATCACTAATACTTGAATGAACTCCGCTAATATTTTAATTTTTTAATATCTTTAAACTTATTTTTTTTATGGAATTTTATCTTTTAATTGTTTAACCGCTCACAAATAAAAAAAACGATACAACTTCTTCATAATTATTTTACAAATGGCGCTAACATAATATGATTAGAGTAAAAATAGTTTGATTGCATCTTTAACATAATATGATAAATGTATAGAAAGTTATCATGTTATGGCTATTAAATATCATGATATGGTTGTGAGAAATATAATATGTTTAGAAAGTTATCATAACTAAGTTGTTAGAAAAATAATTATTTTTCGGTGAACAATACTCAAATTCATAATTGCGATAAACATTGATATGTTTACAGTAACTATAATATTGTTGATATTAAATAAAAATAACATTATTTGTGTACGACAACAATATATTGTTACATTAAACATAGTGTTGTTGCCGTAACCATGCCCAACCATATTTTTTCTCTGCGTGTGCAGGGATTAAATGTAGAATAATAAGTATTTGAATACGGTAAACTAGATGTTTCATTGGAAATATCTAATAAATAACTATTAAGCTTCGTACAATATTGTAAGCAGGCGTTGCCAACAGCAATATTTTTCTGACAATGGTGCGATTGTCAGTTGCATTAATTTTGCACTTCTGCAAATACAAATGAGCTTACAATGTTCACACAGTTGTAAGACATTTTAGCCAATTTTAATGCAGTTTAAAAATTTCGTTAGAGATTCAATAAAAAAAAAATACTTATTGAAAATTTCGTTAGAGATTCAATAAAATGAAAAAAAAACCTTGCTGGGATTTCCAAAAATTTTGTACATCAAAAAAAATATTATTATTAGGAATTCTTGTATTATCGAAATAAAAAAAAAACCTATTTTTATAATTTAGGGGGGGGAGGGAAATAAGGATATCCCCCCTCTGAGTCCGCGCCTGCCACTGTGCAACACAAAAAAAATATAAACCCCCATTAGAATTTTGTTTACCGGTCTTCGGCGTAATTGTAGCTGTACAAAAGCAGAAAAAAGTGTAAAAAATGTGTCAAAGATTGGAATTTTTTACATCTTTTTTCAACATTTTTGGCCGATAGATGCAAAATTATGGCAAATTTAGTAAATATTTCTTCAGGAAAAAAAAGTTAACAATTCCTAAGTACAATTTATCTGAAAAATATAAAAAAAAAAAACTAAAACTAGATGACGTTCTTTTTATAAAATTTGTAGTTTCCGCGTTAAATATTTGTATTATTTATATACACTTTTTGGTTTGTAAATAGTATTTTAAAAGAAAATAATATAAGTAGTTTTAATTAAAAACAAATATGACAGAAAATGTGTTTTAAAATTCGATGAAATTTGTTAAAAAAAAAAAATGTTTATTTAATTTAACAATAAACAAAAATTTTAATATTTTTATTTATTTATCTATTTCAACACAACAGAAACATAATTGTTTCTATAACGCAAATATTTTTTACGAATGAAGTAAGAAGTATGTAAAGTTGAAGAAGAAGTAAAAAGTATGTATAGTTGGTCGAGCCCGACCATATGATACCCTATGCTGCAGTCAATATTTACAGACAAATTTTCGAGACCCATGGGCAATCATGAATCCAATAACACAAAATTATTTTATGTGGTTAAAGCTCTTATTAGAGTTCTTTGAATTTGAATATTGTTAAGATATCTATATCTATATCAGATTTTTTCATCTAAAAGTGATTTAAGGAAGGGGCCAGCACAAATTTCCAAAAATTATATCAATAACATTTGTAAGAAAATAATTGTATATAAGCTATTCTCGGGAGCTTTGATAAAATATGGACCGATTTAAATAAAGTTTGGAAGTATGCAATAAAATATTTAAAAGAAAAGGGTTTTCAATAGGTTAAGGCCTCGTGGAGCTTGTGACCTGGACTGTGCGCACAAGGTTAGCATGGATAGGCAACCAGCAAGTCGGAGGGACCGATTCCGTTAAACAGATTTTGAGTCGATTGCTGCAAATATGATTGTTGTTAATAATAAACTACGTTGTCTTTAAATTCTGTTATTATTAAGTTGTTTCTAATTAATTTAATTGTTAACAAAAAAAACACAACTGTTTTTGTTAATTTTAGAGCAAAGAAACAAAACAAAAAGTTAAAAATTTAATATTAGGGCCTGACCTTTCACGCATTTATTAATCGAAAACATGCGCACAAAACATGCATAAAAATTCTAATAAAATTAGTAAAATATGCATGTTTTATTAAAAGAAATAAAGGCAAAACAAATCTTTTTAAAAGGGTTATTGAATTAGACATTTTTTCACAGACCACGTGTGACCAGAGCTGCCGCGGCCAAAAAATAATAACTACTACAATTTAAACATTAAATGCCTTTTGTTAATTAAAAAAACATTAAAAAAGCTTATAATTAAAAACTAAATGTTATTCTTTTACATATTGGAAAAAATAACGAGAAACCTTAAGCTTCGTACAGACGATGGTCAGATCTTACAATATTGGTAACTGTGTGGACATTGTAAGCTCATTTGTATTTGCAGAAGTGCAAAATTAATGCATCTGACAGTGCACCATTGTCATTCTTGACCGTGGCCGGGATTCGAACCGCGGCCGGCAGGTTACCATGACATGTTTCGATCGCAACCACTCGATCTCCTCAGATGGATTTGCCGTTTTACACTCGCAGCCATCGACGACTGCTGACGTCAATAGTCAAACATCAATCCTTAAACCAAATTGTATTTTAACCTTTGGTAGATCGAAGTTTGCTTTTTTGAATGATTATCCATTTTAATTGATTTTACATGTTCTTCCTTACTTCTGTTTTTTCGTACTTATGTCAAGAATTTTTCTTGAAGTCCAAAGTATATTTTTTTTATTTTTTATTTTTTTTTTTTAAATTTTTTAAATTTATGTAAATTCTTACATAGCACAATTTTAAGGAACATTCTTACATTCCTCTTACTTTACACTGTACAAGTCTTAAAAAAAAAAATTTAATAGTAGAAACGCTAAAAAGGAAAACAATTTAAATGTATCAAGAAAACCTTTTTGATTCTCTTTAGTAGAAAGACGTAAAACTACATGCCAAAAAAAAATAGAGAAGCATTTTGCTTACAACAAATGGGTGAATTTTTATTAACCCAATATATTTTTTTAAATGAGACGTCTCAATTCGTGGGTTAGTTATATTAAACTTTTGATAATTTGTTTAAGAGGCAAAGAAACCCGAAAAGAATAAAATATGACTGAAATTCAAACCCAAGCTACAAAGTACGTGTAATATGAGAACAGGAGTGTATCTAATCAAGCCGAGAACTATCTCCAACTAAAGCCAATATTCGTAATGAAATCATGGCCATTATTACAGGATACCATTTTTTCAAAGCTTACCAAAAGAATTCTATAATAATCGAACAGATAAAAAGTATTAAACAACCTCATTACAGGGTGAATGTTCAAATTTGCTTTTAAAATTGAACTTTTTGACAAAAAGAAAAAACAATTAAGAGTGCTTGCTATATTCGCCTTTGATACCCTCCACTGAGAATAATAATATTTATTTAATGAATCGGCTTTTTATTAGGCCGATGGATAATACCACTGTGCTGGCGCGGATCCAGCTTAAGCCTTAGGGGGGGGTGGTAATTTTGTATGTTGTAAGTAAAAAAATTGTTTTTAAAAATTTATTAAAAACAACATGTGTTAAATAAAATATAAGCTCAGTTCAATTTAAATTAAAATAAATTAGTCTTTTTAAATGTTTAGACAGAACAGTCTATTTTCTGTTATTGTTGATCTGAACCATGTTTTTATTCGACGAAGGGTGGGAAATGACTTCTCGCTCGTAGCATGACTGACGATCATTGAAACGAAAATTGGAAATATTTTTTCTTAGATTTGGGTAGATATCTTCATCACAGTTTATTAAAGCATCCACAACGTTATCTGATAGATTTTCAGATATTTTCCATATTTGTTGCCAATGCAACAGTTCAGGCCCAAGTTGAGATGTTAGTAGGCGTTAATTTCTTTTATCAAATATAATTAGCTCATCAGCTAGTTGTGGTTTTAAAAGATTTGTGTCTATATATGACTTGATTACGCTTTGAAAAGTTTAGGTATGTTCAATACATTTAGGATATCTATTGGGAAAGGTGTTTTGAGATCTTCTAAGATAATTTCAATAAGAGGTATGTAACCTAGAACTCGGTAGTAAAGAGAAATAATCGATTGGAACCTCGATTTGAACGCAAATGGCTTTAACTTTTTTAAAAATCGCTTTAAATTGTTCTTCGGCTTTATTTATTTTCTCTTCAAGCCACATGATTAAAGTTTTGATAAGGCTTGATCCTTTTTGAAGATCTATATCGTGCTTTTGTAGAATGATACTAAGTGGCAATAAGTATCACACTTAAAATGTTTATTCCGCAAATAAATTCAAAAGTACAAAGTGAGTTGCTTAATATAAGGCTTTTGATGAAGTATCTCTACCTTTCCAAAGGTTTTACTACACTTGTTGCAAAGATTAAAATCGAGTCGTGATGGTCCACCCATCTTGTCTCGCATAATGTAGAGAGTTTGGCTCCTAAATACTTTGCTAAAACTGCGTTTCGCTTGGGTTGGTTACATATAAAAAATTTTGTCGTTTTATTTTATTTATTTTATTTATTTATTTATTAATTGAATTGCTCCATACACAAGACTAAAGGTCGATTCACCCATGCGTTCCGAACAATATTTTTGACCGGACAATAATTTTTTTACAGAGAGTGTTCTGCAGAACGATTCACCCATCTCAGAAAATTTGTCCGGACAAACAAAGCTACCATATGGTTTACAGATGTAAACGATTATACAAAGTGGCAGCACAGTTAGCAAACTATTAGTTTTTTTTTATAAAAGTGTGTTAAAGAAAATGGACGAAAGAAGAAAATTAATTTTATTATTTTTAATTGAATTGCATAAAACCCATTTACTAGCAAAAAAAATTTATCAAAAAATGTTGAAAGTAAAAAGAATAGCAGTAAGAAAAATATTACAGAAAAGAAGAACAAACGGTGTTTTCCACACACTTGTTCCTGACAATGAAATCCTTGCAATTTTAGGGCCTGATTTGCGTGGTATACCTATTCGTAAACCAGGGCCCAAATCGTCGCACACGTGATCGAATGAACTTTCGTATCGAATAAAACTTCGTGAAACTTTCGTATCGATATTTGTTTAAAAAATGTAATAGATTTTTATGCTTGTATACTAATGGCATAAGGCATTGCACTTTTCGCCGCATATAAATCAACAATGTTGATAGTGCCCTATAAAATAGGTGACTTCGGTTTATTTGTGTGGCTTTTTTTATAACGGCGGCGCTTGCCAAAAAGAGCAACAAAGCAACGCAAAAATTGCAAAAATTCGGAAAACATTTTACAAATTCAGAAAATTGGCAAAAATAGCGAAAATTTGCGAAAGTTTTTAACATATCAAACAAGCCATTAAATTGATTAAAAGTCCCTAAAATTACAAGGAATGGCAAAAATTCGATTCAAAATTTTAAATTAGCGGAAATTTTCAAGCAGCGGCATGAAAGCAAAGTCTAGTATTTATTAAAAATTGTTAAAGCTGTACAGAATCAGAAAACTTATAGAAAAAATCGCTGCCATAGCCAACATGGCTAAAATTCGCAAATATGTAATCGCAAACAAAATGTCAACAATTAACAAAAAAAAAATTTTTGCAAAAATAGCGAAAATTCGCGAAAAATTTTAATAATTCGAACAAGCCATAAAATTTATTAAAAGTCGATAAAAGTATAAGAAATGGAAAAAATTCTGTAAAAATTGCTAAATTAGGGGAAATTTGCAAAAAATTGCTAACAGCGGCATATTAGCAAAGTCCACTATTTATTAAAAATCTTTAAAGCTGTAAAGAATCAAAAAACTTTCAATACAAAAATCGCTTCTATTTATGACTATAATTTGCGAAAAATTGCAAAACTGAATGTTATTATTTTATTTCTTATTGCTGAAAAAAGTTTAATACTTAAATTTTTAGCTATTTGTTAAAGAAATCTAATATTTATTCCCAAAAAGTGTATAAATTGTTTGTAAAAAAACAATTAAATGTTTTTACGAAAGCTCTTAACCTATCGAATGACATTTCGAGTAAAGTCATTCGATCGACTACTCGTTATCGAATTACATAATCTCAAAAAGTAAAATTTCGATCAAAGTCACTTGATTAAGGTAAAGCTGCTTTGTAGCGTCTTCGCAGACTTTTCCATAATATTTGACATTCACTTCCTACAATAATTGGTAAACATTATGTTAAAAAAATATTCACCCCTATCGTGAATAACAAGTGGAATTTTTGTTCCCATGAAATTTACATTCCCCTCGAAGGGAAAAAAGCAATCGTGAATCTCATGTGAAAAATTTTTCATGCTATCTGTTCCAGTGAATGTAAAAAAGAAGAAAATTAGAAAAAATTAAAAATCATTGAAATTTTTGTTTAAAAATATACACGTATATATTTTAAAGGAAAGTTAAAATAATAAATCTAAATAATTAGTATTGGAGCGATAGGTTGATAACAACGTTAGTTTTTTGCACTTTTTAAATTTATGTAGTAAAATATTTTCCAAAATTCTGCCACCACATCTTTTACAAATCCGGCGTCAATCAACCTGTTGTTTTCCATTTTGTTGACCAATATATCGGTTTGTGCCTTATTAACGGATCTAGCCCTTAATATTCGATTTATAGGAGGAACTACTAAAATACACGTTCTATTCACTAGCAAAAATAAAGTGAGAAAATCTAAGGGAAATGTGAACAAATTACGAGGGAAAAAACTTTTCACGATAAGGCGAATTTATTCCCGTGAACATTTTTTCACGTTAATATTCGCCTTTGAATTACATTTTTTCATGGGAGCTGCTCATGATCGCAAATATGTGAAAAGGGGAAAAATTATTCACGATAAGGGCGATTAAAATTTACCATTTAAAATTTACTTACGACCAATTCCAATAGATTTTTCTGTTTCCGTCCATATATTTTGTTTAAGGTAAGTATTTTTATATGATCGATTGCCAATATCATAAATACATTCTCTTCCTGGTTTTTTTATTTCTTCAATTAGTTTCAGGGCAATATTTTCTTTAACATCCATCTTTTGTTTAATTTTTTTTTTTTAATTATTCAGCACAAAACGAAAAATGTAATATGTGGCAGCTCAATTCAACTTTTATGTACAAATTGAAAAAAAGTGGCATCTCAGTTCATTTTGTTCGGCACAAGAATTAAGGCCGTGTCAGATAAAACTTTTGCTTTGCGTTGCGTTACATATACGCTTGACATTTGAATTAAATGTACATGTTTATATGGCACTTGTCACATAAACTGCTTTTAACGCAAAGCGAAGCGAAAAGTTGGGCAACTCTCATCTTTTTGCGCGCTTTGACAATCTTCTAGTATAATTTTTTTTATTTATTTTCTTTTTAACACACAATGTGTGAGTGTTGTCAAAGTTTTTATTGTGTCATACACTTTTTGCTTTACGCTTTTCTGTCAAAGTATATGTAACGCAACGCGAAGCAAAAGTTTTATCTGACACGGCCTTTAAAATTAAACCAATTCAAGAAAAAACGTTCGGAACAAAATCTTTGCTCTCTCTCTCAAAAGTAAAACGTCAAACTCAATATAAAAAAAATTTTGTCCGGACAAAAATTTTGTTCGGAACGCATGGGTGAATCGAGCTTAAGAGTCTTATTTTGCAGTATTAATTAATTAATAACTTAATAACTAACTACAATTTTTATATAAGTAATCAAAAAACAATTTAATTTAAACAATAAAGAAAAAAATTAAGATAATTTAATTTAAATATTCAAAAAAGCATAAAACAATATATTTTAATAATCAAAAATTTAGATAATTTTATAAATTTTAATCTCAAGTAATTATGTTTCAAAGTGCTATGCTGAAAACAGTTTAAAAATATTTTCCCTGAATTTTCGTGCGTTACTTAAAAGTTGAATGCTATATGGTATAGAATTGCAGAGATATACCTACGGCGATTATGTAGAAATGCCACTCAGAAATTAAACTTTTATACCCGAACGATCTAATTCTTTTCCCTCTGCTTATGTCAGAAATACAAAGTTTACCGTACAAGTGCTCAGGTTTGTGGGTATATATTATCTTATGTAAAAAAACTAAAACTCTCATGTTCAGCAGATTATCTAAGGAAAGGCCATAAAGCCGAGATGAAAGCAAAGAAACACTAGAACGCCTTTTAAGTCCATACACGTACCGTACAATATTGTTAAACGCAACGTTCAATTTCGCCTTACTAATCGTATCAGATTTAGCAAATAGCTCACAGCCATACAGTAACACTGGCATCAGATAAGTTTTAGCAAGAAGCATTCTTATTCTTAAAGGTGTACAATGCTGGGTCCGCCAAAGAGTTCTAATCATTGAAAAGGTGCGACCACAAGCATAGTTAATGTGGTTTGACCACGTAAGAGTGTCATTGAAAAATATTCCTAGATTCTTAGCAGATTTTACTATTTCAATCTGCTGATTATTTATAAATATATTAGGTATAATATTAAGTTTATTTAGTCGCCTTTGAATAACTATGCATTTAGATTTTTTTGGATTTATTTCCAAGCCATTTGCCGTTGCCCACGTATAAATACGATGAAGTTGTTGCTTAAGAGATATAATACACTGGTCGATTAAGGCATTATTACAACTGGCATAAAGTTGAACGTCATCCGCGTACATTCTTACATTACAATTCATTAGGACAGTGAGTATAATAGTGGTCCAACAATGGACCCCTGAGGTACCCCTCTTGTTACAGGCAGTGCCCTGGATTTCCATATTCCAGTTTCAACATACTGATACCTGTTACCCAAGTATGTGGACAATAACTGAGTAGCGGTCGAAGAGAAATTGAAGAAATGTTTAAGTTTGTAACAGAGAATGTTATGATCCACAGTATCAAACGCTTTTGAATTTGAAGTATTAAAAATGTAGTCTTGCCATCATCAAGTTTCGCCCTAATCTCCTTCGTAACATCAACTAACGCTGTTATGCAGCTGTTTTTCTTTCTGAACTTAGATTGACGATCTGTTAGTAAGTTATTGTTATCCAAAAAACAAGTCATTTGGTTATGCATAATACGTTCAAATACTTTGGAGAGAAATGGAAGAATGGGTATTGGTCTAAAATCGGAACCAGTTTTGGGTATTGGAACTATTTTAGCTATTTTCCAGTTCGAGGGAAAGTAACTTGTGGTTAATATTTTGTTAAAGAAAAATGTAATAATAGGAAGAATTTGAGGTAAAAGAATCTTTAGAAACTTTGGCTTAATCCCGTCCACTCCTATAGAGTTGGATTTTATAGACAATAGGCTAGATAAAACGTCACATTGGTCTACTGCAGCAAAAGAAAAAAAAGAGCTAGAATTGTTATTCGAATGGTTATTGGTATAATAATTTTGATCTGCTTGCACAATAGGGATATTTAAAAACTTCTTATTGATTGCATCGGCATCAATTGGACATGGTTCTGGGTTTGTAGATTTACCGATACCAACTTCGCGTATTGTTTGCCATGTTCTTTTGGAGCCAATGGCCGAAGAAAATTTTTCAGCATAAAAAACAGATTTGTCCCTTTTAATAATTTTATTTGTTTTTCTTTTAGCAGTCAGATAATCCTCATGTAATGTTGTAGTTTTAAATCTTTTCCAACGTGCAGCATACGCAAAATCTCTTTGATTCATATAATCTTTAATTTCAGAAGAAATCCAGGGTTTTTGTTTATTACCAATAATTTTTGTCCTTATTGGTACAGTTAGATCAAACAGATAATTTAGGTTTTGTTCTAGAAAAAGGAGTTGGTCATCTACCGAATATAAAGAATAAAAAATATTCCAATTGATTTTAAGAAATTCATCCCCGAGTAATCTGAAATTAATATTCTTGAAATCTCGAAAAGTAATTCTCTCAACTGGTATTACAAGTTGGAAATTATAAATCATAAAAATTAGGTCATGTTTAGAGAAACATGACGCAGATAATTGATCATAGAGCAGTATAATAGTTTCATTACTCACGAGAAAAGAATCCAAAAGTGATTCAAAGTATTAGGTGATGTTAAACCAAGCGAGGCACAGTCATCAGAAAAACTACTATCCACAAGTAAGTTTGAATTAAAATCTCCTGCTATAATAACATCATCATACAAAGCCGTTTGCGTTTCCAAGTTCCGAACAAACCGCCTGGTACAAAGATTCTTATTGGGTCTATAAACACTCCCTATAAGCAACTTCCTACCTTCATTGATTACCTCGACAAATATATACTCAGTTAAATCTAAAGGTTCAGTATTATTGATGTCCTCAAAATCACAGTTTACCCTAGATGTACACTTGACACTAAAATATATACCCTTTTTTATGTAAATAGCAATACCGCCATATCCATCTTCTCTATCGACTCTGCGTAAATTATATCCATCCAATGAAACATAAGAGTCCGTAATTTCGGAATTAAACCGTGTTTCTGATACACATATAAAATCGATACCTGAGTTTTCGAAGATCAATCTAAATTCATCAATCTTTTTCCTTAAGCTTTGAGCATTAATATGACATATTTTAACACCTGTCTTTTGATTCGCAAGGACTCTAACCATATTCGCAACATTATCTCTGGATCTAATTCTATGTGTATTGTTCATTGATTAATTTTAAAATTGGTGAAACAGTAACGCACGAAAAAAATATTTTGATAAGATACAAGTAACTATTAATAAATACATTTTTAGTCAAATTATTAATTTGAAAAGAGATATTAAATTTGTATATACGAAAATATGAATGTTTAGGAATTGTAAATAAAATTTTAATAAGAAGTTTGATCAAACGTTTATGCGGGTTCTGGTTCTCGAAAAAAAACCTCCAGATATTCTATATCATCAACTCTTATTAGGTTGCTATCAGCAGTCTTTTTAACATATACCAAACCACGCATACTAAAGGCACTGTGAAGGCGATTTTGCTTTTTTAGTTTAATTGCTGCACGTAGAATGGTAAAATTGTACTGCGTCAGATTTTCATTAACAAAAAGTCTATTATTTGAAGATTCTCCAAGGTGTTTTAAAATTAAAGCCTTTATTTAGTTTACGGTAGTTAGCAAATGATTTTAGGAAGTAGTTTTTATCTTATGGAGACCACTTCTTAACAATTATTACCGCATCTTTGGAGTTATTTTTCTTTTTATTATTTGCGTTTTGCACTCGATAAATAGTTTTTACAGCAGGGACAGATATATTTATTGTATTGCAAATTTTTTCAAATATTAAAAATAGATTTTCAATTTCCTTATAAGGAATTTCATTTAAACGTAATTCGCAGGCAACATTTTTATTTTCCTGCAGCTTTAGTTTTGTTTTTAAGCTGTTTCTTTAACAAATGATACAACTTTTTGTATTAATGGCACTTTATTGCTTTAAGAAATTGAGTTGTTTGATTTATGGGAATAGCAAGGCGTTTGTTTCGCATTTTTCGAGGTTTCCAGAATTTTTACCAGCTCCATTTTCTGCTGACATCAGAGGACACCCATCTGTTCCAGCTCCTACACAATTTTTTAGGTCAAGACCAAAATTTGTCAAAGCTTTAAGAACTATTGATGATAGTGCCTTCGCATCAATTGACACATCAACGTCATTCATAATCATTGAAGCCTCTTCAAATGCGTTTACAACAAAGCCAATAAATTTTTCCCTTATAACTTTTTGTTGCATGTTGAAATATTTTAAAGATAAGGAAATCTGGCTTTTCCCCGCCAAATACGTGCTTTCGTCAAAAATTATCGTATAGAATTTTGATTCATATAACACATGTTTACATAAATATTGCATATACTAAGGCTTATAAATAATTAAACCGCACGCATTATCAAGTCAAACGTTTAGTCTTTGGGTATAGATGGCACCTGCCGGGATTGAATGTAGAATAATAAGTATTTGAATACGGTAAACTATATGTTTCATTGGAAATATCTAATAAATAACTATTAAGCTTCGTACAATATTGTAAGCAGGCGTTGCCAACAGCAATATTTTTCTGACAATGGTGCGATTGTCAGTTGCATTAATTTTGCACTTCTGCAAATACAAATGAGCTTACAATGTTCACACAGTTGTAAGACATTTTAGCCAATTTTAATGCAGTTTAAAAATTTCGTTAGAGATTCAATAAAAAAAAAATACTTATTGAAAATTTCGTTAGAGATTCAATAAAATGAAAAAAAAACCTTGCTGGGATTTCCAAAAATTTTGTACATCAAAAAAAATATTATTATTAGGAATTCTTGTATTATCGAAATAAAAAAAAAACCTATTTTTATAATTTAGGGGGGGGGAGGGAAATAAGGATATCCCCCCTCTGAGTCCGCGCCTGCCACTGTGCAACACAAAAAAAATATAAACCCCCATTAGAATTTTGTTTACCGGTCTTCGGCGTAATTGTAGCTGTACAAAAGCAGAAAAAAGTGTAAAAAATGTGTCAAAGATTGGAATTTTTTACATCTTTTTTCAACATTTTTGGCCGATAGATGCAAAATTATGGCAAATTTAGTAAATATATCTTCAGGGAAAAAAAAGTTAACAATTCCTAAGTACAATTTATCTGAAAAATATAAAAAAAAAAACTAAAACTAGATGACGTTCTTTTTATAAAATTTGTAGTTTCCGCGTTAAATATTTGTATTATTTATATACACTTTTTGGTTTGTAAATAGTATTTTAAAAGAAAATAATATAAGTAGTTTTAATTAAAAACAAATATGACAGAAAATGTGTTTTAAAATTCGATGAAATTTGTTAAAAAAAAAAAATGTTTATTTAATTTAACAATAAAAAAAAATTTTAATATTTTTATTTATTTATCTATTTCAACACAACAGAAACATAATTGTTTCTATAACGCAAATATTTTTTACGAATGAAGTAAGAAGTATGTAAAGTTGAAGAAGAAGTAAAAAGTATGTATAGTTGGTCGAGCCCGACCATATGATACCCTATGCTGCAGTCAATATTTACAGACAAATTTTCGAGACCCATGGGCAATCATTAATCCGATAACACAAAATTATTTTATGTGGTTAAAGCTCTTATTAGAGTTCTTTGAATTTGAATATTGTTAAGATATCTACATCTATATCAGATTTTTTCATCTAAAAGTGATTTTAGGAAGGGGCCAGCACAAATTTCCAAAAATTATATCAATAACATTTGTAAGAAAATAATTGTATATAAGCTATTCTCGGGAGCTTTGATAAAATATGGACCGATTTAAATAAAGTTTGGAAGTATGCAATAAAATATTTAAAAGAAAAGGGTTTTCAATAGGTTAAGGCCTCGTGGAGCTTGTGACCTGGACTGTGCGCACAAGGTTAGCATGGATAGGCAACCAGCAAGTCGGAGGGACCGATTCCGTTAAACAGATTTTGAGTCGATTGCTGCAAATATGATTGTTGTTAATAATAAACTACGTTGTCTTTAAATTCTGTTATTATTAAGTTGTTTCTAATTAATTTAATTGTTAACCAAAAAAAAAAAAAACACAACTGTTTTTGTTAATTTTAGAGCAAAGAAACAAAACAAAAAGTTAAAAATTTAATATTAGGGCCTGACCTTTCACGCATTTATTAATCGAAAACATGCGCACAAAACATGCATAAAAATTCTAATAAAATTAGTAAAATATGCATGTTTTATTAAAAGAAATAAAGGCAAAACAAATCTTTTTAAAAGGGTTATTGAATTAGACATTTTTTCACAGACCACGTGTGACCAGAGCTGCCGCGGCCAAAAAATAATAACTACTACAATTTAAACATTAAATGCCTTTTGCTAATTAAAAAAACATTAAAATTTATTTTAAAATGCATTGTAAAACAGCTTATAACTAAAAAATAAATGTTATTCTTTTACATATTGGAAAAAACGATGGTCAGATTTTACAATATTGGCAAGCAGCGTTGCTTAAATTGCATTAAAGTTGGATAAAATGTCATACAACTGTGTGGACATTGTAAGCTCATTTGTATTTGCAGAAGTGCAAAATTAATGCATCTGACAGTGCACCATTGTCAGAAAAATATTGCTGTTGGCAACGCCTGCTTACAATATTGTAAGATCTGACCATCGTCTGTACGAAGCTTTATTCATAAAATATTTTTTTTTTTTTTTTTTTTAATTAGGCTTATTAAGTTCATAAAATTTAATTTTCATTAAATTATTTTTATGAAGAAAGGAATTTTACAACATGAAAATTACTTAAAATTGGCAAATCCATCTGAGGAGATCGAGTGGTTGCGATCGAAACATGTCATGGTAACCTGCCGGCCAGGGTTCGCGCCCCGGCCACGGTCAAGAATGAAAGATTATCAATAACAATTTTAATTAATTTTCATGTTTGGCTCTAATTTGGTAAATACTTGTTAATTGTACTAAGAACGAAGCCTATGATGAGAGTCGGCCTATAATTTCACATGCTCCAATATAAACTTCTTTCCGAAATAGATACTTTTTTTGGATCATATTTCTGGATTCCCTGGTTATTAGAAACACTAAAATTAATTGTGTGTACTTTTTCAACCATGTTCTGAAATCGATTACGAAAGAGTGATATTGAAATCGCACAATTTTAAAAATATCTTGTTTTAAAAGTTCATTAATACATTTCATACTACGTACTCTTAATATCAGGAAAAACTACGCTTATTGATTTCAACTTCAATTTATATCTTTCGATTTCCAGAACAGGGCCGTTTCTAATATAATAATTACATTTACGATTTTTTCTTAACAAAAATACTAAGAAATTGAAGTCAGGCGATTTCCGGAGTACATACATATATAATGTATTTTATTTCGGTAGGAATCAAACACTAGTTAAATAAACAAAACTGAGTTTCTCTGTAATCAAAGAGGTTTTTAAAAATTTTATTATTATTTATTTTAAACATTACTTATTTAGTTATTTCTTATCCTCTAACACTATAAATATGGAATTTACCTGTAACCAATGAAACGACATTTAAAGTTTATAATTTCAGCGTAAATTCCTTCTTAAGCAGTGTTATTTTAATAACCTTACTGTCTCTTTACCAAAAATCTTTTAATTATGACTTGACAAATTTAACAAAACATATGTTTATCTATTGCAACCTGTGTCAGATATCTAAATACTTGCGTTCTTTTCTGTACAAGATAGACGATTAAATAAGGCAATTCTAGCCCTTACATCTCCCTCCTCGGGGGAAAAATTATTTTAATAATTTTCTTTTGTCATAATTCATACAGCTCATAATTTTGTAAAAAGATTGTTTTAAAACAAAATATAAAAATATTTCCAAAAAAAGACTATGTATATTGCACTAGTTTACAGCCAAAAAATACCAAGAACGCCACATGCCTAGACAAGTTAATTGGGACCTCCTGACCCGAAAAACGCTGTAATTTTTTTTTTCTAAGTACCGTTTTTTAGATAACGGTACTTTTGTGTTTTTCGGTGTATAGTCCCACTTAATTCCACTTTCAGCAGCTACTTTTCCCTCAGACTGAGTAGGATCAACCTCTTCTAAAAAATAATCTTTAAATTGCACATTGTTTCCTTCATCTAAATAAGTTGCTGATAGTATCTCGTTAAGCTTAATCCACACCCTCCGTGTTTGATGTCTCTGTTTAATAGAATTCTTGATCTTTTTGAATGCTGCAATTTTTATCAGCTCTGTGTGATGTGATACGTCTTGGTAGTCTTCTGGCATACAAAACGTTTTATCCTCTATTGTAGAGATTGAGGTTAGGGCTAAAAAGTTAGATTTTCCATCACTCGCCGCTTTAAGTATAAACTCAAATTTAAGAGTGTCCATTTTGATCATAAACCAAAAAAATGTCGTTTTATAATGTATTTTATTTCGGTAGGAATCAAACACCAATTAAATAAACAAAACTGAGTGTAATTCTGTGTTCTAGTGAGCCACACAGAATTCTAACCAATCTTCAATTTGGGTGAAGAACTGCAGGGCACTAAAAGGTGGGAAATGATCTTCACTTGGGATTGGAATTATAACCACTCAGATGAGTGATTATAATTATGAGCGGGTGGGTAAAAGAAATAATAAAAAAAGAGTATAGTGGTTAGGGATTTCTTTTAACCAATGTAATTTTATGATCAGCAAGTGAGTATTTTTACCTTTGAGGTTTGGGTTTCCTTTCCAAAGTAGTAAGTTAAAATCACCAGGGTAAGTTTGTATGTTTAGTGTAGGTATTTATTGTAATTATTATGCAGGAATTTAGTAAGTAAAAATTTTAATATAGTTTTCGGTTTGTAGGTTAAGTAACAATAGATTTAAGTATAGATTTTAAGTTCAATTTAAGAAGGTTTATTATGACTGTTAGCTTCTGTTGCTAAGGCAAAAGTGAAAGATAAAAAAATGACTATTTTTAGACTTTAGGAATCCGTCGGCTTACAGATAACCGAATCCAACTGGAATAACTCCGAATTCTTATTAGGGTTTACAAATTAGAATGTTACGTTACGACTTAATGCCATCTATACTTCACTGCTAGCACTACAATAATATAATTTACTTGATTGCAACTTATAAACTAATTTACATATTATACTTCAAATGATCTCACATATTTTTAATTATACTTTACAGGTTTTTTCCTGGCTTAACATAATTATTTGTCTTTTAAATTCATTAATTTTCTGTTATTCTTACTTTACTTTACTTCAATTCAAATTTAACTTAATTCTTAATTCCTAATTAATTACGTTACATTTTTTTCCAATTAAATTCAATTCATAAATATTCATGTCATGTTAAGTTCATATTTATATGGTCTAAACGTTAGTTTAGACACTGAGTTTCTCTGTAATCAAAGAGGTTTTTAAAAATTTTATTATTATTAATTTTAAACATTACTTATTTAGTTATTTCTTATCCTCTAACACTATAAATATGAAATTTGCCTGTAATCAATGAAACGACATTTAAAGTTTATAATTTCAGCGTAAATTCCTTCTTAAGCAGTGTTATTTTAATAACCTTACTGTCTCTTTACCAAAAATCTTTTAATTATGACTTGAAAAATTTAACAAAACATATGTTTATCTATTGCAACCTGTGTCAGATATCTAAATACTTGCGTTCTTTTCTGTACAAGATAGACGATTAAATAAGGGAATTCTAGCCCTTAAACATATACATCCCAATTATGAATGAAAATTCCCCGGGAGTTTTCTCCCTTCTCTCATTTTTCCTATGTTAATTCAATTGTAAAAGTAGGAAAAGGGAAAAAACTCGCGGGGAATTTTTATTCATGATTGGGCTGATAATTTATACAAATGCAACAAACTCAATAAAAACAGGTAAATAAAATTGTTAAAAATTAAAAAAATGTGATTTAAAAGTTTATTAAGAAAAATAAAAAATATTCACACGTATTATTATTTTAAGGAGGAAAAAAAGTTAATAAAACGAAAAAATTGTCACATATCAACATTGAAAAAATTACCAATTTTGGTTAGAAATAACCAAAAACGGCAGCACTGAGTGTGACGTATGTCATATTGTCATCTGTCCTGTAAGATTAACTTGACGAATTTTGCGCAATGCTCGTGTTTTAAGGGCTTTCAAAAAAGGAAAAATGTGTAGTTTCTGAGTTGACTCTCTTCAGAGGAACTAGTGCGATATGCTTAATTATTGACCGACATTTATAAAGCTTTTTGGTCATATAAAACTTAATTTAAAAAAATTTTTGGTAAAATAGCATGATTCGTAACAGTTGCAGCCGAGTTAAAATTATAATCGAGAGGGGAATTTATATTGGACCCATGGTAAATTATGGACCAATCATAATAACAAATTTTGATACAGTACTGAAATTTCTTATAGCGTTTTAAAGTGGTTTTCAGAACGCTGCTTAATATGGGACACAAGTTGAATTATGGACCGATTATTACAAAATCGCATGGTATTATTTTTGACCATATGAAGCTAAATGAGACCAAATTTTACTACAATATCTTTATATGCGTATTTAAATAATATATAGTGATTATGGTAAATTATGGACCGCATTTCACGACATTTTTTATTGTGATTTGAAGCCTTATGAAATTACGAAAGAACAAATTTAGCTACAAAAACATTTTACGTTGGGGTTTTGTGCGAAATAAACGGTTTTCCGAGAGTAGGCTCTATATGGGGCATATGGTAAGTTATGACCGATGTTCACGAAATTCGACAGTGTGATATCTAGTGTTATTAAACTTTGACGTACCAAATTTATTGCAGTACCGTTATTATTAACGGTTTAAGGCGTACTAAACTGTTTTCCGATAGCTGGCTTTATATGGGGCCTTTGGTAAATTATGGAACGATCTGCACGAGGATCATGAATCCCAGGCGTAATTAAAAACATCGTCAAAAATACAATTTACACTCTATTTAAATTAAATAATGTCCCATTGGTAGCAGACTTGGGGGATTTCAATTACATTTCAATTACAATTAAATTACATGTAATTAGTAATTGATTTTTTTTTCAATTACAATTACAAGTAATTGTAATTCAAATGAAGGACCAAAAAATTGCAATTACTTGTTATTGTCATATTAAAAGTTCAATTACAATTACTTGTAATTGTAATTGAAAAAAAATCAATTACTAATTGCATGTAATTGTAATTGAAAATTTTCAATTTGCCATTACATATAATTTGTAATTGTAATTGAAGGAAAATAATTGGTAAAATTTGTAATTAATTACATTTCTGAACAATTAAGTTAAATAAAATTACTGATGTATTTAGGTAGAGATCGGAAAAAAGCAAAAAATACAATTAAATGCATTTTATTGGTTAGTAACAACTCATAATTAAGAGAAATAAAATATTCTCTTTTATTACTTTTTATTCGAAAACTTCATTATCTCGATAATAATACTATTTTTTTTCGCAGAATATTTAATTGCTTTTGATCATTGAGCGATTATTAATTTACTATGTTTTACTCTCTGTATTATTTGAAGTTATTTTTTTTTTTTATCTGCTTAGGCCTCAAAATTAAACTACATAATATTATACAGGGTTCATGTTCGGCTGATTGTTTTAAAACGTTAACAAGTTAAATTTATATTTTTTAATATCCCAGGAAAAATTTAGTAATAGCAGCTCATTGCTTTTTGCATTACCAATAATGACCTACCCCTGCTCACTACATTACTTCTAAACTTAAAATAATGAGTTACTAATAATATGTTACATAGCTACTTACATATATTCCATGGTAGCTCTTTGAATACTGGATTGCTTTCAAAGTGAAAATTATAAGTTACTTGTAATGTGTTTATAACTATATGTTTGAATTTTATATTTTTATTTTCGCATGTTATAAAGGATCTTAAATTATAAAATAACAATAAAACAGTCAATCAAGCGTGTCACACCCATTATAATAAATAATTCTTCAACTTGATACTTTTTGATTTGCCTCATTACACTTTCTCTTTTTACGCTAAGCCACTGATATACAAAGAAATTAATTTACGATTATTTAATCTCTAAAAATAGAACAATCATATTGTTTAAAAGGTTCTTACATTGTTGTAGAATTTCAATGTCAGTGAAACTGTCAAAAATAGTTGTGTTGCTTAAATTAAATTGTTTATAAATAGTTTTGTTATTTAAATAAAATTTTGTTAATAAATCGTTTTGTTTATTTGGTTTGTTAATTTGTTTTCTGCAAGGTGAAAATGACATTTATTACGGAATGTTAATTCCTTCGTTGGTGACTCTGAAAGTAAAAACTGACAAGTTGATAGGTGATAATTTGACATTTTTAAAAAAAGCAGCAGTCGCCGTTCAAAAAAGGCTATTGGAACGATTTCAGCAGTTTTTTGAGTTAACTGAGGAAGGTTATGATGCAATTGTTGCTTCAATGCAGGGTTGTGAACTATTTTTAATCAAAAAGCGCCGTGCCCCCAATCAAAAAGCGCTAAAAAGCGCTAAATAATATTTAAATAACAAACTTAATGAAATGTTTAAGAACCAAGTTTTATTAATTACACTGGCTCTCAAAAAAAATCGTTTTAATTAAAAATATATAAAATACAAAGATATTACAGCGTTAAATTCAAATCCGTTTTCAGTTTTTTCTATCATGTCTAGTTTTTTTATGCGAACCTGCGAAATGCAGGTTTATTATGAATAAAATATGACATGAAATCATGAAGATCAGTAAACAAAATGTTAACTAGACGTGATTGAATAAACTATTTGGATTCAACACGGTAAAGTCAATTAAATCAAGTTCTCTACCCCGATTTTTTTTTTTTTTTTTGTTTTTTCAGAAAAAGTAAAGTAATATAATTTCAAATATACACGGAAAAAATTATTTACTAAATCACCAGAAAATATGACTTGAACCAAGAAAGTCTTGCACCATTCTCATCCAAGCCAAAAATTTCTTATTGTAAACATGTGTTGCCTGGTTTAAGCAAAAAGTTATAACTCAAAGCGAACTAAAATTTACTTAAATACAACTAAAAAAAAAATCCATTATAATTCTTTAGTTACTTAAATCAAGTTTTCGTTGCTTTTTAAAAAAAGCCTGAATTTTTTCATAAAAACGTGTTGCACTAGTTAGTTTAAGAAAACTTAATATAAAAATAAGAAACTTTTGACTGATTTGTTACCATGTCGATCCAAATAAAAATTAATTGAATCAAACCAAGTGTTCTTGCGCATTTTCTGAAAAGTTTAAAAAAATCACTTGCATTTGTTTTTTGATGCAAGAAATTCGATTCTATTAAAAAATCAAGAAAATCAGACTAATATTAAATAAATGCCGCTTGATTTCAGAAATATCTTTATTGTTTTTAATAAAAATAAGCTACTTTTCTATTTCTTTTTTTAAGAAATTTTTGATCATATATTAAAAACGTGAATTTTTTAATCATGAGAAAATGTTTCTTTATTTAAGAAAATGTTTCTAAATACGAACAAAATAAGTTAGAATCAAGAAATAACTTTTGGATTTTCTTCTTTTAAGAAACGAAATGGAACAAGGAAAAGTTCTTTCCTTGTATAGTATGCATTTTAGAGTAAAGAATTTAATAAACGGAAACAAAATTTGGTTTAATGTGTCTTGATTTTAATGTATGCAAATAAAAGTACAAAAATGTTGGGTATCAATAAAAGCGCTAATTTAGCGCTCTTTTTAAAAAAAGCGCTAAGGAAAAAAGATGCGCCTTTTCGACAGGTAAAAAGCGCTAAATCTAGCGCCAAAGGCGCTAAATTGGCAACTATGCTTCAATGTCCCATCCCAACATTAACTTGGTGGCCACACGATCAAGTTTTGCCTTTCAATTCCATTCAATTTACTCAACTCTCTCATTTTTTTACTAACACACTCACACTTTTTAAATTGACCACGAGATGGCTTTCAATTTCACCTTTCCATTTGTTTGACAATTTACTTTCAATTTAACAGCTGAGTATAAATTATTTTTTTAAATTGTTTTTTTTTTATGGCATCTTGAAAGTAAATTGAGTGCCACCTACGTCACACCTCTCAATTTTTGTAAATTTTGACAAGCAGTATAAGTAAAAGACTATCAAGAACAACTTGATCGTGTGGCCGCAGGGTAAGTTGAAATGGTTTAAGGCATTAGCTAATATTTCAAATAAAACAAAGGAAGATGTGGAATCTATTTTTATTCAGTACAGTAACACCTATAAATTAGTTACTTCCAAAAGTGTTGTTAAAACCAACAACTTAATTAATTTATCAGTTTTCGATTTTGGTGACGACGTTAATGAAGGTACATTTGATTAAAACTTACTGCCAAATAATGTATTTTATTCAGTTATATGGTATTTATATTATAATAAATAACTCCAATTTTTATTTTATATACTGTAGAACTTCCTGCATCCAATTCAAACTTAGGATATACTGATATTGAAGTTGAACTTCGGAATTATTTGCACGACACCGATTCTTCATTACAAAGTTTGAAAAAATATCCAACAATTTCTAAAATTTTTCACCGGTCAAATACTGCTTTAACATCTTCAGCACCAGTAGAAAGACTTTTTTCCTTTGCTGGCATCATTTTAACACCCCGGAGACAAAGGTTAACTGATGACAATTTTGAAAAAATGCTTTTACTTAAAGCTAACACAAGTTTCCTGCAAAATACGTAACGCGTTCCAGAAACATGCTACAGAACTAGTACTTGTCCTAAGAAACCAAAGTGGAATTAATACTTAAACAACTTAAAATGAAAAAATTCCAATTTTTGAATATCAGATTTTTGTTTAAATATAATACTTCCCCTTATTTATAAATAAATAAGATCGCTGTTAGTACTATAATTATTATTGTTATTATTGGTTGAATTGTGTTTATTATTTTCATTTTTATTATCACTGTCGTTATTGTTATTATTATTAATTTCGTTCTTATTGAATGCTCTTATTATATGTAATTGATAATAATTGTAATTGAATAAATTTTTGAAATTAATTAATGTTAAATGTAATGATTACAGTTTTCTTCTTAAAACCAATTCCTTTCTTCAATTAAATGTAATTGTAAGGGAAAAATTTTCAATTTCAATTACATGTAATTAGTAATTGATATTATTTCAATTACAATTACATGTAATTTGTAATTGATATTTTCTCAATTACAATTACATTTTTTTGTAATTGAATTTTTTGCTTCAGCTTAATTACAATTACATGTAATTGTAATTGAGTTTTTTTCAATTACAATTACATGCCATTTGTAATTGAGTATATAATTCATTACAAAATGTAATGATTAACCCCCATGTCTGATTGGTAGTTCAAGTAAGTACAATTATTTGGGGGCAACCTCTATTGGATGCGCACATGGTTTTTAGTGTGAAAAAGTGTTTTTTCTTTTTATGCTATTTTATGCAAATAATAAAAGTGTTTTATGTTATAATGAAGAGAGTGACCAACAAAATGCTCTAAATATATTTTTTATGCTGGTTTTTTTACCATTTGGGATAATAGATCCTACTGGTTTTGTTTGACCTACATAAATGGGATATATGTAAGCCAATTTGTATGTTTGCAGAATGAATAAAAACAAATCAGTGCCCATGTTCTGTAACTCCCGCGCAGAGAAACTTTTTAATTGAAATGTGTGAAATGAAACAAAAATGCCATAAATTGTAACAAGCAACTGTTTTTCTCACAAAACTGCAGCTGTAAAATTTTTAACGAGTAATAGCTGCCACATAAGGAAATTACAGAAAAAGTGTGTCTGTAGCATGAACTCTTCACTTTACAATTTTTTATCACACCAAACTTCAAAGTCTATATAAAAAAAGCTCTAATATTTTTGTCAGCGTTTGTTTTTTATATGAAGTTTGACGTTTATTATAACAAACAAATTTCAGGTGAAGAAAACTCACTAATAAAAACGAGGTGAAAAAAATTTTAACACTAAGAAATATATTAAAAACGCAAAATACAAAAAATAATAACACGGAAGAGTTAAGTATTTTGTTCTTTGTAGATTTTTGCAGTGTTTAATTATTTTGCTTTTAACATTTTAATAAAATATGCAAATGTCTTTAAAGGTATTTTGATAACAACAAACATTAAAGTCGCACTTAGGATGTTCAATTAATCGGGTTTTATTGTTCGATTTAACGATTTATCGATATTTGCCATTTTTTACTTATTCGATTAAACGAATAAAAATTTCGAGTAATCGAATAATTCTTAATCCAGAAATTTTATAAATTACGAAATTTCTTTTCGATAATTTTAGAAAAAATTAGTACTTAGATTTTAAAAGAGTCAATATAAATTTGAATTTTTTTAAAGTTTTCACGGACATTCCATCCTTTGCTATCGATCGAAATATCTTGTTTAAAGTATTTATTCATTGGACCACTTGTAGCCCCTTTTGGTTTTTAATACGACCCTGTCTTTAAAAACGCCCCTATCGACTTCATTCTTTAAGTTTCTATTATTTTTCCACGAACAACACTTAAAAACCCGAAAAACTAGGGTCATTTCACTTCATTTCGATAAATTAATATAAATCTTGAGTTAACATACCTTTGTCGTTTTTTCTTTTGTTAAATGAATTTTAAAATAGTGTTCAAAAAATGTAACAACAATATAAGCTAAATTACTCACTAAACATGACTTTTTTTTCTTAAATTCCAATGGGCGCATACATTTGGTTTGTTTTCTCGACTTAAAACTTTAAAAAATTAATAATTCATTTCAAAGAAATGCTATACATTATTATCTTTCGATTAATCGGTATAAATTCTTCGATTAGTCCTTTAATCGAATCTAGCCATCTCCAATTAATCAAACAATTAATCGTCTAAGATTGTTCGATTAATCGGACAAGAACATAAGTATTATGAGTAGATCTATAAGTAAAGTCATTTCATCAGATGAGTTTAGCTATAAGTCAATTCGAGATAATCAAGTTAAGTTGATAACTAAAACAATAGAGTCATACAGAAAATTAGGTAAGTATCAAACGAATCAAACAATATTATGTTTCATTATGAAACTTTCATACCTATCAGGTAAAGCAAGAGAAGGCTTATATTCAGGCTTGCCAGAAGAATTTAGATTAAAAGTGCCAAATCGACCATAAAAAAGTGTTAAATTGTTCTACAGTGAAAAACAAAAGTGCTAGTTTTGTAACATTGATATTTATGAAAATGTATAATGAAAAATTTACATTTAAAATTTTTTTTAAATACTTATTTTGTTTAATATAAACACTTATTCGAATGTTACATTATAAAATATTTTATGACGATTTCTTTTCTGAGAAATATGTTGCATTAATATAACATCTTCTACATTTTTGTGTTCGTTTGTGCAAAAAAATACCACTGTGGGAAAAATTTTCAAGTTCTTTTGTGAATAAGTTGTTGAAAAACATGCAAAACATGTTGCTTATTTTACCCTTACTTTTATTTAAGGTGTTCATACTGCTCTGTTATACAACTTTGGTACTTACTACTTTGTTTGTTGAACCAATGTTTTTTTTCTTTGTCATAATTCATACAGCTCATAATTTTGTAAAAAGATTGTTTTAAAACAAAATATAAAAATATTTCCAAAAAAAGACTATGTATATTGCACTAGTTTACAGCCAAAAAATACCAAGAACGCCACATGCCTAGACAAGTTAATTGGGACTTCCTGAACACGAAAAACGCTGTAATTTTTTTTTTCTAAGTACCGTTTTTTAGATAACGGTACTTTTGTGTTTTTCGGTGTATAGTCCCACTTAAACCCTTGTGGAGCCCAACCGAAAAGACCGAAGTTGCCAAAAGACAGTCTTGCCATGAATCACCTTAAACACACATTTCCGAGAGCCACAGCGAGCAAAATTGAAGCTGGTATATTTGATGGACCTAAATTACACTTCTTATTTAGTCATTTGGATATTTTCCCACGAACTTGGGCTCCGAAAGTGATGAACAAGGTGAAAGATTTCACCAGGAAATGGAAAAAATCGAGAGACGTTACAAAGGCTGGTGGGATGAACAAATGATGGCGGACTATTGCTGGTTCCTCATTCGCGAAGATCCATCCGAAAAAAACGCAAAAGTTCAAAACGCTCGTCATTTTGATTTAAATTTTTTGAATTTACGCCGAATATAGTGTGTGAGCAATGAAGATGAAAATATTGTCGTTCCACAAAATTCTTAATAAAAACTTTATTATTCATCCGATTTTTTTCAAATAACGCTTTAAATGTTAGTAATTAAATAAACTATTTGGTAAAAAAATAAAACATTCCCGATCTTTACTAAAATGTAGAAAAAAAAACGAAATAAAAATGAAAAATTTTAAAAAAACGTAAAAATAGGCAAATTTTGAACTTTGAGGAGTTATAACTCAGCCACTTCATATCAGATGCAGCATATCGACTGAAAAGGCATTCAATTACCTTTCCAACGATATGCTTTTTGTCTCGATCGGACTTTTCGGTTGGGCTCCACGAGGGTTTAAGTGGGACCATACATCGAAAAACACAAAAGTACCGTTATCTAAAAAACGGTACTTAGAAAAAAAAATTACAGCGTTTTTCGTGTTCAGGAGGTCCCAATTTACTTATCTAGGCATGTGGCGTTCTTGCTATTTTTCCAAATTAAAAATTTGTAAGGCAGTCTTATAATCGTTTTAATTTTTCTAAGCCATTAGTGATGCCAATATTTGTTGCCAAACAGTAATAGAGTGTAGAAACCGCTTATATAGGTTTTAAAATCGCTCATGGAGTACATTTATGATAAAAGTGTAATAGTTGTAAATTAAATCAGCTAATTTTGCTCTATTGAAGTTGCACAACATGTAGCACTTCGAGTGATTATAAGTCACATTAGAAAGTGTTACATGTATGTATGTATATACGGTAACATATTTTTCTCAGAAAAAAAATCGCCATTAAATAAAGTTGTTACAACTGTTTAATATTTCAATTACGTCATTTTCATCTTCCTCATATACCAACTCATTTTGGTACTATTCAGATAAACCGTTGTTTTTACAATGACAAAGTATACAGAGATGTCACGAGACGGAAGATTTTGCGTTTTTTTTTGTCTCTTTTTAAGAAAGCTGCCCTTTTTCATTTCTCTTTGCATCATCTTTTATGCCGCAATACAATGAACACAAATTTATTTAGTTGATATTTATTTGCAAAGCTTTTGTAAAAATTAACTTTTTAGTTCACCACAACACGAGTAAATAATATTTAAGTAAGTAAATAACATTATAAAACAAAACAATATTATAAATACATTTTTTTCCACAAAAAACAACGTTTGTTGAACTAATGCATTTGTTTAACGTGATTTGTGTTTTGTTATTTTTGTTTTGATCATGCCATTTGTGTTGAATGTTGCGGCCTGTTTTTACACCTTGCCACTTCACTACCAAAAAAGCTTTCTGTCTCTTTCTTCGAAAGCTGCCCTCGCAACTGACTTTGGCCTTTTTCACACGTCACTTTTTTCATCTCTGTATACGTATATATTAATTTTAAAAGCAATATGATAGGATTTGCTGCCGATGGGGCAAATAATATGACCGGTAAGAATCTATCTGTAGCAAAACTGTTCAAAGATGACATTCCAAATTTGGTAGTTTTTAAATGTATTTGCCATTCTCTTGCACTTTGTTCAGCATATGCGTGCTTAAAACTTCCTTCATGTTTAGAAACACTTACTAGAAATATCTACAATTATATTGGGAACAGTCCAAAACGTTACCATCAATTTTTCGAAATACAAAAATTATTGGAAATTGAACCAACAAAAATTCTACACCCATCACAAACCAGGTGGCTTTCATTAGAAGCATTAGTAATTCGAATTCTACAATTATATGAACCGCTTAAAATTTATTTTGCTTTCGCTGCTAATATCGATGCCATCGATACTGCAAAAGTAATATTAGATAATTTAAATGATATAAATGAGTGGTATTTTTGTTTTTTAAAATATATTCTTAACGTTATAAATAATATAAATAAGACTTTTCAAAGTGAAGGTGTTCAAATTCATAAAATGCACAGTGATATGTCAAAACTTTTTAAAACTGTCTTAACAAATTTTTTAAAAGAGGATTATGTAAATCATAATCCGTTTGATGAAATTAATTTAGTTAATACTCAAAATTTTTTAACAAGGGAAGAAGTTTACCTTGGAGTTTACGTTAAAGAAAAAATTTCTCAATTTGAAATTGATTGTGAGAATTTGTTGATAATTGTGTGGCATTTTATGTTGAATTATGCATTCAAATAAAAAAAGATTTGATTTCGGAAATTCTGTTACAAAGAACTTAAAATTAATAACTCCATCAATTTTTTTAAACAAAAATACTTCTTTACGTCCTTTGCTAAAAAATTCCTAATTTGGTATCTAAAGAGACATATCAGTCAATAGAAAATGAAATTAGAGAGTTAAGATTTAAAAATTTTGACGAAAAAGATTTCGATATCAATATCTTTTGGAAAAAAATCAAGTCAATGAAGCTGTTAAATAATAATAATGCATTCCCTAACTTATGTAATTTTATTAATGACTTAATGGTTTTACCAAATTCGTCAGTTAACGTTGAACGAATTTTTAGTCAAAAAAATTTAAATAAAACTAAAATCAGAAATCGTTTGGAAACAAAAACAATTGAAGGAATTTTGTTTACAAAGGATTATTTGAAAATTAATTCTTCAGATTGTTTCAGTACAAATATTACAAAAAGTTTATTAAATAAACACCGATCAGATAACTTGTACGATTAGGGTTAGTCTTAAACTATGATGATTAAACATACTTATTCATATTATCTATAAAGTATATGTATGCAGTATGTTCATAACTGTTTACGGTAAATTACTTAAAATTTGTAGCTCTTTTTCAAAAATAAAAATATGTTAAATTTTTTAATATTTCAAATACAAAATCGTCTAACTTTTAATGTTTGATTTTTAAAAATGAAACTGTTATTTTTATCGCACTATTTTATCATATTGCTTTCGCATTTTTTAAGGAAAAATTTAAAAGAAATGAAAAGAATTTTTTGTTTGAACTATTTTATTTATTAAAACATATCTAAATATTAATAACAGAATTTCTTTCGATTTTAGTAATTATTGTTATTAAGTTTTAATAACACAAACATTTTAATAAAATAATTTGAAATTTAAATTGCTTTTATTTTAATTTTAAAATATAACTTAAAATTAAAAAAAAGTATTTTAATTTTGTATTTAATTTAGATCTTACAGCTATGGTGTATACATATATTTCAAATACTTATATATTATACTTGTTTCTAATTCAATATTTATTTTTAATTGTTTTGTTTGAAAAAAAGCTGTTGAACTCTTTTTTTTTGTACAATAAAAAATGCTATTTTTAAATAAAAAATTAAATTTGCTTTTGATTTGTACAATTTAAATATGTTGACGAATTTTTGACGATTTTTTAAAATGTTCGTGACGATTTTGGTGAATTTTTTTAAAAATGTTGACGATTTTTTAAGAAAAAAGTCTAACAACCCTGCGTATATTACAAACGGAGACCAATTACAAACGCCGTTACATGCTCGAAATGCTCCACATTATTAATTTACCACCAGACAAGAGGATGAATTTTAAAGTTGATACCAGGGCTGCCAGATAAATTTGTGAGGAAATCGTCAATTTCCTGAGAAAAAATAGAAAAATCGTCTTTCACGTTTCGAAAAATCGTCAAAAAAATCGCACAACTTAAAATTTAGTTTTTTTTAACAGTTTTTGTTTGATTTTTTTTATAAAAAAGCATTCAAACAAAAACATAATTACTTCATACTAGCATTTTCAATTGTGTAAGAGATATTGGGAGTCTCATACAAAGCCTCTTGGACCGTCGATGCCGCATTTTTTAATCGTGGAAGATTCCTCACATGGGAAAACTGCAACACGACTGAGATTAATCCATAGCACAGTGAAAGACGCTTCTTCAACCGTTGTGGGAATCGTTTAAGATGTGGGAAAAGATTATCTAACGAGTCTTTCATGTCAAGAATCGTTTCCCAGTAAAAAATGGAGCTTACAGCAGTTTTGTAAGGGAGAGAAGCACAATACCCCCTTACAAAACCTGCTTACAAGAGGCATGATTTTTATATGGCGAATTCCCACTTGGAAGCACTTTGATAACTGATTGCGTTATGAAACAAATTAAATTTCTATGTTCGGTAATATTTCAAAAATGATCGTAAACACATTTTAAAATCATTGCAATACAACCTGCTTCGATGTAAGGGAATAACAAAAGCACATACATATAACATTGTACGTATAAGGGATAATGCAAAGTTATTCAATCATTAAATTAAAAATTCACTTTAATGGTATTCGCTTATCTGCTGCTTCTTAGTAGTGTGTAATAGCCAGCGCATATATCAGCGCTCATGTAGTTTTCGTGCTTCCCAAAACATAAACATTTTTTACTGGGATGAGACTCTTGTAGATATTATCTCACAACTCGTGAAATGTTCGCTGTATAATTGTTGAAAATATGATTTATACAGAGAGTCGTAAAAGATTCATTCGCTGATGGTTTGACGAAAGATAAGCAAAGTGTAACATTGTTGTTTTTGTACTCTGAAAATAATCATTTAAAGATTTTCTTAAGACTTGCATATTATGGCCGTACCTAAACAAAAGCGCTATTGTTAATTAATAAAGGCAATTTAGCTATTTTTTGATCAATCTAGCGTTTTTATCTCTATTTTTATTTATAATTTGTGGGTTTTATTACACAAGAAAGCTATCACTACTGTTTTTTACACAACGTTGACGCTCTTGCTTAGGTATGGCACATCAGCGTAAAAGCTAAGCGAAAGAAAACGTTCCGGCTTCCGCTCTTGTTAAGGTACGGCTGTTAAATATTCCAAGATTTAAAAACGAACGTGTCAGAAGATTTAATGTTTTATTCAGACTGGAGACTGAAAAAAATCGTCACTTTTAAGAAAAAAATCAGCAAATCGGCACTTCGCTAATTACGGAACAAAAAATCGTCAAAATGACGATAAATCGTCAATTCTGGCAGCCCTGGTTGATACTCTGAATTGTGCTCTTAGCTACAGACATTTGATAACCAAAGCAAAGAGAAGAACATAATAACAAATTGTTTGACATAATCAGTATAGGTTTTGATGCTGAAACGTGAAGAGCTATTACTCCTTTATTGTGGTTAATGTTAATTTTAATGTGAGTTATTATGTTTTTGTCGATCTTCATTACATTGTTTTTATATTTATTGTATTCTAAGTATTTTTTATAAAATTTAATGTTTTTTATACTGAGTATTTATATATTGTTTTGTTATTGTTAAATTTTAGTAAACATTCCCTGATGATGATATTCAAAGAATATCGAAATATCGGAAACAAATAAAGAAAAATTTTACATACAACAGACCTCGAGCTTAATCATTTTAACTAAATATTGAATTTTAAAGGTCGAATAAAACTTAGGAAAAATTATTGTTAAAGCTAAGGCACGAGCTCTATGTGTTCATTTGTCCTTCAAGTTGTGCTGAAAAAGGTCAACAAGAAAAAGAAAGACAAAAAATGAAAAAAACAAAAAATGTACTTTGGACTTCAAGGAAAAAAATTCTTGCGAGTTATTTTAATCTACAATGAATAAAATTTTCCAGCCGAACGAGAACATTTTGAATTTTATATGCTCTGCTGCTTCTCCATTGTCTATAATTGATGACAAGAGTTTCAAAAACTTATTTCCCGGCAAAAAAATTCCAAGCAGACGTACAATAACAAGGTTGCTTTTAGATACGCAAAACGAATTTATAAACGACATTATAATTAACTTAGAAAAAGTTGAATACGTCTGTATGAATGCTGATGTGTGGTCCAGTGGGAAAAAATCATTTTTTGGCTACACCTGCCATTGGCTTGATGCAAATAGTTTAGAGAGGAAATCAGTAGCTCTGGCCTTTCGACGATTCAAAGAAACCCATTCTTTTGATCGCATCACGAAGTTGATAGGCACAATCAATAAAGAATTTTTAATGCCCATTGACAAATTTGTTTATACAATAACCGACAATGGATCAAATTTTATTAACGCTATAAAGGAATTCGGTGTTGATTGAAGTAAGGGATAACTCATTTCGTTTTTAAATAGTTGAAAAAGTGAAACACACATGAAGCTATTTTTCTCGAAATGCAGTTTTTGTGTTTTGCCACTATTCATGCAAGTGCGCAATCTGTGCATATCATTTTGAAAACATACAGTATCAATCAATCATTTACTGATTACTGCATTTTTTTACACAAATCAGTAAAATTTACTGAATACTGATTTTTTTCAGTAATCAGTACTTTTTACTGAATACTGATTTTTTTTCAGTAATCAGTACTTTTTACTGTATACTGATTTTTTTTTTCAGTAATCAGTACTTTTTACTGAATACTGATTTTTGTTTTCAGTAAGCAGTAAAATTTACTGAATACTGTTTTTTTTTGTTTTTCAATAATCAGTAAAAAAAAGAAAATACTGAAAAAGTACTGGTACTGAAAAATGCCCATCTATGCCAATTAGAAACAATAGCAATTAAGATAGCTTTATTTATATGGCAATACTGCGGTGATGTTAGACATCGTTGTGTAAACAACAAAAGCTGTCTTCACTTTAAAAAATTATGTGTTCACAAGAAATTGTTTGTTGTTTTAACAGCGGTTAGATATGAATATTACATGTCGATTTTTTCCAAAAAGTGAAAACATAAAAATTTTGAGTTAATACACTATTGTTAAAAAAGTGTGATATATCTAAAATTTTATAAAAAACGTGTATGTATAAATGTTTTCTTTTGTTTGTAAATTTTATTTTAAATTTATAATTTTTAATCCAAATTTTTAATATTGTAATTAATTAAGCTTAAGCTCATCAAATTTAATTTTCATTAATTTATTTTTATGAAGAAAGGAATTTTACAACATAAAAATTAATTAAAATTGTTATTGATAATCTTTAATTCATGACTGTGGCCGGCAGGTTACCATGAAATGTTTCGATCGCAACCACTCGATCTCCTCAGATGGATTTGCCGTCTTATAGTATGTTCACATTTGGCTTCTTAAACGCGTTTAAGCAGTTCGAACGTGATTAAGCTCTAATCACTTCAAAATCGGGATGATTACCCATACATTGAAGTGATTTGTTCAGGAGGTCCCAATTTACTTATCTAGGCATGTGGCGTTCTTGCTATTTTTCCAAATTAAAAATTTGTAAGGCAGTCTTATAATCGTTTCAATTTTTCTAAGCCATTAGTGATGCCAATATTTGTTGCCAAACAGTAATAGAGTGTAGAAACCGCTTATATAGGTTTTAAAATCGCTCATGGAGTACATTTATGATAAAAGTGTAATAGTTGTAAATTAAATCAGCTAATTTTGCTCTATTGAAGTTGCACAACATATAGCACTTCGAGTGATTATAAGTCACATTAGAAAGTGTTACATGTATGTATATACGGTCACATATTTTTCTCAGAAAAGAAATCGCCATTAATAAAGTTGCTACAACTGTTTAATATTTCAATAACGTCATTTTCATCTTCCTCATATACCAACTCATTTTGGTACTATTCAGATAAACCGTTGTTTTTACAATATCGTCCGATTTGTTTAAAGTGTGGTAACAAACGTTGTCTTACTTTGCACCTTCTCTTATGCGTATAACTGAACATAACAGTTCTGTTTTCATTCTAGTTCTCAGCAAGGTCCATCCATGGGTCTTTGGTTCAATATGAGGTTGCCGCGCTAAACTTTCTGAATAGCTGATGGGCTTTTGTCCAAATGTCTGAGAAAACATTAATTTGCTTCTCTAAAGACGGACGATGTTTTTGTAGTGTGGCGAAATTATTTTGGTTGATAGATAGTTCAGAAAATCAGACTTTGCTCTAAGCATCACATACAAATTTACAAATAGCAAATAATTGCAATTGATATTCCGGAATAAGTATAAAAGACAAAAGTGCCAGAATTCCAACGATCATTACTGAGTGCTGGCAGTGCTCTAATTTTATTATAGGGAAATAATAATTTTTAAAGGTATTAAAAAGGTTTGGCGAATTTATATAAGTATTGCATGTCACACTTATATCACTTTTTTAAACATTTTTATACAAATAACATTTATTAAAATTTTATGATAAATCAAATGGCTATATGATCTTAAAAAAAAAATAATTGCGTTTGATGCGAAAACTATGATCTTTTCGACTATGCTATGCCATTTTTCCTATTTGCAAAAATTGCAAAAAGTTATATTTTTCTTGATACAGAAACTACATATTACCGGTCTAATTCATAAAAATTTCTTGTTTCAGCTTTAATGCTTACAATAGTTATCAAACACTTTTCGTTTTATAAACCATTAATAAAAAGTCTAATTTATAAACGCTTAATAGTTAGTAGTGGATTAACAATTAAACGTTTATATTACTTTTGTATTTTTATGTTGTAATAGTGATGCATACCTGCAACTAGGGATGAAACGATACGAGTAAATACAAGTATCATACAACGAACGAATTTTAAGTGAATTTCTGTTTTGTTTTCAATTTAAAATGACGAAAAAAACGGGACCAACAACCAAACTAAAAAATCATTTCGCTTAATTTCAATATTTATTTTGATTAAAATACCACATCTTATAAAAAACAGTTTTTTGCTATGTCTAGTAGTATAATTAGTTTATTTTGTAATATTAAGACCATTTTAAATCTCACTAACTATTAACAAAAGTAGGGGTTACGCTTATTTGATCAAATATTTGGTAAGTGTGATCGTAGCTTTACTATTGAAATAGAAGCGAAATATGTAAATCATTTATTAGCAATATCAAATTTTTACTGCTCGAACTCTGTAGGTTCCAAAAAAGATTATACAGCTTTATGTTTAATGAATAATTTAACCAATTTTTATTATAAATTTTTTTATACGCAGATGTTTTGAAAATAAAACCTCCAAGGTTTTTACAAAACATTTTTAGCCACATATAACTGCCAAAATATTTTAGGTTGCAATGTTTTTACCTGGAACAATATCATTTTCCTCAACAGCAATGTTGTAAAGTACTGCTAGGGCGATAATCAATGTTTTTCCTTTTGCCAGATAAACCGTCAACCCATCTTAACAGAGTTTCTAGTGCCTATCTTTGCAGCTTTATATTTGTTCTCCTTTTCATTCTGTGGTTTGAACTCTCCGCTTTCAAGTTTGATAGTTGACTCATTTAAAATGCGGCAGTCATGAGTGGTAAAAGATTTATTAATTATGTATTTCCGAAATATAATTTACCTGAAAATTCAGGGTATAGTAACCCTTTCTGTTTATATAATATTGGGCTAAATTCCCGCCGGTTTTTTTGATACGTATGTGCGTACCAATAACGTCTGGGAAATTTTTAAATGTCTTAAATTCTCTCATTAGGATGGCTCACTCTATAAGAGATGAAGGCATATTAATTCTTCTATTGCCCCAGCGAGCTAAGGCACGAGACACTCTGACTGAAATTCTACACACTGTTGCTTGAGAGAACCCATGAAGATCGGCCGCATCATCCTAAATCTACAAATTGTTTTTTTAATTTAAATTTAATTTGTTATTAGCGCTTTTTTGGTAATTGCTAAAACTAGTTTTTAAATTTATAAAATTATAAATTTAATTTTGTCGGGTGGTTTCTGGTAGGCACATTTTTACAAAAATTTAGTTTTAAATCAATTCTATATAATAATAATGGCGCCTTCTTTTTTAACATTGAATACCTTGTTTGATGCCTCGAATATATTAAGAGATATCGAGTTCTAGCATTGCCTGATATTCTTAATTTTACAGTTCTCTAAACATTGTTTTGCTTCATTCGTCACTTTTTGTGCTAATTCATATGATATTCAATGCATGTAGAACAAAACATTTTTGTTCCGTGCGGCAAACCAGTAACCAACAGATGATTCACTATGTGGTTTCTACTTTGTGTTTGTTTTAACAAATACTTTACCCATTTGAAAGACATTTTAAAATAAAATTGTAAAGAATCGTAAAAAAGGTTTGCATTATTTGAAATAAATCTTAATAGCTTTTTATATTTTATGCAAAAAGTTATAACGACTAAGTTTCAACCGAAAACATATCTCGCGACCCACGATATTTTTAACAAAAAAAATCTATCGAGCAGTTTATATTTAAAATAAATTCAAACATTAGTTATTGTTTTTCTAGAAAAAACATTTTATTTTATTAAAATAAATAAGAAGACAAAAATGTTTGCAAAGTAAATTATTTAAGTTGGAAATAAAACAATATATTTCAACATGTATGTATGCAAAAACTTACAACAAGCAAGTAAGAAAGTATACTCGCTCAAGGCCTCCATATGATCATAGTATTTTAAAAACAAATATTTGAGAGTGTACCCTATTTGAGACCCATGGCCAATCAAGGTCGCCAGAAGAGAACTATGCTTCGAGGTTAAACATTTTATTAAAGTTGTTTGTGCCGAATATATTTAGATATCTTCATATATATGAGATTTGTTTGCCTCTAACCGATTTAAGCAAGGGGGTTTATATGGGACCTATGGTTTAATTTTGCCTACCAACACAAGATTTTGTAAAAGTTATCGTCGCCAATTTTATTGTCAATACCAATATTTATAAGGAAGTTATGGTATTAAAAGCTATTTTCGGGAGTAGTATTTGTATGGGAGCTATGGTCAACGATTCCAATAATATTTGTAAGATGATTTAGATTGCAATAAAATAAGATGATACATGTAGTTGCATTTGTGTGCCCCGGTAGGCTAGCTGGTAGTAAGCTAGTCTATCAGCGCTGGGGTGGCGGGTTCGATACCTGCCAGAGAAACTGGTTTCTTTCCTGCAGACAAGCGAAGAGCTTCGCGGGATTAGCTTAGGAAATTAAATAAAAAAAATGAAAAAATTATACTACTTACAGTATCGTACGTAACGACCTTTAAAAGTTTATAAAAAAAAAGTTCCCATCAATACTTTTTTCAACAAATATCTTGCTTTGAACTTTTATTTTAAAACACCTGCGACTAATCAAATACAAATGGCATAGACATAAATGATTTTACACCACGTACGTGACATTCAAATAGCCTTCAAAACAAAGAAAAAATATACCGCTAATCGAACGCTATAGTTATTCTTTCCTAATGTATCTTGTTCATTGTTGTTGTAACCAGCGTTACCGTTGGTGCCACTAAAGTGGCAATTTGCCACTTTTTCGACTGCTTGGATACTATTTGGCCACTTTTACAAAATGCACCCAAATTTGGTACTTTTTGCGATTCTTGCCACTTGTTTGATACTTTTTACGCTAGGAAAATATACTTTTTTTTCATTTTGTTTTATTATAACCCCCAGCTGAAATTCATTTCTTGTCATGCGTGGTTAGCTGAAAATCGGTTTAATAAACTTTCTATTAACCTGTTTTATTTATTATGAATAAGGGCATAAAGATATCTCACATATCGATGTTTTTCCTCCGCAACCTCATAACAAAAACAACTACATACTTCTCAGAAGAGACAAATTGCTTTTTTTTACCAAATATTTGAAACTTTTTCTACATATTCTTTTATAAATCAAGAATTAGGAAAAATTCCTATAAATATTTAAAAGAATATATAGCAAAAAGCTTAAAATATTTGGTAAAAAAGTATTTTGTCTCTCCTTAGAAGTTATGAAGCAGAAACCGAGCTGTTTACATTAAAAGTAAAATCTAAGTTTTTACTAAAAATTGTGTAATGAATTGATAATAAGAATTGATATAAAAAACAAAAAGCTTTATATATTGAAGTATTTAGAACCAATATTTTAGTGTCTAATGAAGATACATATAAACTATTTTGAATTAGTTTCAGAGTTTAAAGACATTATAACTGACCCAGATGCATTTATACGAATTATGAACACATATTTAAAATTTCGAATGCTGAAGATTTTTGGAGTGAAATAGGAACATTGAAAAATAGATTTGATGAATATACCTATATAGTGTATATTTAAACTTGTACAAACTGATCTCTCATATTTTTACATTGTCACATAGTAGTGTTTCTCTGCTGAGCGTGTTTTTACTAAGTTAGCTTTAATCAAAAATAAAGTAACAAATGGGCTAAAGACATTTTACGAAAGTATGGAAGTCGTTTTAAGAACAATTAATTGTAAAATTTGTATGAAACTGACCATTAATAAATATGTAGCACAGGACGACATTGAAAAAGTTTGTTTACCCATTCCAACTGATTGTTATGTTTTTGGCATGCTAAAGACGAATATGAACACAATTTTCTCCCATCACGTCACATTTATAAGATACACCAATTATTGTAATTTCGGAAGATGTTTTGTACCACAATTAATAACAAAATCCAGTTTTGTTCTATAAACCTGATTATGTACAAAAATTTGAAGCAATACACTGATAGAAAAATGCATCTTCAAATTGATGATGCCCTAACATCAGAACTGTGACAAATGGCATCAATGATGCAAAAAGTAACATAAATCCAATGCCTAACGTCTTCGTACCATTTTGTCATTTTTTACGTGCCATCTATTTTAGTAGAATAATTACGATAACTGGTGCTGGTGTCTTATTATGAGAGTTCTGCTGTAAACAAAGGTCGTAATTTAACAAACGTGAAACGATCATCTGTAACGGGTAAGTAAATAATAATATTCTCACACTTTGACTTAAGTCACTTCCAATGACTTTGACTTAATGACAAACTGTCATTAAATAAATGCAAATGTGTCCTTTCTCTAATGTTACTGCGTCATCGCACTGAGGACATGTTCGTCATTTCTGTGATGCCGATGGGTCATTCCCTTGATGAAATAATTTTTTTTTGACCCTGATGACACTTTGGCCAAGTGATGTTAAGGTTGACATCACAATGATGAAAAGTGTCATGGGGTCAAAAACGAAGACACTTGTCATAGTACTGATGTCAAAACACATCAGCGTTATGACGCCTTTTCTATCAGTGTTATAGACGAAATTAAATATAAACTAAATATGCTACCGTGCTGCCAGGCGCACGGTGTCGACAAGAACATTTCTTTCGCATATTAATATTGAAAACAATTATAAAAACTAAAATTTGTTTTTGTTTTCAAAACAAATATACGAAAGAAATTTTATTGTCGACATCGTGAGCCTGGGCCTACAACTTTTGTAACTAGGTTGACTGTAGAATAAAATTATAAAACTATGGATTTTGTTATTAATTGTGGTACAAAACATCATCCGAAATTACAATAAGTGGTGTATCTGTTAAATGTGACGAGATGGGAGAAAACTGTGCTCATATTCGGCCATAAAACATAAGAATCTGGTGGAATGGGCAAATAAATTTCTAAAAAGTTTTTAAATGTCTACCGGGCCTGTACCTGTGTGTGTCTTAAATAAATCAAAGAAAATGTATTCAGAATGAATAGTACAAGAAATATATTACTAAATGTATATATAAAACACATTACAGAAATATCTTCTATTTGCTGCAACAATGTCATAATCCAAAAAACATGTTTGTCAGAAAACAAGTTTAACGTTTTTGAATTACCAAAACATTAAAGTAAATATTTTATAAAAATTACTTCTCGAGAAAAATATTTATTTTAGTTTTTTTACCATTTAAAATTATAATAAATAAAAAAAAATGTAAAAAATACATAATGTGGTGTACTTATTTTTATTTTAAAAGATGTGCCCCTTTTTTTAAAAAAATCCACTTTTTGGTGCAACTTTTTTTGTAGATTTCCCCTTTTTTTGGTACTTTTTGAAAATATCCGACGGTAACACTGGTTGTAACATAAATTTTAAATATATTTCCAATGTTGCCAATATCAGAATTTAATGGGCAGAAAATTGAAAATTGTTGATAGCAGCTACTTAAAATTTTTTTTTTTTTTTTCTCATTATTTTTTTATTGAATCTTCATATATTACATATGAACTAACAATAATTAATCAAATCTTATCCTAATACTTTATTTATGTCCTGCCAGTGCCAGACAAAAATTTTCTTCATCACGGGTTCTGTTCACATATATAGGTGTTTATCGCTCATCTAATTGGGTAAGTGCTGCAGTGTCTCTTCTTCTTAAACGAGTGTGGCCGCCATGGTTTAAAATATTTCGAGCTAGTGGATTTGGGTGTTGTTCAAGCCTCTTTAAATATTTTACTGCATATTTTGTAATCATAGTTTTTACTAATGGAACATTGAGATCCTTGTGAATATTTGAGTTTTTAACATACCAAGGGGCAGCTGTGATTATTCGAAGAAGTTTATTTTGGCGCCTTTGAATTTTTTCGATATTTGAGGGCGAGGCAGTGCCCCATAGTTGAATACCGTAGCACCATATTGGCTTTAAAATGGAGTTGTAAAGTAGTAGTTTGCAATCGAGACTAAGAACAGAATTTCTTCCAATAAGCCAGTTAATTTGAATTGCTTTTAGTTTCATTTGGGTTAACTTTGCTTCTATATGGCTTTTCCATGTTAAACGGCGATCTAGATGAATACCGAGGTATTTTACATGCGAATTTTGAGGCACTAAATGATTATTGATTTTAATAGGGGGGCATGTTTCCCAACGCAAGGTAAATGTTATATGTACGCATTTTTGCTCATTGACCTTTATCCTCCATTGCTTTAGCCACAGTTCGGGTTGAAATATATGATCCTGTAGGTATCGAGATGCTTCTTGACTGTTTTCGTGCACGCTTAGAAAAGATGTGTCATCAGCAAATGTTGAAGTTTGGGTGTAGTTGTTTGTTGGCATATCCGAGGTATATATTAAGTATAAAAGTCCAGGCCCAGGATGCTTCCCTGAGGGACTCCAGCTTCAATTGGCTGAGGAGAGCTTAAATAATCACCTTCTTTAATAATGAACTTTCGACCGGCTAAGTAGCTTTCTAACAGCTTGTGTGTGTTTACTGGTAAGTTTAGCTTCAATTTATGTAATAAGCCAGACTTTATCAAAAGCTTGAGAAACATCGATGAAGAGAGCGGAACAATATTTTCTTTCTTCAAAGGCTTTTCTTATTGCGTTTACTATTCGATGGGTTTGCTCAATTGTGCTGTGTTGTCTTCTAAAGCCGAATTGGTGGTTAGGAATACATCTGTTTTCATTTAGAATCGGGGTCAATGTTGACGCTAACAGCTTCTCAAACAGCTTTGATATATTTGAAAGTAAGCTTATAGGCCTATATGACTCAACTTTTGTGTGATCCTTTCCTGGTTTAGGTATCATGATGACTAAGGAAACCTTCCACTTTTGAGGATAGTATTCCAGGCGTAAAATAGCATTAAAAATTAAAAGAATAATTCTCCTTGCTATGCTGGGTAGCTCCAAAAGCATTTTGTTGCTGATCTTATCAAAACCAGGAGCCTTCTTGGGGTTTAAATCACAAATAGCCTTATCGATTTCTTTTATCTCAAATCTTAGGGGAACAGCTGCTCTAGCAGCAATAGGTGATAACTCGACCGCCATATCGTGAGATACATTTGGTGTAAATACGTTTTTCAAGTGACTAACAAACAGATTTCCTTTTTCAATATCGTTTCTTGCCCAACTTCCATTCAAGTTTCTTAATGGCGGATTAGAGACAACTGGCCTTTTGAGATTTCTAGCTGCACGCCATAATGAGTAGTCTGATTGTAGAGTTGCATCAAGTTCCTTAAGATATTTTTCCAGAGAAGCCGTTTTCTGAGTCTGCAGTAACTTTCTCAGCCTTTTTGTACAGTCTTTTAGTAAGTTTTTAAGTTGAGGGGATCTGTGCAATTGCCACTCTCTACGAGCTCTCCTTTTTTCAGACAAGAGACGCTCGACATCTGAGGAATATATTTTATTATTTTTGGTTTTTTGGGGGCAATACTGGAATGTTGAACAGCTAGTTTTAGAAAACTGTCAAAATTGACAATAGAGCGATCTATATACTCCGGTGTACTAAGCGGAATATTTTCTGTGCAATGGGTACTGAGATATTTTTTATATTATAACCAATTTATATGTGTAGCTGACGTCGCTATGTAACCAGACCCAATTCTATTGGTGTTTATTATTATAACTATTGTATATTATGTTTATTATAGTAACTATTGTAGGCGTGTGATCAGAGGATAATTCTACGGAAGCTTCAACGTGGATCATTTCTGTGGGGATGTTTTTAACCACACCAAAATCGATGACATCTGGAATTTTTTGCGCATCAGCAGGCCAATATGTTGGTTGGCCGCTCGCGACAACATTTAAATTCATTTTAGAGATTGTATTAAACAAAACACGACCCTTTGGTGTTATTAGTCGTGACCCCCAGAAGGTATGTTTTGCGTTGTAATCGCCAGCAGCCAGGAAACAGGGCCCCAGTGACTTTTAATATATGTAATATTGGCTTTCTGATATTGCAAATCTAGGTGGTGAATATAAAGATGAAATTACTATGCTTCGATTTAGCTCTTCAACACAAATGTTCGTTGCTTGGAGATAATCTTCACGATGATCACACATTGGGTAGTGTTTAATTCGGTTTTTTATTAAAATAGCAGAACCTCCACAAGCTCTATCTCGAGGGTCCTTGGTATCACATAGAGTATAACCATTAATTTTAAACGTATTTCTTGAGGTCAAATGAGTTTCAGAAACCATCATGACATCAATTTGTTTATTTTTAAGAAAGTATTCTAATTAATTTTTATGTTGGCGGATGCCGTTTGCGTTCCAAAAACAAATTTTTAAACAGTTCATGGCTTGTTAAGTCAGCTTGCAATAACATCGATTGCATTCTAAGAATTTCCTGCATCATATTACCCATTGTGTTTGTAAAATTATTTACTGTTTGCACTAATGTCCATGGTTTTTTCTCGACGACTTAGATTGGAGTTTCGTCATTACTTGACGAAGCGCCTTGCATTGGTACATTGTTTGATTTTAAGCTACTTAAAATGAGTCAAAGAGAAAGTGGAAGTAAACTTTTCTATTTTGCTTTTTAAAAACTGTAATAAGCTATAAGTACCTCTACATTGTAAAGTTTGAGTGTTTTTCTTTTTACCATATTGGCAAATAAGTTTCAAGTGTTTTAATTTTTGAGTCGTGGTTGACATTCTCATGGAAATGCCCATATGAGACGAAACAAATATTTAAACATACAAAAAATGTGTTACATGTAATACTAGAAAAAATTTACAAATTTTGTTACATTGGTTAATCGATTGAAGTTAATCGAAAGAAAAATAATTTCATGATTACATATTAAATGCCATGATAGTTTGACACCGGGCAACACCAGGTTTTAACATCTAGTTTACTTATAATTTTATTAAAACAAAGGTTTGAAATGTATCAATTCTCTTTATAGGCTATTATAAGAATTCAAGGAATAATTGGGCACGAGGATGTAGATGCACATCAGTTTATTCAAAATAAAAAGAACATACGAATATTGTGGTTATTATTTTATTTTTTCCTTTAACTAAGTACAGCTTTTAGTTGATTACAATCTTATAAGAGGAGGTTTAAAATCACACTCTTCAAGACGCCATTCACAGTTAGGATCTTTGTTATAACTTCCCCTAACGTTACGTCTTTCATTATCCATCATCTCTGCAGCGCACATGTTAAGCTCATTTTGAGAAAAATATACACGATCATCATCCAAATGCTTAATGTCCCACATGCCATATGAACTTGTCTTCAAACCAAGAACCATTTTATCTTTTGGGTCCATAGCGTAATACGGAAGGTAATCAGTACCCAGTAGAGCTACCTTAAGTTTTTTACTGTCAGCTGGATCAACTTCTATAAACTTAGCCTTAATATTGGCTGCGATTTTCATGTTCTTGTCGGGACTCCAGATCCAAATGCCGCGACCTTTTGACTTTCACTCATCATAATCGGATGTATATATGTAATACGAATATTTAACATTTCTTAGACAAAAACTCGGATCAAAATATAACAACCTAAAATCTTTAGGCAGCTCTGACAAGTCGTCACTAATGCCACAAAGCGGCAATGATTGTAGAAAGCAAATGAGTACAATCGTCAAAACTATTTTGGTTGTTCTCATTTTAAAAAATTTTAGTTAACTGAAATCGATTCTTTTTGCAGTTGATACGTTTTCACTTGGATCTTAATAATATTTATTTTATAACTAATGCTGATATATTTATTAACGTAGTAGTTAAGAAGTAAATGATAGTACAAATTTCGTTAACGGGCGTAAAAAGTAATACAATAATAAGTTTTATTAATACACTAGCTTAACCCGGTATAAAAACTAGTGAACGGAGGTATCAGCTTTACACACTGAATGTTTTTACAGTTATTTTTGATATTCTCCCTTAAAAACCTGCTTCGTCGTAAGATAATTCCGTGGCACTTAAATTATTAATTTTTATACCCTCCATCACAATTAGTTGTGAAGAGGGTATACTAAGTTTGTCATTCCACGTGAAACTTTTTTATTATTCATCTCAGACCCCATAACGTATATATATTCTGGCTCCTTGAGTAATTCAAAGTCGATTTAGCCATGTCCGTCTGTCTGAACAAACTTTGTGTCAAATTGCTTGTAGTTATCCTAAACAGTTTGAAATCCAGCAGAGTCGGTTCTGTAGGATCAAAGCTATGTATCAAAATGTGGAACCACCACCTTAAAAATTGATAATTTTGTTACAAAAACTAACGTTAATGCTGAAACAATGCACGGAATGATATAAGATTTTGCAAAAAATCGTTTTATTCGACTGGAAATCACATTTACATCGTGCAGATCGGTTCATAATTTACCTTAGGCTCCATATAAACCCAACTACCGAAAAACAGTTAAGTACGCCAAAACCGTAATAAATAAGGCTATCATAATCGAATTTGGTACTTCACAGTTTTATAAGACTAGTAATGACACAGTGAAATTTCGTGAAGATTGGTCCATAATTTACCCTAGGCCCCATATAAACCCTTCTGCCGAAAACAGTATAGTACGCCTAAAACCGTAATATATAATGGTATCAGAATAAAATTGAATACTTCACAGTTTTATAGGACTAAAAATAGCATTAAAAAATTTCGTGATGATCGGTCCATAATTTACTACAGGCCCCATATAAGCCCACTCTGGTAAATTAATTAAATATGGCTAAAATCTTAGTAGATATATTTATTGTGGTAAAATTTTTTCCAAATTAGTTTCATTTGGCCAGGAAAAATGTCATGCAATTTTGTGATATACGGTCCATAATTTACCATAGATCCCATTTTTAGCAGCCTTCTGAAATTCACTGTAAACGCTAAAACTAATTTCACCGCTGTTTTGTAATTTATGTTTTTTAAATACCAGAAATCACTCTGCAGAATTTTAGGATGATTGGTTCATAGCATACCATGGCTCCAATATAAATTCCCCTGTTGAAAATCATTTAAGTTCGGCTTAAACTGTTACGAATCATGATATTTTGCTCAAGCTAGTTAAAATTGCTAAAAAAAAAAGCATAAAACTTTCTGATTGTCGGTCAATAATTTAATATACCCTATGCTGCAACCAATTTTAATGCTGATGTTTGTTTTTATAAAGATAAATTATTAATAAATAGATATCATACAGATATCACTCCTAAAACATTCGAACTGTCGGTGGAGGGTAACAAAGATACGGCAAAGCCGAATATAGCACTCTAACTTGTTTTTATTTAAAAAATTGCCATAATAGTGGCTTTAACCACGTACGAATACTCTGGCTTTTATAGTTCTTCAGTTACGCGATATTTAATATATGTATCATATGGGAGGTAATGCTGTCCCTGCGCCTTCCACCTTAATATTTAATTTCAAATCTGTAGTTTACTATAAGAGTGGCTCCTACCAAGTTTGAACATTCTCAATATAACAGTTCTTAAAATGTGCGATATTTAACATTGGCGTCCTACGGGGGTACCACTTCCCCTACTGATATTCTATTTAAATTTCGCGGCTTAGAAGATCCTACTGCAAAAAGTTAAAGCAAATCGAAAAAATCAGTAGCTTATTTTATTTTCGGAGCTCACGTGACGTTACTGTAAATATTTCAGGAACATCGATTAGGTAGTTTAGGCGTCTATAAGCCAGCATACAAACAGACAACCGTTTTTAATTTTTATATAAAGGGTGTTTAAGGGCCGATGTTGATTTTGAATAAAACACAAATTATTTAGGAAAGTATTGTCATTTCTTTTTATTATAGAACTATACCAATATTATAGTTCAATAATATGCCGAATTGTCGCATCCTTTAGCTCCTGAATTGTTGCTGGCTTATCGACGTACACCTTTTCTTTTAAATAACCCCAAAGAAAGAAGTCCAACGGTGTCAAATCACATGATCTTGGTGGCCAATTTACACCGCCACCATGTGAGATAACACGGCCATTGAATTTTTCGCGCAAAAGAGCCATTGTTTCGTTAGCTGTGTGGCAACTGGCACCGTCCTGTTGAAACCACATATCGTCCACATACATAACATCCAATTCAGGCCATAAAAAGTTCGTAATCATCTCACGATAGCGAAAAAACACGGATCAGTATTCGCCCAAATGCGGTAATTCTGCTTATTGACGATTCCAGTGAGGTGAAAATGTGCCTCATCACTGAAGATGATTTTCTTCGAAAATTTATCATCCACTGCTGCCATTTCTTGCCACCATTCTGCCCATTGACGACGTTTGGAATGGTCAAGAGGCTTTAGTTCTTGAGTCGATTGCACCTTGTAAGCATGTAAATGCAAGTCTTTATGCATAACGTTCATCAACGACGAGCGTGAGAGGTGCAATTGTTGGGCACGACGACGAGTTGAGATGGACGGCTCTTCAGCCACACTATCGCGAACAGCAGCAATATTTTCTGCAGTACGAGATGCACGAGCATGCACTGGTGTTTTTACATCTCCTACAGGCCCGGTTTGCTGAAATTTTTGCACGATTTTCCGATTGTACGCACATTTGGACGATTAACTTGACCGAAAAAATCACGAAGTGCACGATATGCATTTTGATTTGAACGCCCATTTTCATAATAAGCCTGAATAATTTTAACACGTTGCTCGAATGTGGATTTTTCCATTGTTCAAATTGAGTTAGTTTGAAATTGAGAAATGTCAAATGAAATTCAGAAAAAGACTTGACGTTTAGGTGTCATTCACATTCAACATCGGCCCTTAAAATTTAACCACCCTTTATATAGATTGCCAATGTATTTATAAGAAGAAATTTACACATAAATGTGTGCATATGTACCTTGTACATAGATAATATTGATTACTTATCGATATATTATTTTATCTTTAAATGTATAACTAAATTAACGTTCTGTTTTTCCCGTTAACACTGTAAGTTGAATACAAACTTAAAAAAGGAATATCTCTTGATTTTGACCAAATCTTTTAAAACGGAGTATACCACTGCATTCTAAGGCCCAAAATTAAGTTGGGTTGTCTCGGCGTTTTTCTGTGTCATTTTGAAAGTTACAATTTTACTTACAGTGTTATTATTTAGACATGATATGTTTAGATAAACTTCAAAAATTATCACGATTACATTATATTATTGTAAAATATTCCTTAATCTGTGGCTTGGTACTAAAAAGGCCAATATCAATTAATTGTTATCAAAGTTATTTTTGAGAATACAAAATTTATTATTAATAAGATATCTGTATGACGCACAGAGGATTATTTGGCCTGAAAAGCTGGCCAACATTATTAAACGTGTTTTTTGAATTAAAAGTTTTAGTTTTTTGATAGTTTTAGGTGTAGTATGATATAAAAAGTCTAGTGGCAGATTTTGAAAAAATTACACTGCGCAACAAAAGTACACTGCGCAACAAAAAAAATGTTCCCTACCCTAGAAATAAAAGTATGTGGACTATATGGATTTTGATGCCCTTAATTCAAATCTGTTTTCCGTTTTTCTCTAGTACGTAAGGATTTTCTTTTAATGGCGTGGCATACTTCACCCCCTACATCGTTGGGTTGCCTTATATATTTTGCCATAACTTGAAAACGTGTTCTCCGATTTTAATAGCAGGAGGATCAGAAGATGCACCGGAAAATTCTGCTTTATTTATTTCATATCTATTACTATTTTGGAGTTATTAAAAATTTAATGGCGAAAAAAAAATTTACATGCAAAATGCGTCAAATTTTTTGTTTTCAAAATGCAATAAAAAAATTTAAGAACCAAAAAGTTTAAATTTTTAAGATTTTTCTAAAAGCCACATTCCTAAGGAATAAAAGTTGGTATAAATCGCAAAACTCAATTAACAAATGTTGATTTTAAAGGTTTAAACTCATTCTTGACAGACTGTATGTACATTGTACATACATACATATGATTTACAGTCTAATTAAAAAAAAAATTTTGAAAATTGTAAGGCTCTTATAAAACAGTATTTTTTTATGAAAAAAGGCTTTATTGTATTTATTTTATATTATTTAATACTTTATAAACGAAAAAGTTAAACTAATAAAAATTCCTTACTAATTATTATGTCGTATGTGTATCCTCATTAGCTGCATCATCGGTGTTAGGAAGAAGAAGTGTGATCGTTTCTGATGAAAAAGCTTTTTTATTATTCCGTTCTCTTTGCGTACTGCAGCTTATAAAAGGGTCACTGCTCAGAAATAACCTATTCAAGACATCTCGATTCGTATCGCTTCTGCAGAATTTCCTCGAATAATTCGTACGTTATAATCGTAAGTGCTTATTTCTGGTCTCGGAAGCTTCTTCTGACAATTGTCCAATTGGCAAGATTGCTTGCTTTATAACACTACCGCCATGAATAAGAATCTTGTGCATCGTAGGACTCATGGGGTGCCAGTTGTAAAGTTGCACATACATATATTTCGGCAGTTTTATGTGCATATTCCTCAAATTTCTCAATATTAATTCGGTGTCCGCTAGTTATTGCTTCCAATATTATTTTCAGGCGGTTGATTAATTCTTCATTTATTCCAGTGATTTTCGATGCAGTTGCTGGGTCCGAAAAAAATCTTCTTGATGCGTTGTCATCATAAGTGCTACCGTATCCTGGTTTTGGAACATCTACAAGTATTCCTATCTCGTCTTTAAGTCTTTTTTGGATGAATATTTTCCTCTCTTTAACAATTGCTTTATCTTCATCGCTCCTTGCTTGCCACTTTTTAATTGGCAGTTTATATGAGAGATGAAGTATCGATTCTAAAAAGCGTATGCGTGCATGTAAAGTTGATAGTCCAAAACTCAAGGCATCACAGTTCAGAGGAACATTCTTCTGCAACGCGTTAAAATCTTTCGAAGTTTGGCCGCTAATGTAACACCTCATTGTCGGTTTTTTGTCCGTTGCAGCATTGCATACTTTTCCGTCGACCATTGTCATTACCATCGTGTATTTAATTACACGGTTTCAATTGATTATTTATGTATCCTATTTCTTGCTTCGTGATGTCAGTTGTTTCCTGCACAAAACGGATGCGGATTGGTCTACACAGCCTAGTTGAGGATAGTGTTTGATTTCGCCATATCGTTTTTATTTTTTCCATTAGTATTTGTGATTAGTTTAATTGGTACACAACTGCTTTGGAATATATTAGCGTCACTAACATCTTCGTTTTCGAATTTCTGCTTATAACATGATTGGTGCGATCCGTCACAGCCCCATTTGGTTATAAGTTCCAAGAAATTTAGCTCTTCATAGTCTAACTGCTGCAAAACCTCTTCAAGGTATATACATAAACGTGTTGCTGTGTGGTCGAGGAGTGCTTGGAGCTTCACTTCCGCTAATGTTTCAATAACGGTTATGGCATCTTCATTGGGATAACATTTTTTTTTTTTTCATTTTGTAGTAACGAGTAACATGGATACACATTTTTATTGGCATTGTATAAAATTTCATATTGCTTTTTCGTGAGCTCTGCATTTACAAAGAGTGCTAAAGCTCCTTCCGCTGAAAGTATATTCACAGGGTTGACTTCAGAAGTTGTTAATGATCGCTTGCAAATTCTTGCTTTTCTTGGGGATCTCGTTATATCCATTATTAATTCAGGCGCATCATTATGTCCCGCTGCTCTTTGACTCATGGATGCAGCAAATGTGATCTCCTCTGTTGTTAATTGGTGACGAACTTCTTCAGTTTTTCTCCGCTTTGTTCTATCACTAGCTTCATTAAATTCTTTTCGTGGTCGCCCTGAAGACGAACTGCCAAATACTGGTATTGTTACAGTTCCTTCCAGCCATTTAGCGTTTGTGCTTAAAAAGCGGTCCTCTTTTCGTTGTGCCGAAAGCCAATATCTTTTGAAACAATTTTTCAAACACTGCTTCAGTGCTAATATGTCCCCATCCCCTTGACATTTTGAAATTTCGCTCAATTTTCTGACCAAAAAATCCAATTTCTCGTCAATGGTTCCAGCATTAGATTTTTTCACTATTTGGAATAGCTGTAATCTTGTGTAAACTTGTTCCATGTTGACTCTCGAAGTTACAAAACGGTTTTGATAAAAATTGTGTGCAATAATCCTTTATAAGTATTTTCAAGCGCATGCTTTTATGCCTTAATTGGATGGTAGCCTGATACCTGGGTGCCCATGTATTTTTTATGTACCTGTATTTATTTTTTGTAAACTTATTTTTGTCATTAATGCTTTTAACCTTTATGTCAACAGCAGAAAAGTTATACTTACGTCAACAGCAAGCATACCCGGGTATGCAAGCGCATTTTATATACGAATTCACTCGTTTTTGTTTTTTTTTTTGTTTTATTTATGTGTTTGTGTTTTTTTCTACTTTGATTTGTTTTTATGCAAAATTACCTAAAATAACGGGGGTTTTAGCAGACTTGTAAAACTCTTACATCTTTAAAATAAACATGCAATATTATTTTATTTTAATTTTTTTTCATATACATACCCAGGTACATATGTAGCTGTTGACCAAATGCCAAAATAACTTTATATAAAAAACTCATTAGACCAATATTGACATTTGGATGCCCAATATGGTACAATTAGGGCTTTTTCCCGGGATTTCCCATCCCGGGAATTCCCGGGAATTTCAATTATTTTATTTCCCGTTTTCCCGGGATTTTTCTTGCGGGATCCCGGGAAATAAAAAATTCCTCATAATTTTAGGAAATAGCTATTTATACTTTGAAATATAGTTTTCTATTCTCTAAAAACTAGCAGCTGTGGATGGGTTGTGTATTAGATCAATTACAAGAAGTGAGTACATACGTAAATCAATGTCACCTGATGCAATAAATCTACTAAAAGCAGAATGGGCAGTGCAACAGTTAATAATTATTACATTTAGTGAAGTGAAGAGTTAATAAAGTACATTAATTCAAAACAAGATGCAGGCAGTAAAGTTTCATTGCCCATGAACAAGTCTTAAAAATAGGAGATACCTAAAAATATTGCTCCTTTATTGCAACATAGTCATATCTACAAAAACAAACGATCTTGGCAAAATGCGATTAAAGTTTTCAAAATGTACCGACTTAAAGATATATTTTGCTATAACTTCGGTTCAGTTTGAGATATAATACGAGAAGGTATGAAGGAAAACTTTGCTAAAGTTACTCAAAATTTTGAGATATGACTATGATGCAATGAAGGAGCGATATGTTTATTAGGTGATAAACACAAATTTTCAATTTCAATTTCAATTTGAGTTGGTTTATATACCCGTGAAGTGCGGGGAAACCGAAATAAAATAACATTTTGGAAACTTGTGTAAGATACTACAATATACAACTTGAAAAACACATTTACCTAAAGATTATAAATGGACCTATTGAAATGAAGAGGTTTGTAAGAATCAGTCCGGTTGATGCTATTTTTGCATCAACCTTGACATACATTTGACTGATATAGACGTTGTTTATAAAAAAGAAAAAATTGCTTCTGATTGTGAATCCGAAGCATGCTACAACGGTGCACTTTTAACTATTTGTCCAACCTCGGTAAAAAATTAACGAAATTTTTCGGAAACATGATAATTAGTAAATAAAACAGGAATATACTTTTTGACGACTTACTAAGGGCTTTGAGTGTGTCAGAAAGTTAATTCCTAAGCCGTTAAAAAATGTTATATTTCTTTAAAATATTTTATCTATTTTATTAATTAACTTTTTGATCTCATGGGTATCTTGAGTACCTTAATTTTTATTTTGTTTTTATTATTGTTTTATCAATTAAATTGTTATGTTTATGTTATCTCTTTATCTTGTACCCAGAGCAAAATAATACTGAATAAAAGCTTAATAATAGGGAATAAAGGCGTGAGATAATAATAATTCAAGTTCCTATTTTAATCTTCAATTAATTTCCCAGTAAAAACTTCGCCTCCAAAATAATGTGTTGAGTAATCAGAAAAACATAAGAGCACTACTTACAATTCTACTGAAAGAACCATTGAATTTTACAAGGAATGTCCCAAAATGAACGCATTCAAAAGCAAGTCATTATTTTTTTACTTTAATACATTCAGAAAAAAGTAGTTATAGAAGCTGTTATAGATGTATTAATAGAAGAAAGCTGCTAAATAATGAGTTAAAGAAGCTAATCATTTTGAAAAAGTAAGGGAATTTTTTTCTGGGTTTTTAGTATTGAACCATTTATTTTAGTTTCTTTGTAAACAAGTTCCCTTACGTTTTTTTTATAAAAGTTTTTTCATTTATTAATAACAAAATTTACTTTGTATTATTTATATGGAGCGGGATCCCAGGATCCCGGGAAATTTAAAAAAATTTCCCGCTTTCCCGGGAAACGAAAAAGTCCGGGAAAAAAAACTCTAGGTACAATATTTCTCCATATTATATGGAAAAATATCGCGTATTTGAAAGAAAATGCATTAGAGCGTGTCTTTCGCTTTACAGGTCACCAAGAGCAATTATAGGTATTAAATATATTTCGAACATTAAGCTGTATGATACGGCAAGAATAACAAGGATTGATAATTTCATTATTCAGTTAATTATCAGCGCCATATTATTGCAACGAAGGATACATAATGATGTGCCTAATAAATGGATTGGTTCCACCTGAATACTTCACATACCTCGATAAGAGAGGTTTAATTCAAGATAGCAATGGAATTCCCATTCTCTATCATATTCACAGAAGGACAAATAACAAAACTGTGTTTGAAAAACGGTTAACAACCGACAACAGTAGATTGAGCACCGTTATGTCCTTAATAGATAAAAAGGCGCTTGTGAACCTTGACAGAAATAAATTTTGGTGGCTCTCAGACTGAATCATTTCATAATTTTCTCTTACCTTTTTAAACTAACTGACCATGAACTTTCTTTTTTTTTCTCACTTTAAGTAATGTAATGTTTTTTAGATATTTTCGTTACATATGTATTAACATAAAATAATATTACTAACATATTATAAATAACATACTCAATTCGAAAGAAAATAAATGTACACTACTATATGTAGGTAATTAAGCTTTGTACTTGAGATATCCGTGTAGGACTAAGTATATACAAATTCGTGTAACTTTTTGTTTATTTAAAGTAGACTTATTTTCAGAGTACGAAAAAAAACTGTAAAGTACACAATTAAGAGTACCATACCGTATTTTACCATGAACAATACACATTCACATTCGTTACAAGAGTACAAAATAAAAAAAAAAACATTTTTCTGTTTGTGAATGTGTGCACAAACATATACGGTACACAGCGAGAGTGAGCTGACGCACACAAACACTACGATAACGTACATAACATCTTTTAACGTACATGTACAGTATTTTTAGCGTACTTATCTGTACTTTTTATTGAACACGTATGTGTATTTAACGTGCGTGTGTGTGTGGTATGTATATGTATTTTTAATATCAAAAAAGGCCAAAAATATGATTTGAAATCGAGTTGTATAACAGGAGTGCAGAAATATAAGAAACATGCAAAAGTACTAATATTTTATGGAGCAGAGTAGTAGTATTGGTGCCTATTTCAGTAAACAATTGTTTTTGTTTTTTACGCGAAGAATTAACGTGCGTGTGTGTGTATGTATTTTTTTAAAGCAAAAAAAATTTTTTTTATAACATCAAAAAAGGCCAAAAATATGATTTGAAAGCGAGTTTTATAACAGGAGTGCAGAAATATAAGAAACATGCAAAAGTTCTATGGAGCAGAGTATTGGTGCCTATTTCAGTAAACAATTGTTTTTGTTTTTTACGCGAAGAATGCACATGTGCGCGGCTGTGTTTAACTTTGTTCAATTACAGTGTGTAAGATAAATGGTTATATAAGGAATTAAAAACATATTTTATGATATTGTCTCTGTAATGTCCACAGTCTTTTATATTATTAAACATTTGAATGGCATAGGGAAAATGTTATTAAGAGGCATTATGATTATTTTTATAGCTAAATTACTGAGTACACTGATAAGAAAAAAAAAGCTTTTTATTAGAATTGAAAAGAATTTTTGGCATGGTTAACAGGCGAAGAAAATGATGAAAATAAATCAGATTTTATTTAAAAAAAAAAAACAAGTTTTACAACCAAAACAATTTCTTGTGATTAAATATTAATAAAAATTTGGCCTGGGTTTTGCCTGTCACTGTACATTCTCTCGCAAAACATTTTTGTACATCAGAGAAAAGAATGTTGTAAGCAGAGTACGAAAAAAAACTGTAAAGTACACAATTAAGAGTACCATACCGTATTTTACCATGAACAATACACATTCACATTCGTTACAAGAGTACAAAATAAAAAAAAAAACATTTTTCTGTTTGTGAATGTGTGCACAAACATATACGGTACACAGCGAGAGTGAGCTGACGCACACAAACACTACGATAACGTACATAACATCTTTTAACGTACATGTACAGTATTTTTAGCGTACTTATCTGTACTTTTTATTGAACACGTATGTGTATTTAACGTGCGTGTGTGTGTGGTATGTATATGTATTTTTAATATCAAAAAAGGCCAAAAATATGATTTGAAATCGAGTTGTATAACAGGAGTGCAGAAATATAAGAAACATGCAAAAGTACTAATATTTTATGGAGCAGAGTAGTAGTATTGGTGCCTATTTCAGTAAACAATTGTTTTTGTTTTTTACGCGAAGAATTAACGTGCGTGTGTGTGTATGTATTTTTTTAAAGCAAAAAAAAATTTTTTTATAACATCAAAAAAGGCCAAAAATATGATTTGAAAGCGAGTTTTATAACAGGAGTGCAGAAACATAAGAAACATGCAAAAGTTCTTTATGCAGTAGAGAAAAGAACAAGTAATGATCAGTTGTAAAGTGTTAAGAGTATGCGTATATGTAAATATGTATGTATACCCAGCGGGAAAAAGAGGGCATACAGATGCCTTCTAGAAGGCCTCAGTACTTTCTTTTGGATGTACAAGGCCTGCTAGCTCCATTGCATACTCAAAGTTTTTTTACACACGTTGTCATTGAGGGGTAGGCCTTCCACTCTGGCTTCATTCGCCAGAGATTCTGAAATTCATTTAAATTAATGGCTTTTAGAAGGCTGTCATGAGATGAGAATGGTTTTCAAAAGGCATTAGAATAAAGGTAATCTTAAAGAGTCTTTTAGAAATGTATTTTTAAAGAGCTTCAAGTTATTGGCTCTAAAAACCATTCATGGTATATGAAAATTTTCTCTTTATGTCAAAATTTAAATAAAACTAGACAAATTTACGGAAAATGGGCCAAATTCCTTTGTTATAGAAATTTAATTGTGCACTTTTAATGGATATTTATTATATTTTATACATAATTAATAGATGGTTTTAAGGTAAAAATGGTTTTTACACTAAAAATCAGAAAACAATTAAGTTTTGATTGTGCACTTATTTTTTAATTTTTAAACTTTTTTTAATACTTTTTAGCAGTTATTTTTAGGTAAAACAAAAAGGAATTTTAACGTATTAAACTCAACTAAAATGATTTATTCTTTTTCATTTAACTGTTCTGTATTCTGTTTTTGTCTTTTTTTTATGCAATTTTAATTTTATAACGCGCAAAAAAACTAAATATCTTAGTCCTTCTCTTTTCCCTTCTCATAGAAGGGAGTGTGGAATATTGATCTTATCTTTTATACCTACGGAAGATCAGAAGCCTTATAAGAGAACTTATTTAGCAGTTAAATCAGAATCAACGCGAATTCACTAGAAAGTGAAGTCAGCACTACAACAACACTGCTTCTGTGGTCCGATTGTCAAAAATATTGCTAGTAAAAAAAGGTTTGTTTACATAAAAAACTGTAGTTTGTATACAATATTTGACAACTACACCACAGAAAAAATAACCATATGTTGACTTGACCGCACCTTCTAGTCAATTCACCTTGATCAGAATGGTAATTGAATCAAAAAATATCAAATCAGGCCTTTAATAAGGCCTAAATAAGAAGCTGTTCTGACTTTTCCCGCTAGGTTTTGTTTGTGCACATTTGTAAGTGTTAAATGAAACGTCGAAAATTGTTGTTGTGCTATACGTTATTCGAGTTTATTTGCAGAAAAAAAATTATTTTTACACTCATAAAATTATTACGATACGATTACGATGATTGTGGATTATTTAATTCGTTTTTTATTTTAATAAAAATATAGTTATTTTACGAATAACAATTCTGCGAATATCTTTAAACTTAAAAACTTAGAAATGTCAAGCCAAAATAAAACAATATTAACGTTTTATAAGTATGATAAAAATTTATTCAATAAAAAATGTATTATGTTTTCTCAAGGCAATACAAGCAAATAATGAATAACTTATCACAGATCTATTTCATTGTTATTTCATTTAATTTTGTTAATTTTCATAATTAAAAACTCCGTTTGATTTTACCATTAATATATGTTCCACGTTTAAGGCTGAAAGCCTATTACGCTGGTCGGATAGTATGTATTTTAAAGATGAAAAAATTCGCTCAACGCTGACTTGTGTGGATGGTACTGCCAAAATTATTTCAGCTATCTTCGACAAAGAATTATTACTTTTGGACCAATATTCTAAGATGTTAGAATTTAAAGGCAATCTCGTTTCCCGCTCATACAACATTAAGGTTTTTTCTATATCAGAAATTATTGAGTCTGCTTTAGATGTACTAGGATCCAAATTTTGCAGATAATCAGAAAATGACTTTGCTTTTGTACTGGTGGATGGCCCCTCCGCACTTATATTTGTCAAAACGCTGCTTTCTTCAAATTTATTTTCTAAAATAAATACATCATTTATTAAAAACATAATTATTCCCTTCTTATTTTTATTTAAAATTAGTGAAAATATCAGTTGGATATTTACCAGTTATTGAATTTATCCGCTTATATAAACCGATTATATATTTCTTTGCTCTTTCTTTCTGTTGTGAGTCCATACAAATTTTAATTCTGGGATCCAAAAGTACTGCTGCGTTGAACAATTCCATATCAAATAATTTAGATTTCCGATGATTTAATGAATTTTTTAATAATTTTGACATATCACTCGGCGCTAAATTGTCTACTTGGAATAATAAATCCATTATAATAATATATAGTTCACTATAACATAATTGCTCCGATTGCAATTTGATTGTAGCATTGTAAACCGGTTCGAAAATATCTATAAATTCTTTAACAAAGATCCAATCATTGGAGCTTAAGTACAAACTTTGGTTTTCATTACTCAATGGGTCAATTATATCCTTGATGTCTAATAATCTTCTAAGCATATCAAACGTAGAATTCCATCTCGTAGCGCAATCTATTATTGGTTTTTTATAGTTGCTGGTTTTTAATATATTTAAATAACTTTGTGTTCTTAATTTTTTAACTATTGATCTAATAGTGTCCAATTTATTTTTAATTTCCGGTACTTTTATAACGTCGTGTACACAAAGTTGTAGAGTATGAGCGCCACAACGAACGCCTGTTATATTGTACACTGAAAAATTTGATACAATTAAATCCATTTTGTTCTCTATAGAATTGATATCGATGTATTCTGTCGAAGAAAAGCGTTCTCTTTGTAGCGAATCTTGCAGATTCGTGTTCATGTCTTTCACTGCTTTTACCATATTCGCGCCATTGTCTGTAGTAATTGTAAAAATTTGATGAATATTAATCTCGTATTCTTTTAGAACTTCTAATATGATGGTTTTAAGATATTCACTAGTGTGACTAAATTTAAGTTCTTTTATTGCCAGAGTTTTAATTTGTATAGACGCATTTTTTATATATTGCACATTAATACCGAGAACACTTAAGTCTTGTCTTGTTGCTGCATCAATCTTTAAAGAAATCATTTTATCTTTTAAATCATCCTTTATATCTAGTTTTACTTTTTTAGAAAATGCTATTATTCTTTCAGCTACGTTATGCTCATTAACATTTATTCCCAAAGCATCAAAAGCCGGTTGAACTAATATTTTGAAAGCACGATCTTCCGCCATACGCAGTGGGCGTCCATTCTTTGTAAATAATTCTACAGTCGCCAGTTCAACGTTAGTTTGATTGAAATAGGTTGGAACTATTTTGGTTTTTAAATCATTGACTTTATTTATATTTGCACACTTTATTGCAACATAATCTGAATATAAAGTAGGGTGGAACCGTTTTAAATATCTTTCTAGATTTCCGGTATGATTATTTAATTTTTTTTTTCACAACTTCCATTATCACAAAATACGTCACTTTCATCGATTAAACTAAAATAATCGTGCAAAAAATTATTTTTAGGGCGCGGCATCTTACTTTCTTTGCAATCAAATGTTAAATGATCACTTAAAATGCATAATGATTGAAGTCAACTGAAAATTCCTAAATTTTTCGCGAAAGAGGTTGGTGCCATAATTATTGTTTAATATGCCATTGTCCACGCAAGTGCATACAAAAAAATTAAATAAAAAACATTTACCTAAAAGGTATGTATGAATATAAAAAATAACTGAAAAAAATTTTAAATTATAAAAATCAAGAGGACTCTTAAATTTTTTTTTTTTCAAATAAACTTGAATAACGCAAAGCACAATAACAATTTTCGACTTTTGATTTACCACTTACAAATGTGCACAAACAATTGTTTTGAGGGCGCGAAAATTCCTTAATTTTCTGCGAATTTGTTGCTTTTACGTTTTTTATGAATGATATTTCATCTGAAAGAGTTTGGTGCCATAAATATTGCTCATAAAAATAGTCAAGAAAAAAAAAATTACCTTAAATGTATGAACAATTCTTTAACTGAAAAAAATTGTTTATTAAAAAAAACAAGATCAGTCATAAAAATGTTTTTTTTTTCTTTCTTCAAATATACAAGGCAGAAGTAAAAAATTCCCATAAAAAGGATCTTCACATTTGTACATATGTACTTAGGTAGGCGTACATATGCACATCAATTGTGTCAAATGTTGTATACAATTATTTTACAGCGTTAAAGTTGGCGCCATAAGTATTTCTAAATAAACCAATGTCTAAGCAAGTGCATACAAAAATAACTAGGTAAAAAAAAGGATTTACCTAAAATATATAAAAAAAAACACAAACTCTTTTACTGCAAAAAAAAATTATAAAAAAGAAACAAGAGCACTCATCCCAAAGTATAATATTCATACAATCAAAAAATTATGTAGCTATGTATATTCAAAAAGAAAGTTCATTTTAAAGAACTGAAAATTTATTTAATTTAAAATAAATTTTTACATTTAATTTAAAATTAATTTTTACATTTAATTTAAAATAAATTTTTACTTTAAAATAATTGAATTTTACATTAATTTTAAAATTTTTATTTTTTAAACAGCATATTCCGTAAAATTTAATAGTTGTTGCTTTTAAAACTTTAACTTTTTTTTTTGCTAAGTTGTTTTTTGAATAACAAACATAAATGTTAAAAACAAAGTTATTTGAAAACTAACTATATATTTATTCAATTTTAATAGTACGAAAAACGAATTTTATAACCCACAATCAGTTACTGTAATAATTTTATGAGTGTTAAAATATTCTTTTTTTCTTCAAATAAACTCGAATAATGTATAGCACAACAACAATTTTCGACGTTCAATTTTCCACCAGGGTTGCCGCTTAAAAGTTTTTATCCAACCAAAATTGTTTATAAAACCTACCAAAATCCTTTGAAACCGACCAATTTTTTCAAATTTTTAAAAATTTACATATGTATATGAATGTATTTTTTTGATGTAAAGCACAATTTTTATTTGATAAAGGTATTAATTTTTTGCAATATGCAATTAGAGACAAAGTTGGCATGATCGTAAAATATTTTTATTTGAATCCATTTTTAATGGAATTCACTTAATTCGAAAATATATCATTGCCTAAGTCTACTGAAAGGCTAATTTCTGTTAAGCTAACAATCTACAAGATTGGAAAATTTGAGAATGTGTGACTATATAAATAGGCAAATCTTGATTAGACAATAACTTAAAAGGAGTACTTATTTGTAATATTTTAATTTCTTAAAACGCAAGAATTTGGGAGTTCTTTTTAATACACTTTAAATCCAATTTTTATAATGTTTGTTATTAAATTCTGTTTAATAGACAAATATTTGTATAATGTTTCTCATACAATTCTTTTATTACAGAAATCTAAGTAAAAAACGACTGTTAAAATTCTTACGTTTTACGTTTTTGATTTCGAGCACACCCCTGTAGATTTTATTTTATATAGAAGCCCAATTTTAAATTTAAGTACATATTTCTTTTTTAGCTTCTGTGTCAATAAAAATATTTAAGACATCAACATGATTATTTTTTTTTTATCGAAATCGACTTATGTTAGTGTCGCCTTTTTTATAAAATTAATAAAAATGTGTAAAAATATTGGACTTTAAACATGATTATAATATGACAAACGATATACTTCTGGTTGATATTCTTTATTAAGATTATTAATTATGACTAGTATGTCTGCCATTTTCTAACAATCGCACGATTTGAAGTCGCAAGACGCTAGATTTATTTCATGTTGTTCGAAAACTCATGCGTTTTGCTTCCGATCTTAAATGGTTTTTGAAGATGGCTAACTTCTTGCGATTGCGATTTAGAGAGCACCTATAATTCGATTTCAAGTCAGAATCGCAATATACTTGTATCTGACACAAATAAAAAATGGCATTTGACTTTATAAGACATATGTTCGGCGAGTTCTACAGCTCTTAAACCATTGACTTCGTAAAAACAGGATACAAAATATAGTACTAAAGCATTCCACTGTTCAAAAATTCTTGCAATAACAACTTCCAAAATAGGCGTTTTGTATAAGAAGCAGCTTATATCTTATGAGGTGGTACCGAACATTATTCCTGAAATTCGTTTAGTTCAGTAATTCTTTAAGGGCTATGGGAAAAAACTGTTAATATTACAACAAAGAAGCTCTATATTTTCCTTCAGCATTTTACATGCGTAACTTGAACACAGGTGGAGAGAGCGCACTTAATGTAAATTAAACAAATTCATTTCTAAGTAAGTTTTTTAGTCCAGTTACTTTACCCGCCATGGCGTTAGCGCCGTCTGTTGCCAATTCAATAATATTTTTTAAATATTGTTTGTTGTAAAAAATTTTTTATTTTCATTTCTTTATTGTCACATCCGAGGTTTCACCAACAATCAAGAAGATCTTCTGTTTTTTTTTTAACAAATATTCCATTTTCTGTTGCCTGCTTTGCGATATAGTCAGTTGCTTTAACAGACTATGTCCTACCACATTTAAAAAGTCAATTTATAAAATGAAAAAGTAAATTTTCTCAAACCGACTAAAATTAGGATTAGCCTACCATCCGACCAAACGAAAATACCAAGTTCGGCAACCCTGTTTACCACTTCAAAATGTGCACAAACAATTATACATATTTAAATATACGCATACTCTCTACAACTGATCATTACCAGCGTTGTCAACTTTGAAATTTCAAAACGCACCAAAAAGGTGAAGAAAACGCGCCATTTAAAAATAGAAACGCACCAAGTTTAGACTTTCTTTTTAATTTAAAATGTTTGTTTGAGTAATTTTAAATAAAAAGTAAAATATTTTTGTATTAAAAATATTATAATAAAGCAGTCTTTTACATTTCAGGGGTTTAGGAAAAAAATATAAAACTTAACAAAAATAAAAAAAACCTAACAAATTTATTTGTATTGATTTGTACTAGTGATGTCACGAATATCAATTTTTAATATTCGCGAATACGAATATCTGCGCCAATATTCAGCGAATATCCAATCTGAACTAAAACGCCACTCGATATAATAAATCTTTTATTTTCGTTTTAAAAAATAAATTGTAAAAAAACTGTCACACTACCAATTATATTTAAATTTATTATCTCACTCCGATGACTAAATTTGAAATCCAGTTGTCGATAATTTTCTTACGATAATTAGCACATTGCTTAAAATGATAATAAATCTGGAAAAGTTGAAGTTAAAACTTGAGTAATTTTCATAAAATAGTTTTGTACCGGCACAAACTTCTAATGTTTGTTTGTTTTTCACTTTTCTAAAAGAAGATTTTTTTGTGTTAAAATGACAAAAATCTTTTCTAATAAAAATTAATACTTTTTGTTTAATTTTATGTATTTTTTACACTTTTGTATTTTTTCTTCCTTGGAATGCATTAACAAAATATTCGCGAAATATTCCCTTGTATTTGGAGAGTACGAATAACGTAAAGCAGGTGAATATTCGGCATTTCGAATACGAATACAAATATTCGTAACATCACTAGTATGCACTAAGCCTATCCAATCCATTACAGGTATTATTTTATCTTTATCTGTTAAAATGCCTTTGGAGGTTACGCGATGTCCCAGGTACTTTACTTCCTTTTGGAAGTCCTGCCGTGGATATACGTTTCAACATTTCTTCCAAATTTTTCAAGTGTTCGTCAAGTGTTTTCCCCATGACAATAATGTCGTCAAAGTGCACCAAGCATGCAAAGTCCAAATGGCATCACATTCAACTGTCATAAACCCGAGCCACTCCAGCACAACATTCTGCTCTTACTTTCTATACCCACACTACTGTATGTGGAGAGGATTTTATGAGTTTGTACTATTATGTATGTGTAATACATTTAAATAGTTTAGTATACCGATTGACTCAGAATCAATTTTAGAGTCGATCTAACGAGGTCTGTTGTCTTTCAAAGTTAACCTTGTGCGCAAGTCTATACTTTCGCATTTTTGGAAAAAATTGAATCTAATTTGGGATATGTGTTAATTGTTACAAGGTTGAATCCTATTCAAAATGGTGCGAATTGGTTCATAATATTACATAGCTTACATACAAACTTCTTTCCGGAATAGAGTTTTTGTGCCCATAAACTGTCTTGGTTTTTAGGTATTTAGGTTTTATAAGGTACAAACATATTGTGGTGCAACCTAAATCAGCGTAGCAAAGCGGACCGGATTTGACCATGTTTTTTTTTTTTTTGTTCACACATAATATTGGTTTTTTTTAACAAGAACTTTTTTTGCGTTGTTAGCTACCGATATTGGTTACCGATAGACATTTATAAAATTCCATTACAGAATAGCTCCTCAAGACAATTATAGTTGATTTACAAATTTTGACTGCTTAACGACAAATTTTTGTCTTTGCTTTGTTGCCAAGTATTTTTCGAACAAAAATTTAAAAAAAGCACCCAAAATGGTGCGAAACGCACCAAGTTGACAACGCTGATCATTACTTACAACCAGGGTACGAAAAAAAACTGTACATTTTCGTAACGTATTTTTCTAACACACAAACTATAAAATTTTTTTTTGTGTATGTGAATGTGTGCACAAACATATACGGTACACAGCGAGAGTGAGCTGACGCACACAAACACTACGATAACGTACATAACATCTTTTAACGTACATGTACAGTATTTTTAGCGTACTTATCTGTACTTTTTATTGAACACGTATGTGTATTTAACGTGCGTGTGTGTGTGGTATGTATGTATTTTTAATATCAAAAAAGGCCAAAAATATGATTTGAAATCGAGTTGTATAACAGGAGTGCAGAAATATAAGAAACATGCAAAAGTACTAATATTTTATGGAGCAGAGTAGTAGTATTGGTGCCTATTTCAGTAAACAATTGTTTTTGTTTTTTACGCGAAGAATTAACGTGCGTGTGTGTGTATGTATTTTTTTAAAGCAAAAAAAATTTTTTTTATAACATCAAAAAAGGCCAAAAATATGATTTGAAAGCGAGTTTTATAACAGGAGTGCAGAAATATAAGAAACATGCAAAAGTTCTATGGAGCAGAGTATTGGTGCCTATTTCAGTAAACAATTGTTTTTGTTTTTTACGCGAAGAATGCACATGTGCGCGGCTGTGTTTAACTTTGTTCAATTACAGTGTGTAAGATAAATGGTTATATAAGGAATTAAAAACATATTTTATGATAAACAATGTCTTTGTTAATGTCCACAGTCTTTTATATTATTAAACATTTGAATGGTATAGGGAAAATGTTATTAAGAGGCATTATGATTATTTTTGTAGCTAAATTACTGAGTACACTGATAAGAAAAAAAGCTTTTTATTAGAATTGAAAAGAATTTTTGGCATGGTTAACAGGCGAAGAAAATGATGAAAATAAATCAGATTTTATTTAAAAAAAAAACAAGTTTTACAACCAAAACTATTTTTTGTGATTAAATATTAATAAAAATTTTGGGCTGGATTTTGCCTGTCACTGTACATTCTCTCGCAAAACATTTTTGTGCATCAGAGAAAATAATGTTGTAAGTAATGATCAGCGTTGTCAACTTGTTGCGTTTCGCACCATTTTGGGTGCTTTTTTAAAATTTTTGTTCGAAAAATACTTGGCAACAAAGCAAAGACAAAAATTTGTCGTTAAGCAGTCAAAATTTGTAAATCAACTATAATTGTATTCTGTAATGGAATTTTATAAATGTCTATCGGTAACCAATATCGGTAGCTAACAACGCAAAAAAAGTTCTTGTTAAAAAAAACCAATATTATGTGTGAACAAAAAAAAAAAAACATGGTCAAATCTGGTCCGCTTTGCTACGCTGATTTAGGTTGCACCACAATATGTTTGTACCTTATAAAACCTAAATACCTAAAAACCAAGAAGTTTGTATGTAAGCTATGTAATATTATGAACCAATTCGCACCATTTTGAATAGGATTCAACCTTGTAACAATTAACACATATCCCAAATTAGATTCAATTTTTTCCAAAATTGCGAAAGTATAGACTTGCGCACAAGGTTAACTTTGAAAGACAACAGACCTCGTTAGATCGACTCTAAAATTGATTCTGAGTCAATCGGTATACTAAACTATTTAAATGTATTACACATACATAATAGTACAAACTCATAAAATCCTCTCCACATACAGTAGTGTGGGTATAGAAAGTAAGAGCAGAATGTTGTGCTGGAGTGGCTCGGGTTTATGACAGTTGAATGTGATGCCATTTGGACTTTGCATGCTTGGTGCACTTTGACGACATTATTGTCATGGGGAAAACACTTGACGAACACTTGAAAAATTTGGAAGAAATGTTGAAACGTATATCCACGGCAGGACTTCCAAAAGGAAGTAAAGTACCTGGGACATCGCGTAACCTCCAAAGGCATTTTAACAGATAAAGATAAAATAATACCTGTAATGGATTGGATAGGCTTAGTGCATACTAGTGATGTTACGAATATTTGTATTCGTATTCGAAATGCCGAATATTCACCTGCTTTACGTTATTCGTACTCTCCAAATACAAGGGAATATTTCGCGAATATTTTGTTAATGCATTCCAAGGAAGAAAAAATACAAAAGTGTAAAAAATACATAAAATTAAACAAAAAGTATTAATTTTTATTAGAAAAGATTTTTGTCATTTTAACACAAAAAAATCTTCTTTTAGAAAAGTGAAAAACAAACAAACATTAGAAGTTTGTGCCGGTACAAAACTATTTTATGAAAATTACTCAAGTTTTAACTTCAACTTTTCCAGATTTATTATCATTTTAAGCAATGTGCTAATTATCGTAAGAAAATGATCGACAACTGGATTTCAAATTTAGTCATCGGAGTGAGATAATAAATTTAAATATAATTGGTAGTGTGACAGTTTTTTTACAATTTATTTTTTAAAACGAAAATAAAAGATTTATTATATCGAGTGGCGTTTTAGTTAAGATTGGATATTCGCTGAATATTGGCGCAGATATTCGTATTCGCGAATATTAAAAATTGATATTCGTGACATCACTAGTACAAATCAATACAAATAAATTTGTTAGGTTTTTTTATTTTTGTTAAGTTTTATATTTTTTTCCTAAACCCCTGAAATGTAAAAGACTGCTTTATTATAATATTTTTAATACAAAAATATTTTACTTTTTATTTAAAATTACTCAAACAAACATTTTAAATTAAAAAGAAAGTCTAAACTTGGTGCGTTTCTATTTTTAAATGGCGCGTTTTCTTCACCTTTTTGGTGCGTTTTGAAATTTCAAAGTTGACAACGCTGGTAATGATCAGTTGTAGAGAGTATGCGTATATTTAAATATGTATAATTGTTTGTGCACATTTTGAAGTGGTAAACAGGGTTGCCGAACTTGGTATTTTCGTTTGGTCGGATGGTAGGCTAATCCTAATTTTAGTCGGTTTGAGAAAATTTACTTTTTCATTTTATAAATTGACTTTTTAAATGTGGTAGGACATAGTCTGTTAAAGCAACTGACTATATCGCAAAGCAGGCAACAGAAAATGGAATATTTGTTAAAAAAAAAAACAGAAGATCTTCTTGATTGTTGGTGAAACCTCGGATGTGACAATAAAGAAATGAAAATAAAAAATTTTTTACAACAAACAATATTTAAAAAATATTATTGAATTGGCAACAGACGGCGCTAACGCCATGGCGGGTAAAGTAACTGGACTAAAAAACTTACTTAGAAATGAATTTGTTTAATTTACATTAAGTGCGCTCTCTCCACCTGTGTTCAAGTTACGCATGTAAAATGCTGAAGGAAAATATAGAGCTTCTTTGTTGTAATATTAACAGTTTTTTCCCATAGCCCTTAAAGAATTACTGAACTAAACGAATTTCAGGAATAATGTTCGGTACCACCTCATAAGATATAAGCTGCTTCTTATACAAAACGCCTATTTTGGAAGTTGTTATTGCAAGAATTTTTGAACAGTGGAATGCTTTAGTACTATATTTTGTATCCTGTTTTTACGAAGTCAATGGTTTAAGAGCTGTGGAACTCGCCGAACATATGTCTTATAAAGTCAAATGCCATTTTTTATTTGTGTCAGATACAAGTATATTGCGATTCTGACTTGAAATCGAATTATAGGTGCTCTCTAAATCGCAATCGCAAGAAGTTAGCCATCTTCAAAAACCATTTAAGATCGGAAGCAAAACGCATGAGTTTTCGAACAACATGAAATAAATCTAGCGTCTTGCGACTTCAAATCGTGCGATTGTTAGAAAATGGCAGACATACTAGTCATAATTAATAATCTTAATAAAGAATATCAACCAGAAGTATATCGTTTGTCATATTATAATCATGTTTAAAGTCCAATATTTTTACACATTTTTATTAATTTTATAAAAAAGGCGACACTAACATAAGTCGATTTCGATAAAAAAAAAATAATCATGTTGATGTCTTAAATATTTTTATTGACACAGAAGCTAAAAAAGAAATATGTACTTAAATTTAAAATTGGGCTTCTATATAAAATAAAATCTACAGGGGTGTGCTCGAAATCAAAAACGTAAAACGTAAGAATTTTAACAGTCGTTTTTTACTTAGATTTCTGTAATAAAAGAATTGTATGAGAAACATTATACAAATATTTGTCTATTAAACAGAATTTAATAACAAACATTATAAAAATTGGATTTAAAGTGTATTAAAAAGAACTCCCAAATTCTTGCGTTTTAAGAAATTAAAATATTACAAATAAGTACTCCTTTTAAGTTATTGTCTAATCAAGATTTGCCTATTTATATAGTCACACATTCTCAAATTTTCCAATCTTGTAGATTGTTAGCTTAACAGAAATTAGCCTTTCAGTAGACTTAGGCAATGATATATTTTCGAATTAAGTGAATTCCATTAAAAATGGATTCAAATAAAAATATTTTACGATCATGCCAACTTTGTCTCTAATTGCATATTGCAAAAAATTAATACCTTTATCAAATAAAAATTGTGCTTTACATCAAAAAAATACATTCATATACATATGTAAATTTTTAAAAATTTGAAAAAATTAGTCGGTTTCAAAGGATTTTGGTAGGTTTTATAAACAATTTTGGTTGGATAAAAACTTTTAAGCGGCAACACTGGTGGAAAATTGAACGTCGAAAATTGTTGTTGTGCTATACATTATTCGAGTTTATTTAAAGAAAAAAAAAAATATTTTAACACTCATAAAATTATTACAGTAACTGATTGTGGGTTATAAAATTCGTTTTTCGTACTATTAAAATTGAATAAATATATAGTTAGTTTTCAAATAACTTTGTTTTTAACATTTATGTTTGTTATTCAAAAAACAACTTAGCAAAAAAAAAAGTTAAAGTTTTAAAAGCAACAACTATTAAATTTTACGGAATATGCTGTTTGAAAAATAAAAATTTTAAAATTAATGTAAAATTCATTTATTTTAAAGTAAAAATTGATTTTAAATTAAATGTAAAAATTTATTTTAAATTAAATAAATTTTCAGTTCTTTAAAATGAACTTTCTTTTTGAATATACATAGCTACATAATTTTTTGATTGTATGAATATTATACTTTGGGATGAGTGCTCTTGTTTCTTTTTTATAATTTTTTTTTTGCAGTAAAAGAGTTTGTGTTTTTTTTTATATATTTTAGGTAAATCCTTTTTTTTACCTAGTTATTTTTGTATGCACTTGCTTAGACATTGGTTTATTTAGCAATACTTATGGCGCCAACTTTAACGCTGTAAAATAATTGTATACAACATTTGACACAATTGATGTGCATATGTACGCCTACCTAAGTACATATGTACAAATGTGAAGATCCTTTTTATGGGAATTTTTTACTTGTGCCTTGTATATTTGAAGAAAGAAAAAAAACATTTTTATGACTGATCTTGTTTTTTATAATAAACAATTTTTTTCAGTTAAAGAATTGTACATACATTTAAGGTAATTTTTTTTCTTGACTATTTTTATGAGCAATATTTATGGCACCAAAATCTTTTAGATGAAATATCATTCATAAAAAACGTAAAAGCAACAAATTCGCAGAAAATTAAGGAATTTTCGCGCCCTCAAAACAATTGTTTGTGCACATTTGTAAGTGGTAAATCAAAAGTCGAAAATTGTTATTGTGCTTTGCGTTATTCGAGTTTATTTGAAAAAAAAAATTTAAGAGTCCTCTTGTTTTTTATAATTTAAAATTTTTTTCAGTTATTTTTTATATTCATACATACCTTTTAGGTAAATGTTTTGTATTTAATTTTTTTGTATGCACTTGCGTGGACAATGGCATATTAAACAATAATTATGGCACCAACCTCTTTCGCGAAAAATTTAGGAATTTTCAGTTGACTTCAATCATTATGCATTTTAAGTGATCATTTAACATTTGATTGCAAAGAAAGTAAGATGCCGCGCCCTAAAAATAATTTTTTGCACGATTATTTTAGTTTAATCGATGAAAGTGACGTATTTTGTGATAATGGAAGTTGTGAAAAAAAAAAATTAAATAATCATACCGGAAATCTAGAAAGACATTTAAAACGGTTCCACCCTACTTTATATTCAGATTATGTTGCAATAAAGTGTGCAAATATAAATAAAGTCAATGATTTAAAAACCAAAATAGTTCCAACCTACTTCAATCAAACTAACATTGAATTGGCGATTGTAGAATTATTTACAAGGAATGGACGCCTACTCCGTATGGCGAAAGATAGTGCTTTCAAAATATGAGTTCAACCGGCTTTTGATTCTTTGGGAATAAATGTTAATGAGCATAACGTAGCTGAAAGAATACATTTTTATCATACTTACAAAACGTTAATATTGTTTTATTTTGGCTTGACATTTCTAAATTTTTAAGTTTAAAGAAATTCGCAGAATAGTTATTCGTAAAATAACTATATTTTTATTAAATTAAAAACGAACTTAATAATCCACAATCAATTATCGTAATAATTTTATGAGTGTAAAAATAATTTTTTTCTCTGCAAATAAACTCGAATAACGTATAGCACAACAACAATTTTCGACGATTCATTTACCGCTTACAAATGTGCACAAACAATTACCTAGCGGGAAAAGTCAGAACAGCTTCTTATTTAGGCCTTATTTAAGGCCTGATTTGACATTTTTTGATTCAATTACCATTCTGATCAAGGTGAATTGACTAGAAGGTGGGGTCAAGTCAACATATGGTTATTTTTTCTGTGGTGTAGTTGTCAAATATTGTATACAAGCTACAGTTTTTTATGTAAACAAACCTTTTTTTACTAGCAATATTTTTGACAATCGGACCACAGAAGCAGTGTTGTTGTAGTGCTGACTTCACTTTCTAGTGAATTCGCGTTGATTCTGATTTAACTGCTAAATAAGTTCTCTTATAAGGCTTCTGATCTTCCGTAGGTATAAAAGATAAGATCAATATTCCACATTCCCTTCTATGAGAAGGGAAAAGAGAAGGACTAAGATATTTAGTTTTTTTGCGCGTTATAAAATTAAAATTGCATAAAAAAAAGACAAAAACAGAATACAGAACAGTTAAATGAAAAAGAATAAATCATTTTAGTTGAGTTTAATACGTTAAAATTCCTTTTTGTTTTACCTAAAAATAACTGCTAAAAAGTATTAAAAAAAGTTTAAAAATTAAAAAATAAGTGCACAATCAAAACTTAATTGTTTTCTGATTTTTAGTGTAAAAACCATTTTTACCTTAAAACCATCTATTAATTATGTATAAAATATAATAAATATCCATTAAAAGTGCACAATTAAATTTCTATAACAAAGGAATTTGGCCCATTTTCCGTAAATTTGTCTAGTTTTATTTAAATTTTGACATAAAGAGAAAATTTTCATATACCATGAATGGTTTTTAGAGCCAATAACTTGAAGCTCTTTAAAAATACATTTCTAAAAGACTCTTTAAGATTACCTTTATTCTAATGCCTTTTGAAAACCATTCTCATCTCATGACAGCCTTCTAAAAGCCATTAATTTAAATGAATTTCAGAATCTCTGGCGAATGAAGCCAGAGTGGAAGGCCTACCCCTCAATGACAACGTGTGTAAAAAAGCTTTGAGTAAGCAATGGAGCTAGCAGGCCTTGTACATCCAAAAGAAAGTACTGAGGCCTTCTAGAAGGCATCTCTATGCCCTCTTTTTCCCGCTGGGTATACATACATATTTACATATACGCATACTCTTAACACTTTACAACTGATCATTACTTGTTCTTTTCTCTACTGCATAAAGAACTTTTGCATGTTTCTTATATTTCTGCACTCCTGTTATAAAACTCGCTTTCAAATCATATTTTTGGCCTTTTTTGATGTTATAAAAAAAATTTTTTTTGCTTTAAAAAAATACATACACACACACGCACGTTAATTCTTCGCGTAAAAAACAAAAACAATTGTTTACTGAAATAGGCACCAATACTACTACTCTGCTCCATAAAATATTAGTACTTTTGCATGTTTCTTATATTTCTGCACTCCTGTTATACAACTCGATTTCAAATCATATTTTTGGCCTTTTTTGATATTAAAAATACATACATACCACACACGCACGCACGTTAAATACACATACGTGTTCAATAAAAAGTACAGATAAGTACGTTAAAAATACTGTACATGTACGTTAAAAGATGTTATGTACGTTATCGTAGTGTTTGTGTGCGTCAGCTCACTCTCGCTGTGTACCGTATATGTTTGTGCACACATTCACAAACAGAAAAATGTTTTTTTTTTTATTTTGTACTCTTGTAACGAATGTGAATGTGTATTGTTCATGGTAAAATACGGTATGGTACTCTTAATTGTGTACTTTACAGTTTTTTTTCGTACTCTGCTTACAACATTCTTTTCTCTGATGTACAAAAATGTTTTGCGAGAGAATGTACAGTGACAGGCAAAACCCAGGCCAAATTTTTATTAATATTTAATCACAAGAAATTGTTTTGGTTGTAAAACTTGTTTTTTTTTTTTAAATAAAATCTGATTTATTTTCATCATTTTCTTCGCCTGTTAACCATGCCAAAAATTCTTTTCAATTCTAATAAAAAGCTTTTTTTTTCTTATCAGTGTACTCAGTAATTTAGCTATAAAAATAATCATAATGCCTCTTAATAACATTTTCCCTATGCCATTCAAATGTTTAATAATATAAAAGACTGTGGACATTACAGAGACAATATCATAAAATATGTTTTTAATTCCTTATATAACCATTTATCTTACACACTGTAATTGAACAAAGTTAAACACAGCCGCGCACATGTGCATTCTTCGCGTAAAAAACAAAAACAATTGTTTACTGAAATAGGCACCAATACTCTGCTCCATAGAACTTTTGCATGTTTCTTATATTTCTGCACTCCTGTTATAAAACTCGCTTTCAAATCATATTTTTGGCCTTTTTTGATGTTATAAAAAAAATTTTTTTTGCTTTAAAAAAATACATACACACACACGCACGTTAATTCTTCGCGTAAAAAACAAAAACAATTGTTCACTGACCCAGCGGGAAAACTCAGAAGACCTTCTTACTTCAGGCCTTTTTAAAGGCCTGCTTAAAAGATTTTTTGATTCAATTACTATTCTTATCTAACTGCTAAAGAAGGCCTCATAGAAGGCCTCGGCTCTTTCGTATAAAAGATAAGATACACCTTCCACACTCGCTTCTATGAGAAGGGAGTAACATTTTTTGTATTGTTTTTTTGCACAAGCAAAAGCAAAATCAATTTTTTTTGGTCTCGTTACCCTTCTTATGTACCTGCTGAAGAAGCGAGAGCGGAAGGCCTTCTCCGCAATGACAACGTGTGTAAAAAAGATATGAGTATGGAATGGAGCAAGAAGGCCTTGTACATCCAAAAGAAGGGGTACAGAGGCCTTCTAGAAGGCCTTCCTACTCCTTCTTTTTCCCGCTGGGGAAATAGGCACCAATACTACTACTCTGCTCCATAAAATATTAGTACTTTTGCATGTTTCTTATATTTCTGCACTCCTGTTATACAACTCGATTTCAAATCATATTTTTGGCCTTTTTTGATATTAAAAATACATATACATACCACACACACACGCACGTTAAATACACATACGTGTTCAATAAAAAGTACAGATAAGTACGCTAAAAATACTGTACATGTACGTTAAAAGATGTTATGTACGTTATCGTAGTGTTTGTGTGCGTCAGCTCACTCTCGCTGTGTACCGTATATGTTTGTGCACACATTCACATACACAAAAAAAAATTTTATAGTTTGTGTGTTAGAAAAATACGTTACGAAAATGTACAGTTTTTTTTCGTACCCTGATCGAACCCCTCTATCGTACATGCACTTTTTTTGTCATACACGAACACGACCTTAGCTACAATCGTTGATGTGTGGTTTAAGTGTGTTTCGATCTTAAAATACGAGAACTACACATGCCCGTGTACGCAACCAAATATTAAAACAAAACACAATCGTGGTTGTGTTCGGCACCGTTGAAAATTTAAAAACACACATAATTGTTATGTAAATTTAAATATGTTGTGTTGCTTTAAACTGTGTTTGTTTACATTTATGTGCGAGATTTTTATACAGTGCGTGTATTATTCTGAAGCCTGATCTGACTGACTAGTTCAATTGAACTAGTTCGTTCATGAACTACCCAACTCTAAAGTTGTTCATGCAGCCCTTTAATAGACATTTAACATGTGCTTTTCATTGCAAATCTACTTATGACATTGGTACTACTGACTAGGTACATAGTTCCTTTGGGAACATATGTATGTAGACATCGGAACCAGAGAATCACAAGTACATTTTAGTAAATGTAGTCTACACTTTTGGTACGAATACGAAATTATAACAATCTTTTTTATTATTTTTTAACTTTTATAGGAATTGTACTTCTCAGTTGTTATTGATAAAATTTTTTTCGTATTAAAGCCAAATATAATGGCAAATGTAGTGTAGTGTAGACTCTTAGTTGACAATGTCACCAAAATAGTCGACATAACTGGTGACTTGGAGACACTTGCACCCAGGTTTCCTTCAGGGTAAATAGAAATACACACATACGTATAAACAGTGTTTGTAGGTATATTTAAAAATTTACCGTTTGATTTTTTTCAATACATCAATTTACTTCTAGAGAGTAAAGTAAATGACACGACTTATGAACACATACATATTTAAAATTTCGAATGCTGAAGATTTTTGGCGTGAAATAGGAACATTGAAAAATAGATTTGATGAATATATACAATTCAAACTTGTACAACTTTATCTCTTATATTTTTACATTGCCGCACTGTAGTGCTTCTGCTGAGCGTTTTTTTTTCTAAGTTAGCTTTAATCTATATCTATATAGATACATATATAAACTGACTTTTTCGAAATTCGAATGTTTAGGGGTAAAAACGGGCAAATTCGGTAACCTTATATCTCCAAAACTAAAAGAGATACAAAAAAATTGTAATACTTATCGTTGTTCTTTAGAAAAATAAGCGGACAGGTGTCTGGTACGTTTTTAAAATTCGGTCCTTTTATGGAGCAAACGGGTAAAACCTGAATTTTGGTACTTTTTTGGCACCCTATCTATCTTTTGAACCAATCAACATAAAAACAAAGTTTATACCACATTCGAAACTTATCAAAAAAATACGAATATGAATTTGGTACTGTTTCGAAATTCGAACATTTAAAGGGTAAAAATCGTAACTATTTTTGGTACTTTATTTACAAAACATTTTTCTCCATTCATTGACATATTCGTACTAAATTATGGGCTCTCTCTACAATACTGAAATTTTTGATAACTAAATGGGGGGGAAATAGTACTGTAACGACGTGTTTTCCACCTTATGCTGGGGTAGAGCTCGCGGCTCCCAGGGTTCGTTACAAAAATTTATTTTAACGACCAGAGAAATGAAACACCGGACTCGCTCTTTTCACAAAACGTTATAAACCGTATATTTAATACATTTATTTCTCTTAATCTTAAAAGTCTACTACAATGATCGACAAATTAAATACTACGTAGACCACAAATGACGTACACGACACTCTCGGGACGGTACCGACAACACACACGGTGATAGCGACGCGACACACACGACGGCTCGACAGAAAGGCCAACGTGGCCACGGGAAAGGCAGACGACAAACCAAGAGAATTTAGTCTACACCGCTGTTCTCTTGCTTTGCAGTCGTTCCGGGCGGTCTACTCCACGTCGAGAGAATTTAGTCTACACCGCTGTTCTCTCGAGATGCAGCATCACCCTGCTCTCTAGCGCTGTCTCGCGATAGTCAGGAAAAAAGTTCAGAAAACAAACCAAGAGAATTTAGTCTACACCGCTCTTCTCTTGGCTTGCAAACTTTCCTAGCAACGAGTGGGATCAAATGAAAGAGGTGTAACCTCTCTTCAATCGAACACTGGATATTAGTTAGCTGTAGCGGTGTAACCTCTCACAGCTAAATAAGACCTTACCCGTTTGCCAGCTGCCGACTGACTGCCTTACTTAATGGTACGTGCTCCGCTTTTATACTGTTTGCCGGCGTACATTTACACACACATACCACAATAACCATTTATCAGGGTTGCTCATAAGTGTATGTTGTCGTGTCCAAATCTTTCCTACGCGCCACCAGATGGCGTGATACATTTTTCCGTTAATTTCAAAAACGATCTTACTTATTAGCGATAATAATACAAGTACAATAATATAATATAATAAAATTAAATTATATAATACATTCATATTTAATACTAAGGCTAGGGATATTATTTCATAAGGGAACTTAAAAAATGCAATATAATTCATAACAAGCATAAATAATAATAATTCATTAGGGTGCAGTCTAGGACATGTGGCCCAAAAACGAGGCTCCGACTTTTGGTCGTCACATTGCCTCCGTTTTCCCCGTGATGGATGACTGGTGATGTTGACTCAGGGGATGATGGTGGTGATGACTCGGAGGATGAAGGTGATGGTGACTTAGGGGATAATGGTGTTCGTGTGTCGGTAGGTGGGGTTGGTGATTTTGCAGGTGTGGGTGACGCTGATGATTTCGCCGGTGAAAATGATGATGTTGGTGATTTCACCGGTAGAGATGATGAGGATGAACAATCAATGATGAGTGCTGCTACTGCAATCAATAAGGATCTTCCTCGTCACTAGGCAGTCGACTTTCTCAAACACTACTGGATAGCAGGTTGCAGCCTTAGCGGGTTGCGGCGCCGTCGTATGGAAACGGCGATCTTTGGCAACAACGGAAGACGGCTACGGATGGCAGCTGAGGCCTGGGGTTGTACGCGATGGGTGCGGCGTCAGGCGGCGGCGGCAACTTTTGGCAGCGGCGGCCTGTGGCGGCAACGGTTGGCAAAGGGGGCAGCGAAAGCCTGGGGATGTACGCGGCGTCAGGCGGCGGCGGCAACTTTTGGCTGCGGCGGCCTGTGGCGGCAAAGGTTGGCAGCGGAAGCCTGGGATGTCGGCGATGGGTTCGGCGGCCTCAGATGACGAAGTGGTAGTGGATGACGATGATGTCGGTAATGACGTGGAGGATATGACGATGAAAATGATTTTTCTGCGTGTCGTTATGGAGACGTAGTTGTACTTGAACATCTGGCTGAAGATTTTACTGTTTCTAGCCATGCCGTTGGCGTTAGGGCCATGATTGGGCTGGACTATTGCCAGTTTTTACCTTCTCATATCCAGTGTTGGTTGTATGCAAGTCTCGTCGCCGCAGCTTGTAGTAGCGTTGTTGCTGTAATGGGTTCCTCGTCTATTTTCTTCTTCTTATGGTGGAAATTACTTTCAGCTCTTGGGCCCACTCATGCGGTTGGGGATTATAAGGTTATCATATTCAAGCAGTGACTTCATCTTAGAAAACATTTAGTTGTCGAGTTTCTCGTCCTTGGTGAGGAACATTGGAGAACATCTTTGCGTTTGCCGAGTTTCTCGTCCCTGGGTAAGGAACATAGGAGAATTACCCGTAGTGCTAATATGTTTGCATAGATGACTCACTTAATCTCGGATACGAGCTCACTGCATTGGTTGTGTTAAAGGTGATGCTGGTGACACTGCTTACAAACTTGACCCATCGCTTTCTTAACTTCTCCACATTGCTGGTCTGGTCCAGTTGGAACTCCTTCAGGCAGGATAGCAATTCTTCCGTCTTAAGAAAGAACTAATTATAACTGCTTTTTTTTAATTATCGTTTAATTCTTTTCCGTTTTTCCGATTTTTTTTTTAACTCCCGTACTTTCGATCTTCTTCGCGCTACGAGATTTAGAAGTTGTTGTTTTCTTTTTATATTACGCGCCGATTAATTGTACACGCAGAAGGTTTGTTCGCTCCGTTATTTTTTTTCTTCTTCTTGTTACGAAATTCGAAATTGTTTTTGTCCCACGTGTGTTATAACAGTTCTCGCGGTATTTTTTTTTTAAGTTCTTCCCGTTATTTTTTCCTTCATCTTACTAACTATTTGATTTTATCAACGTATTTTTGTTACATGTTTTAAAAATTGTTTTTTTTTTAAATTTACCGTAGGTATGTTTTTCTTATCATATTACCGCATAGCATAAATCTTAATTTTTTTCTTCGAGTTCAGTTTAACATTTTATATTATTTTTTTCCATTCTTAACTTCTTTTTCTCTTTCCCGTACAAGAGTGGAGAGTGTGGTTTCTCTGGTCTGAGACGATTAGCACAGTTTCTGCTGCTAATTTCCCTGCTCGGGCGCCATTGTAACGACGTGTTTTCCACCTTATGCTGGGGTAGAGCTCGCGGCTCCCAGGGTTCGTTACAAAAATTTATTTTAACGACCAGAGAAATGAAACACCGGACTCGCTCTTTTCACAAAACGTTATAAACCGTATATTTAATACATTTATTTCTCTTAATCTTAAAATCCTTCTTAATCTTAAAAGTCTACTACAATGATCGACAAATTAAGGCCCCTATTATGGTTTACAACTCAACTCAGTTGAGTTGTAATTTCTTAATTTTTGTATTATGGTTTACAACTTTGCTATATTTCGGTGAACAAAAACATAACAAAAATTACAACTGATCACAGCCAGTTGTCTTAATTACAACTCAACTGAGTTGAGTTGTAAACCGTAATAGGGGCCTAAATACTACGTAGACCACAAATGACGTACACGACACTCTCGGGACGGTACCGACAACACACACGGCGATAGCGACGCGACACACACGACAGAAAGGCCAACGTGGCCACGGGAAAGGCAGACGACAAACCAAGAGAATTTAGTCTACACCGCTGTTCTCTTGCTTTGCAGTCGTTCCGGGCGGTCTACTCCACGTCGAGAGAATTTAGTCTACACCGCTGTTCTCTCGAGATGCAGCATCACCCTGCTCTCTAGCGCTGTCTCACGATAGTCAGGGAAAAAGTTCAGAAAACAAACCAAGAGAATTTAGTCTACACCGCTCTTCTCTTGGCTTGCAAACTTTCCTAGCAACGAGTGGGATCAAATGAAAGAGGTGTTACCTCTCTTCAATCGAACACTGGATATTAGTTAGCTGTAGCGGTGTAACCTCTCACAGCTAAATAAGACCTTACCCGTTTGCCAGCTGCCGACTGACTGCCTCACTTAATGGTACGTGCTCCGCTTTTATACTCAGTGTGACCATATTAGCTTTTTTCGAGCTAAATTTAGCTTTATTTTTTCATGTTTAGCTTAAGATATTTCATTTAGCTTTAAGCTTTTTTTTTGGCTTTTTTCAACAATGCATTTAGCTTTTCCTAGCCTTTTTTAATTTCAATTTCGTGTTTATTTATATTTCAAAATAAATAAAGCAGTTTATCCAAATAAACTTATGTGTGGTTAAGTTAAAAGGATAATAATCTGGCCGCGGAGAAGAAATCGCTGTTGCAGATTTGCTCTACATACATACAAGTGCTGCCAGGCGAAGAAAAAAAAGGTACGCAATTTTTCAAAAGTTTAAGAATTTTTATCAAAAGTCACACTTTCAATATTTCTGGAATAAATAGTAAGTTTATGTGATTTAAGAAAAGCAAATACATATTTCTATTTGATAATAGCAGACAAAAAATATCTTGTTTGGCCTTCTTATGAGTGAGTGTTGTTGTTGTGATCGAAAATTAGCCGTTTTTAAAAACTGGTATTATGATTGACGCAAACGACATATCTGTGGTTTTCATGGGCAACATCGTATGTCAATTTTTTCGATTTTGAAATGTTGATGCCATATTTCTTAATTTTAAGCGCTCTTTACATGGTTCTAAAATTTTTTGAAAACAGATAGACCCATTCCGATCAAAAAGTGTAATACCTAGCCCATAGTTTGATCTAGAATGGTTTTTCGGCTCTCCTAAAAAATTTTATTTTAAGACATACGCGGTTGCCCATGAAAACCACAGATATATACGACGAACTTTTTACTTATGTGTTTTACATTGCCGTTGTCGTGATTTTGAAATCGACAAAAATTTCAAACGACTTCGATCACGACAACGACTCGACAACTATTTTTTTGAAAATTTCTGGTAGTAAAATTTTTATTTATCTCCGATAGTATTATTTAACCTGTTTCATATTTCTATTTAAAAAAAAATAATTTTTAAAATTGAAACTGGGAATTATCTCTTTTCGTAGGTTACTTTATATTATATTCAACATTTTTTTATTTTTCGAATTTATTCTATGAGTTACATTTCAGTTATGTATTTTATAAAGCTTTTTTGTAATAGTTCTATTCCCTAAATTTTTAGGAATGACTTTTATACACCACCAGACTATTATATTGTATTTTCTTGTTACATTTTACCTTAGCTATCCTTTGGATAGCAATGAAGTATATTGTATGTACAGAAAAATTTACAATTATTAGACACCAGCAGAATGTAATGCATTTTCTGGCCCGCTACGGCCTTCGTCAGCATTCTTTGTGTCACACTGTAGCTCGTTTCTGTATTTCTCGCATCGTAAAATTTCTTACAAGAAGTGTGAAACAAAAAATTCCATCGTTTCTCGATTTATGAGATAAAAGTGTTTCTGTATTTGAATGCGAAAACAGACACAACAAATTCTGTTTTTTTTTGGATTTGTGTGCAAGATATGTTAAAAATCATATGCTTGCAATGGCAAAACCTTAGGTTTATATGCCAGGACTAGAAGATTTGTATGCTATTCCTTCACATACAGTTGCATACTATAAAAGGGAGGTGCTACAAGGATTTCACAGAACGACCTATACCGTCGTATAGGAAGATGGAAATCCTGAAGTCCACTCCACGGATTCTCTCCAATTGAATTTTGAATGGTCTTCTACCAGTAGCTAGTTTTTTTTTTTATTTTAAGAGTTTTGACTGGAACTCTACCAGTTAGTTAAAGAGTTTTAAATGGTCCTCCACCAATATCTATCAATTTAAGTCAAAAATCGTTGGCCACTTATTTCCACATGGTCACCGCCAAGCAAAAAAAGGTTAAAACGAATGCATGTGATTAATGCCGAAAACACGAAAAACTGTAAATTATTACAGTTACACGACGCCACGCCATCAACCAATGCTGTGAAACGCAAAACGCAAGAAAGACAGACAAACAAGAACGACCTGATTGTCCTTAAAATTAATGACAACGAGCGCGAGCTGCTTCCCCGTCCAGAGCAGTTTTACGAGTGACAAATTCTGTTTATACTGGAATATTTCCAGTAATTAAGTGTCAAATAAAAGCGAAACGTCAACAAAAGAAATAAATATAATAAAAACAGGGCTGCCAGATTTGACGAGTTATCGTCATCTTGACGATTTTTTGTTCCGATATTAACAAAGTGACGTTTTGATGATTTTTTATAAAAAAGTTACGAAAGCAAAAACAAAATCAAAAATATTTTATAATTTTGTTGTTACTTTCTATAGAAATTCATCTTAAATTTTTAAATTTCAAACACTTCTATTTTGTGGTGTTGAAAATTGAAAAAAAAAAAATAATATGAATGTCTGTAGAAAGCAACAACAAATTTATAAAATATTTTTGATTTTATTTTTGCTTTTAATGAAATTGTTGGCGTTGCGTTTTACACTATAAGCCTCTTATGCCCGTAATTTCTACAAATAGGTATCTAGCTGTGTATAGGTATCTATGGTTTTCATAATTTTAAAACGTATTTCTAACCTACGGGTTAAAGTGTAATGTATTTTACCCCATCGATTTTCGGTAGTTAATTCACGTAGGCAAAATAAACGTTGAAGTTACCACAATAGTGATACCGGATAGGTAAAGATAACTGTTAGGTATGAACACCACTAGATATCTATTTGTAGAAATTACGGGCATTAGTCTTCGAAATAAGATAATTGTAAATATTTTTATATGTTTGTTTATTAGAAAAAAAGATATCTTTAGAAACAAGGCTGCTTAAATTTAAAAAATGTATCGGCAAAAGCAAAATTTCGAGGGAAAGTAATGGACCGACTTGGCTTCTTTTGAACATTTAATACTTCTTATGTATATACATATACAAAATATGATTGATATTTGATATTCTTATCTTACATGTACACTTTTGTGCCAAAACCATTATTCCGGCAAGAAAGAAATTTGTTTGTCTCCCAGTAAAAACTTTTTCAAAATGGATAGCTTCTTTCACTCGTTATTAAGTAGCTTTCTTCTATAAGAACTTCGATAACTACTTTTTTCTGGATGTATTAAGATATAAAAAAATGACTTACTTTTGAATTTGTTCTTTTTGGCACAACCCTTGTAAAATTCATTAGTTTTTCAGTAGAATTGTATGTAGTGCTTTTATGTGTTTCTGATTACTTAACATATTATTTTGTAGACGAAGATTTTACTGGGTCTTTAAGCCGTTTATTTATGAACCGATTTTTTAATTTTAACTACAAGGTATTCTACTAAGTCTATTTCAGGTAAAAAAGAAAAAGATTATAGGAATAGGGAAATTAAAGATTTATATCTCAATTATTAAATAATAATTATTAAATACCCATGAACTTTAACTATGTTTTTGTTTGATTATTTTTTAATAAAAGTCGAAACAAATTTATTTAAAATTGATTTTAAATTGCACGATTTTTAAAACAAAAAAGACGATCTTTTTTATTTTTTTCTCAGGAAATTGACGATTTTGACACAAATTTAAATGGCAGCACTGATTAAAACCAAAACAAGAAAAGGCTAACAAAAATTTTAACTAACAAAATAAAACAATTGTTTTTTGTTTATTTTCATCATATAAATTATGCATTTATCATTTATATTCCTTCTATTTTTTTATTTATTAAAAAAAAATTGTATATAAACATATTTTAAATTCAAAATAAATATATTTTGTTTTTCTCGCCACCAATTTCAAATGTGACTTATTTTGACAGTTCTTGAAAAAAACTTTTCGCAAAATATTGTTATAGAAACACTTTTTCTCGCATCCTTCCAATAATTGCTGGAAAATTATTTAAATGACAGATAATTCTCGCAAAAAAAAGATACAGAAACACTTGTGTGAGAAAAACCATTTTTTGTTTCATTTTTCACTGTTTCTGTCCCGATTCACTGGTTTCAGTCGGAAAATTTTTCGATGCGAGAAATACAGAAACGGGCTACTGGATAGTGATACTTTATAAATTGAATGTATTTAACTCAACTATTTTTAACAAATAGAAACTGGGAATTATCTCCTTTCGTAGGTTCAATAACTGAAATGTAACTCATAGAATAAATTCGAAAAATAAAAAAATGTTGAATTTTTAAAATTTTTAAATTAAATTTAAAGAACAATATTTTCGGCAAATAGTTCCAAACAATGGGAAAAAATTTTGTAAATTTTAAATTTACTCTCTAGTTGCATATTTCTGCTAGTAAATAAGCACACCTATTATATGTCTAAGTCAAAGTTGATAAGTAAAGCTTGGAATTATTCTCAGCTAAATATAATTAAAATTTTTTATAAAAACTTTTTTCAAATATGAGTATCTTGATATTGACCTTTAAGAACAAAGCCAAGGATATTATATATACTTACTTAAACACCATTTAATCTATGAAAAATATCGAAATGATCAAAAGTTACTACAGGAAGCTATACAGAAATTTAGCTTTATTTTTGGCTTAAGATTTCCTTCTTTAGCTCTTTTTAGCTCTATTTTAAGGATGATTTAGCTTTAAGTTTTTTAAAAATCTGGTCACACTGTTTATACTGTTTGCCGCCCTGCCGTCAAATGAGTAGCTAACTACAAAAAAACCCAACTTTAAGTTAGCTTGTATAGACTAACTTAAAGCCAACTACTACGCAATGCAAAATTTACATTAACCAAAGTGTATACAAACACTGTGTTGTATATTTTAAGTAGAGAGAGCCAAGTCGTTACCAAAAAAATCAACGTTGTTATTGATGTTATGTTATGACAATTTAATCTCATATTTACGCTCTTAATTGAGTAATGGCAAAAAACATAGTTTTTTTATTCAAAAACTAGACTGCCCCTGTAGGCTAGCTGGTAGTGAGCAAGTCTATCAGCGCCGAGGTTGCGGGATCGATTCCCGCCAGCGACTCTGGTTAAAAAAAAAGTTGAATAAAAACAACTTTGATTAATAAAATAAAATAAAAGAAATAAAAGAAAATAAAATAAAAAAATAAAATTTTTTTATTTTATTTTATCCAATGAATAACATTCATAGATCGGCCTTAACTTAAACTAACTTAACTTAAAGCTAACTTAAAGTATTGAGTTTATAGCTAGCTACAAAAAGTTAACTTAAAGTTAATTGAAAGTAATGCAGAGTCGGACAATCGACTACTTCCTAGGACATCGCAATGTTAAAATAGTTAGTAAATTACATATAAAATAAATCCAAGTGTCAACCACCACTAGTTGAAAAATAGTTAGCTTTCAGTTAATTTAAAGTTAACTGAATGTCCGACAGGGCGGCGTACATTTACACACACATACCACAATAACCATTTATCAGGGTTGCTCATAAGTGTATGTTGTCGTGTCCAAATCTTTCCTACGCGCCACCAGATGGCGTGATACATTTTTCCGTTAATTTCAAATACGATCTTACTTATTAGCGATAATAATACAAGTACAATAATATAATATAATAAAATTAAATTATATAATACATTCATATTTAATACTAAGGCTAGGGATATTATTTCATAAGGGAACATAAAAAATGCAATATAATTCATAACAAGCATAAATAATAATAATTCATTAGGGTGCAGTCTAGGACATGTGGCCCAAAAACGAGGCTCCGACTTTTGGTCGTCACAGTACCAAAAAGGGAAATACGGGAAATTTATGTTTTTCTTTAGCTTTTTGTTTCTGCAACTTAAACCTTTAACCATAACATTCAACATGCAATGTCCTGTGTGGATAAGAATCTATGAGGGAACTTTTTGGTACTTTTTTGTTCTTTAACTGGTACTTTTTTAATTTCCGTTAATATTGGACCTAGAAACATAAAATTAAACATGCAAGGTCCTGAGTGGATAAGAGCCTGAAAGAGGGCTTTTAGGTACTTTTTTGTTCATTAATTGGTTCTTTTTGAATTTCCGTTATTATTAGACCTAGAAACATAAAATTTAACATGCAAGGTCATGCGGTCCTTTTTTACAAATTTTTTTTCTCCATTCATTGACATATTCGTACTAAATTATGGGCTCCCACTATAACACTGAAATTTTTCATACATAAATGGGGTGAAACAAGTATCATTTGCTTTTGTGTTATACGAGTAATACTTTTTGAATTTTCTATAATATTGAACTTAGAAACACAAAATAATAGGTGCAAAACCTGTGTGAATATCAACCTATGAGATAAAAATTTTGGAACTTTTTTGCTAAAACATGGATACATAATCTTTGGCATATAAATATTTTCATGAAAGAAAAAGCCCGATTACAAAGTAGCGTGTTAAATGCTAGAATTTAAAGAAGTTTAAGCCTAGAAAAATTAACTTTGACATAAAAATATGTCCACGAATAAAAGGAGACGCTAACGAAGTTAACCCGCTACTTCGTGAGCGTCTTATAAAAACTATGGATTTTGTTTTTAATTGTGGCACAAAATATCTTCCGATATTACAATAATTGGTTTATCTGATAAATGTGACATGATGGGAGAAAACTTTGGTCATATTCGTCTTAAGCATTCCAAAAAACATAAGAATCTGAGGGAATCGGAAAAAAACGTCTACAAAGTTTTTAAATGTCTACCTGTGCAATGCAATGCCTTAAATAAATCAAAGAAACTGTATTCAGAAAAAAAATTACAAGAAATGTAAATATAAAACACAGTTTAACGTTTTTGAATTACTGAAACATTAAAGTTAATATTTTATAAAAATTACTTCTCGAGAGGAATATTTACAAAATATATATTTTAGTCTTTACAACAAATGAGCCATTTGTAAGTAAGTATGTAGTATGTCCATTGTAATACGATCAATTGTTTTTTAGTGTATATAATTACTATATAATGTTTTTTGTTATGTTTTTATACCATTAATAGAATGTTGTTTAAAATTATAATAAATAGAAAAAAAGCGTAAAAAATACATAATGTGGTGTACTTATTTATATTTTAAAAGATGTGCCCCTTTTTTTAAAATAATCCATTTTTGGTGCCCCTTTTTTGTAGATATCCCCTTTTTTTGGTACTTTTTGAAAAAATCCTACGGTAACACTGCCCGCTCCGCTTTTTTGACCCTTAAAAATTGTGTGTGGCATTTGTGCATCTAAAACTAACACTTTTTTCATCAACTTAAAGATTATTTTTTTAAAAGCTTAAACTTTAACTGACTATCGTGTTAACCATATAACGTTTATACTTTGAAGTGTAGATGACCATTATCTGCTACTCTTCATGCTTCATGGGGCTAGCTGAAACACTTTCCTATATAAACGATAGGGTCAAAGGCCCTTCCGATCCCGTTTAATATGATTATATTCTACCGGGCAAAATTTAGTTAAACGTTTTGCTTGTAAGAGCTTCTCATATAAAAATTGACGAAAATAAGTGTAATGTTTGTATAGAAGGTGCCTCTTCCTATAGTTGCGAAAAAATTTAAAGCCTTCAAGATAAAAATAAACACAATTTCTTCTTTAGACATATTTTAAAACCGAAGTGCGAATAAAAAAGTACTTTTGATACAAAATAATTTTGGTTACTTTTTTCGCTTTTGGTTACTTTATTTTTACATTTTGGTTACAAAATTTTTTTGGTCGTGGCAACGCTGAACTTAACACTTTCGCTACAAGTTTTTACTGGGTTACTTAGAAAATCCAACTTTTTGGATTTTTATTATAATTGGCCCTAACAACAACAATCACTTTTGAAAAAAATTTACCCTAAATGTGTTTTTTGGACTGTATTCATATAGATACATATTTCGGTTATGGTAAAGAAATTTTGTTAAAAAAAAAACTAACATAGATAGTGGAATAATGCACGGACCGCTATAAGATTCGCCAAAAATTCGTTCTTTTCGAGCGGAAATCACACTGTAAAATTTCGTGAAGATCGGACCATAATTTACTTTTAGACCCATATAAGCCATACTCCCGGAAAACAGTTTATTACGCCTAAAACCGTAATAAAAAATGCCATCAGAATCAAATTTAATACTTCACAGTTTTATAAGACTAGAAATCACAATAATAAATTTCGTGATGATCGGTCCATAATTTGCAATAGGCCCCATATAAAAACCACTCAGCAGCATCAAACATAAAATTTTTTTATATGTATTGTTGTCAGGGTTTAAAAACCCACCTGACCAAGACTTTCGTTAATGATATTGCCAACGAATATATCTCGAACATTTACTGTGTTAATCTTTCGAGATCGACACTCAAAAACGAATTGAAAATTGTTTACATGTCGCTCAGTTTGATCCAAAAAAGCTATCAATTTCGAAGGTTCGATAAAGAATTAGAAACGACGATTTAGCAATATTAATTGCGGTTTGAAAATTCCTTTGCTAATGTTTCGATAGTGGTGTCGAAAAATGTTTGCCAAAACATCTTATTTAATATTGTGAAATGTTTACAAAAGATAACTTTGACGATATCGAGAAACCTTATCTGGAGATATTGTTATCAGTCAAATTCGATATCGCTAAGTATTCGTCATTACTATCGTTAGTAATACTTCGATATCGAATGATTATTGTTATGTTTCAATGTCATTTTGGTCCAAATCAAACAATTTTTATCGTTTTAATATTTAATTAATTTATTTAAAATTAATATTTTGTTAATATTATTTTTTCAAATTAATTATATTAAAATGTACAATGCTACATACTAATAAATGTTTATTTTAATGAAAAACATAAAATAAAAAAATTTGAATCGCCAAAGAAAATACATAAAGTAAAATTCTGTATATTTAAATTGTGTATGTTAACATATTTATATGTATGTATAATAATTAATCAGTCTTAAATTAATATAAATACAAAAAAAAAAGAATTAGTTCAACATGAATGAAGACGGTTTTTAACTCAAATAACTTCTTAAAAAAAATATGTATATGTATATAAATGTTGTTTATTTTTTGTTGGTTAAGATGTCGTCAAGTTTTTGCTTTCTTATATGGTATATCGATGTTTTCGACAGCCTGTCATGAGCATATTGGAAATGCTTCTGCGATATTTTGTCGAAGTCATCGTCACAAAGGGAAAATTTGTTTTTGAAAGAATCTAGGTACATGAATAGAATGAGAGTGTTAAATTATAAAGGTGCAAAAACATACAAATTTTCTTTTAAAACTTTCTTACTTCGAATAGCTTGTGTCAATCTGCATCCCCGTATGCATTTTTTTGTACTTGTTCCCCTCCATGAGAATTGTTCCGCTAAAGTGTCAGCTAATATTTTTTTCCAGCATGCTCGTATAAACTTGTCGAAAGCTTTTTCACCGGACTGGCTCAGTTCTTTTATCTGAATGGGAATTGAAAAAATATTTTACATACATATATATCGCACATTTACTGAAACAACGTCATAACTCAAAAAATAGCATTGCGAAAAAATAAGTTTAAGGTTAACGTGTAACAGATTTATAAAATAAAAAATCATTCCTCTCTTAAGAAGTGAGTATGTATATTTGCATCAATGTCTTACAAAAGACTAATATAACATGAGGTATAACTGCCTGTTTTTAGAAAACGTAAACAACCCTACAAGAAATGAATGAGCGAGTAGTCACATTTTTCATTTTGGTGTTAAGAAAATGATGGGAAGAAATGACCGAATGTGACCGCTAACTAGATTTCGGTCATTTCCTAACATCATTTCTTAACATTAAAATGAAAAATGTGACTACTCGCTCATTCATTTCTTGTAGGGAAGTGTGTGAGTGAGAATTTATATTGAAAGCAAAAACAAATTTTGGTTTTTTATTGTTGTTTTATATATAATTTCTCACTCACTCACTTGTTTACGTTTTCTAAAAACAGGCAGCAAATCTACATAACTTAATTGTTTTTTAACTACATAAGTATGACGTTTTTTGATTAAATTAGCTTAAGTTTATGTTTAATTCATGTTAATATATTTGTCTTACAAATTGCTTAAATATCTCTTAATCTTCTAGTTTGGATTCAAAAAGATCATATTGCTCCATGGAAGTAAAAGGTTGGTAGGGCACAATATATTCTGTACAGGAACCATCTCCATATACCTTTTTTTTTAATTGTTGAAACCTCAGTTCGGATAGAAATTACTTCGGATATAATCCGATCGGTTTTAGTGTTTAAAATTTTAAGGTTTTCATCAATTTTTTGCAAAAGATTTATACAGCCGTATTCATAAAATCTTATTGATGATTTATTGACCGTTTTTAAGCAAAAATTGCTAAAGTTGTATTCATAAACGAAAAATAGACTATTGAACCTTTAATAAACCATTCATAAAGTAAGAAAATTTATTGTTGGATTTGCCCTTCTTTAAACCAAAAATAAAATGACATTTTAAAAGGTCTTTGCATTTAATGATATTATTTTTGTGAAAAATGTTGAAAAATAATGACAAAAATTATTACAACGGACATGTTAAATACATTTTACTATTTTTTTTTTTATTTTAGACAGCCAATTTAAAGTTACATATATTAATAATTACTAAAAAAAATTAATTTAAATGAATATGTTCAGGAGCAAATGCAGATACATATTCTCTTTAATTATTTATTAAATTATTGCAACTAGATGATTTTTTTGTTTAAAACAACAAATTATTGTTCAAAAATATAAAAAAAAAAAATAAACAAATCATAATAATAGTGATGTTAATGAAAAGTAAATAAACTTTTTATTCGATTACTTTCTTATCGTATATTTAAAAAAGGTTCAAACAAAAGTTTTTATGATACCTTTCGGAAACATTTTGTTCAGAAACTAAAATAATATGTAGTTTTATTTGATAAGAATAATTTTGAAGGTCTACAATTAAAAAAAATTATTAAAAAAAAATTTAAATATAGAATATCATGTAAACCGAATAGAAGTTTCGTGCATCACTAACAATAAAATGGCAGCCAAATATAAAGAAAGTTGCCATACTTAAACAGAAAATCGCTGCAAACAGTTAATAGTAAAAAAGCTGTTATTGTACGTTTATGAATACAAATTTTTATAAGAGGTTTATAAGACAAAAAGCGTTTAATAGTTATTACATACTATAAGCTTAAAATAAGAACTTTTTATGAATATGGCTGTTAATATCTATAATGGCAATAAATAGTTTTATATTTGATTGAATGTGAAAGGCCTTCGGAAAGCTTAAAAAACAAGTATTATGTACCGAATCTTTTGTTGAAACTATAATAATTTATCTAAACAAAGTTATTTAAGCTATATTTACGCTACCAAGTTATCATCTGAGCTAATTATAAAAAAAAAAAAAAATTGATGACAGAAATGTCGTACCTGTTTGTTGGCTGGAATTGTTACTGTTGCTAGTGGAAGGTACCGCATCTACGCACGTCAGAATTTGGCTGTTGTTACCTACATCAATGCATGGTTGCTGGCTGAAAAGCTCCGTGTAAATAGTAATGTTGTCATTAATGATAGCTGTATTATTTTCTGTCATTTTGTTCTAAAAATGAATTAATGGAATAAGTATGTGATTAGATTCACTTTGGAAGTAACACATTTTTCCAGATATTTCTTCAATTCGATGCAATACAACCTCAGGATCATATTTTAAGCAGCTCGAAGAAAATATTCCCAAAAACGTTGAGCATATTGGATAAATGAAAAAAGGTTTGTGATGTGCACGAGGGAAAAAATTTTGTTTTGAGAAATTTTTGAAATAAATCAAAATCCCAACTTCGCTTCGCGATGGACAATGGCACGCTGGTGTTTGGGCTGAAGCTCGCCGGAAATGGGGGGTTCGTGTCCATCTACTCACACATACACAACTTAATTCGTGCCAAAAACGAAAGATGTAGCTGAAAAAACCGAAGCGATATAAAACATAAAACATTGACAAAAACGACCGTCGATTGATGCTAAGAAAATTTTCGCTGATTTTGACGTGACCGAACTCGAGTCTTCAGGACCAGATGTTTACGTCCTGGACAGGCAGCCCACCCCATATGACAACGAATTGTCAACCGTGGCACTACTCAATGCCTGAAAAAAAATATTTGGGAGTAATGCCCCAAATCGTAACTTACCATTTCGCCATACGCTAGTTACCTTTCAACCAAATTCTAAACAAATTAAAACATTGTTATTTTGTTTTCTATTATTTCAAAAAAGTTTACAAAATGTTTTTATTTACTTATCTATTCTACTTAAATTTAGCAAATTTATACAGTGTAAATAGAATTGGTTATAAATATAAAGAAAATAAATTCATCCATACGTTCTTATTTGCCTAAAACCCTAAATTCTTGACTTTTCAAATTCGTTTTCCGATTATTTTGCAATAAATTTGTTCATTAGTACCCAAATCAAAGAACATTGATGGTATCAAAAATGGATACTTGTTTTAGTTTTACAATTAACGGTATAAAAAAAATTAAAATTTATTTTTTTTTGAGAATCGATATATTTTTTCTTAATTTGGAAAATCAAGATTTTCGAGGGTTTATTATTATTATTTTATATATATATATTATATATATATATTTTATATAAATATAATTATCAGGGTATTTGTATAAGTAATGGTAGCTATAAAAAAACAATTATCCCAAAAGATTAAAAAAAAAAGTTCACTGGCAACATTGTCCAGATTCAGGTTCTATTGATTTTTTTTTTCAGAATTTACTTAAAAATTTAACAATAGGTCGGGCATTAAAGATTTAAAACTAGAATTCTAGAATTTTTTTTTTTTAAATTTACAGCAATAAGTTAAGCCCAAAATTTAGTCCCACATTTTAAATTTCGTTTAACTATTTAAATTTAGTTTAAATATTCAAAATTCAGTTTAAACATTTTAAATTTAGTTCAAACAATTATGTTTAGTCTAAATATTCAAATTTTGTTTTGATATTTAAACCCAATTCAAACATTCAAATGCCATTAAGTTCAAGAATCAAAATTTTAAACTTAGAATAAGTTTAAATTATAAATTATTATAAATTTAAATTGTATGGAACTTCGAATTCAAATTTAACTTGTTTTGTTAGATATAAATTCAAATTTAGCATTTGCCTTAACCTTTAGTTAAAATATTTAATTTAATTTAAGACCTAGTTTGGGGATCAAACTTTTAAGTACAAATTCGGATTGTAAGTTCAAATTTGATTTACGGGTTAAAATCCGATTCAACTATTTTATATATACAAAAATACAAATTAATCCTAGTTAAGGTATTTAGATTTTGTTAAATTTCAGGGATTTAAATTTGGACGCCGCTTAAATATTCGACTTGGGATTTAAATTTACGTACTGGCTATATATCCCGATTTCAAATTTAGCCTAAAAATTAAAATCTTTATCCGATTTGAGCTTTAAATTCAAATTCAAGTGACCAATCTGAAACTTAGTTCAAGTAACAAAATCCAACTTTGTTCTATCCCAAAATTAGAATTTTGTTCAGACAATTGAAATCTAACTCAAGTATTTTGATTAAGTTTCAAGCTTTCGAATTCAAGTTACGATTTTAAAATCAAATCTCAAAGCCAATTCTCATATTCAGATTCATGTCGTTTGTCCGAACCCAATCGAATATTCACTTTTAAACCTATCCTGTCAATTCAGATTCACTATACAATGCCTACTTATCACCTATTAATTTTATTAGTTTCAGTCATTAATTTGGTCAGCGATGACCATTTATTCGGTTAGTGATAACTACTTATACGGTTAGCAATGACTACTTTTTACGTTAGCAATGACTACTTTTTACGTTAGCAATGACTACTTATTTAGTTAGTAAAGGCTATTAATTAAGTATTTTTTTTTTTTTTTTTTTTTATCTGTTAAATTATTTATTTAGGTATTTGTATATAAATTCGTATAGTTAATCATTTATTGACCAAATATTTGCTTAGGTAATTGTGGATTAATTTGTCACTTAATCATTTACTGATTAAATTGCCCATTTAGGTATTCGTGTTTTTTTTTTTTTTAACGTTTATCTAATCATTTATTGTTTAGATTATTTATTTGGGTCCTCCTACCACATAGGTTAGGATAAGAATTCAAAATTGGATGTAGTTCAAGTGGTTAAAATTCGGTTTAATTACCCAAATTCTGCCAAACTGTTCAAGTTTTATTTTAAATAAATGGTCAAATTCAATTTCAGTAGGTAAATCCAGAACAAGTCACTAAATTCGAATTAATCATTTGAAATTTTAATTTATTGAATTAATTATTTAAATTTAGAGTAGATATTTAAATTCGGTTACAGGATTCGTTCATGAGTCTATTTCCTCACCAAGTTTAAGGTTTTCAATTCTAGTACTGAATTTGGGCTTTGGATTATGACTAAAATTGAAAATTTTATTCATATATTTCAATGTCCTTTTACTTTTTTTCTGCTTTTTTCATTTTCCAATTCAGTTTGTTTCCAACCTGTCTTTTAGTTAAAAGGTTCAAAAATCATTTAGGTAATTAAGTTCAAATTCGAGTCAGGATTTCACGATCAACCCCGATTTGGGTATTTAAATTGGACTCAAGCCTTTACCTACAATTCAAATAATTTAATTCAATTTCAAATTCGCGACTTTAAACTTGAGTTTAGTTTATATAACTAGACTCAAGCTCACTATAGGGAATCAATTTAAATTTTAATTAAAAGTGCCTAGATGTTTCGAATGAATTCTTCATGTATTTCCCGTACGCGTGGATTCGACTTCACGGCTAGTCACTGATTGTAATTTCAATAACAAAAATAGTTTCGCTCAAAAAAAAAATACAAACAAAAATTGTTTTTTTTTTCTTTTATCTAATTTTTTTTCCTTTTAACTTATTATTTAAAAAATTTATGGGTAAAATTAAGACATAAAAAAAAACTATGTAATTTACGATTAAATTAGATTATAAATCAGAGCCTGGGCTAAAATCCGTATCGATAACGACTAAAATTAATTAGAGTAGGTAGTGGAGGTTTCAGGTAAACCAATGGTGAATATATGTATGGTTATAGTTTTAAGATTACTAATTTTAAAATAAATTTAGGTGTGTATTCTTAGTTCTAATAGTAACTACAATAACTAGCGAGTAGCCCACGATAGTAATCACTACCTATATCATCTTTCCAATTTTTTTACAAAAAACGTGGGTAATAACACGAGCTGGGTTTGGCTCCTCAAGGGCGAATGTGTCGTGGCTAAAATACATGTTTACCTGTTGATCCGGAGATTGGATTAAGATGGCCGGGGGGGGGTAAAATCTGAATAGCGTCCCATCTAGCTTTTTTTTTATTTTGTTTTTATCTCTTCTGAAGTTGTCGTTGTTAGTTTTATTGCGTAAAACGATGTGACTTGTTGTCAGGTTGATTTTATTGTTGCAAATCAATAACGTGTGGGTTTTGGCGTGACACGCTGTTGTAGTTGTAAGACGGGGTAACGTTGGTTTAGTAGCTGTAACTAAAAACGTGGATTTTGACGTAACGCTGCTTTTGTTGTAAGACGGGGTAAAGGTGGTTTAGTTGCTGTAACTAAAAACGTGGATATTGACGTAACGCTGCTTTTGTTGTAAGAACGGGGTAAAGGTGGTTTAGTTGCTGTAACTAAAAACGTGGATATTGACGTAACGCTGCTTTTGTTGTAAGAACGGGGTAAAGGTGGTTTAGTTGCTGTAACTAAAAACGTGGACTTTGACGTAACGCTGTCAAAATCCACGTGGTACGAATTTTCCGCTTGGCGGTAGAGTTGCGGTTACGGTGAAAGTATCGTTTTGCTTGTACGGGCCACGTGACGCGTAATTGAAGAATACACTCCCTTTTCGGTTTAAATGTTCTTCGGCCATCTGTTCAGGACCATCCCCACCGTCCTTTTTCCTCTTTTTCTTGTTACACCACTCACAACCTTTCCTAAATTTTCGTTGTTGTTCCCCTTTTTTTTTTATCCTCGTAACTTTAGCTCTTTTTTTTCTACGTCTAAGCCTATTAATTGAAAATTATATGGATAATGTAATTAACTAGGTGTTAGTTGTTGCGTTTCTTTAATTCTGATCAATTACCTCTTGAAAAATTATGCCGAACTAAGGAAAACTTTATCGCACAGCAAACTTCGACTTTTCGTCCACACCGCCACTTATTGAAAGAACTTTTCCTATCAAATTGTGTATCCCCACGCGATGTCTACAAACTTTGCTATTGTAGTCAATTCGCCGTGACAGAGTGGTATTCTTTCCGTAGTTGTAGGGTGGTATTTTTTCCATTTGAGCGGTGATGGCACTCAGAGATGGACACACTTAATCTTGTTACGTATATAAACAACCGCTGAATTTAAAATCAACCTCAGTGGCCGTCACAAAGCCAGGTCTTTTCCCATAGCCTGTGGAGTGAAAAGAGTTGGGAAATCGTACGGTCTGGTAACTTCCTTATAATTTCTCGGCTGATGTGTAGCAACGCCCCATGATTTTTCGAACTCGGCTTCATTAACATTTTTCCAGCCGCCATACTTTCCTTTTTATTTCTACCTTCAGCCAGTCAACATCCCGAGCGGCTAGCGTCCCACAAAAACTAAATGCATTTCGCGTGTTTTTGCGTTTTACTACAGTGTAGTACTTTTCAGTCCGTCAGGGCAAAAAAAAAGGAAACTATACAACCATTACCACCACAAGGCAAATGTGAAAGAAGTAAGTAGTCGTATGACCTTAGTTTTCTAATATACATATAAATAGGTAATAACCGAACTTCCCCACATAGGATTTCCAACCGACCGCAGGGCCTAAAAAAAACGTCAATTCCACCCACATCGTTATACCCGATCGGCTAGCAGGTGACTGCTAAGAAAAATCCTGGGAAGGCAGAAGTGAGAAGACGACGCCCAAGGCGAGTAAAAAAATGTGGTGAGTAACTACGTGAATAGGCTATGTATAGACCGGCAAATGCAGGACAGTTAAGAGCACTTCCCCCCCCCTTGTATGCCAACCGGTTTGAAAAAAAAATACAATTTGAAAGATACAGTAGCATTCCGGTTTGACGAACCTTCGATTCTGCGGACATCGCATTTAACGAACACACCAGTAAGCTCCATTGAGTACCTTATATAGTGAACAAAACAAATATTTTTCTGTGCTCAAGTTAGCGGACAAAAAGGATTCACAATTTAGTTAAAAAAAACATAATGTAAAGTAATTTCTACTTGAAGTATCAAAAAGGTGCCGTTTTTTTTTTTTAATTTTTTTAGTTTAGGTAGCAGTTTTGTTTAATTATGTTGCAATGATCAATAAAATGAGTACAAGAAAGAGACTCTTCTTTTTTTTTGTAAAAAGGAAAAAAATTAAAAATTTGTGGATGATTACCAAAATGGGTTGCGAGTTGAGGATTTGAGCAAAAAAAAAGTGACAAGAAGTACAAACTTTGGAATTAAAAATAGGAAAGTCATGAAACAAGGTGAATTTCCAAGAGTGAAGGAAAAACTTTTCTTGGTTTTTTCGACAACGACATTCACGCATGCATTGTTAAAAAAAAAACAAACATTACTCGACAAATTCCTAATGAGCAATTTTCAAGGAAATTGAAACTGAATTTCAACTTATTTTTCATTGAAATTATTTTTGGTTTTACGCTACCAGAGTAACGGATTGTACCCTTTTTAATATTTTCTTTCTTAACATCTTATACAGATCTCAAAATATATTCCGAAACAACCCACAAATAAAACAGTTTTAGTTATTTGTTTATCCATAGCACGGGTACTAGACATAAGTATGGCATATAACGAACTTTTCAGTTTAACGAACAGGCCTGACAAAGGACTGGTTCGTTAAATCGGAAGACTACTGTATTTACCTACTGAAGTGCACCATATATGTCCCATTAAAATCTGTTCCATACCCCCAGATTAATAAGCGTTCAAATTCAGACCGCAACACATGCGTATGTACAAAAAAAAAATACAAAAAATGTGTGTTTCTCCAATTATCAAATAACAAATGAATATGAGGTACCCGATTATTCGACTGTTTCAAAACCCGCTTTCGAATACTTATATCAGCTATATCAATACGGGTCATTCCATTTCACCAATTACAAAGTAAAAAAAAGGAAGTGTTCGCTTTCGGTTTTCAACAAGTCACAACTAAACTAACACTGTTTTTTTTTTCTTTTCCAACTTTCAGCTCGATTCAGCCATTCGCCACCTATATCATATTTCATATTCAATCCAGCCAATCTTAACTCCTACGCCCTAAACCATCTATTGCCTCAAGTGCTGCGCATGTAGCACTCCTATCAACTGTCCCTTTAGATTCTCGACCTCGTACTGACTATTACCTACAGCTCTTCTTATCCTACATTTCAGCCAGGGCCTACAAAGCTTGGCATTTATGCCCTTCGTAAATTTGCTTTGTATAAAGTTTTTCCTATAGATCTCTTGACCAGCGGTATATTTTATGTTTCGGCTTTTAAGGTTGTAAGATCTCATATTTCGCAAATAGGCGTCATGTAACTTTTCGCTCACTTTTTGGTGGATCAGTTGCATTTGTGATGACTTAGGTAATACTAGCATTTCTCCCTCTTCAGTCGATTTTAGTTTTCTCAGAATTACATAGGCGTCGGCGTGCGTAATCATATTGTAGCCGGTTAACGAAAAGTAGGGGGTAACACCGGTGGAAGAGTGAACAGTCGATCTTAGGGAACATTCAATTTTCGACAAGTTTTCATCCCATTTAGTTTGATCATGGTCCAAGAAACTTCTAATCGAGCTGAGTATGGTCTGGTTAACCCTCTCACTAGCGTTCGATTGCGGCGAGTATATGGGAGTCCGGATATGTTTTACACCAAATATTTCCAAAAAATCTTTAAATGCTTCAGAGGTGAATTGTTTGCCGTTGTCTGAATGTAGAAATTCTGGCACTCCGAATTTGTAAAATACTTCGTCTCTTAAAAATTTTATTACCGCTTTGGTTGTGGCTTTCGACAGGGCTTTTAATAAAACGAATTTTGTTTTGTGATCTAATACAATGAAAATAAATGTGTTACCGGATTTTGTTCGGGTGTAAGGTCCCAAGAAGTCTATATATATTTTCTGGAACGGCCTCTGAGTCCTGACTTCATTGCCCATGGGTGGTCGTAAAATTTGTTTTGGGTGTTTGATCTCCTTACAAGTATCACAATCTCCAACGAACTCCCTGATCTGTTTTACCATAGAAGGCCAATAAAAATACTCCCGAATATTGTATAACGTTTTCGCTATGCCTCCATGCGAGGTGTTATCAATGTGCGATCTCTTAATTAAACTCTCAGTCAAATCTATCGGCACCCATATTTTCCAGCATTCTGCTTCATCGTCTGGGTCGTTTCGGTTAAATTTGACTTTCTTGTATACTATCCCCTCTTCCACTTTCAAATCAGGCAATCGGTCTTTATTTTGCTCTATAGTATCTATTAAGGCTAGATAATCTTTATCTTTGAAAGCTTCAGAGTTAAAATCTATTAATGGGCCACTATTTAAAACCAATTCCTCCATGTCTTGACGCGAAAGCATATCTGGGACAACGTTTTTTGTTCCTTTCCTGTGCTCGATATTGAATTTAAAGCCTTGAAGCTTTAGACTCCATCGAGCAAGTCTCCCGTTCAAGTCTTGCTGACGCATCAGCCACTTCAGACTGGAATGGTCCGTGATGACCGTGAAGTCCATCAACTCGATATATTGGCGAAACTTTTCTATGGCTAAGACGACTGCAAGACATTCCTTCTCGGTCGTAGAATAGTTTTTCTGGGCCTGGTTCAATTTCTTCGAAAAATATTCGATAGGGTGTTCGCCCTCCTCATCGTCCTTTTGAAACAAAACCGCCCCTATTCCTACGTTTGACGCGTCACATTGGACAAAGAATGGCCTTTCGAAATCGGGACTGGACAAAATTGGGCTTGTAACTAACCGACGCTTGAGCTCTTCAAAAGATGTTGTCGCTTCCGGGGTCAAAATAAATTTAGGAGTTTTTTTGAGGGTATCCGTTAATGGTGCCGTAAGAGTAGAAAAATCGTTGATGAAACGGCGATACCACCCTACTGTGCCTAAAAATCTTCTAACCTCTTTTTGGTTTTTAGGTGGACTCATATCTAAAATTGCCTTAACTTTTTCCCCATCGGGTTTAAGTTTTCCGCCCCCAACTATATATCCTAAGTATTTTAACTCCCGGTAACAAAACCTAGATTTCTGAATGTTTATTGTAAGTCCAGCGTTCGTTAACCTCTGTCCAACAATACGAAGCATGTCCATATGATCGTCAAAGTTTGAGGACACTACCAGTAAATCGTCCAAGTATATAAAGACTCGATCCTTAAGCTCAGATGGCACCACTTTATCCATCAACCGACACAGCCTCTGGGCAGCGTTGCACAGTCCAAAAGGCATCATTTTGAATTGATACTGAGGCCTGCCAGGAACTGTGAACGCTGTCTTTGGTCTGCTTGCCTCATCCAGAGGGATCTGCCAGAAGGCGTCCTTGAGGTCGATTGATGAGATAAAGTGGGTATCTCCCAACCTCGCCAGTAAACCGTCTATATTGGGCAGAGGGTACGCGTCCTTCCTCGTAACTTTGTTCAGCTCCCGGGCATCGAGGCAAAGCCTGTTCTTGTTGGGCTTGATGACCAAAGTCATACGGTTGTTCCACTCCGCTCCAGTGGCTACTTCGATTACGTCCAGTTCGATCATCCTGTCGAGTTCTGCGTATATTAATTTTTGCACTGCTGGACTCACGGGGTAGTGTCTCATCTTCTTGGCCGGTGCATCTCCAGTGTCTATTGTGTGTTTTTCGATCTCTGTTCGCCCTAAGCCATACTGTGTATAACACCGAAATGATGATTTTACATTTTCTAAAATTTTTCGTTGACGTGAAGTTAACTGGTGCATTTTGGACTCTTCCGAATTTGTGAGAAAAATTTCGTCGACTATATTATTTTCAAAAGAAACTTTCAGACCTATTTTTTTCCAAAAATCATACCCTAAAATCAGTTCTTGACTTAAGTTCGGTACTAGATATAACATCATTTCCACGAATTTATTCCCATATTTAATTTTTACTAAAATTTTGCCTATAATTAAATGTTGTTTCCCATCCGCGGTACGCACAGAAGATTTGAAATCGAGTATTTTCGCATCCATTTGTTTAACGTTATCCATACAATTACGGCCGAGGCAACTTACAGAAGCTCCGCTATCTAACAGTCCTTGATATTGAGTATTATTAATTTCGACTGTCATAAAGGGTCTAATGTCATTTTCGCTACCTATTACTGTGGATGCTATTTCTCTCCTCTCCTCTTTTCTTGAGGCGTATCTTTCTCTGGTTTTTCGGATTCTATTGCTAACTATGGGTACATAATCTGTAAAAATTTCGGATCGAATACGGTTGTAGTTTTCTAGACGCTGTTCATACGATAGGCCTGGATTTAGACCATGCGGCTTTGAGTTATAATTTATTTTCAAATAATCATTTGTACGTTTAGTTTCTGTGTTTTCATCATTTTTGGCGTGGGTGTTGGCAGTTTCTTCATCTGGCTGTTGGACTTGTTTTGGGATTGCGTTTGTTTCGATCATTTCGTTTGGTTGGTCTTGTCCGGGTAACATGAAATTTAAAAAATTATCTTTTACTGGGAGGTGGCTTGGTTTGAACACGTCGGCCCAGTTTTCCGCATGTTCGATTTGCTGTTTCCCGCACATCTGGGACAATTCGGGCTGGTTACATCCTCGAACCCACATTTGTAGCAGAAGACATTGCGTTGTACTACGGGACATTCAATAAAAGAGTGGCCAGGTGCTTTACAGTTCCAACATGTGAGCTGTTTTGCTGGCAAACTATCCCTTTGAAGTGCCTCAACCTGCTGTGCCTGCTCATCTATCTGCTCGTGCTCAAACGAGTCCATCTCATACACTCGTCGAGAATGACCTAAAGGCATACGGCTCGAAGATCGCTTGGCGATGTTCCTTTCCGCCCTTTTGCACTCCTCCAGTAGCTGATCCAGACTGTCAATCCTAATTGGGAAAACCAGTTGAGCCAAGCCATCTTTCAGGTTATCTTTAACAATTTTTACCAGCTCGCTCTCTAGTACGCTTACCCTCATTTGGTTTTTAAGCTTGACGATTTCTGTAATGAAAACATCCGCAGACTCATTTGGCGCTTGCCTACGCTCCATTATTTTCCTTTGAATTTCAAAATCGCTTTCGAAATTTCTAAATTTTTTTATTAGGTGGTGTTTAAAAGTCTGCCAGTCACATATCGGATGCTTCATTCTAAAAGACCAGAACCAGTTGCTTGCCTCCCCCGTGACCAAGTGATGAAAACCTTTCATTAAAACTTCCCACGAACAGTTATAATCGTATTTTAATGCCTCTACCCGAAATACAAAATCCTCAACCGTTAACGACTTATTTGTACCATCGTACCTTATTCCCCATTTTTCCAATTGGTTTGGAGTTATTGGTTTAAAACCATGAAACGAAGGTGAGTTTCCAAAACCTGGGTATTGTTCGTCAAAATTCGGAGGAATGTTATTAAATACTGGTTGGGCTAAGTTGGGATGACGCGGGCGTTGTTGTTGGAACACTTGAGGGTCATTATGTGAAAAATGTGGTGCTTGCGGTGGTCTGCTATTATTGTTATTATAAAAAGGAGTTCGATAGGCATGCTGTGGGTCAGAAGGTCCATTATTTCGGAAAGTCTGGTTCTCCGAAGAAATGCCACGTTCGGAACGCAAGGACTCCCTGATCAATTGAGGTAGCATAAGTTGCATGTTTTGAACTTCATTCATAATTGCAGCCTGTGCAGCTCCCACCGAAGCACTGACATAGTCCCTCAGCGTCAATCCTTCTTCGGTAATAACCATTTCAGGGTCGACCTCCTCACCAACAGGGGCTAAATTATTCCTATTCATGTTTCCTAAATCAAAGTCACGAGTACCCTGATTACCTGTCTGTCCACTTATTTCCCTGGCAGTTATGCTGCTGTAGGTCGGTGTACGAATTGTACTAAAACTATCAGGAGATGAATGGGTTGGTGGTCCAAATCCGGGTGGGAATCTAATCGACATTAACGGAGTTACCGCGTTTGTAGAAACAATGGGTGCTGTATTTGGATTGGTGACTGTGGTTGTCGTAGTGGTTAGAATGTCGTCGATATTGCTTGCCTGGTTTCTACTGGATGATCGGAGTCGCCTAGTATTCATCCTTAGCCAAAACCGTTCGCAGATTCAAAAAAAACTCAACTTTAACAATCTAACACCGAAAAAAACTACTGAACGAATTACCCGTGGAAAATACTATACCCTGCAGTCAGAAAAACCAATGGTCCTCGATCAATACAAAAATTCAATAAAAAAAATTAAAAATGTAAATTTTTAAGAAATTATCACGTAATTTCCCAATCCCAATATCCCGAAACAGATAAAATTTAAGAAAAAGTTATTCCCTTAAATCCCAATATACCAATTAAAATCCCAAGAAAATGTAATTAAAAAAAATAGCAATAATCAAAATGTATGTGGCAAAAGATTTTCACAATTTTATTTATATACGAAACTTCAATTGTTATTAACGAAAATCCGGGTGTACGTGAAATTGCAATTATCATACAACCTTGAAATCTCAATATCAAGAAACCGAAAAAGATAAAAAGGAAATATGACTGCCTGAATTCATAAAAGAAATATTTAAACTTAACAACAGTTTACGAGACAAAATTTTTGAACGTAAATTTTCCTCAATAAACGTTTATTAAATTCAATAATCCTCCATGAATACGGAGTTTGTCTTTAAATTTAAATGTATTAAGTCAAGGTAAAAAAAAAAATCGAAAATCTATATAAAAACTTTTATAATAATAATCGTTGACTATTATCATATATCGCAAATGTAAGAGCCAAGATTTCGTAAATGTATTCATAAAATAAATATCAATGGTAATTAAAATAAATTCAAGTGTCTGTAAAATTATGATTATTATATAATTTAACAACCCAAATATTGAGAAAAGAATAAGCTTTAGGAAAATCTTATATCTTCAAATTCAAAGTAATCAAAAATGCCAAAAATGGAGTTTCAAAAATAAATATCATTGAAATAATCATTGATTCTTGTCCTATAAATTTATTCGCTAAAGAAATGTCAATCGTTATTATATACAAAAAAATCAAAGGTATGTAAAATTGTGATTGTTATCTAATTTAACAATTTACATATCGAAAAAGACTTAAGCTGTAAGAAAATGTTATATCTTCAAATTCGAAGTTATCAAAAAAAATTCAAAAAAAATGTAAGTGTAAAAATATTATAGAAATAATCTTTGATTATTAACCTATATTAAAAAGTATTCACAAAGATAAAGGAATTTCTAAATAAATTTATTTAAATTATAATCGTATTATGGAAAAAGATACGTTTTAATGTATATAATACTGTTAATTAAAAAAACTATTTTCTAGTTGCAAATAATTTAAAGTAATGTTAGTAGATTATAAGTCTAATATAACGATTCAAATATGACCAAAAATATTGTTAAACTACTATATTTTCAATTACAAATAATTAGGGTTAATAAGTTTTCAAATATTTAATTTAAAAAATACGAAAAAGTTCTGGTTGAAATTTGGGTAACAAACGTATAGTGGCGAAATGTGTGTAATTTGTTTACTCGAGTTTAAAGTCATTGGAAATTTTGTCCTCAGAAATGAGAACTTCGAAGCTCATACGATGTTCAAGTATGATACAAATGTACAAAAATCAATCATGTCAAAAAAAATGTTTGTTTTCAGTATAGTGCGCTAAGTGTTGTTGCCAACAAGTTTTCTATCATCAATCAACTGCAAACGAAAACACAAGACAAAAACGACATAAAGTGAATCTCCTAAATTTTCCTCTCCTCTCCTCCAATAATGAAAACATACGATCACCTAGCTATATAGCCGCCGTATCAAGTTTTTCATTATGGACTCGAGTTGATTCAATCCATTCGATCCCCTCAGTCTCGTCTCCTATGTTGAAGCCATGCAACTCAGGCTTGGTGTTTACTTGACACCTTCCAGGACATAGGTCGTCAGTCATAAGGTCAGAAAACCGAGATCCCAATACCTAACTTCTCCATACGATGCCGTCGCAACGCAGGAATGGTGTGTACTTGACACCTTCCGGGACAATCGTCAAAAAATATGAAAAAAACAAGTAATTGGATTGAACATTTTATCCGGAAATGTTCAAAGGTGTGGAAGCCAGGAAAGAAAAATTAAAACACCTTTAGGCTAAATTACTTTAACCCGAAGGGTTAACTAACTTTCGATCGGGCCCCACGTTGGGCGCCATTTTGTGTGATGTGCACGAGGGAAAAAATTTTGTTTTGAGAAATTTTTGAAATAAATCAAAATCCCAACTTCGCTTCGCGATGGACAATGGCACGCTGGTGTTTGGGCTGAAGCTCGCCGGAAATGGGGGGTTCGTGTCCATCTACTCACACATACACAACTTAATTCGTGCCAAAAACGAAAGATGTAGCTGAAAAAACCGAAGCGATATAAAACATAAAACATTGACAAAAACGACCGTCGATTGATGCTAAGAAAATTTTCGCTGATTTTGACGTGACCGAACTCGAGTCTTCAGGACCAGATGTTTACGTCCTGGACAGGCAGCCCACCCCATATGACAACGAATTGTCAACCGTGGCACTACTCAATGCCTGAAAAAAAATATTTGGGAGTAATGCCCCAAATCGTAACTTACCATTTCGCCATACGCTAGTTACCTTTCAACCAAATTCTAAACAAATTAAAACATTGTTATTTTGTTTTCTATTATTTCAAAAAAGTTTACAAAATGTTTTTATTTACTTATCTATTCTACTTAAATTTAGCAAATTTATACAGTGTAAATAGAATTGGTTATAAATATAAAGAAAATAAATTCATCCATACGTTCTTATTTGCCTAAAACCCTAAATTCTTGACTTTTCAAATTCGTTTTCCGATTATTTTGCAATAAATTTGTTCATTAGTACCCAAATCAAAGAACATTGATGGTATCAAAAATGGATACTTGTTTTAGTTTTACAATTAACGGTATAAAAAAAATTAAAATTTATTTTTTTTTGAGAATCGATATATTTTTTCTTAATTTGGAAAATCAAGATTTTCGAGGGTTTATTATTATTATTTTATATATATATATTATATATATATATTTTATATAAATATAATTATCAGGGTATTTGTATAAGTAATGGTAGCTATAAAAAAACAATTATCCCAAAAGATTAAAAAAAAAAGTTCACTGGCAACATTGTCCAGATTCAGGTTCTATTGATTTTTTTTTTCAGAATTTACTTAAAAATTTAACAATAGGTCGGGCATTAAAGATTTAAAACTAGAATTCTAGAATTTTTTTTTTTTAAATTTACAGCAATAAGTTAAGCCCAAAATTTAGTCCCACATTTTAAATTTCGTTTAACTATTTAAATTTAGTTTAAATATTCAAAATTCAGTTTAAACATTTTAAATTTAGTTCAAACAATTATGTTTAGTCTAAATATTCAAATTTTGTTTTGATATTTAAACCCAATTCAAACATTCAAATGCCATTAAGTTCAAGAATCAAAATTTTAAACTTAGAATAAGTTTAAATTATAAATTATTATAAATTTAAATTGTATGGAACTTCGAATTCAAATTTAACTTGTTTTGTTAGATATAAATTCAAATTTAGCATTTGCCTTAACCTTTAGTTAAAATATTTAATTTAATTTAAGACCTAGTTTGGGGATCAAACTTTTAAGTACAAATTCGGATTGTAAGTTCAAATTTGATTTACGGGTTAAAATCCGATTCAACTATTTTATATATACAAAAATACAAATTAATCCTAGTTAAGGTATTTAGATTTTGTTAAATTTCAGGGATTTAAATTTGGACGCCGCTTAAATATTCGACTTGGGATTTAAATTTACGTACTGGCTATATATCCCGATTTCAAATTTAGCCTAAAAATTAAAATCTTTATCCGATTTGAGCTTTAAATTCAAATTCAAGTGACCAATCTGAAACTTAGTTCAAGTAACAAAATCCAACTTTGTTCTATCCCAAAATTAGAATTTTGTTCAGACAATTGAAATCTAACTCAAGTATTTTGATTAAGTTTCAAGCTTTCGAATTCAAGTTACGATTTTAAAATCAAATCTCAAAGCCAATTCTCATATTCAGATTCATGTCGTTTGTCCGAACCCAATCGAATATTCACTTTTAAACCTATCCTGTCAATTCAGATTCACTATACAATGCCTACTTATCACCTATTAATTTTATTAGTTTCAGTCATTAATTTGGTCAGCGATGACCATTTATTCGGTTAGTGATAACTACTTATACGGTTAGCAATGACTACTTTTTACGTTAGCAATGACTACTTTTTACGTTAGCAATGACTACTTATTTAGTTAGTAAAGGCTATTAATTAAGTATTTTTTTTTTTTTTTTTTTTTATCTGTTAAATTATTTATTTAGGTATTTGTATATAAATTCGTATAGTTAATCATTTATTGACCAAATATTTGCTTAGGTAATTGTGGATTAATTTGTCACTTAATCATTTACTGATTAAATTGCCCATTTAGGTATTCGTGTTTTTTTTTTTTTTAACGTTTATCTAATCATTTATTGTTTAGATTATTTATTTGGGTCCTCCTACCACATAGGTTAGGATAAGAATTCAAAATTGGATGTAGTTCAAGTGGTTAAAATTCGGTTTAATTACCCAAATTCTGCCAAACTGTTCAAGTTTTATTTTAAATAAATGGTCAAATTCAATTTCAGTAGGTAAATCCAGAACAAGTCACTAAATTCGAATTAATCATTTGAAATTTTAATTTATTGAATTAATTATTTAAATTTAGAGTAGATATTTAAATTCGGTTACAGGATTCGTTCATGAGTCTATTTCCTCACCAAGTTTAAGGTTTTCAATTCTAGTACTGAATTTGGGCTTTGGATTATGACTAAAATTGAAAATTTTATTCATATATTTCAATGTCCTTTTACTTTTTTTCTGCTTTTTTCATTTTCCAATTCAGTTTGTTTCCAACCTGTCTTTTAGTTAAAAGGTTCAAAAATCATTTAGGTAATTAAGTTCAAATTCGAGTCAGGATTTCACGATCAACCCCGATTTGGGTATTTAAATTGGACTCAAGCCTTTACCTACAATTCAAATAATTTAATTCAATTTCAAATTCGCGACTTTAAACTTGAGTTTAGTTTATATAACTAGACTCAAGCTCACTATAGGGAATCAATTTAAATTTTAATTAAAAGTGCCTAGATGTTTCGAATGAATTCCCCATGTATTTCCCGTACGCGTGGATTCGACTTCACGGCTAGTCACTGATTGTAATTTCAATAACAAAAATAGTTTCGCTCAAAAAAAAAATACAAACAAAAATTGTTTTTTTTTTCTTTTATCTAATTTTTTTTCCTTTTAACTTATTATTTAAAAAATTTATGGGTAAAATTAAGACATAAAAAAAAACTATGTAATTTACGATTAAATTAGATTATAAATCAGAGCCTGGGCTAAAATCCGTATCGATAACGACTAAAATTAATTAGAGTAGGTAGTGGAGGTTTCAGGTAAACCAATGGTGAATATATGTATGGTTATAGTTTTAAGATTACTAATTTTAAAATAAATTTAGGTGTGTATTCTTAGTTCTAATAGTAACTACAATAACTAGCGAGTAGCCCACGATAGTAATCACTACCTATATCATCTTTCCAATTTTTTTACAAAAAACGTGGGTAATAACACGAGCTGGGTTTGGCTCCTCAAGGGCGAATGTGTCGTGGCTAAAATACATGTTTACCTGTTGATCCGGAGATTGGATTAAGATGGCCGGGGGGGGTAAAATCTGAATAGCGTCCCATCTAGCTTTTTTTTTATTTTGTTTTTATCTCTTCTGAAGTTGTCGTTGTTAGTTTTATTGCGTAAAACGATGTGACTTGTTGTCAGGTTGATTTTATTGTTGCAAATCAATAACGTGTGGGTTTTGGCGTGACACGCTGTTGTAGTTGTAAGACGGGGTAACGTTGGTTTAGTAGCTGTAACTAAAAACGTGGATTTTGACGTAACGCTGCTTTTGTTGTAAGACGGGGTAAAGGTGGTTTAGTTGCTGTAACTAAAAACGTGGATATTGACGTAACGCTGCTTTTGTTGTAAGAACGGGGTAAAGGTGGTTTAGTTGCTGTAACTAAAAACGTGGATATTGACGTAACGCTGCTTTTGTTGTAAGAACGGGGTAAAGGTGGTTTAGTTGCTGTAACTAAAAACGTGGACTTTGACGTAACGCTGTCAAAATCCACGTGGTACGAATTTTCCGCTTGGCGGTAGAGTTGCGGTTACGGTGAAAGTATCGTTTTGCTTGTACGGGCCACGTGACGCGTAATTGAAGAATACACTCCCTTTTCGGTTTAAATGTTCTTCGGCCATCTGTTCAGGACCATCCCCACCGTCCTTTTTCCTCTTTTTCTTGTTACACCACTCACAACCTTTCCTAAATTTTCGTTGTTGTTCCCCTTTTTTTTTTATCCTCGTAACTTTAGCTCTTTTTTTTCTACGTCTAAGCCTATTAATTGAAAATTATATGGATAATGTAATTAACTAGGTGTTAGTTGTTGCGTTTCTTTAATTCTGATCAATTACCTCTTGAAAAATTATGCCGAACTAAGGAAAACTTTATCGCACAGCAAACTTCGACTTTTCGTCCACACCGCCACTTATTGAAAGAACTTTTCCTATCAAATTGTGTATCCCCACGCGATGTCTACAAACTTTGCTATTGTAGTCAATTCGCCGTGACAGAGTGGTATTCTTTCCGTAGTTGTAGGGTGGTATTTTTTCCATTTGAGCGGTGATGGCACTCAGAGATGGACACACTTAATCTTGTTACGTATATAAACAACCGCTGAATTTAAAATCAACCTCAGTGGCCGTCACAGGTTGCATATTAACAAGTAACTTACTATGCAAAATATAACTTTTCTTACATATTTCTATTTTATTAATTCTATATATTTTATATTGCTCTTCTTTCATAAAATAAAAAGAATTTTGAACATTTAAGCTAAAGAAAAACGAGTTGTAGCTTATACCATTTTTTGGTACTTTAGAATTGTAAACCGAGTCGTTAAGACCAATGTTCAGAAAACTTTGCTCCACAATGCGATTATAAAGTTGAGCCAGAATGCAGTCACCCTTTTTAACTAAAGTTTTAAGTTTTCCTAAAAAGTTTTCAAATGGAAAAGCACTTATTGTTTCCAAAGAACCGAATATCATTGGCTGGTCACTCAAATGTGTTAAACAATGAAAATTAAATGTCAACATTGAAGCCAAATATAACGACGGAACTTGAGATACAAAATCTCTTAACAATCTATTGGCAAGCCTATTTTTTGTTTTGCAATATTCAGGATGAAGGAGAAGTCTTATTGATATGCTTAAGATTAGGAAATGATTATATTTGTTGTCTTCCAAAATGCCTTTTAACACTATTGGCCCAATATACAATAAAAATGTTCTGAGCTCAGTAGCCTTAAATCTTTCTAAGTCATCAAGACCTCTGGGCTTTCTACAAAATTCTTTTGGAACAAATTTTCTTAATGATATGATTTTACAGCTGATATGATTTATTTCAGAACGGCTAAGAGAAAATGGGTGGCATTTTGATCTTGTCAAGGCTATAAGTAATGTATTCATAACCCCAACGCAAACTACATGCATATAATCAATCGGAAATTGGTTAACTATATCAATTGGCAAATTTTCGATGCACAATTTTTGAGAAATATTGTGGTGCTCAGGATGCAACCGGTTTCTAAAAGCAATGTCAGTCCGATAGGTTTTTTCCGATAGTTTTAAAATCAATCGTCTCTGAAAGCTTTCTCCTTTTTGGGTACATTTATTACAACAATAAAACCCGGAGTGACCTTTAATTCCTAAAAGAAAAGCACGGGCCGGGGCATCGCATATAAATGATCTTATGTTAATAGTGAATCGTGTTCCACAAAAAAACATGCCATTTGAAATTAATACTTGCATTTCTTCTACAAACTCAAGGAGATAAGAGTTTGTATCGCGTGGCTTAGAGCATCCTACATAGATGCCAGCAACAAATACGGGTTTGCTGCCGTTAACGTTGATAAGAATAGGCCATGACTGCTTTCGCGAACTTTTGAAAAGAGGAAGCCCGTCAACGTTAATATTAAGGGCATCCTCTACTCCGTAATGAACATACTCACCGGGTTCCACACTACGTTTTATAATTTCACGAGACGTACGTTTAAGTGACCGCACGTCTTTTGGTAGGTTAGGAATTTTTTCACTTAATAAAATTAGCAAGTCATTTGATGCCTGCCTGCTTAAATTATATTTTGAAATCCATTGAGCCAACCTTGTATTAAAATCAGTAATTCCTTCTTTCACTTCTTTTAACAATTGAATATCTGACTGGTCTGGCTCAGTATTATTAAAAACAACAATTTCAACATTTTCATTACCCCCAACGCCATCAGGAGTATCTCTTAGACGGAGGTTTCTACTTAAATTGTTACACTGGGTTATAACATGTCTACTTTCACATATATATTTTTTTTCTATCCCCCATTTAACTCACCTTTTTAATTAAATTAAATAACGAAACCTTTATTTTTTTTATCACTTTTTAAAAATTCTTATTTTCTTTATGCACACTTCACTTTATAAAGTCTAAATCACAAATAAAATGTTTTTCTGTTTTTATGTTTCAACAAAAAAAAACTCCGTTACTTCTTTTCGCTAAAAATTCGATCAAAGTAGTTTTACCGAACCTTTGGTGATAATTTGAAAAATAAAAAATAGTAAAAAAATTATTTAACGGTTAACAAAATAAATGTTCGAGGATTTGTCAAAATTAAAAAATATAGCACTCATTTTTGTTTCGAGATTTTATCAAAAAAGAAAAAAACTCGAATGTTTTAGTTAATGAAAAATAACACATTTTCGAATCTTGACTGTCGGTTAAATTTCGCGAATTGTTCAAATAAAAGAACATTCGCTATATAAAATATCATCGACTATTTATCGAACATTTTTGTTTCGAAAACTCTTCGCCTTAAGGGCATAATAAACCACACAAAATGCTTGGCAAACACACACGTTGTTTCCGTTTGGGGTTTGCCAATAAACAACACAAATATTCTTCGTACAAACATTAATTTTCATTTTTGTTTTGTTTTCAATGAATGCAGATGTCGATAGTGCTGCGGCAATTTTGTTGCTTTTTGCATAAAACGGAGAAGAAATCATAAAATAAAGGCAAAAAATTTAAAGTTAAACGTGATTTAAACAACTAGCTGTTTTGTGACAAGCAATACTACTAAAAAAATTTAATTTAATATTTAAAGTTAATTGAATTGAAAACATTTAGCATTAGACGCCACAAAAAGTTTGACAAATATCCAACATGTCTGCGAAATATTAAAAATTTTTAATATTTCTGCAAACATTGGTTCAAATGTTTGTCCAAACAGCAAACACCCCAATTAACACCACAAAATAGTTGTACAAACGTAAAATTTTGACATGTTTGCCAAGCCATTTGTGAGGTTTATTATGCCCTTTAGTGAACTTTCAATTTTTTCGAATCTCAGATCAGGTGCGAAGCTGCAGTCAAAATCAAAAAATTGCTTTTTCTTCCACTTTCTAATTTGTCATTGTACAAAAATAAACCGTTGACTTTACTTCTGTAGCCCGTTTCTGTATTTCTCGCATCGTAAACTTTTCCGACTGAAGCCAGTGAATCGGGACAGAAACAGTGAAAAATGAAACAAAAAATGGTTTTTCTCACACAAGTGTTTCTGTATCTTTTTTTTGCGAGAATTATCTGTCATTTAAATAATTTTCCAGCAGTTATTGGAAGGATGCGAGAAAAAGTGTTTCTATAACAATATTTTGCGAAAAGTTTTTTTCAAGAACTGTCAAAATAAGTCACATTTGAAATTGGTGGCGAGAAAAACAAAATGTAGATATTTTGAATTTAAAATATGTTTATATACTATTTTTTTTAAATAAATAAAAAAAATAGAAGGAATATAAATGATAAATGCATAATTTATATGATGAAAATAAACAAAAAACAATTGTTATATTTTGTTAGTTTAAATTTTTGTTAGCCTTTTCTTGTTTTGGTTTTAATCAGTGCTGCCAGATAAATTTGTGTCAAAATCGTCAATTTCCTGAGAAAAAAATAAAAAGATCGTCTTTTTTGTTTTAAAAATCGTGCAATTTAAAATCAATTTTAAACAAATTTGTTTCGACTTTTATTAAAAAATAATCAAACAAAAACATAGTTAAAGTTCATGGGTATTTAATAATTGAGATATAAATCTTTAATTTACCTATTCCTATAATCTTTTTCTTTTTTCCCTGAAATAGACTTAGTAGAATACCTTGTAGTTAAAATTAAAAAAATCGGTTCATAAATAAACGGGTTAAAGACCCAGTAAAATCTTCGCCTACAAAATAATATGTTAAGTAATCAGAAACACATAAAAGCACTACATACAATTCTACTGAAAAACGAATGAATTTTACAAGGGTTGTGCAAAAAAGAACAAATTCAAAAGTAAGTCATTTTTTATCTTAATACATCCAGAAAAAAGTAGTTATCGAAGTTCTTATGGAAGAAAGCTACTTAACAACGAGTGAAAGAAGCTATCCATTTTGAAAAAGGAATAATGGTTTTGGCACAAAAGTGTAAATATGTATAAGATAAGAATATCAAATATCAATCATATTTTGTATATGTATATAAGAAGTATTAAATGTTCAAAATAAGCCAGGTCGGTTCATTACTTTCCACATTATACACATTATACACAGCTAGATACCTATTTGTAGAAATTACGGGCATAAGGGGCTTATAGTGTAAAACGCAACGCCAACAATTTCATTAAAAGCAAAAAAAAAATCAAAAATATTTTATAAATTTGTTGTTGCTTTCTACAGACATTCATATTATTATTTATTTTTTTTTTCAATTTTCAACGCCACAAAATAGAAGTGTTTGAAATTTAAAAATTCAAGATGAATTTCTATAGAAAGTTACAACAAAATTATAAAATATTTTTGATTTTGTTTTTGCGTTCGTCACTTTTTTAGTAAAAATCATCAAATCGCCACTTTGTTAATATCGGAACAAAAAATCGTCGAGATGACGATAACTCGTCAAATCTGGCAGCCCTGTTTTTATTATATTTATTTCTTTTGTTGACGTTTCGCTTTTATTTGACACTTAATTACTGGAAATATTCCAGTATAAACAGAATTTGTTGTGTCTGTTTTCGCATTCAAATACAGAAACACTTTTATCTCATAAATCGAGAAACGATGGAATTTTTTGTTTCACACTTCATGTAAGAAATTTTACGATGCGAGAAATACAGAAACGATCTACAGTTTTTTGTTTGTTTTTATTTAATACTGTTTTTCCTTTCTTTTAATATATTTTCATTTATTATTAATATAATTTCCTTTTAATTTCCACATGGACTTAACTTTTTATTAAGTATTTAAAACTATTATTTTTTTTGTCCTTTAATTAATTAACTATTACACTATGTGATTTATTTTTATAATTTACTTTATTATTTTTTACTAGTAAACGACGGGTAAGTTCGTTCAAGGATCTTTTTCGCAGATCCTACCGACTGCGCCAGTGACAAATTAAAACACTGTGTTCTATTTTGGAGTTGATATTAAACTAATTTTACTTTATTTTCCAGTTACTTATTCTACTTAATTCTATTACAAATATAATTTTATGAAATATGATTATAAACATTAATTTATGAAATATGAATTCTTAATTAAACAATAAAAGACAGAATATGAAACCTTTGTTGTATTTATTGTGGTTTGTATTCTTTGTGCCGTCTTAAGGAATGTTAATATGAGATTCGTGTATGTCACTCATGTATATGTATATAGTTATAAATAAATGGCATAAAATACAGGATAAAGAAAATTTAATTAGCAAAAAAAAATACTTCATTAAAGAATAAATATGCTTGCGTTAAATCTTTAACTAACTTTCAATATTACACTCTACAACACTCCATTCACAGTCTAGATCGAATAAAGAAACGTTACGACCCTTAATTTCAAGTCTAAAAACATCCTGCTCTATAACGCACATTTTATAGCCATTTTGAGAAAAATAAACCTGACCATCATACGAATACTCAATTTTCCACATGCTATTTGAATTAGTGTCCAAACCGAAAACAACCTTCGTTTCTGGGTCCATAGCGTAATAAGCTTTGTACTCAGTACCCTGTAGAATTACTCTTAGTTTATTTGCATCAGCAGATTTAACTTCTTTAAATTCAGCCTTAATATGGCCTGTGCTATCCACTGGGTCAATCTTATTCCACAGCCCAACGGCTCGACCACTTGGCTTCCTCATATCGTCAGTGGATGTATATAAGAAATTATAATGTTTTACATTAAAAAGACAAAAACACGGCTCAAAAAATAACACTCTTAAATTATTAGGCAGTATTTCTATTATATCTTCCACACTTGATTTTAAGCTCTGAGTCGTGTTAGCGTACATATCATCTTTTCTTATTTTATACAACATGTACGAGATGTTTTGTAAAAATTCGTATTTATCTATACGTTGTCCTTCGATAACACTATCCGTATATTGCCACAGTGCACGCAGCATCATTTCAAAAATTTCCGAATACTCTGGCTCATACATAGTCCATAACAAGGCAAACAACACAAGTAAATTGTGTTTTAAAATAATTTTCTTTATGGCTTTGGCGAATATACGTTCAACAATTTGTTTAGGATAACGATTAAATATCTCTTTTAGTGTGGCTTCAGATGAGAAAACATTACCCGAATCTATGTCACGGGCCAATATATCTGCATATTTAGTTATTAAAGCTGCTTCCCTTTTAGTGCATAATTGGTCTAAGCCAATTTGTCCTGCTTTTATTATTTTGGAAAAATTGGCCAATATATTTGCATAATGAGTTATTAGATCTGGTTCCCTTTTAGTGCATAATTCGTCAAAACCTCGCTGTCCCATAAATATATTGTAGATTTCGCTGGTTGATTCTGACGAGTCGTCACTTTGGCCAAAAACAGGCAACGATTGAAGAAAGCAAATTAGTACAACCATGAAAACTATTTTGATTGTTTTCATTTTAAAAAATTTTAATTAACTGAATGAAGTCGATTCTTTTTGCAGCTGATATTTATACGTTTTCACTTGGATCTTATTAATATTTATTTTATAATTAATACTGATATCTTTGTTAATGTAGTAGTTGTTAAGAAGTAAATGATAATACAAACTGCGCTAATGGGCTTAAAATGTAATACAATACAAATAGGAATTAATAAATTGCCTATGTATTTATAAGAAAAAAATTAAGTTATATGTGTATGTGTGTATACAATTGTAAAATGTACTCAGCTAATATTGATTACTAATCGTTGTTTTATTTTAACTTTAAATGATAAGTACGTTAACTGTCAGTTTTGACCTCTTACTATTATTATTATTATTAACGGATGATGTGATTAGATAAACTTCAAAAATTAACATGATTACTTTATATTGTCGGAAAATAATCAGGAGCAATCCTAAATCTGTAGATTGGATCTAAAAGGGCCAATATCAATAAATTGTTGTTGTAAGTTGATTGTTAAATAACGTTTCTTTTCTTACTCGTTTTTAATGTATAGTTTTACCATCCAGAACAACTTTATTAGGGTGTCGCTTAAAAGTGAATGTTTTGATATTGTTTGATATTTTTAGTTCCAAGTCACAGAAATTACATACCTTTTTTTTAACTACATATTATTAAAAAAACAAATTAGAGTGCTTTATTCGGTTATTCCAAATCTTATATACCCATCACCATAGTGCGGTAATAACAGAAAGTTATATAAATACCGCTCTTTAGATATAAATAAAACAACTTTGTGAACGCCCACTTATCCAACCCCGCCCACATTTCGTCGGATCTTGTGTATTTATGAAATTAAAGATGCTTGTACCTAATTTGGAAATTTAAGATCTTGCTGTTCTCCAGATATTCTAAAAAATTAAATAAAAAAACAACTCTGCGTGAGTGTCCTTCTGGTATTTATTGTAAAGTAATGAATCTGCTGAGAAAGAGAGAGATAGAAAATAAGATTAACAAGGTCTGCAAGGGTACCAAGAGTGAATACCGCTTATATAAAACTTCTGCAAGGAAAGACGATTTGAAGACATAAGCTTTGGCAAAACAGGATTTGATATTATGAAAAACTTCGACCCGACGAAATTAAATGTGGGGATAGCTCAAAATATATTTATTTGTATATTAAGAAAGCTAAGAGTAAAGGCTCAGTTAGTCTTTACTTTCTGTTCTGTTACGAATCAGCTGATTTGTTTTTGTTATTAAAAAACCTGTGAAATTGATTAGTTTTTCTGTTCTGTTGCGGTTCAGTTTGTTAAAATCAAAAACTTGTTAAGTAATTGTAAGTGACAGCAAAATAAAAATTAAAAAATACATTTTTATATTGAAATAAACTATTTTTTGATTTTAAGAATTCATAAAATTTAATTTCTTCAAATTTATGTGCATTAAAGTTATTGAAATAAAACAATGGACAGTGCAAAACTAATAAATTTGGCATACATGGCTGATAAGTTTCTATAGAAAAAGTAACTATTACAATTTCGTAACAGAACGGCACGGAACAGAACAGAAACAGAAAGTAAAAACTAACTGAGCCTTAAGGCCTGTTTATATTAACCCATCGATATACCCTTTTACCTTCGTTGAAGGGTATAATAATCGAAATTAGTCGTTAAGATACATAGTAATATTTATATTCCGGTTGTAATTTCTACAATATTGATCTTAGACACTACCTTCTTCTGCTTTATTTGCTTATTCGTTCTTTGAATTGAGGCGACCAATACATTTACAATTTGTTTACGTATTTCACATTTCAAAAAAAAAAAATTGTTTTGTATATTTAATTTATTTTATATATTCCAGTGCTGTGGAGTCGTCAAGAAATAGTTATAACTCCGACTCCGACTCCTTCCGCTGATATTTTTTAGGTACGACTCCGACTCCTACTCTAACCTTGATACTTATTAGACTGGTCCTTAAATGACTTTAAACTCTTTTTTTTTCAGTAACTTTGAAATGGTTAAATATATCAAGAAAATGGTTCTGGATATTTTAAATCTAACGTGCCGCATTGAGCTTTAAAATACCCCCCCAGGAAATTTGTATCAGTTATTCTTAAAGCACTTATCCCGTGACCAGTGAATAAAATTTATTATAAAACGTGATAGGTGACATATCACTTAACTGGTGATAATGTGTTTGAAGTATATTACTCTGGAGGAGAGGCAATTGACGGTAAACTAGTCATGTGACTGTATTTTATGCTGGTAGTGGCTGATTCTATCTGGTATTACCTTATATGAAGGGAAAGGAAACAGGCATTGTTTTAACCAAAATCTAACTTATACATTTAGGTAATTTTTGTGACCTGTCACAAAGTGTCAAAACGATGTCAATTAACCCCCTACTAAGACATCGCCATGTAAAAGTGACAAGTCCCCGTTACATATTTTCACTTAATAATTTCACCACAGGAGCTACAGGAGATTTCAAGTCATATATGTATACACTTATAAAATTATTACAGTAACTGATTGTGGGTTATTAAATTCGTTTTCCGTACTGTTAAAATTTAATCAAAATATAGTTGTTTTACGAATAATTTTATTTTTTAACATTTATGTTTGTTATTCAAAAAACAAACTACCAAAAAATAATGTTTTTTCGTATTTATTTTGTTATGTAGTTTGATTTTTGTCGGTTAAAATATATTTTTTAAAAGTAAAAACTATTCAATTTTAAGGAATATGCAGTTTAATAAATAAAAAATTTAAAAATGAATGTAAAAATCATTTGTTTTAAATGAAATGTAAATGATCCGTTTTTTGAATGAGTTTTAAGTTGTTTAAAATGAATTTTCGTTTGAATTTAACTACATAATATTTTGAGCGTATGAACATGGCTACAAAAATATTTGTCAATATACGATAAATAAAAAACAACTTGTTTACCAATTTAATTTTTAAATTCCTTAATTCGGCTCAATTTCATTAACGATATCTTGGCGAAATTCAAACAGAAAGGATAAAACAGTGAACCAGTGAGTTTTGTTACGGAAATTTTAGGTCACATAAAAACTTAGAAAAGGACTTGCTTCGATACAATCTATATATTTATTCTCATAAAGAAAAACTATGTTTAAATATGAATTGATATTTAAATAGAATTAGTGAAATTGGCTATTAAAATTTTTTTATTTTTATTTGAAAAATTTGAATGGCAAAAATTTTGGACGCCGACTCCGGTACAAAAACCTCAACACCGACTCCGACTCCACAGCCCTGTATTATTCAGTAGTTCCGCAAAAGCACCTCTATTCTCAGAAGTATGAACATATGTCAAGATTTCTGATACTTTCTGATTCTTTTCTCCTAAAATGCCCCAAGTATGACGTCTTTCTTTTCTTATACCTTTAACTAAGACCAATGACTATAAATTTATATAAATTAAATAGAAGTGGGTTTTCCGAAGACCCCAGAAACGATGGGGACAATGTTGTTATATATTTATATCACATATGCTTCGTTAAAGTTTCTGAATTTAAATTCAGCCAGATCGGTCCATAAATGAGCAAAAAAGCCATGACTGCTTCTAATTTTACTCACAAATGCCTTGTTGTGTTTTTTTCTCCTTTTTTCTGTATCAATATACAACATCCTACAAAATGTGGACGGGAATTGGAGAAGGTGGCATGGCACAAAATAGTTTTCTTTTAATCTAGAGAACGGTATGGATCGGCATTGAAAATGTTTTTACTCCTTTATTAAAGACGATGTATTCAAAAGATTTATGTAAATTATTAGTATTGTGGTTATTTTGTTGAACTATTTATGGTTTTTAATCCAAATTTTTTATATTTTCAATTAGACTTAAGTTCATTAAATTTAATTTTCATTAAATTATTTTTATGAAGAAAGGAATTTTACAACATGAAAATCAATTAAAATTGTTATTGATAATCTTTCATTCTTGACCGTGGCCCGGGCTCGAACCCGGGCCGGCAGGTTACCATGACATGTTTCGATCGCAACCACTCGATCTCCTCAGATGGATTTGCCGTTTTACACTCGCAGCCATCGACGACTGCTGACGTCAATAGTCAAACATCAATCCTTAAACCAAATTGTATTTTAACCTTTGGTAGATCGAAGTTAGCTTTTTTGAATGATTGTCCATTTTAATTGATTTTACATGTTCTTCCTTACTTCTGTTTTTTCGTACCTACTTATGTCAAGAATTTTTCTTGAAGTCCAAAGTACATTTTTTTTTATTTTTTTTTTTAAATTTTTTAAATTTATGTAAATTCTTACATAGCACAATTTTAAGGAACATTCTAGCCCTCTTACTTTACACTGTACAAGTCTTAAAAAAAAAAATTTTATAGTAGAAACGCTAAAAAGGAAAACAATTTAAATGTATCAAGAAAACCTTTTTGATTCTCTTTAGTAGAAAGACGTAAAACTACATGCCAAATGGGTGAATTTTTATTAACCCAATATATTTTTTTAAATGAGACGTCTCAATTCGTGGGTTAGTTATATTAAACTTTTGATAATTTGTTTAAGAGGCAAAGAAACCCGAAAAGAATAAAATATGACTGAAATTCAAACCCAAGCTACAAAGTACGTGTAATATGAGAACAGGAGTGTATCTAATCAAGCCGAGAACTATCTCCAACTAAAGCCAATATTCGTAATGAAATCATGGCCATTGTTACAGGATACCATTTTTTCAAAGCTTATCAAAAAATTCTATAATAATCGAACAGATAAAAAGTATTAAATAACCTCATTACAGGGTGAATGTTCAAATTTGCTTTTAAAATTGAACTTTTTGACAAAAAGAAAAAACAATTAAGAGTGCTTGCTATATTCGCCTTTGATACCCTCCACTGAGAATAATAATATTTATTTAATGAATCGGCTTTTTATTAGGCCGATGGATAATACCACTGTGCAGGCGCGGATCCAGCTTAAGCCTTAGGGGGGGTGGTAATTTTGTATGTTGTAAGAAAAAAAATTGTTTTTAAAAATTTATTAAAAACAACATGTGTATATTATATTAAAAAAAAAACTCAACAATAAGGTTAAATAAAATATAAACTCAGTTCAATTTAAATTAAAATAAATTAATCTTTTTAAATATTTAGACAGAACAGTCTATTTTCTGTTATTGTTGATCTGAACCATGTTTTTATTCGACGAAGGGTGGGAAATGACTTCTCGCTCGTAGCATGACTGACGATCATTGAAACGAAAATTGGAAATATTTTTCTTAGATTTGGGTAGATATCTTCATCACAGTTTATTAAAGCATCCACAACGTTATCTGATAGATTTTCAGATATTTTCCATATTTGTTGCCAATGCAACAGTTCAGGCCCAAGTTGAGATGTTAGTAGGCGTTAATTTCTTTTATCAAATAAAATCAGCTCATCAGCTAGTTGTGGTTTTAAAAGATTTGTGTCTATATATGACTTGATTACGCTTTGAGGTAAAAGTTTAGGTATGTTCAATACATTTAGGATATCTATTGGGAAAGGTGTTTTGAGATCTTCTAAGATAAATTCAATAAGAGGTATGTAACCTAGAACTCGGTAGTAAAGAGAAATAATCGATTGGAACCTCGATTTGAACGCAAATGGCTTTAACTTTTTTAAAAATCGCTTTAAATTGTTCTTCGGCTTTATTTATTTTCTCTTCAAGCCACATGATTAAAGTTTTGATAAGGCTTGATCCTTTTTGAAGATCTATATCGTGCTTTTGTAGAATGATACTAAGTGGCAATAAGTATCACACTTAAAATGTTTATTCCGCAAATAAATTCAAAAGTACAAAGTGAGTTCCTTAATATAAGGCTTTTGATGAAGTATCTCTACCTTTCCAAAGGTTTTACTACACTTGTTGCAAAGAGTAAAATTGAGTCGTGATGGTCCACCCATCTTGTCTCGCATAATGTAGAGAGTTTGGCTCCTAAATAAATACTTTGCTAAAACTGCGTTTCGCTTGGGTTGGTTACATATAAAAAATTTTGTCGTTTTATTTTATTTATTTATTTATTAATTGAATTGCTCCATACACAAGACTAGGAGTCTTATTTTGCAGTATTAATTAATTAATAACTTAATAACTAACTACAATTTTTATATAAGTAATCAAAAAACAATTTAATTTAAACAATAAAGAAAAAAATTAAGATAATTTAATTTAAATATTCAAAAAAGCATAAAACAATATATTTTAATAATCAAAAATTTAGATAATTTTATAAATTTTAATCTCAAGTAATTATGTTTCAAAGTGCTATGCTGAAAACAGTTTAAAAATATTTTCCCTGAATTTTCGTGCGTTACTTAAAAGTTGAATGCTATATGGTATAGAATTCCAGAGATATACTGCGATTATGTAGAAATGCCACTCAGAAATTAAACTTTTATACCCGAACGATCTAATTATTTTCCCTCTGCTTATGTCAGAAATACAAAGTTTACCGTACAAGTGCTCAGGTTTGTGGGTATATATTATCTTATGTAAAAAAACTAAAACTCTCATGTTCAGCAGATTATCTAAGGAAAGGCCATAAAGCCGAGATGAAAGCAAAGAAACACTAGAACGCCTTTTAAGTCCATACACGTACCGTACAATATTGTTAAACGCAACGTTCAATTTCGCCTTACTAATCGTATCAGATTTAGCAAATAGCTCACAGCCATACAGTAACACTGGCATCAGATAAGTTTTAGCAAGAAGCATTCTTATTCTTAAAGGTGTACAATGCTGGGTCCGCCAAAGAGTTCTAATCATTGAAAAGGTGCGACCACAAGCATAGTTAATGTTTTTTGACCACGTAAGTGTGTCATTGAACAATATTCCTAGATTCTTAGCAGATTTTACTATTTCAATCTGCTGATTATTTATAAATATATTAGGTATAATATTAAGTTTATTTAGTCACCTTTGAATAACTATGCATTTAGATTTTTTTGGATTTATTTCCAAGCCATTTGCCGTTGCCCACGTATAAATACGATGAAGTTGTTGATTAAGAGATATAATACACTGGTCGATTAAGGCATTATTACAACTGGCATAAAGTTGAACGTCATCCGCGTACATTCTTACATTACAATTCATTAGGACAGTGAGTATAATAGTGGTCCAACAATGGACCCCTGAGGTACCCCTCTTGTTACAGGCAGTGCCCTGGATTTCCATATTCCAGTTTCAACATACTGATACCTGTTACCCAAGTATGTGGACAATAACTGAGTAGCGGTCGAAGAGAAATTGAAGAAATGTTTAAGTTTGTAACAGAGAATGTTATGATCCACAGTATCAAACGCTTTTGAATGATCCAAAAGTATTAAAAATGTAGTCTTGCCATCATCAAGTTTCGCCCTAATCTCCTCCGTAACATCAACTAACGCTGTTATGCAGCTGTTTTTCTTTCTGAACCCAGATTGACGATCTGTTAGTAAGTTATTGTTATCCAAAAAACAAGTCATTTGGTTATGCATAATACATTCAAATACTTTGGAGAGAAATGGAAGAATGGCTATTGGTCTAAAATCGGAACCAGTTTTGGGTATTGGAACTATTTTAGCTATTTTCCAGTTCGAGGGAAAGTAACTTGTGGTTAATATTTTGTTAAAGAAAAATGTAATAATAGGAAGAATTTGAGGTAAAAGAATCTTTAGAAACTTTGGCTTAATCCCGTCCACTCCTATAGAGTTGGATTTTATAGACAATAGGCTAGATAAAACGTCACATTGGTCTACTGCAGCAAAAGAAAAAAAAGAGCTAGAATTGTTATTCGAATGGTTATTGGTATAATAATTTTAATCTGCTTGCACAATAGGGATATTTAAAAACTTCTTATTGATTGCATCGGCATCAATTGGACATGGTTCTGGGTTTGTAGATTTACCGATACCAACTTCGCGTATCGTTTGCCATGTTCTTTTGGAGCCAATGGCCGAAGAAAATTTTTCAGCATAAAAAACAGATTTGTCCCTTTTAATAATTTTATTTGTTTTTCTTTTAGCAGTCAGATAATCCTCATGTAATGTTGTAGTTTTAAATCTTTTCCAACGTGCATACGCAAAATCTCTTTGATTCATATAATCTTTAATTTCAGAAGAAATCCAGGGTTTTTGTTTATTACCAATAATTTTTGTCCTTATTGGTACAGTTAGATCAAACAGATAATTTAGGTTTTGTTCTAGAAAAAGGAGTTGGTCATCTACCGAATATAAAGAATAAAAAATATTCCAATTGATTTTAACCCAAATATGCCCAATGACCTATATATAGTACACCAAAATTTGGGTTTACATGATAGGTCACGGTTATCAAAGTACCATTCTTTTTGTTCACATACTCAGTACTCATCAATACCTCGCGAGACATTGTGTGATCCCATTATTTTTTGCTACTATTTTTGAGTTATCGTGTTATTAATTTGTGACATTTTCATAGTGACTGAATGCCGGGCCACGTTTGTACGATAAGTAAAATTTTGTACATTTACAAAAGAATAAATACTATTTTTTGTTTGAATTTATATTTATAAAGAGTAGCTTGATTGTTATATGCGTGAACGGTTCATTATTGTGTTTTAGTCTTGTTGTTGCAACACCTTAAAGTTTGGCGACCTATATGTAGGACATTGGGAATATAATATGCTATGTATTTTCCATAGAGGATTTTCCCTCCATGAAGATTTGGCGTTGAAAAAGGATGAGGACTTGGGTGTGGATAATATAACTATATTCCATCCCACTAATGCATGTGGGGACATCACAGACGAAGATTCTGGCGATGAAGCCTGCGTCGAAATAAATAATTTACTGGCTTCGCTAATGCAAAATAAGGTGGAAATTGTAAACAAAATCAATTTTGATAGTGATTAGGACACAGAGGATATTCTCTCTCTCTCGCAGATTAGAGAAAACTCGTCTAAAAAACGCGAAAAAAATTAAGAAAAATAATAAATATGACTTTGTGAAGAAAGACTTATCCACCTATGATGCTATTTTTGAAAAACCTGAGGAGGGCTTCGACATAGAGACGCGTAATCCTAATTCTCTTTTTGTCTATTTATTTGATGATGAGCTAGTAGAAGAAATTACGGATGGAGACAAATGGTACACATCAGAAAAAAATAGAGACTTGCGCGTGAATATACCCAAAACGAAATACTTTCTTGAAGTAATATTGCTTAGAGGATTCGTTCCTCTGCAGAGCTCTGCCTAGAAGAATAATGTTTTGGAAACGCTCGAAAGACTTCAACAATAAACTAGTTCCCCAAGCGATAGCGAGAAATAAATTTGAGTTTATTTTGTCCGATATTTATTGCTAGCTCCCCAAAAGTCAGGCCATTCTTCGCGCATTTGAATTAAAAGTTTATGGAAAATGCTGATGTTGAAGATAAACACAGCTTAGATGAAGCCATGGTTCCATACACAGGTAGACATGGTTGCAAGCGGTATATTCATGGTAAACCAGTTCGTCATCGCTTCAAACAATGGGTAGGTACGACCCCACAAGTTCGAGCCTTACCAAGGTCTTATTACCAAGGCCTTATCCGTGACTCTTAAAAGAACTTGGGTGCCTAAATAATGAATTGCGTTATGGTCGATTGCACCATTGGTTTATTTCACAGGAGAAACAAACATGATGTGGAGCCTGCCATCAAAAAACCTTAACTAGATGCCGAAAATGTGAGATAGGATAATATGTAAAATGTTTTTGTCGTATCACACCCAATGAGTCATGTGCCCAATGTCCTATATATAGGACGGCTTTAAAAACCACTTTTTTGCAACAAATTTTAAAAAACCTTTAATTGCACTGTTTTTATTTGTCATTTGCTTCCAAAATAATATAAAAGAACTTTTAAAATGTTCATGCTCAAGCAATGGGCATATCTGGGTTAAGAAATTCATCCCCGAGTAATCTGAAATTAATATTCTTGAAATCTCGAAAAGTAATTCTCTCAACTGGTATTACAAGTTGGAAATTATAAATCATAAAAATTAGGTCATGTTTAGAGAAACATGACGCAGATAATTGATCATAGAGCAGTATATTAGTTTCATTACTCACGAGAAAAGAATCCAAAAGTGTATTAGAAGTCGCAGTGAAGTGTGTAGGATTCAAAGTATTAGGTGATGTTAAACCAAGCGAGGCACAGTCATCAGAAAAACTACTATCCACAAGTAAGTTTGAATTAAAATCTCCTGCTATAATAACATCATCATACAAAGCCGTTTGCGTTTCCAAGTTCCGAACAAACCGCCTGGTACAAAGATTCTTATTGGGTCTATAAACACTCCCTATAAGCAACTTCCTACCTTCATTGATTACCTCGACAAATATATATATATATATTAGTTCCTTTAAACTCCTACAAGGAGCATAGGGCCAAATATATACTCAGTTAAATCTAAAGGTTCAGTATTATTGATGTCCTCGAAATCACAGTTTTCCCTAGATGTACACTTGACACTAAAAGATATACCCTTTTTTATGTAAATAGCAATACCGCCATATCCATCTTCTCTATCGACTCTGCGTAAATTATATCCATCCAATGAAACATAAGAGTCCGTAATTTCGTAATTAAACCATGTTTCTGATACACATATAAAATAGATACCTGAGTTTTCGAAGATCAATCTAAATTCATCAATCTTTTTCCTTAAGCTTTGAGCATTAATATGACATATTTTAACACCTGTCTTTTGATTCGCAACGACTCTAACCATATTCGCAACATTATCTCTGGATCTAATTCTATGTGTATTGTTCATTGATTAATTTTAAAATTGGTGAAACAGTAACGCACGAAAAAAATATTTTGATAAGATACAAGTAACTATTAATAAATACATTTTTAGTCAAATTATTAATTTGAAAAGAGATATTAAATTTGTATATACGAAAATATGAATGTTTAGGAATTGTAAATAAAATTTTAATAAGAAGTTTGATCAAACGTTTATGCGGGTTCTGGTTCTCGAAAAAAAACCTCCAGATATTCTATATCATCAACTCTTATTAGGTTGCTATCAGCAGTCTTTTTAACATATACCAAACTACGCATACTAAAGGCACTGTGAAGGCGATTTTGCTTTTTTAGTTTAATTGCTGCACGTAGAATGGTAAAATTGTACTGCGTCAGATTTTCATTAACAAAAAATCTATTATTTGAAGATTCTCCAAGGTGTTTTAAGCAAAAATTTAAGCCTTTATTTAGTTTACGGTAGTTAGCAAATGATTTTAGGAAGTAGTTTTTATCTTATGGAGACCACTTCTTAACAATTATTACCGCATCTTTGGAGTTATTTTTCTTTTTATTATTTGCGTTTTGCACTCGATAAATAGTTTTTACAGCAGGGACAGATATATTTATTGTATTGCAAATTTTTTCAAATATTAAAAATAGATTTTCAATTTCCTTATAAGGAATTTCATTTAAACGTAATTCGCAGGCAACATTTTTATTTTCCTGCAGCTTTAGTTTTGTTTTTAAGCTGTTTCTTTAACAAATGATACAACTTTTTGTATTAATGGCACTTTATTGCTTTAAGAAATTGAGTTGTTTGATTTATGGGAATAGCAAGGCGTTTGTTTCGCATTTTTCGAGGTTTCCAGATAGTGCCTTTGCATCAATTGACACATCAACGTCATTCATAATCATTGAAGACTCTTCAAATGCGTTTACAACAAAGCCAATAAATTTTTCCCTTACAACTTTTTGTTGCATGTTGAAATATTTTAAAGATAAGGAAATCTGGCTTTTCCCCGCCAAATACGTGCTTTCGTCAAAAATTATCGTATAGAATTTTGATTCATATAACACATATATACATAAATATTGCATATACTAAGGTTACAGATTCAATAAAAAAAAAATACTTATTGAAAATTTCGTTAGAGATTCAATAAAAAGAAAAAAAAACCTTGCTGGGATTTCCAAAAATTTTGTACATCAAAAAAATATTATTATTAGGAATTCTTGTATTATCGAAATAAAAAAAAAAACATATTTTTATAATTTAGAGGGGGGGGGGAGGGAAATAAGGAAATCCCCCCCCTCTGAATCCGCGCCTGCCACTGTGCAACACAAAAAAAAATATAAACCCCCTTTAGAATTTTGTTTACCGGTCTTCGGCGTAATTGTAGCTGTACAAAAGCAGAAAAAAGTGTAAAAAATGTGTCAAAGATTGGAATTTTTTACATCTTTTTTCAACATTTTTGGCCGATAGATGCAAAATTATGGCAAATTTAGTAAATATATCTTCAGGAAAAAAAAAGTTAACAATTCCTAAGTACAATTTATCTGAAAAATATAAAAAAAAAACTAAAACTAGATGACGTTCTTTTTATAAAATTTGTAGTTTCCGCGTTAAATATTTGTATTATTTATATACACTTTTTGGTTTGTAAATAGTATTTTAAAAGAAAATAATATAAGTAGTTTTAATTAAAAACAAATATGACAGAAAATGTGTTTTAAAATTCGATGAAATTTGTTAAAAAAAAAAATGTTTATTTAATTTAACAATAAAAAAAAATTTTAATATTTTTATTTATTTATCTATTTCAACACAACAGAAACATAATTGTTTCTATAACGCAAATATTTTTTACGAATGAAGTAAGAAGTATGTAAAGTTGAAGAAGAAGTAAAAAGTATGTATAGTTGGTCGAGCCCGACCATATGATACCCTATGCTGCAGTCAATATTTACAGACAAATTTTCGAGACCTATGGGCAATCATGAATCCAATAACACAAAATTATTTTATGTTGTTAAAGCTCTTATTAGAGTTCTTTGAATTTGAATATTGTTAAGATATCTACATCTATATCAGATTTTTTCATCTAAAAGTGATTAAAGGAAGGGGCCAGCACAAATTTCCAAAAATTATATCAATAACATTTGTAAGAAAATAATTGTATATAAGCTATTCTCGGGAGCTTTGATAAAATATGGACCGATTTAAATAAAGTTTGGAAGTATGCAATAAAATATTTAAAAGAAAAGGGTTTTCAATAGGTTAAGGCCTCGTGGAGCTTGTGACCTGGACTGTGCGCACAAGGTTAGCATGGATAGGCAACCAGCAAGTCGGAGGGACCGATTCCGTTAAACAGATTTTGAGTCGATTGCTGCAAATATGATTGTTGTTAATAATAAACTACGTTGTCTTTAAATTCTGTTATTATTAAGTTGTTTCTAATTAATTTAATTGTTAACCAAAAAAAAAAAAAAACACAACTGTTTTTGTTAATTTTAGAGCAAAGAAACAAAACAAAAAGTTAAAAATTTAATATTAGGGCCTGACCTTTCACGCATTTATTAATCGAAAACATGCGCACAAAACATGCATAAAAATTCTAATAAAATTAGTAAAATATGCATGTTTTATTAAAAGAAATAAAGGCAAAACAAATCTTTTTAAAAGGGTTATTGAATTAGACATTTTTTCACAGACCACGTGTGACCAGAGCTGCCGCGGCCAAAAAATAATAACTACTACAATTTAAACATTAAATGCCTTTTGTTAATTAAAAAAACATTAAAATTTATTTTAAAATGCATTGTAAAACAGCTTATAACTAAAAAATATATGTTATTCTTTTACATATTGGAAAAAATTGCATTAAAGTTGGATAAAATGTCATACAACTGTGTGGACATTGTAAGCTCATTTGTATTTGCAGAAGTGCAAAATTAATGCATCTGACAGTGCACCATTTGTCAGAAAAATATTGCTGTTGGCAACGCCTGCTTACAATATTGTAAGATCTGACCATCGTCTGTACGAAGCTTTATTCATAAAATATTTTTTTTTTTTTTTTTTTTTTTAATTAGGCTTATTAAGTTCATAAAATTTAATTTCCATTAAATTATTTTTATGAAGAAAGGAATTTTACAACATGAAAATTACTTAAAATTGGCAAATCCATCTGAGGAGATCGAGTGGTTGCGATCGAAACATGTCATGGTAACCTGCCGGCCAGGGTTCGCGCCCCGGCCACGGTCAAGAATGAAAGATTATCAATAACAATTTTAATTAATTTTCATGTTTGGCTCTAATTTGGTAAATACTTGTTAATTGTACTAAGAACGAAGCCTATGATGAGAGTCGGCCTATAATTTCACAAGCTCCAATATAAACTTCTTTCCGAAATAGATACTTTTTTTGGATCATATTTCTGGATTCCCTGGTTATTAGAAACACTAAAATTAATTGTGTGTACTTTTTCAACCATGTTCTGAAATCGATTACGAAAGAGTGATATTGAAATCGCACAATTTTAAAAATATCTTGTTTTCATTAATACATTTCATACTACGTACTCTTAATATCAGGAAAAACTACGCTTATTGATTTCAACTTCAATTTATATCTTTCGATTTCCAGAACAGGGCCGTTTCTAATATAATAATTACATTTACGATTTTTTCTTAACAAAAATACTAAGAAATTGAAGTCAGGCGATTTCCGGAGTACATACATATATAATGTATTTTATTTCGGTAGGAATCAAACACCAATTAAATAAACAAAACTGAGTTTCTCTGTAATCAAAGAGGTTTTTAAAAATTTTATTATTATTAATTTTAAACATTACTTATTTAGTTATTTCTTATCCTCTAACACTATAAATATGGAATTTACCTGTAATCAATGAAACGACATTTAAAGTTTATAATTTCAGCGTAAATTCCTTCTTAAGCAGTGTTATTTTAATAACCTTACTGTCTCTTTACCAAAAATCTTTTAATTATGACTTGACAAATTTAACAAAACATATGTTTATCTATTGCAACCTGTGTCAGATATCTAAATACTTGCGTTCTTTTCTGTACAAGATAGACGATTAAATAAGGCAATTCTAGCCCTTACATCTCCCTCCTCGGGGGAAAAATTATTTTAATAATTTTCTTTATATTGTTTATTTATTTAATTTTAACCAAATGTGAAAAAATTCGTAATTCGTCTATTTTCTTTCGATTAAGTTTGTTACCGTTTGCCACAAATACCATATCTCCTTCTTGAAATTCAAAGTCTTTTCTATTTTTATCAAAAAGTTTTTTATTATAGTTGTGGGATTTTATCGTATTCTGTAAAGCCTTTTTCCTCTTGTTTAGCCATTCTTCATCTGTACCTTTTACTTTTATTTCATCAGGTAATATTGTAGTATATACGCCTTCTAACAACTATTTTGGAGTGAAGCCTGTAATCGTGTGTTCCGTTTCGTTGTATAATTTTACACATTCTTGCGCTATTGTTGTCCAAGATCGTTTCCTTCCGGTTTCATTAATCCTGCATCTAATTTTGTTAACAAGTGTCTGGTTAAGTCTTTCGTTTAGTCCATTTGAAAATGGTGCGTCTATTGCAGTAAAAATGATGGGTATGGCTTTTAACATTGAAACATTTTTGAATTCCTTCGAATTTAACACAGGGTATTGACCTGATAAAAACCGTACCAATTCTGTGATCATCTGTTACTTTCTGTATTAGTTTAATAAAATCTTGTGCATTCTGTGTTTTCGACGTTAAAATGTATGCATATCTTGTAAAGTGATCTACTAGAAGGTGTAAATATTTCTTTGTGGATCTTGAGCCTCCGAATCCTCCGATTGTGTCTATTGAAACTATTGAAACAAACGGCTTTTCAGCTGGACCTAAGTGTGACAGTAGACCAATTTTATTTCCACTTCTTGACTTATTCTTTATGCATACTTCGCAATTTCTGCAAATTAATTTTATATTATGCGTTAAATTATCAGCTGTATAAAACGGACAAATCTTATTTTGCATTTGTCTCAACCCTATATGACAGCAATGTTCATGGATTTTTTTTATAAATTCCATACTGAATTTTTCAGATAAAACGATATTTTCTCTTTTTTTTCCTATTTTGTAATAAATTTGTTGTTTGTATTGAAATTTTTCTTTGTTGGCTTTAAGTTTTTCATTATTTCTCTGATCCACCAAGATTTCTTCCAATTTAATCAAATTTATTACCTTTAATTGATCATCACAGTTTTCATGGATTTCTGGATTTCTACTTAAACAATCAGCCTCTAAATTATCTTTCCCGGGTAAATACTTTATGTTAAAGTCATACTGAGACAAGTAGTATGTTAAATCTCCTAGTTCCTCATCTGTCCTTGCCTTTACATTCATGTTTTCGAGTGGTTTGTGATCACAAATTACTGTAAATTTAGTACCCATAAGTCTATATTGCCAATATCTTATAGCCTCTTTTATTGCCAGGCATTCTATATAGATATCCTTTTTCCCCTATTGACTGTGGTTTAATTTTTTTTTAAAATATGCTACTGGTTTTTCCTCACCATTTTCTTGTGTTTGTCTTAAAACTGCTGCCAAACCTTTTTTACAAGCATCGGTATAAATAATTATTGGTAAGTCTTTATCAAAAATTGCCAAAACAGGTTTTGAACATGGAAGCTTTTTTACACTCTCGAAGGACTGATTGCATTCTTGCGACCAAATAAATGAGTTTCCTTTCCTCAACAGATTGTGCGGTGGATCTAATATAATTGAACTTTTTGGTATATATTTGTTATAAAAATTTATTTTTCCTAAAAACTGTCGAATATTTTTCTGAGTTTTCGGAATTGGGAACTCTTTAATTGCAACTAGGTTATCTTTTAAAGGGCTTATCGAGTTATTTCTTACTACGTGCCCTAAGTATTTTACAGAGTCAGCTGCAAACTTACATTTCGATAATTTCAGTCTGAAACCTTCTTCCATTATTGCGTTTAATAATTTCTCCAAATGGTCTATATGTTCTTCAAAAGTTTTTGAAAATATTAAGATATCATCTATGTAGTTTACGGTGGAGTTTGAAAGTTCATGTTTTCTAATTATGTTACTTAATATTCTTTGAAAGATTGCGGGCGATGTTTTTAATCCAAATGGGAGGCACGTCCATTGAAAGTGACCTTCTTGAGTTACAAAGCCCGTTTTTTGTCGATCTTGAACCCTTAATGGAATGGCCCAAAAAGCCGAGTTTATGTCCAGCGTTGAAAAAAAATTACAGTTTCTTGTTTTATCTACCAAGTCTTCAATTAGTGGGAAAGGCTGTGATTGAGGAATAACAATTTTATTTAACTCCCTCAAATCAATACAGAGTCTCGATTTTTTATTATCCTCTTTCTTGTAAGCTAAAGTTACTGGAGCCGCAATCGGACCATAAAACTCTTCGATCAAATTATTTTTTAGGAGTTTTGAGATCTGATCCTCAATTTCTCTTCTATCCTCTATAGAACATCTGTAAGGTCTTTTGCTGCAATATTTATCTATTTTCAAGTCAATGTGAGCTTCGTAATCCCTTACTGTAACCGTATCATATTTATCTTTTGCAAAAATTGATTTATATTTATCAATGAGTCTATTTATCTTTGATTGTTGTTCCATATGTAAATGGTTTATAGAAATTTCAAAATTTTCTACTTCTAAGTTCTCATTAAAGTTTATTGTATATTTTTCTGGAATTTTACTCACATTTTCTATTGGACTGCATTCGTTTTTATCAGAATCTCTTAGCATTTTAAAATCACCAGAACTTCCTTTCTCTTTTGGCTCGATATATGTTTGTGTTATTTGCAGATTTTCATCTTGTTTAAATTTAAAAAGTTTTATCATATCTAGGCCAACTAAAACGTCATATTTAAAGTTTTCATCATCTATTACAAATATGTCTACTTGTTCTTCTATTCGAAAAATTTTTATTTTTATTCGAATCATACCATTTGTTTTTTTCTCACCATTAATTGTACTAAGTTTGGCGCACTGCTGATTATATTTTTTATAATTTCCATTTAATAGTTTTGAGTTTATCAAAGAAACATTAGAGCCAGAATCATATATTCCACTCGCCTCTCATGAGTTTTGTAACAGTAATTTGACTCTAATTAATGGTGAGATTACTAGTTATTTGGCTGCATATCATTCAACTCTGCCTCTATCTCGGAATTGTGAACATATTTTATCTCCTCTCTCTTCTCTACTGAAGGTTTCTCATTACTCTTGAACCAGCATGATTGCTCCGAATGGTATCGATATTTCTTTCCCCGTTTTTCACATATTTTGCATGGGGTTTTTTCTTGAACCTTTTCCTTAAAATTTGTATTCATATTCTTCTTTTTGTCGGGAAAGTTTCTTTTCATCACATGTTCCAGACTCCGCAATTGATTAAATAAGTCTTGTGTATGATTTAAGTCTTCTCTATTGATACCATCTGTCACTATATCCGGCAATCCTGCTGCAATCAAATCAACTAAAGTTTTAGTGTCTATTGATTTATTACTCTCTAGTAAAATTCTCTCCTTTTTAAGAGCGTAATCTAATAGTGATCCATTTATATATTTAAAAGATATTGAGTATCTAATTGAAAACCATGCTTTGTCTGCATACGTTCCGCAAAAATTGTTTTTCCACTCGTTCCACTCTGAATCTAAAGAAAACTTTATAAGCATGGAGCTATACCAGTCTAAACAAGATGTTTCTAAGAAAAATCTCATAATTTAAATTTTCTCCTCATCCTTCCCTATTTCCAGACGATCACATTCACTCTCAAAATCCTTTATCCATTGATGGACATTTGAACTGTTATTTGAAAATTTTCTTAAGACAAATTTTCCGGATAAATTGTTTAAATGTTTGACACAAACTAAATCTTCCTTTTTTGTAATTCCACTTTCAGCAGCTACTTTTCCCTCAGACTGAGTAGGATCAACCTCTTCTAAAAAATAATCTTTAAATTGCACATTGTTTCCTTCATCTAAATAAGTTGCTGATAGTATCTCGTTAAGCTTAATGTCTCTGTTTAATTGAATTCTTGATCTTTTTGAATGCTGCAATTTTTATCAGCTCTGTGTGATGTGATACGTCTTGGTAGTCTTCTGGCATACAAAACGTTTTATCCTCTATTGTAGAGATTGAGGTTAGGGCTAAAAAGTTAGATTTTCCATCACTCGCCGCTTTAAGTAAAAACTCAAATTTAAGAGTGTCCATTTTGATCATAAACCAAAAAAATGTCGTTTTATAATGTATTTTATTTCGGTAGGAATCAAACACCAATTAAATAAACAAAACTGAGTGTAATTCTGTGTTCTAGTGAGCCACACAGAATTCTAACCAATCTTCAATTTGGGTGAAGAACTGCAGGGCACTAAAAGGTGGGAAATGATCTTCACTTGAGATTGGAATTATAACCACTCAGATGAGTGATTATAATTATGAGCGGGTGGGTAAAAGAAATAATAAAAAAAGAGTATAGTGGTTAGGGATTTCTTTTAACCAATGTAATTTTATGATCAGCAAGTGAGTATTTTTACCTTTGAGGTTTGGGTTTCCTTTCCAAAGTAGTAAGTTAAAATCACCAGGGTAAGTTTGTATGTTTAGTGTAGGTATTTATTGTAATTATTATGCAGGAATTTAGTAAGTAACAATTTTAATATAGTTTTCGGTTTGTAGGTTAAGTAACAATAGATTTAAGTATAGATTTTAAGTTCAATTTAAGAAGGTTTATTATGACTGTTAGCTTCTGTTGCTAAGGCAAAAGTGAAAGATAAAAAAATGAGTATTTTTAGACTTTAGGAATCCGTCGGCTTACAGATAACCGAATCCAACTGGAATAACTCCGAATTCTTATTAGGGTTTACAAATTAGTATGTTACGTTACGACTTAATGCCATCTATACTTCACTGCTGGCACTACAATAATATAATTTACTTGATTGCAACTTATAAACTAATTTACATATTGTACTTCAAATGATTTCACTTATTTTTAATTATACTTTACAGGTTTTTTCCTGGCTTAACATAATTATTTGTCTTTTAAATTCATTAATTTTCTGTTATTCTTACTTTACTTTACTTCAATTCAAATTTAACTTAATTCTTAATTCCTAATTAATTACGTTACATTTTTTTCCAATTAAATTCAATTCATAAATATTCATGTCATGTTAAGTTCATATTTATATGGTCTAAACGTTAGTTTAGACACTGAGTTTCTCTGTAATCAAAGAGGTTTTTAAAAATTTTATTATTATTAATTTTAAACATTACTTATTTAGTTATTTCTTATCCTCTAACACTATTAATATGGAATTTACCTGTAATCAATGAAACGACATTTAAAGTTTATAATTTCAGCGTAAATTCCTTCTTAAGCAGTGTTATTTTAATAACCTTACTGTCTCTTTACCAAAAATCTTTTAATTATGACTTGAAAAATTTAACAAAACATATGTTTATCTATTGCAACCTGTGTCAGATATCTAAATACTTGCGTTCTTTTCTGTACAAGATAGACGATTAAATAAGGGAATTCTAGCCCTTAAACATATACATCCCAATTATGAATGAAAATTCCCCGGGAGTTTTCTCCCTTCTCTCATTTTTCCTATGTTAATTCAATTGTAAAAGTAGGAAAAGGGAAAAAACTCGCGGGGAATTTTTATTCATGATTGGGCTGATAATTTATACAAATGCAACAAACTCAATAAAAACAGGTAAATAAAATTGTTAAAAATTAAAAAAATGTGATTTAAAAGTTTATTAAGAAAAATAAAAAATATTCACACGTATTATTATTTTAAGGAGGAAAAAAAGTTAATAAAACGAAAAAATTGTCACATATCAACATTGAAAAAATTACCAATTTTGGTTAGAAATAACCAAAAACGGCAGCACTGAGTGTGACGTATGTCATATTGTCATCTGTCCTGTAAGATTAACTTGACGAATTTTGCGCAATGCTCGTGTTTTAAGGGCTTTCAAAAAAGAAAAAATGTGTAGTTTCTGAGTTGACTCTCTTCAGAGGAACTAGTGCGATATGCTTAATTATTGACCGACATTTATAAAGCTTTTTGGTCATATAAAACTTAATTTAAAAAAATTTTTGGTAAAATAGCATGATTCGTAACAGTTGCAGCCGAGTTAAAATTATAATCGAGAGGGGAATTCATATTGGACCCATGGTAAATTATGGACCAATCATAATAACAAATTTTGATACAGTAGTGAAATTTCTTATAGCGTTTTAAAGTGGTTTTCAGAACGCTGCTTAACATGGGACACAAGTTGAATTATGGACCGATTATTACAAAATCGCATGGTATTATTTTTGACCATATGAAGCTAAATGAGACCAAATTTTACTACAATATCTTTATATGCGTATTTAAATAATATATAGTGATTATGGTAAATTATGGACCGCATTTCACGACATTTTTTATTGTGATTTGAAGCCTTATGAAATTACGAAAGAACAAATTTAGCTACAAAAACATTTTACGTTGGGGTTTTGTGCGAAATAAACGGTTTTCCGAGAGTAGGCTCTATATGGGGCATATGGTAAGTTATGACCGATGTTCACGAAATTCGACAGTGTGATATCTAGTGTTATTAAACTTTGACGTACCAAATTTATTGCAGTACCGTTATTATTAACGGTTTAAGGCGTACTAAACTGTTTTCCGATAGCTGGCTTTATATGTGGCCTTTGGTAAATTATGGAACGATCTGCACAAGGATCATGAATCCCAGGCGATATTAAAAACATCGTCAAAAATACAATTTACACTCTATTTAAATTAAATAATGTCCCATTGGTAGTTCAAGTAAGTACAATTATTTGGGGGCAACCTCTATTGGATGCGCACATGGTTTTCAGTTTTTTAGTGTGAAAAAGTGTTTTTTCGTTTTATGCTATTTTATGCAAATAATAAAAGTGTTTTATGTTATAATGAAGAGAGTGACCAACAAAATGCTCTAAATATATTTTTTATGCTGGTTTTTTTACCATTTGGGATAATAGATCCTACTGGTTTTGTTTGACCTACATAAATGGGATATATGTAAGCCAATTTGTATGTTTGCCGCGCCGAGAAACTTTTTAATTGAAATGTGTGAAATGAAACAAAAATGCCATAAATTGTAACAAGCAACTGTTTTTCTCACAAAACTGCAGCTGTAAAATTTCCCAGCAAAAATTTTTCAATAATTGGAAGCAATAAAATAAGAAACAGCATCCAAAGTGCTTCGTCTGTTGCTTCTTAAAATTATTGACGTTCACAACTGCAATGTGGAAGGCATATATTCAGCAATATATTTGTCGTTGACTATACTGCAGCGCAGAAGCACTAAAGTAAGGCGAATTGTTAAACAAATTGTATGTGGCGTTGACTATACTGCAGCGCAGAAGCACTAAAGTATGGCAAATAAGTTTTTAGGAGAGGGAGAAACAAAAATGGCATTCTCTTGTTAAATAATATAAATATTAAAAAAACAAATTGTATGTGTCGTTGACTATACTGCAGCGCAGAAGCACTAAAGTAAGGCGAATTGTTAAACAAATTGTATGAGGCGTTGACTATACTGCAGCGCAGAAGCACTAAAGTATGGCAAATAAGTTTTTAGGAGAGGGAGAAACAAAAATGGCATTCTCTTGTTAAATAATATTAATATTAAAAAAACAAATTGTATGTGTCGTTGACTATACTGCAGCGCAGAAGCACTAAAGTAAGGCGAATTGTTAAACAAATTGTATGTGGCGTTGACTATACTGCAGCGCAGAAGCACTAAAGTATGGCAAATAGTTAAATTTTCGCGATCCAAATTTGATGGGAGATTTTGATGACGTTGTACAAATAAAAACAGAAAATTCTATTTAGTTGAAAAGTACCATCTATAAGAACAAGTCAGTGACTCGGTTTGCTTGCAACATTTTCAAGGCCAACAAAAAAATTGTACAAAAACATACATAACTGTAAAAAACACATTAAAAACTATTGTATTTGATACGAGTGTATATTTATATTGCAGGTAAGTGAGTATTTTATTTAAACAAAAAGGTCAAACAATTATTAAAAGAAATAATGGTAGGCAGAAGCCAAGTAAATAAATTAATAAAGAAAGAAAAAAATAAGAATACTGTACTTCTACTTGGTGCAAGTTCTTCTAAAAATGGGGAGGTGGGTGAAGATTCGTTTCATTCAGATATGGAAGAAAATCAAAACAATAATTTTGATAATTTAATAGAGCTAAGGAATGAGTTAAAAGACTGGTACTTAAAATACCGTCCTTCTTATGAATGCACCACATCGTTGTTAAAAATATTAAAGAAGAGGCATCCCAAAATTCCTGTAAGTGTAAAGGCTTTAGTTGGAATGCAACAGGTAGTTTTAAAAAGAACTGTGGCGCCTGGTACATATTTTCACATAGGGATTGAAAAAAACTTAGAACAAATTATTGATGTTTTAAAGAAAGAAAATGTTGATGACATTATCTTAGATATTGGAATTGATGGTCTTCCAGTTTTTAAAAGTAAGGACAGGGGATTATGGCCAATTTTAGGCCGTATTATACATATACCTCACATAAATGTTTTTTTGATTGGAAGTTTTGTTGGAGAAAAAAAACCAATGGATATTGACTTATATATGCATGATTTAGTTTATGAACTTAAAAATTTAAAAGAAAATGGATTTCTTGTAGAGGAACGCAAACTAAAAGTCTGCATCCGTGCATTCATTTGTGATACACCAGCGCGGTCTTTTGTGTGCGGAATCAAAGGTCACAATGCCATAAATGGCTGCAGCAAATGCGATCAAAAAGGAAAAAAATATTTCAAATGTAACTACGTTTAGTAAATTTGTAGGTAAACTACGTACTGATGACGACTTTAAATACAGGCGTGATCGGGACTTTCATCAACTCAAATTTCAAAATATGCCAATGGCTCTAGAAAGTGTAGGAATCAAAATGATAACTCAATTTCCTATTGACGTAATGCATTTGATTGATTTAGGGGTTATGAAGAGAATGCTTTTAAGACTACTTACATTGAAAGCAAATGAACGACTATCAACTCAAACAAAACAAGCAATGTCATCTTTAATGACGTCTTTATGCCCTTTTATTTCACGCGAATTTTCTAGAAAACCCCGCCCTTTTGAAGAAATAAAAAAGTGGAAGGCTGTTGAATTTCGCCAATTTCTTCTATATACGGGCCTCGTCGTATTTAAAAAATTTACAGGTGAAGCATTCTTTAATCATTTTTTGCTTCTGTCGTGTGCTTATCGTATTTTAATTCGCAACAACAATTCTTTAAATGAAATACTTCTGGCTCACAAAATGATAAAACAATTTGTGCAACAATTTTCAAATTTTTATGGTGAAACAGGAATAACTCATAACGTCCATAATCTTTTACACTTAAAAGAGGTTGCCCAACAATATGGGACTCTTTCTAACATTACCGCATATCCATTTGAAAATGCTATGTCCACTATTAAAAGATCAATTAAAAAGCCGCAACATATTGAGCAACAATTGTTTAATATTTTCTCCAAATTATCATTAATAAAAACCCCTGACAATAGAAGATTTAAACGTAGTGCAATGGGTAATATAGTATGGTACAAATTAGAGGGTTTATTTTATAGTACAAAACTTCAAGATAGTTTTTGTTTACTTTCTAACAACATTCCTAATAAAATTGCAGAGTTTTATGAAAATCATACATTTAAGGCTCACGTTTTTGTTAACCCAAAGAATATGTTTTCCAAGCCCGTACGATCGCAAGATCTTGAATTTGAATCTGTATGCTGAAGAAACTTTTAAGGTGGAGCAAATACGTGGTAAATTACTTTGTTTGCCATATGAAAATGAATTTTTGCTTATTTCATTTGCTCATTTCTTTTAAGGTTGCTCAATATTTCAATTAAAAATTGTTTGTCCTTATTAAAGTATTAAAAAAATTATCAATAATTTCTGTTATTTATTGCTTTCCAGTGTTTGATTTATTTCTTAACATGAAACGCTCTAAGGTAATTAAAGAGGCTAACGATATTAAACCTTCAACAGCCGTGTTAATGTTATCTAAATTAGAAAAAATACAAGAAGATATAGAAAAACTTAAAACAGGTATGTTAAAAAATATATCTGTGGCATTTTTACAAAACATCTTAAGTCGAGATAAGATAGCAAAAAAATTTTTAATAAAAACACGGTAAAAAAATAATCTTTTATATTAAAAAATAAAATAAACCAAAATTAAATAAAAATTTCGTTGATAATACAAAATTTTAAAAACGTTAACAAAAACAGTTTTTTCAACTTTTTAAATTTTACTTAAGATGTTTTGTCAAAATGCCACAGAAATATAGTTATAATGAAATAAAAACTTGAAGGTTACTATATATTTAGAAAACTACAGTATGGATTTGGTTCAGGAAATAAATAAATTAAAAGAAAATATTTCTGGACAAAATAAAATTATTGTGGATCTTCTTTCTGAAGTTAATGTATTATTAAAAGCAAATTTAATGCCCGAAAACGTACAATCCAAATATTTAGACACATTTCCTATTAATTCTATTATGGACTTGGAGGACATTGAATTACAGATTTCTTCTGAAACGACGGAGGCAATGGTAAGTAATACTAACGTGAAAATTGTAAAAAAATGTATAATATGTATCTATTTTCTATTTTTTCAGACTTCCGCAATAAAAAAACTTATAGGGCATAATGGAATCAAGAAAAGCTTAGATGTAATTTTTGATAAAACACTTTTACTGGATTTTAATGTTGATGGAAGACAACAAAAAAAACGATTGCTAGATTATCCAAAATTAATAAATGTAATATATAGTAAGTTTAATTATTTGATATAAAATCAGTTTTATTACAATTTTTTGTATAAATCTTTTATGTTTTGACAGAAAGCGTTTATAAAGAAGAAATGTTGACTAAAAAAGCATTTTTGGAGGAAATAAGAAAGGGCATACGCTTGGTTAAAAACAAACACTATAAAAATATTTCAATCGGAAAGAGAAGTCAATCGAACTCATTTTTTAATGATGATGAACCCTATTCATCTTTACAAGATGACAATAATAGTAGTGTGTTAAACACGTCTCCAAATGTTTTATCGTTTAAAGATCTCTATTACGATTACTTATGTAAATGTAAATAATTTTTTTTTTATTTATACAATTGCTTTGTCCCGGTTCTAGTCAGATTAAAAGGCTTTTATAAAAATACTCAGGAATTGTCAAAAAAGACTCAAGTGAATTTATTTTTTTGTATTGATTTTTATCTATATTTTATTGTTTTTATTAGTACATAAGTAAAAGTATATATGTATGTGTGTATACATATGATTTTTTGTATTTTGTCAATATTTAAATACATAACTCTGTATATATTCTTTTTTTTTGTAGAATTACTACCTTTTTTTTTAATTAAAAGTAAACATTTTGGAAATTACATTGGAATTACAATAAAAATACTCAAATATATTTTTATTTTAAATATAACTTCCCCAACGAATATTTTTATTTTGCTTTCAAAAACAGGCAATTAGTGCCTGTTTTACAGGGTAAAATAATAATTTTCGTTTGTGAATTTATATTACAAACAATGACAAATTTCAGTTTTTTATTGTTGTTTCAACACAAAATTTAATTTTATTCTGAAAAACAGGTAGTAAAAAAATACATATTTGAAGTATTTGTAAGCATTAAGTTCAATTGTTATTTATTACCTTTAATGAAAATTAGTATGTACTTAATTTTCTTAAAATTCTCTTTTTTAGTTTTCCAAATAAAAATAAATACTTGTTTTGTGAAAAAATACACCTATTTGTTTTTTTATTAATCGAAAGACAAATTAATGCTTCAGATATAATTATTTAAATACATTATAGAATGCATGAAATGAATGCATGATTCGTTTGCTGAAAAAGATCAATCAGAACATGCTTCAGATATAATTATTTAAATACATTCTAGAATGCATGAAATGAATGCATGATTCGTTTGCTGAAAAAGATCAATCAAAACATGCCTCAGAAATCATTATTTAAATACATTCTAGAATGCATGAAATGAATGCATGATTCGTTTGCTGAAAAAATTAATCAAAACATGATTCCGCGTACTCATGATATAATATATTTATTAGTGCTTCATTATTTGCACATATTTCATGTAGTGAATTCACATAAAGAATAACTGTGTGAATGAAGCATACATTGGATTCCGACGGCAGAGCTTCTACGTGAGGAATCCCATACAAAAATCATGTAATATTTCACAGAAATGGAAGCGATTCACAACTGATCTCTGCCTTACAAACCTGCTTCCGAGTAAGCACAAATTTTTGCTGGGATTTTAACGAGTAATAGCTGCCACATAAGGAAATTACAGAAAAAGTGTGTCTGTAGCATGAACTCTTCACCTTACAATTTTTTGTCACACTAAACTTCAAAGTCTATATAAAAAAAGCTCTAATATTTTTGTCAGCGTTTTTTTTTTATATGAAGTTTGACGTTTATTATAACAAACAAATTTCAGGTGAAGAAAACTCACTAATAAAAACGAGGTGAAAAAAATTTTAACACTACGAAATATATTAAAAACGCAAAATACAAAAAAATAATAACACGGAAGAGTTAAGTATTTTGTTCTTTGTAGATTTTTGCAGTGTTTAATTATTTTGCTTTTAACATTTTAATAAAATATGCAAATGTCTTTAAAGGTATTTTGATAACAACAAACATTAAAGTCGCACTTAGGGTGTTCAATTAATCGGGTTTTATTGTTCGATTTAACGATTTATCGATATTTGCCATTTTTTACTTATTCGATTAAACGAATAAAAATTTCGAGTAATCGAATAATTCTTAATCCAGAAATTTTATAAATTACGAAATTTCTTTTCGATAATTTTAGAAAAAATTAGTACTTAGATTTTAAAAGAGTCAATATAAATTTGAATTTTTTTAAAGTTTTCACGGACATTCCATCCTTTGCTATCGATCGAAATATCTTGTTTAAAGTATTTATTCATTGGACCACTTGTAGCCCCTTTTGGTTTTTAATACGACCCTGTCTTTAAAAACGCCCCTATCGACTTCATTCTTTAAGTTTCTATTATTTTTCCACGAACAACACTTAAAAACCCGAAAAACTAGGGTCATTTCACTTCATTTCGATAAATTAATATAAATCTTGAGTTAACATACCTTTGTCGTTTTTTCTTTTGTTAAATGAATTTTAAAATAGTGTTCAAAAAATGTAACAACAATATAAGCTAAATTACTCACTAAACATGACTTTTTTTTCTTAAATTCCAATGGGCGCATACATTTGGTTTGTTTTCTCGACTTAAAACTTTAAAAAATTAATAATTCATTTCAAAGAAATGCTATACATTATTATCTTTCGATTAATCGGTATAAATTCTTCGATTAGTCCTTTAATCGAATCTAGCCATCTCCAATTAATCAAACAATTAATCGTCTAAGATTGTTCGATTAATCGGACAAGAACATAAGTATTATGAGTAGATCTATAAGTAAAGTCATTTCATCAGATGAGTTTAGCTATAAGTCAATGCGAGATAATCAAGTTAAGTTGATAACTAAAACAATAGAGTCATACAGAAAATTAGGTAAGTATCAAACGAATCAAACAATATTATGTTTTATTATGAAACTTTCATACCTATCAGGTAAAGCAAGAGAAGGCTTATATTCAGGCTTGCCAGAAGAATTTAGATTAAAAGTGCCAAATCGACCATAAAAAAGTGTTAAATTGTTCTACAGTGAAAAACAAAAGTGCTAGTATTGTAACATTGATATTTATGAAAATGTATAATGAAAAATTTACATTTAAAATTTTTTTTAAATATTTATTTTGTTTAATATAAACACTTATTCGAATGTTACATTATAAAATATTCTATGACGATTTCTTTTCTGAGAAATATGTTGCATTAATATAACATCTTCTACATTTTTGTGTTCGTTTGTGCAAAAAAATACCACTGTGGGAAAAATTTTCAAGTTCTTTTGTGAATAAGTTGTTGAAAAACATGCAAAACATGTTGCTTATTTTACCCTTACTTTTATTTAAGGTGTTCATACTGCTCTGTTATACAACTTTGGTACTTACTACTTTGTTTGTTGAACCAATGTTTTCTTTCTTTGTCATAATTCATACAGCTCATAATTTTGTAAAAAGATTGTTTTAAAACAAAATATAAAAATATTTCCAAAAAAAAGACTATGTATATTACACTAGTTTACAGCCAAAAAATACCAAGAACGCCACATGCCTAGACAAGTTAATTGGGACCTCCTGAACACGAAAAACGCTGTAATTTTTTTTTCTAAGTACCGTTTTTTAGATAACGGTACTTTTGTGTTTTTCAGTGTATAGTCCCACTTAAACCCTTGTGGAGCCCAACCGAAAAGACCGAAGTTGCCAAAAGACAGTCTTGCCATGAATCACCTTAAACACACATTTCCGAGAGCCACAGCGAGCAAAATTGAAGCTGGTATATTTGATGGACCTAAATTACACTTCTTATTTAGTCATTTGGATATTTTCCCACGAACTTGGGCTCCGAAAGTGATGAACAAGGTGAAAGATTTCACCAGGAAATGGAAAAAATCGAGAGACGTTACAAAGGCTGGTGGGATGAACAAATGATGGCGGACTATTGCTGGTTCCTCATTCGCGAAGATCCATCCGAAAAAAACGCAAAAGTTCAAAACGCTCGTCATTTTGATTTAAATTTTTTGAATTTACGCCGAATATAGTGTGTGAGCAATGAAGATGAAAATATTGTCGTTCCACAAAATTCTTAATAAAAACTTTATTATTCATCCGATTTTTTTCAAATTACGCTTTAAATGTTAGTAATTAAATAAACTATTTGGTAAAAAAATAAAACATTCCAGATCTTTACTAAAATGTAGAAAAAAAACGAAATAAAAATGAAAAATTTTAAAAAAAACGTAAAAATAGGCAAATTTTGAACTTTGAGGAGTTATAACTCAGCCACTTCATTTCAGATGCAGCATATCGACTGAAAAGGCATTCAATTACCTTTCCAACGATATGCTTTTTGTCTCGATCGGACTTTTCGGTTGGGCTCCACGAGGGTTTAAGTGGGACCATACATCGAAAAACACAAAAGTACCGTTATCTAAAAAACGGTACTTAGAAAAAAACAATTACAGCGTTTTTCGTGTTCAGGAGGTCCCAATTTACTTATCTAGGCATGTGGCGTTCTTGCTATTTTTCCAAATTAAAAATTTGTAAGGCAGTCTTATAATCGTTTTAATTTTTCTAAGCCATTAGTGATGCCAATATTTGTTGCCAAACAGTAATAGAGTGTAGAAACCGCTTATATAGGTTTTAAAATCGCTCATGGAGTACATTTATGATAAAAGTGTAATAGTTGTAAATTAAATCAGCTAATTTTGCTCTATTGAAGTTGCACAACATGTAGCACTTCGAGTGATTATAAGTCACATTAGAAAGTGTTACATGTATGTATATACGGTAACATATTTTTCTCAGAAAAGAAATCGCCATTAAATAAAGTTGTTACAACTGTAAATCATAATCCGTTTGATGAAATTAATTTATGGCGATTTCTATTCTGAGAAAAAAATGCTACAATATATGCATGTAACACTTTTTCATGTTACCTATAATCACTCGAAGTGTTACATGTTGTACAACTTCAATCGAACAGAATTTGCTGCCTTTATTTACAACTATTACACTTTTATTATTAATATAGTTCATTAGCGATTTTTAAAACTATTCGACTATTTGCTGCACACTTACTTTAAGGTTTGGAAACAGACATTGACATCACTTATTGCTTGAACAAATTTAAAACGATAATAAATACATAGAATTTTCCACCAAAATAAAAAAAAACGATTTAATTCAAAATGGAGTATGCCGTCGAAGAATATTTAGATGTAGAATTCTTTTGACAAAACTTTTAAAATATTATTACAAACAAAATAAAATATTGGTTGTACAAACAAAGTAGTAAGTACCAAAGTTGTAAAACAGGGCAGTATGAACCCTTTCGTAAAAGTAAGGGTAAAACATGTAACATGTTTTGCATGTTTTTCATCAACATTTTCACAAAAGAACTCGAAAATTTTTCCCACAGTTGTATTTTTTGTACAAACGAACGCAAAATGTAGAACATGTAACATTAATGCAACATTTTTCTCAGAAAAGAAATCACCATTAGTTAATACTCAAAATTTTTTAACAAGGGAAGAAGTTTACCTTGGAGTTTACGTTAAAGAAAAAATTTCTCAATTTGAAATTAATGTTGAAGCTCACAATCAATTTGTTGATAATTGTGTGGGATTTTATGTTGAATTATGCATTCAAATAAAAAAAAGATTTGATTTCGGAAATTCTGTTACAAAGAACTTAAAATTAATAACTCCATCAATTTTTTTAAACAAAAATATTTCTTTACTTCCTTTGCTAAAAAGTTTTCCTAATTTGGTATCTAAAGAGAAATATCAGTCAATAGAAAATGAAATTAGAGAGTTAAGATTTAAAAATTTTGACGAAAAAGATTTCGATATCAATATCTTTTTGAAAAAAATCAAGTCAATGAAGCTGTTAAATAATAATAATGCATTCCCTAACTTATGTAATTTTATTAATGACTTAATGGTTTTACCAAATTCGTCAGCTAACGTTGAACGAATTTTTAGTCAAATAAATTTAAATAAAACTAAAATCAGAAATCGTTTGGAAACAAAAACAATTGAAGGAATTTTGTTTACAAAGGATTATTTGAAAATTAATTCTTCAGATTGTTTCAGTACAAATATTACAAAAAGTTTATTAAATAAACACCGATCAGATAACTTGTACGATTAGGATTAGTCTTAAACTATGATGATTAAACATACTTATTCATATTATCTATAAAGTATATGTATGCAGTATGTTCATAGCTGTTTATGGTAAATTACTTACAATTTGTAGCTCTTTTTCAAAAATAAAAATATGTTAAATTTTTTAATATTTCAAATACAAAATCGTCTAACTTTTAATGTTTGAATTTTAAAAATGAAACTGTTATTTTTATCGCACTATTTTATCATATTGCTTTCGCATTTTTTAAGGAAAAATTTAAAAGAAATAAAAAGAATTTTTTGTTTGAACTATTTTATTTATTAAAACATATCTAAATATTAATAACAGAATTTCTTTCGATTTTAGTAATTATTGTTATTAAGTTTAAATAACACAAACATTTTAATAACAAATTTGAAATTTAAATTGCTTTTATTTTAATTTTAAAATATAACTTAAAATTAAAAAAAAAGTATTTTAATTTTGTATTTAATTTAGATCTTACAGCTATGGTGTATACATATATTTCAAATACTTATATATTATACTTGTTTCTAATTCAATATTTATTTTTAATTGTTTTGTTTGAAAAAAAGCTGTTGAACTCTTTTTTTTTTGTACAATAAAAAATGCTATTTTTAAATAAAAAATTAAATTTGCTTTTGATTTGTACAATTTAAATATGTTGACGAATTTTTGACGATTTTTTAAAATGTTCGTGACGATTTTGACGAATTTTTTTAAAAATTTTGACGATTTTTTAAGAAAAAAGACTAACAACCCTGCGTATATTACAAACGGAGACCAATTACAAACGCCGTTACATGCTCGAAATGCTCCACATTATTAATTTACCACCAGACAAGAGGATGAATTTTAAAGTTGATACTCTGAATTGTGCTCTTAGCTACAGACATTTGATAACCAAAGCAAAGAGAAGAACATAATAACAAATTGTTTGACATAATCAGTATAGGTTTTGATGCTGAAACGTGAAGAGCTATTACTCCTTTATTGTGGTTAATGTTAATTTTAATGTGAGTTATTATGTTTTTGTCGATCTTCATTACATTGTTTTTTTATTTATTGTATTCTAAGTATTTTTTATAAAATTTAATGTTTTTTATACTGAGTATTTATATATTGTTTTGTTATTGTTAAATTTTAGTAAACATTCCCTGATGATGATATTCAAAGAATATCGAAATATCGGAAACAAATAAAGAAAAATTTTACATACAACAGACCTCGAGCTTACCCTGCGGCCACACGATCAAGTTGTTCTTGATAGTCTTTTACATATACTGCTTGTCAAAATTTACAAAAGTTGAGAGATGTGACGTAGGTGGCACTCAATTTACTTTCAAGATGCCATAAAAAAAACAATTTATAAAGACAAACATGTAATCAGCTGTAAAATTGAAAGTAAATTGCCAAACAAATGGAAAGGTGAAATTGAAAGCCATCTCGTGGTCAATTTAAAAAGTGTAAGTGTGTTAGTAAAAAAATGAGAGAGTTGAGTAAATTGAATGGAATTGAAAGGCAAAACTTGATCGTGTGGCCACCAAGTTAATCATTTTAACTAAATATTGAATTTTAAAGGTCGAATAAAAATAAAACTTAGGAAAAATTATTGTTAAAGCTAAGGCACGAGCTCTATGTGTTCCTTTGTCCTTCAAGTTGTGCTGAAAAAGGTCAACAAGAAAAAGAAAGACAAAAAATGAAAAAAAACAAAAAATGTACTTTGGACTTCAAGGAAAAAAAATTCTTGCGAGTTATTTTAATCTACAATGAATAAAATTTTCCAGCCGAACGAGAACATTTTGAATTTTATATGCTTTGCTGCTTCTCCATTGTCTATAATTCATGACAAGAGTTTCAAAAACTTATTTCCCGGCAAAAAAATTCCAAGCAGACGTACAATAACAAGGTTGCTTTTAGATACGCAAAGCGAATGTATAAACGACATTATAATTAACTTAGAAAAAGTTGAATACGTCTGTATGAATGCTGATGTGTGGTCCAGTGGGAAAAAATCATTTTTTGGCTACACCTGCCCCTGGCTTGATTAATGCCCATTGACAAATTTGTTTATACAATAACCGACAATGGATCAAATTTTATTAACGCTATAAAGGAATTCGGTGTTGATTGAAGTAAGGGATAACTCATTTCGTTTTTAAATAGTTGAAAAAGTGAAACACACATGAAGCTATTTTTCTCGAAATGCAGTTTTTGTGTTATGCCACTATTCATGCAAGTGCGCAATCTGTGCATATCATTTTGAAAACATACAGTATCAATCAATCATTTACTGATTACTGCATTTTTTTACACAAATCAGTAAAATTTACTGAATACTGATTTTTTTTCAGTAATCAGTACTTTTTACTGAATACTGATTTTTGTTTTCAGTAAGCAGTAAAATTTACTGAATACTGTTTTTTTTTTTTGTTTTTCAATAATCAGTAAAAAATAAAAAAATACTGAAAAAGTACTGGTACTGAAAAATGCCCATCTATGCCAATTAGAAACAATAGCAATTAAGATGGCGTTTATTTATATAGCAATACTGCGGTGATGTTAGACATCGTTGTGTAAACAACAAAAGCTGTCTTCACTTTAAAAAATTATGTGTTCACAAGAAATTGTTTGTTGTTTTAACAGCGGTTAGATATGAATATTACATGTCGATTTTTTCCAAAAAGTGAAAACATACAAATTTTGAGTTAATACACTATTGTTAAAAAAGTGTGATATACATATCTAAAATTTTATAAAAAACGTGTATGTATAAATGTTTTCTTTTGTTTGTAAATTTTATTTTAAATTTATAATTTTTAATCCAAATTTTTAATATTGTAATTAATTAAGCTTAAGCTCATCAAATTTAATTTTCATTAATTTATTTTTATGAAGAAAGGAATTTTACAACATAAAAATTAATTAAAATTGTTATTGATAATCTTTAATTCATGACTGTGGCCGGCAGGTTACCATGAAATGTTTCGATCGCAACCACTCGATCTCCTCAGATGGATTTGCCGTCTTATAGTATGTTCACATTTGGCTTCTTAAACGCGTTTAAGCAGTTCGAACGTGATTAAGCTCTAATCACTTCAAAATCGGGATGATTACCCATACATTGAAGTGATTTGTTCAGGAGGTCCCAATTTACTTATCTAGGCATGTGGCGTTCTTGCTATTTTTCCAAATTAAAAATTTGTAAGGCAGTCTTATAATCGTTTTAATTTTTCTAAGCCATTAGTGATGCCAATATTTGTTGCCAAACAGTAATAGAGTGTAGAAACCGCTTATATAGGTTTTAAAATCGCTCATGGAGTACATTTATGATAAAAGTGTAATAGTTGTAAATTAAATCAGCTAATTTTGCTCTATTGAAGTTGCACAACATGTAGCACTTCGAGTGATTATAAGTCACATTAGAAAGTGTTACATGTATGTATATACGGTAACATATTTTTCTCAGAAAAGAAATCGCCATTAAATAAAGTTGTTACAACTGTTTAATATTTCAATAACGTCATTTTCATCTTCCTCATATACCAACTCATTTTGGTACTATTCAGATAAACCGTTGTTTTTACAATATCGTCCGATTTGTTTAAAGTGTGGCAACAAACGTTGTCTTACTTTGCACCTTCTCTTATGCGTATAACTGAACATAACAGTTCTGTTTTCATTCTAGTTCTCAGCAAGGTCCATCCATGGGTCTTTGGTTCAATATGAGGTTGCCGCGCTAAACTTTCTGAATAGCTGATGGGCTTTTGTCCAAATGTCTGAGAAAACATTAATTTGCTTCTCTAAAGACGAACGATGTTTTTGTAGTGTGGCGAAATTATTTTGGTTGATAGATAGTTCAGAAAATCAGACTTTGCTCTAAGCATCACATACAAATTTACAAATAGCAAATAATTGCAATTGATATTCCGGAATAAGTATAAAAGACAAAAGTGCCAGAATTCCAACGATCATTACTGAGTGCTGGCAGTGCTCTAATTTTATTATAGGGAAATAATAATTTTTAAAGGTATTAAAAAGGTTTGGCGAATTTATATAAGTATTGCATGTCACACTTATATCACTTTTTTAAACATTTTTATACAAATAACATTTATTAAAATTTTATGATAAATCAAATGGCTATATGATCTTAAAAAAAAATAATTGCGTTTGATGCGAAAACTTTTATGTGATTAAAAAAAAAAAAATATGATCTTTTCGACTATGCTATGCCATTTTTCCTATTTGCAAAAATTGCAAAAAGTTATATTTTTCTTGTTACAGAAACTACATATTACCGGTCTAATTCATAAAAATTTCTTGTTTCAGCTTTAATGCTTACAATAGTTATCAAACACTTTTCGTTTTATAAACCATTAATAAAAAGTCTAATTTATAAACGCTTAATAGTTAGTAGTGGATTAACAATTAAACGTTTATATTACTTTTGTATTTTTATGTTGTAATAGTGATGCATACCTGCAACTAGGGATGAAACGATACGAGTAAATACAAGTATCATACAACGAACGAATTTTAAGTGAATTTCTGTTTTGTTTTCAATTTTAAATGACGAAAAAAACCAACAACCAAACTAAAAAATCATTTCGCTTAATATCAATATTTATTTTGATTAAAATACCACATCTTACAAAAAACAGTTTTTTGCTATGTCTAGTAGTATAATTAGTTTATTTTGTAATATTAAGACCATTTTAAATCTCACTAACTATTAACAAAAGTAGGGGTTACGCTTATTTGATCAAATATTTGGTAAGTGTGACCGTAGCTTTACTATTGAAATAGAAGCGAAATATGTAAATCATTTATTAGCAATATCAAATTTTTACTGCTCGAACTCTGTAGGTTCCAAAAAAGATTATACAGCTTTATGTTTAATGAATAATTTAACCAATTTTTATTATAAATTTTTTTATACGCAGATGTTTTGAAAATAAAACCTCCAAGGTTTTTACAAAACATTTTTAGCCACATATAACTGCCAAAATATTTTAGGTTCCAATGTTTTTACCTGGAACAATATCATTTTCCTCAACAGCAATGTTGTAAAGTACTGCTAGGGCGATAATCAATGTTTTTCCTTTTGCCAGATAAACCGTCAACCCATCTTAACAGAGTTTCTAGTGCCTATCTTTGCAGCTTTATATTTGTTCTCCTTTTCATTCTGTGGTTTGAACTCTCCGCTTTCAAGTTTGATAGTTGACTCATTTAAAATGCGGCAGTCATGAGTGGTAAAAGATTTATTAATTATGTATTTCCGAAATATAATTTACCTGAACATTCAGGGTATACTAACCCTTTCTGTTTATATAATATTGGGCTAAATTCCCGCCGGTTTTTTTGATACGTATGTGCGTACCAATAACGTCTGGGAAATTTTTAAATGTCTTAAATTCTCTCATTAGGATGGCTCCCTCTATAAGAGATGAAGGCATATTAATTTTTATATTGCCCCAGCGAGCTAAGGCACGAGACACTCTGACTGAAATTCTAAACACTGTTGCTTGAGAGAACCCATGAAGATCGGCCGCATCATCCTAAATCTACAAATTGTTTTTTTAATTTAAATTTAATTTGTTATTAGCGCTTTTTTGGTAATTGCTAAAACTAGTTTTTAAATTTATAAAATTATAAATTTAATTTTGTCGGGTGGTTTCTGGTAGGCACATTTTTAAAAAAATTTAGTTTTAAATCAATTCTATATAATAATAATGGCGCCTTCTTTTTTAACATTTAATACCTTGTTTGATGCCTCGAATATATTAAGAGATATCGAGTTCTAGCATTGCCTGATATTCTTAATTTTACAGTTCTCTAAACATTGTTTTGCTTCATTCGTCACTTTTTGTGCTAATTCATATGATATTCAATGCATGTAGAACAAAACATTTTTGTTCCGTGCGGCAAACCAGTAACCAACAGATGATTCACTATGTGGTTTCTACTTTGTGTTTGTTTTAACAAATACTTTACCCATTTGAAAGACATTTTAAAATAAAATTGTAAAGAATCGTAAAAAAGGTTTGCATTATTTGAAATAAATCTTAATAGCTTTTTATATTTTATGCAAAAAGTTATAACGACTTTAAGTTTCAACCGAAAACATATCTCGCGACCCACGATATTTTTAACAAAAAAAATCTATCGAGCAGTTTATATTTAAAATAAATTCAAACATTAGTTATTGTTTTTCTAGAAAAAACATTTTATTTTATTAAAATAAATAAGAAGACAAAAATGTTTGCAAAGTAAATTATTTAAGTTGGAAATAAAACAATATATTTCAACATGTATGTATGCAAAAACTTACAACAAGCAAGTAAGAAAGTATACTCGCTCAAGGCCTCCATATGATCATAGTATTTTAAAAACAAATATTTGAGAGTGTACCCTATTTGAGACCCATGGCCAATCAAGGTCGCCAGAAGAGAACTATGCTTCGAGGTTAAACATTTTATTAAAGTTGTTTGTGCCGAATATATTTAGATATCTTCATATATATGAGATTTGTTTGCCTCTAACCGATTTAAGCAAGGGGGTTTATATGGGACCTATGGTTTAATTTTGCCTACCAACACAAGATTTTGTAAAAGTTATCGTCGCCAATTTTATTGTCAATACCAACATTTATAAGGAAGTTATGGTATTAAAAGCTATTTTCGGGAGTAGTATTTGTATGGGAGCTATGGTCAACGATTCCAATAATATTTGTAAGATGATTTAGATTGCAATAAAATAAGATGATACATGTAGTTGCATTTGTGTGCCCCGGTAGGCTAGCTGGTAGTAAGCTAGTCTATCAGCGCTGGGGCGGCGGGTTCGATACCTGCCAGAGAAACTGGTTTCTTTCCTGCAGACAAGCGAAGAGCTTCGCGGGATTAGCTTAGGAAATTAAATAAAAAAAATTATACTACTTACAGTATCGTACGTAACGACCTTTAAAAGTTTATAAAAAAAAAAGTTCCCATCAATACTTTTTTCAACAAATATCTTGCTTTGAACTATTATTTTAAAACACCTGCGACTAATCAAATACAAATGGCATAGACATAAATGATTTTACACCACGTACATGACATTCAAATAGCCTTCAAAACAAAGAAAAAATATACCGCTAATCGAACGCTATAGTTATTCTTTCCTAATGTATCTTGTTCATTGTTGTTGTAACATTAATTTTAATTATATTTCCAATGTTGCCAATATCAGAATTTAATGGGCAGAAAATTGAAAATTGTTGATAGCAGCTACTTAAAATGAGTCAAAGAGAAAGTGGAATTAAACTTTTCTATTTTGCTTTTTAAAAACTGTAATAAGCTATAAGTACCTCTTTGACATTCTCATGGAAATGCCCATATGAGACGATATTTAAACATACAAAAAATATGTTACATGTAATACTAGAAAAAATTTACAAATTTTGTTACATTGGTTAATCGATTGAAGTTAATCGAAAGAAAAATAATTTCATGATTACATATTAAATGCCATGATAGTTTGACACCGGGCAACACCAGGTTTTAACATCTAGTTTACTTATAATTTTATTAAAACAAAGGTTTGAAATGTATCAATTCTCTTTATAGGCTATTATAAGAATTCAAGGAATAATTGGGCACGAGGATGCAGATGCACATCAGTTTATTCAAAATAAAAAGAACATACGAATATTGTGGTTTTTATTTTATTTTTTCCTTTAACTAAGTACAGCTTTTAGTTGATTACAATATTATAAGAGGAGGTGTAAAATCACACTTTTCAAGACGCCATTCACAGTAAGAATCTTTGTTATAACTTCCCTTAACGTAACGTCTTTCATTATCCATCATCTCTGCAGCGCACATGTAAAGCTCATTTTGAGAAAAATATACACGATCATCATCCAAATGCTCAATGTCCCACATGCCATATAAACTTGTCTTCAAACCAAGAACCATTTTATCTTCTGGGTCTATAGCGTAATACGGAAGGTAATCAGTACCCTGTAGAGTTACCTTAAGTTTTTTTCTGTCAGCTGGATCAACTTCTATAAATTCAGCCTTAATATTGGCTGCGATTTTCATGTACTTGTCGGGACTCCAGATCCAAATGCCGCGACCTTTTGAGTTCCACTTATCATAATCGGATGTATATATGTAATACGAATATTTAACATTTATTAGACAAAAACTCGGATCAAAATATAACAACCTAAAATGTTTAGGCAGTATTTTTATTATATCTTTAAAACTTGATTTTAAGCTCCGAGTCGGGCCAGCGTCAATTTCCACTTGTGTTATTTTATACAATATGTACGAGAAGCTTTGTAAAAATTCGTCTTTAAATACATGTTGTCCTTCGCTTACATTCTTGTAAAGTTTCTTCGGTGCAAGCAGCGTAATTTTAAATAATTCCGGGTACTCTACATCATAAATAGACCATAACAAGTCAGGCAACAAAAGTACACTTTGCTTTGAAACAATTTTATTAAAGGCTTTGTCGAATATACTTTCAACAATTTGCTTAGGATAACGGTTATATATCTCTTTAAGTTTGGCTTCAGTTGAGGTAATATTATTCGAAGCTATATCATTGGCCAATAAATTTGCATATTTAGTTATTAGATCTGGTTCCATTTTAATGCAAATTTTGTCTAAATCTTGTTGTTCTGTTTTTAATATATTGGAGGCATTGGCCAATATATCTGCATAATTAGTTATTAGATCTGGTTCCCTTTCAGTGCATAATTCGTCAAAGCCTCGTCGTCCTGCTTCCAATATTTTGTAGATTTCACTGTTTGGCTCTGACAAGTCGTCACTAATGCCACAAACCGGCAATGATTGTAGAAAGCAAATGAGTACAATCGTCAAAACTATTTTGGTTGCTCTCATTTTAAAAAATTTTAGTTAACTGAAATCGATTCTTTTTGCAGCTGATATTTATACGTTTTCACTTGGATCTTAATAATATTTATTTTATAACTAATGCTGATATATTTATTAACGTAGTAGTTAAGAAGTAAATGATAGTACAAATTTCGTTAACGGGCGTAAAAAGTAATACAATAATAAGTTTTATTAATACACTAGCTTAACCCGGTATAAAAACTAGTGAACGGAGGTCTCAGCTTTACACACTGAATGTTTTTACAGTTATTTTTGATATTCTCCCTTAAAAACCTGCTTCGTCGTAAGATAATTCCGTGGCACTTAAATTATTAATTTTTATACCCTCCTTGTGAAGAGGGTATACTAAGTTTGTCATTCCATGTGAAACTTTTTTATTATTCATCTCAGACCCCATAACGTATATACACAGAAAAAATTATTGCCGAATTATTTTCAAACAAACGCTTGTTTGAAAATATTTTTAATTTCTATAAATTTTTTTACTGATTCAATCAATATTTTTGTTTGATTTTTATTTAACCAACAAAAATGTGGACAACTCTTCAAAAATATAATAAACGCGTTATTGGTGTCAAGTTTTCATAATTTTGTATGAAATATTTAACGCTCTTTAATGTTGTCGTCTTTTTGTATTTTTTTATTTGATCGTAAGCAACACTTCTTTATGTGAAATATAAAAACAACAACAAAAAACACACACAGTCTATTTTTGGACGCTTTAAAAAAGTGCAACTATAAGAAAAACAATAGCAGAAACAACATTATAAGAAACAAAATCCCGTATTCAATTTTTTAAAACTGTTTGGTTAAATACATCAAATACGACAATAAAATGATGATGATAAACATGTCGAGTCGGTCTGCTGCCAAGGAAAGCATACAGCAACAGTGAGTGAAGAAGAAAAAAAAGCATTGTGTGTATAAATTATTCCAACAAACAAATGTGTCTCAAAGCCAGGCGCCGGCCGCTCTGCTCTGCTTTGCCTTTACCTTCTACAGTGCTTGCTTGTGTGCGCGTGCGTCATTGCTTGTGCAAAAAAAAACTTTTTTGTTTTTGTTATACCTATGATTTTCAGTAAACTATTTGTTTGATTCAGTTAAATTATTTGTTTGAAAAAATCAGTGTTTTTTTTCAATAAACGAAATGCAAATAAATTGTTTGAATATGCAAATTTGTTTGTAGGACCGATTTCAGACAAAAAATGTTTTGATTCTACAAATTTTTTGTTTGAATTGGAAAAATAATTTTTTCTGTGTATATTCTGGCTCCTTGAGTAATTCAAAGTCGATTTAGCCATGTCCGTCTGTCTGAACAAACTTTGTGTCAAATTGCTTGTAGTTATCCTAAACAGTTTGAAATCCAGCAGAGTCGGTTCTGTAGGATCAGAGCTATGTATCAAAATGTAGAACCACCACCTTAAAAATTGATAATTTTGTTACAAAAACTAACGTTAATGCTGAAACAATGCACGGAATGATATAAGATTTTGCAAAAAATCGTTTTATTCGACTGGAAATCACACTCACATCGTGCAGATCGGTTCATAATTTACCTTAGGCTCCATATAAACCCAACTACCGAAAAACAGTTAAGTACGCCAAAACCGTAATAAATAAGGCTATCATAATCGAATTTGGTACTTCACAGTTTTATAAGACTAGTAATGACACAGTGAAATTTCGTGAAGATTGGTCCATAATTTACCCTAGGCCCCATATAAACCCTTCTGCCGAAAAACAGTATAGTACGCCTAAAACCGTAGGACTAGAAATAGCATTAAAAAATTTCGTGATGATCGGTCCATAATTTACTACAGGCCCCATATAAAGCCCACTCTGGTAAATTAATTAAATATGGCTAAAATCTTAGTAGATATATTTATTGTGGTAAAATTTTTTCCAAATTAGTTTCATTTGGCCAGGAAAAATGTCATGCAATTTTGTGATATACGGTCCATAATTTACCATAGATCCCATTTTTAGCAGCCTTCTGAAATTCACTGTAAACGCTAAAACTAATTTCACCGCTGTTTTGTAATTTATGTTTTTTAAATACCAGAAATCACTCTGCAGAATTTTAGGATGATTGGTTCATAGCATACCATGGCTCCAATATAAATTCCCCTGCTGAAAATCATTTAAGTTCGGCTTAAACTGTTACGAATCATGATATTTTTCTCAAGCTAGTTAAAATTGCTAAAAAAAAGCATAAAACTTTCTGATTGTCGGTCAATATTTTAATATAGGCCTATGCTGCAACCAATTTTAATGCTGATGTTTGTTTTTATAAAGATAAATTATTAATAAATAGATATCATATAGATATCACTTCTAAAACATTCGAACTGTCGGTGGAGGGTAACAAAGATACGGCAAAGCCGAATATAGAGTTGTTTTTATTTAAAAAGAGTGGCTCCTACCAAGTTTGAACATTCTCAATATAACAGTTCTTAAAATCTGCGATATTTAACATTGGCGTCCTACAGGGGTACCATTTCCCCTACTGATATTCTATTTAAATTTCGCGGCTTAGAAGATCCTACAGCAAAAAGTTAAAGCAAATCGAAAAAATCAGTAGCTTATTTTATTTTCGGAGCTCAAGTGACGTTACTGTAAATATTTCAGGAACATCGATTAGGTAGTTTAGGCGTCTATAAGCCAACAAACAAACATACAAACAGATAACCGTTTTTAATTTTTATATAAAGGGTGTTTAAGGGCCGATGTTGATTTTGAATAAAACACAAATTATTTAGGAAAGTATTGTCATTTCTTTTTATTATTGAACTATACCAATATTATAGTTCAATAATATGCCGAATTGTCGCATCCTTTAGCTCCTGAATTGTTGCTGGCTTATCGACGTACACCTTTTCTTTTAAATAACCCCAAAGAAAGAAGTCCAACGGTTTCAAATCACATGATCTTGGCGGCCAACTTACACCGCCACCATGTGAGATAACACGGCCATTGAATTTGTCGCGCAAAAGAGCCATTGTTTCGTTAGCTGTGTGGCAACTGGCACCGTCTTGTTGAAACCACATATCGTCCAGATCCATAACATCCAATTCAGGCCATAAAAAGTTCGTAATCATCTCACGATAGCGAAAAAACACGGATTAGTATTCGCCCAAATGCGGTAATTCTGCTTATTGACGATTCCAGTGAGGTGAAAATGTGCCTCATCACTGAAGATGATTTTCTTCGAAAATTTATCATCCACTGTTGCCATTTCTTGCCACCATTCTGCCCATTGACGACGTTTGGAATGGTCAAGAGGCTTTAGTTCTTGAGTCAATTGCACCTTGTAAGCATGTAAATACAAGTCTTTATGCATAACGTTCATCAACGACGAGCGTGAGAGGTGCAATTGTTGGGCACGACGACGAGTTGAGATGGACGGCTCTTCAGCCACACTATCGCGAACAGCAGCAATATTTTCTGCAGTACGAGCTGCACGAGCATGCACTGGTGTTTTTACATCTCCTACAGGCCCGGTTTGCTGAAATTTTTGCACGATTTTCGGATTGTACGCATATTTGGAGGATTAAATTGACCGAAAAAATCACGAAGTGCACGATATGCATTTTGATTTGATCGCCCATTTTCATAATAAGTCTGAATAATTTTAACACGTTGATGATTGTGGATCTTTCAATTGTTCAAATTGAGTTAGTTTGAAATTGAGAAATGTCAAATGAAATTCAGAAAAAGACTTGACGTTTAGGTGTCATTCACATTCAACATCGGCCCTTAAAATTTAACCACCCTTTATATAGATTGCCAATGTATTTATAAGAAGAAATTTACACATAAATGTGTGCATATGTACCTTGTATATAGATAATATTGATTACTTATCGATATATTATTTTATTTTTAAATGTATAACTAAATTAACTTTCTGTTTTTCCCGTTAACACTGTAAGTTGAATACAAACTTAAAAAAGGAATATCTCTTGATTTTGACCAAATCTTTTAAAACGGAGTATACCACTGCATTCTAAGGCCCAAAATTAAGTTTGGTTGTCTCGGCATTTTTCTGTGTCATTTTGAAAGTTACAATTTTACTTACAGTGTTATTATTTAGACATGATATGTTTAGATAAACTTCAAAAATTATCACGATTACATTATATTATTGTAAAATATTCCTTAATCTGTGGCTTGGAACTAAAACGGCCAATATCAATTAATTGTTATCAAAGTTATTTTTGAGAATACAAAATTTATTATTAATAAGATATCTGTATGACGCACAGAGGATTATTTGGCCTGAAAAGCTGGCCAACATTATTAAATGTGATTTTTGAATTAAAAGTTTTAGTTTTTTGATAGTTTTAGGTGTAGTATGATATAAAAAGTCTAGTGGCAGATTTTGAAAAAATTACACTGCGCAACAAAAAAAATTTTCTCTACCCTAGAAATAAAAGTACGTGGACTATATGGATTTTGATGCCCTTAATTCAAATCTGTTTTCCGTTTTTCTCTAGTACGTAAGGATTTTCTTTTAAAGGCGTGGCAAACTTCACCCCCTAAATCGTTGGGTTGCCTTATATATTTTGCCATAACTTGAAAACGTGTTCTCCGATTTTAATAGCAGGGGGATCAGAAGATGCACCGGAAAATTCTGCTTAAACTAACCATACACATTTATTTTATATCTATTACTATTTTGGAGTTATTAAAAATTTAATGGCGAAAAAAAAAATTTACATGCAAAATGCGTCAAATTTTTTGTTTTCAAAATGCAATAAAAAAATTTAAGAACCAAAAAGTTTAAATTTTTAAGATTTTTCTAAAAGCCACATTCCTAAGGAATAAAAGTTGGTATAAATCGCAAAACTCAATTAACAAATGTTGATTTTAAAGGTTTAAACTCATTCTTGACAGACTGTATGTACATTGTACATACATACATATGATTTACAGTCTAATTAAAAAAAAAATTTTGAAAATTGTAAGGCTCTTATAAAACAGTATTTTTTTATGAAAAAAGGCTTTATTGTATTTATTTTATATTATTTAATACTTTATAAACGAAAAAGTTAAACTAATAAAAATTCCTTACTAATTATTATGTCGTATGTGTATCCTCATTAGCTGCATCATCGGTGTTAGGAAGAAGAAGTGTGATCGTTTCTGATGAAAAAGCTTTTTTATTATTCCGTTCTCTTTGCGTACTGCAGCTTATAAAAGGGTCACTGCTCAGAAATAACCTATTCAAGACATCTCGATTCGTATCGCTTCTGCAGAATTTCCTCGAATAATTCGTACGTTATAATCGTAAGTGCTTATTTCTGGTCTCGGAAGCTTCTTCTGACAATTGTCCAATTGGCAAGATTGCTTGCTTTATAACACTACCGCCATGAATAAGAATCTTGTGCATCGTAGGACTCATGGGGTGCCAGTTGTAAAGTTGCACATATATTTCGGCAGTTTTATGTGCATATTCCCCAAATTTCTCAATATTAATTCGGTGTCCGCTAGTTATTGCTTCCAATATTATTTTCAGGCGGTTGATTTATTCTTCATTTATTCCAGTGATTTTCAATGCAGTTGCTGGGTCCGAAAAAAATCTTCTTGATGTGATGTCATCATAAGTGCTACCGTATCCTGGTTTTGGAACATCTACAAGTATTCCTATCTCGTCTTTAAGATTTTTGGATGAATATCTTCCTCTCTTTAACAATTGCTTTATCTTCATCGCTCCTTGCTTGCCACTTTTTAATTGGCAGTTTATATGAGAGATGAAGTATGGATTCTAAAAAGCGTATGCGTGCATGTAAAGTTGATAGTCCAAAACTCAAGGCATCACAGTTCAGAGGAACATTCTTCTGCAACGCGTTAAAATCTTTCGAAGTTTGACCGCTAATGTACCTCCTCATTGTCGGTTTTTTGTCCGTTGCAGCATTGCATACTTTTCCGTCGACCATTGTCATTACCATCGTGTGTTTAATTTGTGCAATTTTTCCATTACACGGTTTCAATTGATTATTTATGTATCCTATTTCTTGCTTCGTGATGTCAGTTGTTTCCTGCACAAAACGGATGCGGATTGGTCTACACAGCCTAGTTGAGGATAGTGTTTGATTTCGCCATATCGTTTTTATTTTTCCATTAGTATTTGTGATAAGTTTAATTGGTACACAACTGCTTTGGAATATATTAGCGTCACTAACATCTTCGTTTTCGAATTTCTGCTTATAACATGATTGGTGCGATCCGTCACAGCCCCATTTGGTTATAAGTTCCAAGAAATTTAGCTCTTCATAGTCTAACTGCTGCAAAACCTCTTCAAGGTATATACATAAACGTGTTGCTGTGTGGTCGAGGAGTGCTTGGAGCTTCACTTCCGCTAATGTTTCAGTAACGGTTATGGCATCTTCATTGCGATAAAAATTTTTTTTTTTTCATTTTTTAGTAACGCTTTTTCGTGAGCTCTGCATTTACAAAGAGTGCTAAAGCTCCTTCCGCTGAAAGTATATTCACAGGGTTGACTTCAGAAGTTGTTAATGATCGCTTGCAAATTCTTGCTTTTCTTGGGGATCTCGTTATATCCATTATTAATTCAGACGCATCATTATGTCCCGCTGCTCTTTGACTCATGGATGCAGCAAATGTGATCTCCTCTGTTGTTAATTGGTGACGAACTTCTTCAGTTTTTCTCCGCTTTGTTCTATCACTAGCTTCATTAAATTCTTTTCGTGGTCGCCCTGAAGACGAACTGCCAAATACTGGTATTGTTACAGTTCCTTTCAGCCATTTAGCGTTTGTGCTTAAAAAGCGGTCCTCTTTTCGTTGTGCCGAAAGCCAATATCTTTTGAAACAATTTTTCAAACACTGCTTCAGTGCTAATATGTCCCCATCCCCTTGACATTTTGAAATTTCGCTCAATTTTCTGACCAAAAAATCCAATTTCTCGTCAATGGTTCCAGCATTAGATTTTTTCACTATTTGGAATAGCTGTAATCTTGTGTAAACTTGTTCCATGTTGACTCTCGAAGTTACAAAACGGTTTTGATAAAAATTGTGTGCAATAACCCTTTATAAGTATTTTCAAGCGCATGCTTTTATGCCTTAATTGGATGGTAGCCTGATACCTGGGTGCCCATGTATTTTTTATGTACCTGTATTTATTTTTTGTAAACTTATTTTTTCCATTAATGCTTTTAACCTTTATGTCAACAGCAGAAAAGTTATACTTACGTCAACAGCAAGCATACCCGGGTATGCAAGCGCATTTTATATACGAATTCACTCGTTTTTGTTTTTTTTTTTTTTTTTTTGTTTTATTTATGTGTTTGTGTTTTTTTCTACTTTGATTTGTTTTTATGCAAAATTACTTAAAATAACGGGGGTTTTAGCAGACTTGTAAAACTCTTACATCTTTAAAATAAACATGCAATATTATTTTATTTTAATTTTTTTCATATACATACCATAGTTGGGGGTAGTGCACTAAATATTGATTTAAATCAGCATTGCACTATCACTAAATAAAACTGCAAAGAAATTAGTTTGCACTCTTTTTTACCAGCTTTAGTGATGATTGTTATTTTTTAACTACCACTAAAAAATTTTGAGTGATATTGCAAATTTTTTCACTATCACTAAACGCAGATTTGAATGCAAAAATCTGCACTCAAATCAAATAGTGCAAAATTCGGACATGCAATCAAAAAAGCTGCATACAAATATTGTCTCACTAAAATTTAAAAATGTAACTTTGTATGTGCATGTTTTTTTGATTTCTTTTGAGGATATACATAAGTAAAAACATTAAACAAAATGATATTTTGTCAAAAACGGTATAATTATTGGCTTTAGTCATGAAAAAACAAGTTTTTAATTTAAAAATTAGTGCACCAATTTAAGTTGCACTCAAATGAGTGAAGAAAAAAAAAGTTGCAATAAGCTGATGATTGCTTTATTTTAAATCAAACTACTTTTTTTTTAACATCACTATCACTCATGTTTAGTGAGGCTGCAAATTTTCAATTCATCACTCAACATCAACAAAATAATTGCAATATTTTTGCACTATGACTAAGTGAGTTGAAACTACAAAATGAATGCACTACCCCCATCTATGATACATACCCAGGTACATATGTAGCTGTTGACATAAAGGTTAATAATTATTCTATTAGGTACGTACATATATTTATTTTTTTAACAAATAATGTTTTGTAGAGCAGGTATATAAAAGTATCTTTTATGGGGATGTGTGGGACATTCCCTTAAAACTATTATGGATAATTAAGAATTTTTGCAATTTATAATTACAAATAGGCAGGTATTAATATTGTGAAGTGTTAAAAGTGATGTGAATAACAGTTGAAATCAATAATTCAAAATATAAGAAGAAGTGCCCGATGAGCAAAAATTGAAGAAATATGAAAATATAAAAAAATCGTCAAAAATAATGGCGCAAACTTGCGCACACTTTTTTTTGGTTTCTAAAATTAGAGATTCCAAATTTTATTGTGGTATCAAACATAATTCGTAGACATGCTAACCTCACTTTTAAAAACCTCTTCTTTTCCTTTTTTTGCAAAAAAATGTGTATAATTTGTTTTTTTAGCTTTTGAACGAATTGTTTCAACATGAATATTCAACATACATATGTATTTTTTTTTTCTTTTTAAATAACTTTTGATCAAACCTTTCAGCGAAAAAAATAATCTGTGTTAAACCTTCATTCGTTTAGCCGCAAAAAAAATATCATATAAACATCCAGAAACCGAAAAAAAAACATTTAAATCTCATATTATTTTCTTCACTTTCCTTACTTTAGCAGGGTCTCAGAGCTACAAATCGCAACCAAAAGTCTTCAAAATTTACAATATAATGTAAAATATTGTTGTCTGTCGAGCTGCGTACTTAGTTCTTAAGATTTCTTTAAATTTAGTTTTGCCTTTTTGGCCAGCTTTTCAGGCCAAATACTCCTCTGTGTGTAGGGATGCAAACGATACATCGATGTTTAGAAAACATCGATGTATCGTTCATAAACATCGATATTAACATCGATGTTTTGATGGACGATATATCGGCGATACATCGGCATCAAAACTAAAAAACATCGACATCGTCCATTTAATATTTTCATTTATTTAAATTTTTTTTTAATGATATTTTAACCATTTTTAATTTAATTTTTTTTTAATTTTTTCAACTAAGCTCTTATTTAAAAAATATAAAAAGTGTATTTCAAAGCATAGCAGTACAAAGTAGGCACGGCACGTAAATATGTAGATACAGTTATTTCCGCTTAATAGAGTTCCTAAAAATGAACGACTTTTGACGCAATTAAACGGGAACTCAATTAAAAAGTACTCGCTTAATTGAATCACCGACGCAATTAAAACGAAAATGGCCTAATTGTGCAATATGTGCAATAAAGCGAAACACCCATGTGTAGATAGAAAATAAAACTCATTTCTTTATTTATTTTATATAACAAAAACATGACTTTCTTGCCGCAAAATAATTTGTTTTGACGTTTGTGGAGCAAAAACACATTAAGTAGAGGGAAGCAATTAACCGAAACATTTGCTCTTGATTTTCGCAATGCGGTCCTGTTTTGCGAAATAATTAAGCGGGTGACGCAATTAAACGGAACTCAACTAAACGGGTATTTTTATATAGACAATTATGCTGAATGATTTCGTTTTTTAGTGCAATAAATCGGGAAACTCAATTAAGCGGGGCTCAATTAACCGAAAACAACTGTACTTACTGTACTAGGGGTAGCACCTTTTATAAGTTGAAGAAATGTTAAAACAATTTTGGAGACTGCAAGTGTGAAGGCCCAACTATAATATGCGTCAAATCATATTGTACTGAAGAAAACTTTCTGTTAAGTTTTATAAATCTGTAATTTGCTTAAGCAAGGTGTGAAACTGATTGCACTTTCTGTACGGAGTCAAATGTTTTTTATTTTGTTTTTTTGTTTTTAAATGCATTTGCCAGGTTTTTTTGTTAATTTTTAACGGAAGCTTAAGCAAGCTTATGCATATTACAGTTGGGCCTTAAGATTTTCAGTACCAAAGACGAATTTGAGCAGCCCGTAAGTATAGCTGCAAAGTAGTTTATAACATCGATGTTGAAACATCGATGTATCGTATTTTTTACCGATGTTTTTAAGTATCGATGCTTATCGTGGAAACATCGAAGTTTTTAAACATCGATGTTTTTTAGAACGATGTTGCATCCCTATCTGTGTGATGTGCCAAACTCCCAATTTTTTATATTTGATAAATACACTAAAATTAATTGTTGAGGGAAAGCTAGCTGCTATGCGCATTTTACTGGTTGCTTATGCCAGAGCATCAGGAAACCTTTTCCAAAGATTTTAGAAAAGCTAAAAATATAATACAAATAAAACCCTAAAGCGAATAAGAATGTGTTTATCTTATCTTACATTCTAATATATTTTCATTGAGGTTCTTATCTTTTTCAACAAAACACAAACATTATAGGAACAATATAATGGTTTAAGGCTTAAGAAATACTTACGCACAAATAGGGACAAATTCAAAATAGTGTATATGCTTAAAGTTTAAAAAGCGGTTTTGAGTTACAAAACATTTATTTTGATAGATATTCAACTCGCATCCCACTAAGCGACTAAAAAGCACTTAAAGAAAAGGAAACAAGCTATCTCTTGAGCAACAAAAAATTGTTTTTGCAAAAACAAAGTAAAAAAAGGTTTGTTTCGAAAGTTTGATGAAATACCTATCTATTTAAGCTACTTGGAACAAATTTTATTTCATTAAATTTTAAAATTAATTTAAAATCTTTCAATTCAGTTGATGAAGTTGTCAACTGAGTTGAAAGACTTAGTTGACAACTGAATTGAACCGTGTATGGGGCGCATAATAGAACTAACCTTAGTGCAAATATTGTCTTAATCGGAAGTCATCGATTTCAAAACTTGACGTGAAATTTCCCTTGTTGTTGAAATAATAGCTCAAGACGATTCATGGCAGAAAAAGCGTTTTTAAAAACGAAAATTTTTTTTAAAAAAATATGTTTATTGGCTCATTTAATTCAACAAAAAAAATATTAAAAATATTTTTATTTATATATGTATCTATTTCAACAAAAAACAAACATTCTTTCTATAATGAATATATTTTTAACGAAAGACGTATTTAGAATATTGAAGAAGTAAGAAAGTATGTATAGTTGGTAGAGCCCGACCATATGATACCCTAAAGCACAGTCAATGGTAAATTTTGGATCTACCAGCACTAACTTCACATCTTTTAGAAGCACCAAAAATTATATCAATAGAAACATTTGTAAGAAAATAATTATATAAAAAACTATTCTCGGGAGCTTTGGTCAAATATGGACCGACTTCAAAAAGGTTCGGAAGTATGCAATAAAATATTTAAAAGTCAAGTTTAATCTCAATTCCATTATAATAGGTTTTCAATAAGCTTCGTCCTCGTGGTAATTGCGACCTGTACTTTGCGCACAAGTTTACATGGTTAGGCAACAAGCGAGTCGGAAGGATTCCGTTATGTAGATAGATTTAAAGTCGATAGCTGTTAATAATATTGTAGTGGATAGTATGTTGTCTTTAAATTCTGTTACTATTAAATTATTTTTAATAAATTTAATTGTTTACAAAAAAAACAGCTTTTTTTGTAAAGTTGAAAGCGAAAATAACGAAACAAAAAGTTTTTAAAAAAATGTGCTTATTTCTTTATTTAATTCAACAAAAAAAATATTAAAAATATTTTTATTTATATATGTATCTATTTCAACAAAAAACAAACATTCTTTCTATAATGAATATATTTTTAACGAAAGACGTATTTAGAATATTGAAGAAGTAAGAAAGTATGTATAGTTGGTAGAGCCCGACCATATGATACCCTAAAGCACAGTCAATGGTAAATTTTGGATCTACCAGCACAAACTTCACATCTTTTAGAAGCACCAAAAATTATATCAATAGAAACATTTGTAAGAAAATAATTATATAAAAAACTATTCTCGGGAGCTTTGGTCAAATATGGACCGACTTCAAAAAGGTTCGGAAGTATGCAATAAAATATTTAAAAGTCAAGTTTAATCTCAATTCCATTATAATAGGTTTTCAATAAGCTTCGTCCTCGTGGTAATTGCGACCTGCACTTTGCGCACAAGTTTACATGGTTAGGCAACAAGCGAGTCGGAAGGATTCCGTTATGTAGATAGATTTAAAGTCGATAGCTGTTAATAATATTGTAGTGGATAGTATGTTGTCTTTAAATTCTGTTACTATTAAATTATTTTTAATAAATTTAATTGTTTACAAAAAAAAACAGCTTTTTTTGTTAAGTTGAAAGCGAAAATAACGAAACAAAAAGTTTTTAAAAAAATGTGCTTATTTCTTTATTTAATTCAACAAAAAAAATATTAAAAATATTTTTATTTATATATGTATCTATTTCAACAAAAAACAAACATTCTTTCTATAATGAAAATTTTTTTTTAACGAAAGACGTATTTAGAATATTGAAGAAGTAAGAAAGTATGTATAGTTGGTAGAGCCCGACCATATGATACCCTAAAGCACAGTCAATGGTAAATTTTGGATCTACCAGCACAAACTTCACATCTTTTAGAAGCACCAAAAATTATATCAATAGAAACATTTGTAAGAAAATAATTATATAAAAAACTATTCTCGGGAGCTTTGGTCAAATATGGACCGACTTCAAAAAGGTTCGGAAGTATGCAATAAAATATTTAAAAGTCAAGTTTAATCTCAATTCCATTATAATAGGTTTTCAATAAGCTTCGTCCTCGTGGTAATTGCGACCTGCACTTTGCGCACAAGTTTACATGGTTAGGCAACAAGCGAGTCGGAAGGATTCCGTTATGTAGATAGATTTAAAGTCGATAGCTGTTAATAATATTGTAGTGGATAGTATGTTGTCTTTAAATTCTGTTACTATTAAATTATTTTTAATAAATTTAATTGTTTACAAAAAAAAACAGCTTTTTTTGTTAAGTTGAAAGCGAAAATAACGAAACAAAAAGTTTTTAAAAAAATGTGCTTATTTCTTTATTTAATTCAACAAAAAAAATATTAAAAATATTTTTATTTATATATGTATCTATTTCAACAAAAAACAAACATTCTTTCTATAATGAAAATTTTTTTTTAACGAAAGACGTATTTAGAATATTGAAGAAGTAAGAAAGTATGTATAGTTGGTAGAGCCCGACCATATGATACCCTAAAGCACAGTCAATGGTAAATTTTGGATCTACCAGCACAAACTTCACATCTTTTAGAAGCACCAAAAATTATATCAATAGAAACATTTGTAAGAAAATAATTATATAAAAAACTATTCTCGGGAGCTTTGGTCAAATATGGACCGACTTCAAAAAGGTTCGGAAGTATGCAATAAAATATTTAAAAGTCAAGTTTAATCTCAATTCCATTATAATAGGTTTTCAATAAGCTTCGTCCTCGTGGTAATTGCGACCTGCACTTTGCGCACAAGTTTACATGGTTAGGCAACAAGCGAGTCGGAAGGATTCCGTTATGTAGATAGATTTAAAGTCGATAGCTGTTAATAATATTGTAGTGGATAGTATGTTGTCTTTAAATTCTGTTACTATTAAATTATTTTTAATAAATTTAATTGTTTACAAAAAAAAACAGCTTTTTTGTTAAGTTGAAAGCGAAAATAACGAAACCAAAATTTTTTTAAAAAATGTGCTTATTTCTTTATTTAATTCAACAAAAAAAATATTAAAAATATTTTTATTTATATATGTATCTATTTCAACAAAAAACAAACATTCTTTCTATAATGAAAATTTTTTTTTAACGAAAGACGTATTTAGAATATTGAAGAAGTAAGAAAGTATGTAAAGTTGGTAGAGCCCGACCATATGATACCCTAAAGCACAGTCAATGGTAAATTTTGGATCTACCAGCACAAACTTCACATCTTTTAGAAGCACCAAAAATTATATCAATAGAAACATTTGTAAGAAAATAATTATATAAAAAACTATTCTCGGGAGCTTTGGTCAAATATGGACCGACTTCAAAAAGGTTCGGAAGTATGCAATAAAATATTTAAAAGTCAAGTTTAATCTCAATTCCATTATAATAGGTTTTCAATAAGCTTCGTCCTCGTGGTAATTGCGACCTGTACTTTGCGCACAAGTTTACATGGTTAGGCAACAAGCGAGTCGGAAGGATTCCGTTATGTAGATAGATTTAAAGTCGATAGCTGTTAATAATATTGTAGTGGATAGTATGTTGTCTTTAAATTCTGTTACTATTAAATTATTTTTAATAAATTTAATTGTTTACAAAAAAAAAACAGCTTTTTTTGTTAAGTTGAAAGCGAAAATAACGAAACCAAAATTTTTTTAAAAAATGTGCTTATTTCTTTATTTAATTCAACAAAAAAAATATTAAAAATATTTTTATTTATATATGTATCTATTTCAACAAAAAACAAACATTCTTTCTATAATGAATATATTTTTAACGAAAGACGTATTTAGAATATTGAAGAAGTAAGAAAGTATGTATAGTTGGTAGAGCCCGACCATATGATACCCTAAAGCACAGTCAATGGTAAATTTTGGATCTACCAGCACAAACTTCACATCTTTTAGAAGCACCAAAAATTATATCAATAGAAACATTTGTAAGAAAATAATTATATAAAAAACTATTCTCGGGAGCTTTGGTCAAATATGGACCGACTTCAAAAAGGTTCGGAAGTATGCAATAAAATATTTAAAAGTCAAGTTTAATCTCAATTCCATTATAATAGGTTTTCAATAAGCTTCGTCCTCGTGGTAATTGCGACCTGTACTTTGCGCACAAGTTTACATGGTTAGGCAACAAGCGAGTCGGAAGGATTCCGTTATGTAGATAGATTTAAAGTCGATAGCTGTTAATAATATTGTAGTGGATAGTATGTTGTCTTTAAATTCTGTTACTATTAAATTATTTTTAATAAATTTAATTGTTTACAAAAAGAAACAGCTTTTTTTGTTAAGTTGAAAGCGAAAATAACGAAACCAAAATTTTTTTAAAAAATGTGCTTATTTCTTTATTTAATTCAACAAAAAAAATATTAAAAATATTGTTATTTATATATGTATCTATTTCAACAAAAAACAAACATTCTTTCTATAATGAATATATTTTTAACGAAAGACGTATTTAGAATATTGAAGAAGTAAGAAAGTATGTATAGTTGGTAGAGCCCGACCATATGATACCCTAAAGCACAGTCAATGGTAAATTTTGGATCTACCAGCACAAACTTCACATCTTTTAGAAGCACCAAAAATTATATCAATAGAAACATTTGTAAGAAAATAATTATATAAAAAACTATTCTCGGGAGCTTTGGTCAAATATGGACCGACTTCAAAAAGGTTCGGAAGTATGCAATAAAATATTTAAAAGTCAAGTTTAATCTCAATTCCATTATAATAGGTTTTCAATAAGCTTCGTCCTCGTGGTAATTGCGACCTGTACTTTGCGCACAAGTTTACATGGTTAGGCAACAAGCGAGTCGGAAGGATTCCGTTATGTAGATAGATTTAAAGTCGATAGCTGTTAATAATATTGTAGTGGATAGTATGTTGTCTTTAAATTCTGTTACTATTAAATTATTTTTAATAAATTTAATTGTTTACAAAAAGAAACAGCTTTTTTTGTTAAGTTGAAAGCGAAAATAACGAAACCAAAATTTTTTTTTAAAAATGTGCTTATTTCTTTATTTAATTCAACAAAAAAAATATTAAAAATATTTTTATTTATATATGTATCTATTTCAACAAAAAACAAACATTCTTTCTATAATGAAAATTTTTTTTTAACGAAAGACGTATTTAGAATATTGAAGAAGTAAGAAAGTATGTATAGTTGGTAGAGCCCGACCATATGATACCCTAAAGCACAGTCAATGGTAAATTTTGGATCTACCAGCACAAACTTCACATCTTTTAGAAGCACCAAAAATTATATCAATAGAAACATTTGTAAGAAAATAATTATATAAAAAACTATTCTCGGGAGCTTTGGTCAAATATGGACCGACTTCAAAAAGGTTCGGAAGTATGCAATAAAATATTTAAAAGTCAAGTTTAATCTCAATTCCATTATAATAGGTTTTCAATAAGCTTCGTCCTCGTGGTAATTGCGACCTGTACTTTGCGCACAAGTTTACATGGTTAGGCAACAAGCGAGTCGGAAGGATTCCGTTATGTAGATAGATTTAAAGTCGATAGCTGTTAATAATATTGTAGTGGATAGTATGTTGTCTTTAAATTCTGTTACTATTAAATTATTTTTAATAAATTTAATTGTTTACAAAAAAAACAGCTTTTTTTGTAAAGTTGAAAGCGAAAATAACGAAACAAAAAGTTTTTAAAAAAATGTGCTTATTTCTTTATTTAATTCAACAAAAAAAATATTAAAAATATTTTTATTTATATATGTATCTATTTCAACAAAAAACAAACATTCTTTCTATAATGAATATATTTTTAACGAAAGACGTATTTATGATATTGAAGAAGTAAGAAAGTAGGTATAGTTGGTAGAGCCCGACCATATGATACCCTAAAGCACAGTCAATGGTAAATTTTGGATCTACCAGCACAAACTTCACATCTTTTAGAAGCACCAAAAATTATATCAATAGAAACATTTGTAAGAAAATAATTATATAAAAAACTATTCTCGGGAGCTTTGGTCAAATATGGACCGACTTCAAAAAGGTTCGGAAGTATGCAATAAAATATTTAAAAGTCAAGTTTAATCTCAATTCCATTATAATAGGTTTTCAATAAGCTTCGTCCTCGTGGTAATTGCGACCTGTACTTTGCGCACAAGTTTACATGGTTAGGCAACAAGCGAGTCGGAAGGATTCCGTTATGTAGATAGATTTAAAGTCGATAGCTGTTAATAATATTGTAGTGGATAGTATGTTGTCTTTAAATTCTGTTACTATTAAATTATTTTTAATAAATTTAATTGTTTACAAATAAAACAGCTTTTTTTGTTAAGTTGAAAGCGAAAATAACGAAACCAAAATTTTTTTAAAAAATGTGCTTATTTCTTTATTTAATTCAACAAAAAAAATATTAAAAATATTTTTATTTATATATGTATCTATTTCAACAAAAAACAAACATTCTTTCTATAATGAATATATTTTTAACGAAAGACGTATTTAGAATATTGAAGAAGTAAGAAAGTATGTATAGTTGGTAGAGCCCGACCATATGATACCCTAAAGCACAGTCAATGGTAAATTTTGGATCTACCAGCACTAACTTCACATCTTTTAGAAGCACCAAAAATTATATCAATAGAAACATTTGTAAGAAAATAATTATATAAAAAACTATTCTCGGGAGCTTTGGTCAAATATGGACCGACTTCAAAAAGGTTCGGAAGTATGCAATAAAATATTTAAAAGTCAAGTTTAATCTCAATTCCATTATAATAGGTTTTCAATAAGCTTCGTCCTCGTGGTAATTGCGACCTGTACTTTGCGCACAAGTTTACATGGTTAGGCAACAAGCGAGTCGGAAGGATTCCGTTATGTAGATAGATTTAAAGTCGATAGCTGTTAATAATATTGTAGTGGATAGTATGTTGTCTTTAAATTCTGTTACTATTAAATTATTTTTAATAAATTTAATTGTTTACAAAAAAAACAGCTTTTTTTGTAAAGTTGAAAGCGAAAATAACGAAACAAAAAGTTTTTAAAAAAATGTGCTTATTTCTTTATTTAATTCAACAAAAAAAATATTAAAAATATTTTTATTTATATATGTATCTATTTCAACAAAAAACAAACATTCTTTCTATAATGAATATATTTTTAACGAAAGACGTATTTAGAATATTGAAGAAGTAAGAAAGTAGGTATAGTTGGTAGAGCCCGACCATATGATACCCTAAAGCACAGTCAATGGTAAATTTTGGATCTACCAGCACAAACTTCACATCTTTTAGAAGCACCAAAAATTATATCAATAGAAACATTTGTAAGAAAATAATTATATAAAAAACTATTCTCGGGAGCTTTGGTCAAATATGGACCGACTTCAAAAAGGTTCGGAAGTATGCAATAAAATATTTAAAAGTCAAGTTTAATCTCAATTCCATTATAATAGGTTTTCAATAAGCTTCGTCCTCGTGGTAATTGCGACCTGTACTTTGCGCACAAGTTTACATGGTTAGGCAACAAGCGAGTCGGAAGGATTCCGTTATGTAGATAGATTTAAAGTCGATAGCTGTTAATAATATTGTAGTGGATAGTATGTTGTCTTTAAATTCTGTTACTATTAAATTATTTTTAATAAATTTAATTGTTTACAAAAAGAAACAGCTTTTTTTGTTAAGTTGAAAGCGAAAATAACGAAACCAAAATTTTTTTTTAAAAATGTGCTTATTTCTTTATTTAATTCAACAAAAAAAATATTAAAAATATTTTTATTTATATATGTATCTATTTCAACAAAAAACAAACATTCTTTCTATAATGAAAATTTTTTTTTAACGAAAGACGTATTTAGAATATTGAAGAAGTAAGAAAGTATGTATAGTTGGTAGAGCCCGACCATATGATACCCTAAAGCACAGTCAATGGTAAATTTTGGATCTACCAGCACAAACTTCACATCTTTTAGAAGCACCAAAAATTATATCAATAGAAACATTTGTAAGAAAATAATTATATAAAAAACTATTCTCGGGAGCTTTGGTCAAATATGGACCGACTTCAAAAAGGTTCGGAAGTATGCAATAAAATATTTAAAAGTCAAGTTTAATCTCAATTCCATTATAATAGGTTTTCAATAAGCTTCGTCCTCGTGGTAATTGCGACCTGTACTTTGCGCACAAGTTTACATGGTTAGGCAACAAGCGAGTCGGAAGGATTCCGTTATGTAGATAGATTTAAAGTCGATAGCTGTTAATAATATTGTAGTGGATAGTATGTTGTCTTTAAATTCTGTTACTATTAAATTATTTTTAATAAATTTAATTGTTTACAAAAAAAACAGCTTTTTTTGTAAAGTTGAAAGCGAAAATAACGAAACAAAAAGTTTTTAAAAAAATGTGCTTATTTCTTTATTTAATTCAACAAAAAAAATATTAAAAATATTTTTATTTATATATGTATCTATTTCAACAAAAAACAAACATTCTTTCTATAATGAATATATTTTTAACGAAAGACGTATTTAGAATATTGAAGAAGTAAGAAAGTAGGTATAGTTGGTAGAGCCCGACCATATGATACCCTAAAGCACAGTCAATGGTAAATTTTGGATCTACCAGCACAAACTTCACATCTTTTAGAAGCACCAAAAATTATATCAATAGAAACATTTGTAAGAAAATAATTATATAAAAAACTATTCTCGGGAGCTTTGGTCAAATATGGACCGACTTCAAAAAGGTTCGGAAGTATGCAATAAAATATTTAAAAGTCAAGTTTAATCTCAATTCCATTATAATAGGTTTTCAATAAGCTTCGTCCTCGTGGTAATTGCGACCTGTACTTTGCGCACAAGTTTACATGGTTAGGCAACAAGCGAGTCGGAAGGATTCCGTTATGTAGATAGATTTAAAGTCGATAGCTGTTAATAATATTGTAGTGGATAGTATGTTGTCTTTAAATTCTGTTACTATTAAATTATTTTTAATAAATTTAATTGTTTACAAATAAAACAGCTTTTTTTGTTAAGTTGAAAGCGAAAATAACGAAACCAAAATTTTTTTAAAAAATGTGCTTATTTCTTTATTTAATTCAACAAAAAAAATATTAAAAATATTTTTATTTATATATGTATCTATTTCAACAAAAAACAAACATTCTTTCTATAATGAATATATTTTTAACGAAAGACGTATTTAGAATATTGAAGAAGTAAGAAAGTATGTATAGTTGGTAGAGCCCGACCATATGATACCCTAAAGCACAGTCAATGGTAAATTTTGGATCTACCAGCACTAACTTCACATCTTTTAGAAGCACCAAAAATTATATCAATAGAAACATTTGTAAGAAAATAATTATATAAAAAACTATTCTCGGGAGCTTTGGTCAAATATGGACCGACTTCAAAAAGGTTCGGAAGTATGCAATAAAATATTTAAAAGTCAAGTTTAATCTCAATTCCATTATAATAGGTTTTCAATAAGCTTCGTCCTCGTGGTAATTGCGACCTGTACTTTGCGCACAAGTTTACATGGTTAGGCAACAAGCGAGTCGGAAGGATTCCGTTATGTAGATAGATTTAAAGTCGATAGCTGTTAATAATATTGTAGTGGATAGTATGTTGTCTTTAAATTCTGTTACTATTAAATTATTTTTAATAAATTTAATTGTTTACAAAAAAAACAGCTTTTTTTGTAAAGTTGAAAGCGAAAATAACGAAACAAAAAGTTTTTAAAAAAATGTGCTTATTTCTTTATTTAATTCAACAAAAAAAATATTAAAAATATTTTTATTTATATATGTATCTATTTCAACAAAAAACAAACATTCTTTCTATAATGAATATATTTTTAACGAAAGACGTATTTAGAATATTGAAGAAGTAAGAAAGTAGGTATAGTTGGTAGAGCCCGACCATATGATACCCTAAAGCACAGTCAATGGTAAATTTTGGATCTACCAGCACAAACTTCACATCTTTTAGAAGCACCAAAAATTATATCAATAGAAACATTTGTAAGAAAATAATTATATAAAAAACTATTCTCGAAGCTTTGGTCAAATATGGACCGACTTCAAAAAGGTTCGGAAGTATGCAATAAAATATTTAAAAGTCAAGTTTAATCTCAATTCCATTATAATAGGTTTTCAATAAGCTTCGTCCTCGTGGTAATTGCGACCTGTACTTTGCGCACAAGTTTACATGGTTAGGCAACAAGCGAGTCGGAAGGATTCCGTTATGTAGATAGATTTAAAGTCGATAGCTGTTAATAATATTGTAGTGGATAGTATGTTGTCTTTAAATTCTGTTACTATTAAATTATTTTTAATAAATTTAATTGTTTACAAAAAAAACAGCTTTTTTTGTAAAGTTGAAAGCGAAAATAACGAAACAAAAAGTTTTTAAAAAAATGTGCTTATTTCTTTATTTAATTCAACAAAAAAAATATTAAAAATATTTTTATTTATATATGTATCTATTTCAACAAAAAACAAACATTCTTTCTATAATGAATATATTTTTAACGAAAGACGTATTTAGAATATTGAAGAAGTAAGAAAGTAGGTATAGTTGGTAGAGCCCGACCATATGATACCCTAAAGCACAGTCAATGGTAAATTTTGGATCTACCAGCACAAACTTCACATCTTTTAGAAGCACCAAAAATTATATCAATAGAAACATTTGTAAGAAAATAATTATATAAAAAACTATTCTCGGGAGCTTTGGTCAAATATGGACCGACTTCAAAAAGGTTCGGAAGTATGCAATAAAATATTTAAAAGTCAAGTTTAATCTCAATTCCATTATAATAGGTTTTCAATAAGCTTCGTCCTCGTGGTAATTGCGACCTGTACTTTGCGCACAAGTTTACATGGTTAGGCAACAAGCGAGTCGGAAGGATTCCGTTATGTAGATAGATTTAAAGTCGATAGCTGTTAATAATATTGTAGTGGATAGTATGTTGTCTTTAAATTCTGTTACTATTAAATTATTTTTAATAAATTTAATTGTTTACAAATAAAACAGCTTTTTTTGTTAAGTTGAAAGCGAAAATAACGAAACCAAAATTTTTTTAAAAAATGTGCTTATTTCTTTATTTAATTCAACAAAAAAAATATTAAAAATATTTTTATTTATATATGTATCTATTTCAACAAAAAACAAACATTCTTTCTATAATGAATATATTTTTAACGAAAGACGTATTTAGAATATTGAAGAAGTAAGAAAGTATGTATAGTTGGTAGAGCCCGACCATATGATACCCTAAAGCACAGTCAATGGTAAATTTTGGATCTACCAGCACTAACTTCACATCTTTTAGAAGCACCAAAAATTATATCAATAGAAACATTTGTAAGAAAATAATTATATAAAAAACTATTCTCGGGAGCTTTGGTCAAATATGGACCGACTTCAAAAAGGTTCGGAAGTATGCAATAAAATATTTAAAAGTCAAGTTTAATCTCAATTCCATTATAATAGGTTTTCAATAAGCTTCGTCCTCGTGGTAATTGCGACCTGTACTTTGCGCACAAGTTTACATGGTTAGGCAACAAGCGAGTCGGAAGGATTCCGTTATGTAGATAGATTTAAAGTCGATAGCTGTTAATAATATTGTAGTGGATAGTATGTTGTCTTTAAATTCTGTTACTATTAAATTATTTTTAATAAATTTAATTGTTTACAAAAAAAACAGCTTTTTTTGTTAAGTTGAAAGCGAAAATAACGAAACAAAAAGTTTTTAAAAAAATGTGCTTATTTCTTTATTTAATTCAACAAAAAAAATATTAAAAATATTTTTATTTATATATGTATCTATTTCAACAAAAAACAAACATTCTTTCTATAATGAATATATTTTTAACGAAAGACGTATTTAGAATATTGAAGAAGTAAGAAAGTAGGTATAGTTGGTAGAGCCCGACCATATGATACCCTAAAGCACAGTCAATGGTAAATTTTGGATCTACCAGCACAAACTTCACATCTTTTAGAAGCACCAAAAATTATATCAATAGAAACATTTGTAAGAAAATAATTATATAAAAAACTATTCTCGGGAGCTTTGGTCAAATATGGACCGACTTCAAAAAGGTTCGGAAGTATGCAATAAAATATTTAAAAGTCAAGTTTAATCTCAATTCCATTATAATAGGTTTTCAATAAGCTTCGTCCTCGTGGTAATTGCGACCTGTACTTTGCGCACAAGTTTACATGGTTAGGCAACAAGCGAGTCGGAAGGATTCCGTTATGTAGATAGATTTAAAGTCGATAGCTGTTAATAATATTGTAGTGGATAGTATGTTGTCTTTAAATTCTGTTACTATTAAATTATTTTTAATAAATTTAATTGTTTACAAAAAAAACAGCTTTTTTTGTTAAGTTGAAAGCGAAAATAACGAAACAAAAAGTTTTTAAAAAAATGTGCTTATTTCTTTATTTAATTCAACAAAAAAAATATTAAAAATATTTTTATTTATATATGTATCTATTTCAACAAAAAACAAACATTCTTTCTATAATGAATATATTTTTAACGAAAGACGTATTTAGAATATTGAAGAAGTAAGAAAGTATGTATAGTTGGTAGAGCCCGACCATATGATACCCTAAAGCACAGTCAATGGTAAATTTTGGATCTACCAGCACTAACTTCACATCTTTTAGAAGCACCAAAAATTATATCAATAGAAACATTTGTAAGAAAATAATTATATAAAAAACTATTCTCGGGAGCTTTGGTCAAATATGGACCGACTTCAAAAAGGTTCGGAAGTATGCAATAAAATATTTAAAAGTCAAGTTTAATCTCAATTCCATTATAATAGGTTTTCAATAAGCTTCGTCCTCGTGGTAATTGCGACCTGTACTTTGCGCACAAGTTTACATGGTTAGGCAACAAGCGAGTCGGAAGGATTCCGTTATGTAGATAGATTTAAAGTCGATAGCTGTTAATAATATTGTAGTGGATAGTATGTTGTCTTTAAATTCTGTTACTATTAAATTATTTTTAATAAATTTAATTGTTTACAAAAAAAACAGCTTTTTTTGTTAAGTTGAAAGCGAAAATAACGAAACAAAAAGTTTTTAAAAAAATGTGCTTATTTCTTTATTTAATTCAACAAAAAAAATATTAAAAATATTTTTATTTATATATGTATCTATTTCAACAAAAAACAAACATTCTTTCTATAATGAATATATTTTTAACGAAAGACGTATTTAGAATATTGAAGAAGTAAGAAAGTATGTATAGTTGGTAGAGCCCGACCATATGATACCCTAAAGCACAGTCAATGGTAAATTTTGGATCTACCAGCACTAACTTCACATCTTTTAGAAGCACCAAAAATTATATCAATAGAAACATTTGTAAGAAAATAATTATATAAAAAACTATTCTCGGGAGCTTTGGTCAAATATGGACCGACTTCAAAAAGGTTCGGAAGTATGCAATAAAATATTTAAAAGTCAAGTTTAATCTCAATTCCATTATAATAGGTTTTCAATAAGCTTCGTCCTCGTGGTAATTGCGACCTGTACTTTGCGCACAAGTTTACATGGTTAGGCAACAAGCGAGTCGGAAGGATTCCGTTATGTAGATAGATTTAAAGTCGATAGCTGTTAATAATATTGTAGTGGATAGTATGTTGTCTTTAAATTCTGTTACTATTAAATTATTTTTAATAAATTTAATTGTTTACAAAAAAAACAGCTTTTTTTGTTAAGTTGAAAGCGAAAATAACGAAACAAAAAGTTTTTAAAAAAATGTGCTTATTTCTTTATTTAATTCAACAAAAAAAATATTAAAAATATTTTTATTTATATATGTATCTATTTCAACAAAAAACAAACATTCTTTCTATAATGAATATATTTTTAACGAAAGACGTATTTAGAATATTGAAGAAGTAAGAAAGTATGTATAGTTGGTAGAGCCCGACCATATGATACCCTAAAGCACAGTCAATGGTAAATTTTGGATCTACCAGCACTAACTTCACATCTTTTAGAAGCACCAAAAATTATATCAATAGAAACATTTGTAAGAAAATAATTATATAAAAAACTATTCTCGGGAGCTTTGGTCAAATATGGACCGACTTCAAAAAGGTTCGGAAGTATGCAATAAAATATTTAAAAGTCAAGTTTAATCTCAATTCCATTATAATAGGTTTTCAATAAGCTTCGTCCTCGTGGTAATTGCGACCTGTACTTTGCGCACAAGTTTACATGGTTAGGCAACAAGCGAGTCGGAAGGATTCCATTATGTAGATAGATTTAAAGTCGATAGCTGTTAATAATATTGTAGTGGATAGTATGTTGTCTTTAAATTCTGTTACTATTAAATTATTTTTAATAAATTTAATTGTTTACAAAAAAAACAGCTTTTTTTGTTAAGTTGAAAGCGAAAATAACGAAACAAAAAGTTTTTAAAAAAATGTGCTTATTTCTTTATTTAATTCAACAAAAAAAATATTAAAAATATTTTTATTTGTATATGTATCTATTTCAACAAAAAACAAACATTCTTTCTATAATGAATATATTTTTAACGAAAGACGTATTTAGAATATTGAAGAAGTAAGAAAGTAGGTATAGTTGGTAGAGCCCGACCATATGATACCCTAAAGCACAGTCAATGGTAAATTTTGGATCTACCAGCACAAACTTCACATCTTTTAGAAGCACCTATTAAATTATTTTTAATAAATTTAATTGTTTACAAATAAAACAGCTTTTTTTGTTAAGTTGAAAGCGAAAATAACGAAACCAAAATTTTTTTAAAAAATGTGCTTATTTCTTTATTTAATTCAACAAAAAAAATATTAAAAATATTTTTATTTATATATGTATCTATTTCAACAAAAAACAAACATTCTTTCTATAATGAATATATTTTTAACGAAAGACGTATTTAGAATATTGAAGAAGTAAGAAAGTAGGTATAGTTGGTAGAGCCCGACCATATGATACCCTAAAGCACAGTCAATGGTAAATTTTGGATCTACCAGCACAAACTTCACATCTTTTAGAAGCACCAAAAATTATATCAATAGAAACATTTGTAAGAAAATAATTATATAAAAAACTATTCTCGGGAGCTTTGGTCAAATATGGACCGACTTCAAAAAGGTTCGGAAGTATGCAATAAAATATTTAAAAGTCAAGTTTAATCTCAATTCCATTATAATAGGTTTTCAATAAGCTTCGTCCTCGTGGTAATTGCGACCTGTACTTTGCGCACAAGTTTACATGGTTAGGCAACAAGCGAGTCGGAAGGATTCCGTTATGTAGATAGATTTAAAGTCGATAGCTGTTAATAATATTGTAGTGGATAGTATGTTGTCTTTAAATTCTGTTACTATTAAATTATTTTTAATAAATTTAATTGTTTACAAAAAAAACAGCTTTTTTTGTTAAGTTGAAAGCGAAAATAACGAAACAAAAAGTTTTTAAAAAAATGTGCTTATTTCTTTATTTAATTCAACAAAAAAAATATTAAAAATATTTTTATTTATATATGTATCTATTTCAACAAAAAACAAACATTCTTTCTATAATGAATATATTTTTAACGAAAGACGTATTTAGAATATTGAAGAAGTAAGAAAGTATGTATAGTTGGTAGAGCCCGACCATATGATACCCTAAAGCACAGTCAATGGTAAATTTTGGATCTACCAGCACAAACTTCACATCTTTTAGAAGCACCAAAAATTATATCAATAGAAACATTTGTAAGAAAATAATTATATAAAAAACTATTCTCGGGAGCTTTGGTCAAATATGGACCGACTTCAAAAAGGTTCGGAAGTATGCAATAAAATATTTAAAAGTCAAGTTTAATCTCAATTCCATTATAATAGGTTTTCAATAAGCTTCGTCCTCGTGGTAATTGCGACCTGTACTTTGCGCACAAGTTTACATGGTTAGGCAACAAGCGAGTCGGAAGGATTCCGTTATGTAGATAGATTTAAAGTCGATAGCTGTTAATAATATTGTAGTGGATAGTATGTTGTCTTTAAATTCTGTTACTATTAAATTATTTTTAATAAATTTAATTGTTTACAAAAAAAAAACAGCTTTTTTTGTTAAGTTGAAAGCGAAAATAACGAAACAAAAAGTTTTTAAAAAAATGTGCTTATTTCTTTATTTAATTCAACAAAAAAAATATTAAAAATATTTTTATTTATATATGTATCTATTTCAACAAAAAACAAACATTCTTTCTATAATGAATATATTTTTAACGAAAGACGTATTTAGAATATTGAAGAAGTAAGAAAGTAGGTATAGTTGGTAGAGCCCGACCATATGATACCCTAAAGCACAGTCAATGGTAAATTTTGGATCTACCAGCACAAACTTCACATCTTTTAGAAGCACCAAAAATTATATCAATAGAAACATTTGTAAGAAAATAATTATATAAAAAACTATTCTCGGGAGCTTTGGTCAAATATGGACCGACTTCAAAAAGGTTCGGAAGTATGCAATAAAATATTTAAAAGTCAAGTTTAATCTCAATTCCATTATAATAGGTTTTCAATAAGCTTCGTCCTCGTGGTAATTGCGACCTGTACTTTGCGCACAAGTTTACATGGTTAGGCAACAAGCGAGTCGGAAGGATTCCGTTATGTAGATAGATTTAAAGTCGATAGCTGTTAATAATATTGTAGTGGATAGTATGTTGTCTTTAAATTCAGTTACTATTAAATTATTTTTAATAAATTTAATTGTTTACAAAAAAAACAGCTTTTTTTGTTAAGTTGAAAGCGAAAATAACGAAACAAAAAGTTTTTAAAAAAATGTGCTTATTTCTTTATTTAATTCAACAAAAAAAATATTAAAAATATTTTTATTTATATATGTATCTATTTCAACAAAAAACAAACATTCTTTCTATAATGAATATATTTTTAACGAAAGACGTATTTAGAATATTGAAGAAGTAAGAAAGTATGTATAGTTGGTAGAGCCCGACCATATGATACCCTAAAGCACAGTCAATGGTAAATTTTGGATCTACCAGCACAAACTTCACATCTTTTAGAAGCACCAAAAATTATATCAATAGAAACATTTGTAAGAAAATAATTATATAAAAAACTATTCTCGGGAGCTTTGGTCAAATATGGACCGACTTCAAAAAGGTTCGGAAGTATGCAATAAAATATTTAAAAGTCAAGTTTAATCTCAATTCCATTATAATAGGTTTTCAATAAGCTTCGTCCTCGTGGTAATTGCGACCTGTACTTTGCGCACAAGTTTACATGGTTAGGCAACAAGCGAGTCGGAAGGATTCCGTTATGTAGATAGATTTAAAGTCGATAGCTGTTAATAATATTGTAGTGGATAGTATGTTGTCTTTAAATTCTGTTACTATTAAATTATTTTTAATAAATTTAATTGTTTACAAAAAAAAAACAGCTTTTTTTGTTAAGTTGAAAGCGAAAATAACGAAACAAAAAGTTTTTAAAAAAATGTGCTTATTTCTTTATTTAATTCAACAAAAAAAATATTAAAAATATTTTTATTTATATATGTATCTATTTCAACAAAAAACAAACATTCTTTCTATAATGAATATATTTTTAACGAAAGACGTATTTAGAATATTGAAGAAGTAAGAAAGTAGGTATAGTTGGTAGAGCCCGACCATATGATACCCTAAAGCACAGTCAATGGTAAATTTTGGATCTACCAGCACAAACTTCACATCTTTTAGAAGCACCAAAAATTATATCAATAGAAACATTTGTAAGAAAATAATTATATAAAAAACTATTCTCGGGAGCTTTGGTCAAATATGGACCGACTTCAAAAAGGTTCGGAAGTATGCAATAAAATATTTAAAAGTCAAGTTTAATCTCAATTCCATTATAATAGGTTTTCAATAAGCTTCGTCCTCGTGGTAATTGCGACCTGTACTTTGCGCACAAGTTTACATGGTTAGGCAACAAGCGAGTCGGAAGGATTCCGTTATGTAGATAGATTTAAAGTCGATAGCTGTTAATAATATTGTAGTGGATAGTATGTTGTCTTTAAATTCAGTTACTATTAAATTATTTTTAATAAATTTAATTGTTTACAAAAAAAACAGCTTTTTTTGTTAAGTTGAAAGCGAAAATAACGAAACAAAAAGTTTTTAAAAAAATGTGCTTATTTCTTTATTTAATTCAACAAAAAAAATATTAAAAATATTTTTATTTATATATGTATCTATTTCAACAAAAAACAAACATTCTTTCTATAATGAATATATTTTTAACGAAAGACGTATTTAGAATATTGAAGAAGTAAGAAAGTATGTATAGTTGGTAGAGCCCGACCATATGATACCCTAAAGCACAGTCAATGGTAAATTTTGGATCTACCAGCACAAACTTCACATCTTTTAGAAGCACCAAAAATTATATCAATAGAAACATTTGTAAGAAAATAATTATATAAAAAACTATTCTCGGGAGCTTTGGTCAAATATGGACCGACTTCAAAAAGGTTCGGAAGTATGCAATAAAATATTTAAAAGTCAAGTTTAATCTCAATTCCATTATAATAGGTTTTCAATAAGCTTCGTCCTCGTGGTAATTGCGACCTGTACTTTGCGCACAAGTTTACATGGTTAGGCAACAAGCGAGTCGGAAGGATTCCGTTATGTAGATAGATTTAAAGTCGATAGCTGTTAATAATATTGTAGTGGATAGTATGTTGTCTTTAAATTCTGTTACTATTAAATTATTTTTAATAAATTTAATTGTTTACAAAAAAAAACAGCTTTTTTTGTTAAGTTGAAAGCGAAAATAACGAAACAAAAAGTTTTTAAAAAAATGTGCTTATTTCTTTATTTAATTCAACAAAAAAAATATTAAAAATATTTTTATTTATATATGTATCTATTTCAACAAAAAACAAACATTCTTTCTATAATGAATATATTTTTAACGAAAGACGTATTTAGAATATTGAAGAAGTAAGAAAGTATGTATAGTTGGTAGAGCCCGACCATAGGATACCCTAAAGCACAGTCAATGGTAAATTTTGGATCTACCAGCACAAACTTCACATCTTTTAGAAGCACCAAAAATTATATCAATAGAAACATTTGTAAGAAAATAATTATATAAAAAACTATTCTCGGGAGCTTTGGTCAAATATGGACCGACTTCAAAAAGGTTCGGAAGTATGCAATAAAATATTTAAAAGTCAAGTTTAATCTCAATTCCATTATAATAGGTTTTCAATAAGCTTCGTCCTCGTGGTAATTGCGACCTGTACTTTGCGCACAAGTTTACATGGTTAGGCAACAAGCGAGTCGGAAGGATTCCGTTATGTAGATAGATTTAAAGTCGATAGCTGTTAATAATATTGTAGTGGATAGTATGTTGTCTTTAAATTCTGTTACTATTAAATTATTTTTAATAAATTTAATTGTTTACAAAAAAAACAGCTTTTTTTGTTAAGTTGAAAGCGAAAATAACGAAACAAAAAGTTTTTAAAAAAATGTGCTTATTTCTTTATTAAATTCAACAAAAAAAATATTAAAAATATTTTTATTTATATATGTATCTATTTCAACAAAAAACAAACATTCTTTCTATAATGAATATATTTTTAACGAAAGACGTATTTAGAATATTGAAGAAGTAAGAAAGTAGGTATAGTTGGTAGAGCCCGACCATATGATACCCTAAAGCACAGTCAATGGTAAATTTTGGATCTACCAGCACAAACTTCACATCTTTTAGAAGCACCAAAAATTATATCAATAGAAACATTTGTAAGAAAATAATTATATAAAAAACTATTCTCGGGAGCTTTGGTCAAATATGGACCGACTTCAAAAAGGTTCGGAAGTATGCAATAAAATATTTAAAAGTCAAGTTTAATCTCAATTCCATTATAATAGGTTTTCAATAAGCTTCGTCCTCGTGGTAATTGCGACCTGTACTTTGCGCACAAGTTTACATGGTTAGGCAACAAGCGAGTCGGAAGGATTCCGTGATGTAGATAGATTTAAAGTCGATAGCTGTTAATAATATTGTAGTGGATAGTATGTTGTCTTTAAATTCTGTTACTATTAAATTATTTTTAATAAATTTAATTGTTTACAAAAAAAAAACCAGCTTTTTTTGTTAAGTTGAAAGCGAAAATAACGAAACCAAAATTTTTTTAAAAAATGTGCTTATTTCTTTATTTAATTCAACAAAAAAAATATTAAAAATATTTTTATTTATATATGTATCTATTTCAACAAAAAACAAACATTCTTTCTATAATGAAAATTTTTTTTTAACGAAAGACGTATTTAGAATATTGAAGAAGTAAGAAAGTATGTATAGTTGGTAGAGCCCGACCATATGATACCCTAAAGCACAGTCAATGGTAAATTTTGGATCTACCAGCACAAACTTCACATCTTTTAGAAGCACCAAAAATTATATCAATAGAAACATTTGTAAGAAAATAATTATATAAAAAACTATTCTCGGGAGCTTTGGTCAAATATGGACCGACTTCAAAAAGGTTCGGAAGTATGCAATAAAATATTTAAAAGTCAAGTTTAATCTCAATTCCATTATAATAGGTTTTCAATAAGCTTCGTCCTCGTGGTAATTGCGACCTGTACTTTGCGCACAAGTTTACATGGTTAGGCAACAAGCGAGTCGGAAGGATTCCGTTATGTAGATAGATTTAAAGTCGATAGCTGTTAATAATATTGTAGTGGATAGTATGTTGTCTTTAAATTCTGTTACTATTAAATTATTTTTAATAAATTTAAATGTTTACAAAAAAAACAGCTTTTTTTGTTAAGTTGAAAGCGAAAATAACGAAACAAAAAGTTTTTAAAAAAATGTGCTTATTTCTTTATTTAATTCAACAAAAAAAATATTAAAAATATTTTTATTTATATATGTATCTATTTCAACAAAAAACAAACATTCTTTCTATAATGAATATATTTTTAACGAAAGACGTATTTAGAATATTGAAGAAGTAAGAAAGTAGGTATAGTTGGTAGAGCCCTACCATATGATACCCTAAAGCACAGTCAATGGTAAATTTTGGATCTACCAGCACAAACTTCACATCTTTTAGAAGCACCAAAAATTATATCAATAGAAACATTTGTAAGAAAATAATTATATAAAAAACTATTCTCGGGAGCTTTGGTCAAATATGGACCGACTTCAAAAAGGTTCGGAAGTATGCAATAAAATATTTAAAAGTCAAGTTTAATCTCAATTCCATTATAATAGGTTTTCAATAAGCTTCGTCCTCGTGGTAATTGCGACCTGTACTTTGCGCACAAGTTTACATGGTTAGGCAACAAGCGAGTCGGAAGGATTCCGTGATGTAGATAGATTTAAAGTCGATAGCTGTTAATAATATTGTAGTGGATAGTATGTTGTCTTTAAATTCTGTTACTATTAAATTATTTTTAATAAATTTAATTGTTTACAAAAAAAAAACCAGCTTTTTTTGTTAAGTTGAAAGCGAAAATAACGAAACCAAAATTTTTTTAAAAAATGTGCTTATTTCTTTATTTAATTCAACAAAAAAAATATTAAAAATATTTTTATTTATATATGTATCTATTTCAACAAAAAACAAACATTCTTTCTATAATGAAAATTTTTTTTTAACGAAAGACGTATTTAGAATATTGAAGAAGTAAGAAAGTATGTATAGTTGGTAGAGCCCGACCATATGATACCCTAAAGCACAGTCAATGGTAAATTTTGGATCTACCAGCACAAACTTCACATCTTTTAGAAGCACCAAAAATTATATCAATAGAAACATTTGTAAGAAAATAATTATATAAAAAACTATTCTCGGGAGCTTTGGTCAAATATGGACCGACTTCAAAAAGGTTCGGAAGTATGCAATAAAATATTTAAAAGTCAAGTTTAATCTCAATTCCATTATAATAGGTTTTCAATAAGCTTCGTCCTCGTGGTAATTGCGACCTGTACTTTGCGCACAAGTTTACATGGTTAGGCAACAAGCGAGTCGGAAGGATTCCGTTATGTAGATAGATTTAAAGTCGATAGCTGTTAATAATATTGTAGTGGATAGTATGTTGTCTTTAAATTCTGTTACTATTAAATTATTTTTAATAAATTTAATTGTTTACAAAAAAAAACAGCTTTTTTTGTTAAGTTGAAAGCGAAAATAACGAAACCAAAATTTTTTTAAAAAATGTGCTTATTTCTTTATTTAATTCAACAAAAAAAATATTAAAAATATTTTTATTTATATATGTATCTATTTCAACAAAAAACAAACATTCTTTCTATAATGAATATATTTTTAACGAAAGACGTATTTAGAATATTGAAGAAGTAAGAAAGTATGTATAGTTGGTAGAGCCCGACCATAGGATACCCTAAAGCACAGTCAATGGTAAATTTTGGATCTACCAGCACAAACTTCACATCTTTTAGAAGCACCAAAAATTATATCAATAGAAACATTTGTAAGAAAATAATTATATAAAAAACTATTCTCGGGAGCTTTGGTCAAATATGGACCGACTTCAAAAAGGTTCGGAAGTATGCAATAAAATATTTAAAAGTCAAGTTTAATCTCAATTCCATTATAATAGGTTTTCAATAAGCTTCGTCCTCGTGGTAATTGCGACCTGTACTTTGCGCACAAGTTTACATGGTTAGGCAACAAGCGAGTCGGAAGGATTCCGTGATGTAGATAGATTTAAAGTCGATAGCTGTTAATAATATTGTAGTGGATAGTATGTTGTCTTTAAATTCTGTTACTATTAAATTATTTTTAATAAATTTAATTGTTTACAAAAAAAAAACCAGCTTTTTTTGTTAAGTTGAAAGCGAAAATAACGAAACCAAAATTTTTTTAAAAAATGTGCTTATTTCTTTATTTAATTCAACAAAAAAAATATTAAAAATATTTTTATTTATATATGTATCTATTTCAACAAAAAACAAACATTCTTTCTATAATGAAAATTTTTTTTTAACGAAAGACGTATTTAGAATATTGAAGAAGTAAGAAAGTATGTATAGTTGGTAGAGCCCGACCATATGATACCCTAAAGCACAGTCAATGGTAAATTTTGGATCTACCAGCACAAACTTCACATCTTTTAGAAGCACCAAAAATTATATCAATAGAAACATTTGTAAGAAAATAATTATATAAAAAACTATTCTCGGGAGCTTTGGTCAAATATGGACCGACTTCAAAAAGGTTCGGAAGTATGCAATAAAATATTTAAAAGTCAAGTTTAATCTCAATTCCATTATAATAGGTTTTCAATAAGCTTCGTCCTCGTGGTAATTGCGACCTGTACTTTGCGCACAAGTTTACATGGTTAGGCAACAAGCGAGTCGGAAGGATTCCGTTATGTAGATAGATTTAAAGTCGATAGCTGTTAATAATATTGTAGTGGATAGTATGTTGTCTTTAAATTCTGTTACTATTAAATTATTTTTAATAAATTTAATTGTTTACAAAAAAAAACAGCTTTTTTTGTTAAGTTGAAAGCGAAAATAACGAAACCAAAATTTTTTTAAAAAATGTGCTTATTTCTTTATTTAATTCAACAAAAAAAATATTAAAAATATTTTTATTTATATATGTATCTATTTCAACAAAAAACAAACATTCTTTCTATAATGAATATATTTTTAACGAAAGACGTATTTAGAATATTGAAGAAGTAAGAAAGTATGTATAGTTGGTAGAGCCCGACCATAGGATACCCTAAAGCACAGTCAATGGTAAATTTTGGATCTACCAGCACAAACTTCACATCTTTTAGAAGCACCAAAAATTATATCAATAGAAACATTTGTAAGAAAATAATTATATAAAAAACTATTCTCGGGAGCTTTGGTCAAATATGGACCGACTTCAAAAAGGTTCGGAAGTATGCAATAAAATATTTAAAAGTCAAGTTTAATCTCAATTCCATTATAATAGGTTTTCAATAAGCTTCGTCCTCGTGGTAATTGCGACCTGTACTTTGCGCACAAGTTTACATGGTTAGGCAACAAGCGAGTCGGAAGGATTCCGTGATGTAGATAGATTTAAAGTCGATAGCTGTTAATAATATTGTAGTGGATAGTATGTTGTCTTTAAATTCTGTTACTATTAAATTATTTTTAATAAATTTAATTGTTTACAAAAAAAAAACCAGCTTTTTTTGTTAAGTTGAAAGCGAAAATAACGAAACCAAAATTTTTTTAAAAAATGTGCTTATTTCTTTATTTAATTCAACAAAAAAAATATTAAAAATATTTTTATTTATATATGTATCTATTTCAACAAAAAACAAACATTCTTTCTATAATGAAAATTTTTTTTTAACGAAAGACGTATTTAGAATATTGAAGAAGTAAGAAAGTATGTATAGTTGGTAGAGCCCGACCATATGATACCCTAAAGCACAGTCAATGGTAAATTTTGGATCTACCAGCACAAACTTCACATCTTTTAGAAGCACCAAAAATTATATCAATAGAAACATTTGTAAGAAAATAATTATATAAAAAACTATTCTCGGGAGCTTTGGTCAAATATGGACCGACTTCAAAAAGGTTCGGAAGTATGCAATAAAATATTTAAAAGTCAAGTTTAATCTCAATTCCATTATAATAGGTTTTCAATAAGCTTCGTCCTCGTGGTAATTGCGACCTGTACTTTGCGCACAAGTTTACATGGTTAGGCAACAAGCGAGTCGGAAGGATTCCGTTATGTAGATAGATTTAAAGTCGATAGCTGTTAATAATATTGTAGTGGATAGTATGTTGTCTTTAAATTCTGTTACTATTAAATTATTTTTAATAAATTTAATTGTTTACAAAAAAAAAACCAGCTTTTTTTGTTAAGTTGAAAGCGAAAATAACGAAACCAAAATTTTTTTAAAAAATGTGCTTATTTCTTTATTTAATTCAACAAAAAAAATATTAAAAATATTTTTATTTATATATGTATCTATTTCAACAAAAAACAAACATTCTTTCTATAATGAATATATTTTTAACGAAAGACGTATTTAGAATATTGAAGAAGTAAGAAAGTATGTATAGTTGGTAGAGCCCGACCATAGGATACCCTAAAGCACAGTCAATGGTAAATTTTGGATCTACCAGCACAAACTTCACATCTTTTAGAAGCACCAAAAATTATATCAATAGAAACATTTGTAAGAAAATAATTATATAAAAAACTATTCTCGGGAGCTTTGGTCAAATATGGACCGACTTCAAAAAGGTTCGGAAGTATGCAATAAAATATTTAAAAGTCAAGTTTAATCTCAATTCCATTATAATAGGTTTTCAATAAGCTTCGTCCTCGTGGTAATTGCGACCTGTACTTTGCGCACAAGTTTACATGGTTAGGCAACAAGCGAGTCGGAAGGATTCCGTTATGTAGATAGATTTAAAGTCGATAGCTGTTAATAATATTGTAGTGGATAGTATGTTGTCTTTAAATTCTGTTACTATTAAATTATTTTTAATAAATTTAATTGTTTACAAAAAAAAACAGCTTTTTTTGTTAAGTTGAAAGCGAAAATAACGAAACCAAAATTTTTTTAAAAAATGTGCTTATTTCTTTATTTAATTCAACAAAAAAAATATTAAAAATATTTTTATTTATATATGTATCTATTTCAACAAAAAACAAACATTCTTTCTATAATGAATATATTTTTAACGAAAGACGTATTTAGAATATTGAAGAAGTAAGAAAGTATGTATAGTTGGTAGAGCCCGACCATAGGATACCCTAAAGCACAGTCAATGGTAAATTTTGGATCTACCAGCACAAACTTCACATCTTTTAGAAGCACCAAAAATCATATCAATAGAAACATTTGTAAGAAAATAATTATATAAAAAACTATTCTCGGGAGCTTTGGTCAAATATGGACCGACTTCAAAAAGGTTCGGAAGTATGCAATAAAATATTTAAAAGTCAAGTTTAATCTCAATTCCATTATAATAGGTTTTCAATAAGCTTCGTCCTCGTGGTAATTGCGACCTGTACTTTGCGCACAAGTTTACATGGTTAGGCAACAAGCGAGTCGGAAGGATTCCGTTATGTAGATAGATTTAAAGTCGATAGCTGTTAATAATATTGTAGTGGATAGTATGTTGTCTTTAAATTCTGTTACTATTAAATTATTTTTAATAAATTTAATTGTTTACAAAAAAAAAACCAGCTTTTTTTGTTAAGTTGAAAGCGAAAATAACGAAACCAAAATTTTTTTAAAAAATGTGCTTATTTCTTTATTTAATTCAACAAAAAAAATATTAAAAATATTTTTATTTATATATGTATCTATTTCAACAAAAAACAAACATTCTTTCTATAATGAAAATTTTTTTTTAACGAAAGACGTATTTAGAATATTGAAGAAGTAAGAAAGTATGTATAGTTGGTAGAGCCCGACCATATGATACCCTAAAGCACAGTCAATGGTAAATTTTGGATCTACCAGCACAAACTTCACATCTTTTAGAAGCACCAAAAATCATATCAATAGAAACATTTGTAAGAAAATAATTATATAAAAAACTATTCTCGGGAGCTTTGGTCAAATATGGACCGACTTCAAAAAGGTTCGGAAGTATGCAATAAAATATTTAAAAGTCAAGTTTAATCTCAATTCCATTATAATAGGTTTTCAATAAGCTTCGTCCTCGTGGTAATTGCGACCTGTACTTTGCGCACAAGTTTACATGGTTAGGCAACAAGCGAGTCGGAAGGATTCCGTTATGTAGATAGATTTAAAGTCGATAGCTGTTAATAATATTGTAGTGGATAGTATGTTGTCTTTAAATTCTGTTACTATTAAATTATTTTTAATAAATTTAATTGTTTACAAAAAGAAACAGCTTTTTTTGTTAAGTTGAAAGCGAAAATAACGAAACCAAAATTTTTTTAAAAAATGTGCTTATTTCTTTATTTAATTCAACAAAAAAAATATTAAAAATATTTTTATTTATATATGTATCTATTTCAACAAAAAACAAACATTCTTTCTATAATGAATATATTTTTAACGAAAGACGTATTTAGAATATTGAAGAAGTAAGAAAGTATGTATAGTTGGTAGAGCCCGACCATATGATACCCTAAAGCACAGTCAATGGTAAATTTTGGATCTACCAGCACAAACTTCACATCTTTTAGAAGCACCAAAAATTATATCAATAGAAACATTTGTAAGAAAATAATTATATAAAAAACTATTCTCGGGAGCTTTGGTCAAATATGGACCGACTTCAAAAAGGTTCGGAAGTATGCAATAAAATATTTAAAAGTCAAGTTTAATCTCAATTCCATTATAATAGGTTTTCAATAAGCTTCGTCCTCGTGGTAATTGCGACCTGTACTTTGCGCACAAGTTTACATGGTTAGGCAACAAGCGAGTCGGAAGGATTCCGTTATGTAGATAGATTTAAAGTCGATAGCTGTTAATAATATTGTAGTGGATAGTATGTTGTCTTTAAATTCTGTTACTATTAAATTATTTTTAATAAATTTAATTGTTTACAAAAAGAAACAGCTTTTTTTGTTAAGTTGAAAGCGAAAATAACGAAACCAAAATTTTTTTAAAAAATGTGCTTATTTCTTTATTTAATTCAACAAAAAAAATATTAAAAATATTATTATTTATATATGTATCTATTTCAACAAAAAACAAACATTCTTTCTATAATGAATATATTTTTAACGAAAGACGTATTTAGAATATTGAAGAAGTAAGAAAGTATGTATAGTTGGTAGAGCCCGACCATATGATACCCTAAAGCACAGTCAATGGTAAATTTTGGATCTACCAGCACAAACTTCACATCTTTTAGAAGCACCAAAAATTATATCAATAGAAACATTTGTAAGAAAATAATTATATAAAAAACTATTCTCGGGAGCTTTGGTCAAATATGGACCGACTTCAAAAAGGTTCGGAAGTATGCAATAAAATATTTAAAAGTCAAGTTTAATCTCAATTCCATTATAATAGGTTTTCAATAAGCTTCGTCCTCGTGGTAATTGCGACCTGTACTTTGCGCACAAGTTTACATGGTTAGGCAACAAGCGAGTCGGAAGGATTCCGTTATGTAGATAGATTTAAAGTCGATAGCTGTTAATAATATTGTAGTGGATAGTATGTTGTCTTTAAATTCTGTTACTATTAAATTATTTTTAATAAATTTAATTGTTTACAAAAAAAACAGCTTTTTTTTGTTAAGTTGAAAGCGAAAATAACGAAACAAAAATTTTTTTAAAAAATGTGCTTATTTCTTTTTTATATTTCCTTATCAAGCTAATACGGCCTAAAATCTTTAATGTAATTAAAACACAATTTTAATACATTTTTTTCCCGACGTTTCGTCGATTTTTTGTCGACTTCTTCTGGGGATACGTCTATTTAATAAAAACATAACATTTTATTAACAAAATTTTTAACAAATAACGTGGAAAACTTACATTTTTTATATTATTACATCAAAATGACAAAATTTACATTTAACATATATAACGTAAAAACATAAAACATTGAGTAATTTTTAAAAAACATTTTTCCACAACACAACTTATTTTATGGCGACTCGATAACTTGCACAAATGTTGTTCGTATCTTCTTTCAGATTCAACGTATTTTTTATGTTTTGTTGGATCCTTAAGCTTTCTTTAGTAAATCGTTTTCTTGTAGAGTCTTCTTTGTCTAATATCCTTATTTGTTGGAAATCTGGTACATGTTGGGATTCAATTATATGCATAGCTAAAGCTGTGGTCTCCTTCTGTTTTGCAATGTCCATTTTATGTTCTCCGATCCTTGTAGATAACGCCCTCTTTGTTGTTCCAATGTATATTTGATTACATTGTTCTTTGTCATTTCCCTTACACCTGATTTCATAAACAACATTACTTTGTTGTTGTTTTTCCACTGGCGCTTTTATTTTCGTAAATATTGCACTTGTTGTTTTGTTTGGTTTATACGCAAAACATATGTTATTCTGTTTCAGTGTTTCTCTCATGTTTCTGTTGTCAGTTAGGCCAGGGATGTATTGTACACTGTAAAATTTCCTGTTTTCTTTTCCATCAGTATTGCCAATTATGTTATTATTTTTTAACCGCCTATTTACGTCATCAATTAAAGATTTAATTAATTTTTTTGGAAAACTGTTTTGTGTTAATATTTCATAAATTTTGTTTATGTTTTTATGATGAAATAGTTCGTCGCTGATTTTCAATACCCTCTCTATAAAATTTTTCGCTGTATTTATGATTTGACTCCTGGGTTGTGTAGCGTTGAAATTCATGAGTCTACCTGAAGCTGTTTCCTTAGAGTACCAATTGAAAACAATTGTATCCTTAATTCTGCGTAGTTTTGCGTCAAGATATGCTATTTCATTGTTTTCTTCTAATTCAAGGGTGAATTTGATTTTTTCATGGTGTGAATTAAAAGTTTTAAGAATTTCATCTTTATCGTCTTTATTAATTATAGCAAAAATGTCGTCTACATATTTTGCTATGTATTTAATATTAATATTTTTGTTTTTTAATTCTAATATTGCATCGTCCAACAAATTGTCAAGAACAATATCAGCTATTGTTGGCGAGAGCGGATTGCCCATTGGCATTCCAAATATTTGATTTATTACCTTTCTATCATAAACAAAGTAATTATTGTCTGTCAAACAGAATTTCAAAATTTCTAAAAACTTTGGTCTTGGAATATTAGTGAACTGTTGGATTGTCGGCCATTTTTCCATAATATTTTTCATAGCTGTGTGTACAGGTATATTTGTAAATAGTGAGATAACATCAAAAGAAACTAATATGTCCTGTGTCTCAAGTTTTATATTAACCAATTGATTCTTTAATTCCATCGAATTTTTAATATTGTATTCCCTAGAAATAATGTTGTTGAGAATTGTTCCCAAATATTTGGACAGTCTATAACATGGCACTTGTACTGACGACACAATTGGCCTAAGAGGAACGTCTGGTTTATGGATTTTTGGTAACCCGTAAATTCTGGGTGCAGTAGCCGCATGACAAATAAGTCCACGCTTTTGCCACATATCAATGAATCCATTCTTTTCTAACTCCGAAATGATGTTGTTGTTTTGTTTTTGAAGCTTTTGGGTCGGATCAGTTCGTATTGTTCTGTAAGTGTTTCTATCTTCTAAAATATTTTCCATCTTTTGTTCATATTCTTGTTTATACATGGCTACCGTTTTGTTACCCTTATCTGCTTTTATTATTATCAAATCCTGATGTTTTTTTAAAAATTGTTTAGTTTTTTCGAATACTGTTGAAATAAATTTTTCTTTAGGTGTATTTCTAAATTTCCTTTTAAAGGAACTTATACCATTTGCTAGTTTAGTTCTAGCAATATCCTTTTCCTTGTCAGAATTTTCATCTATGTCTTGGATACATTGTTCAATATCCGCAATTATGTTAATCGGAGAAAAATTTTTTTCATTTACCGGTAACGCAAATTTTTTCCCTAACGAAAGAATCCATTTACTTTCCATAGGTATATTTACTTTAGTTTTATTTTCAAACCAATGATTGTTGAAAATTAGTCCATATGATTTAAACTGTTTTTCTTTCAGTGTAGTTAATTTTATCAGCTGTTTTGTTTTTACTTCTTCTCTTATGTGTTTCATTCTATCATTTTGTTTGCTAATAAAATTTTTATAGTCATCACCAGTTACCATTTCTTCAATACCAGTGCTCATGTGATAAACTTTTCTTTTTGTTATTTTTATATTTGTTGCTGTTTGTGAAATCTCCAAATTAAGAATTCTTTTATGAAAATTGTGCTCTATCTTACCCAACTGATTTATAATTGTACGGCATTGAAATAATTGTTTAACCTGAACTGTAGAATTTGTTGTATGTGTTGGAATTATACCATAACTACTACACGACAGTAAAAATGTTAACCTTTCTTGTTGTTGTGCTAATCGTCTGACTTCATTACAATATTCCTTCATCACTCTGCAAGTTTCTTTGTCATATTTAAGTTGTATATGTTTGAAAAACCCCTTCATGTTTTGTTTTGCTATTGTTTTTATGTTTTGTATGAATTAAATAATTAATTTTCGGCAAGCTCTCCGATATATTACTTTTGTTGTTTTTCTATTTGGCCAATTTTTAAATTCATTTTTATATTTCCTTATCAAGCTAATACGGCCTAAAATCTTTAATGTAATTAAAACACAATTTTAATACATTTTTTCCCGACGTTTCGTCGATTTTTTGTCGACTTTCTTTATTTAATTCAACAAAAAAAATATTAAAAATATTTTTATTTATATATGTATCTATTTCAACAAAAAACAAACATTCTTTCTATAATGAATATATTTTTAACGAAAGACGTATTTAGAATATTGAAGAAGTAAGAAAGTAGGTATAGTTGGTAGAGCCCGACCATATGATACCCTAAAGCACAGTCAATGGTAAATTTTGGATCTACCAGCACAAACTTCACATCTTTTAGAAGCACCAAAAATTATATCAATAGAAACATTTGTAAGAAAATAATTATATAAAAAACTATTCTCGGGAGCTTTGGTCAAATATGGACCGACTTCAAAAAGGTTCGGAAGTATGCAATAAAATATTTAAAAGTCAACTTTAGTCTCAATTCCATTATAAGAGGTTTGCAATAAGCTTTGTCCTGGTGGAAATTTCTATCCGATGGTCCATATTTTCAATGACTCTGAGACATAATTGAGGTTCAATATCGTTAATGTTCCGAATTATCTAATCTTTTAGCTCTTGAATTGTTCTTGGCTTATTGAAGTAAACTTTTTCTTTTAAATATCCCCAAAGAAAGAAGTCCAACGGTGTCAAATCACATGATCGTGGTGGTCAATTAACATCGCTACGACGTGAGATAACACGGCCATTGAATTTTTCGCGCGAAAGAGCAATTTTTTCGTTTTCTGTGTGACACATTCTGTTGGAACTACTTATTGTCCAGGTCCATATCTTCAATTTCTGGCAACAATAAGTATGGTATCAGCTCGCAATAGCGAACACCATTTACGTTAACTGCTTGGCCGTCCTCATTTTGAAAGAAGTATGGCCTGATGATGCCGCCTGGCCATAAACCGCACCAAACATGTATGCACAGGCGTTTTCACATTCCCTACAGACTCGGTTTGCTAAAATTTGCGGACAATTCTCCGTATTGTGGACACATTTGATCGATTATGCTGACCAAAAAAATCACGAAGTGCACGAAATGTATTTTTGATTTGAACGCCCATTTACGTAAAAGGCTTTAACGTATATCCCACAAACTAAAAAATATTTCGCAAAAAGTGGCGTATACGACAAAATTAAACAATTTTTTCGGATGTGACAATGGCTATAACTTAAAAATTTTTGTCCATGACTTTGTATATTTTTACATAAATCGATAAAGAACTTCAAACCCAATTTATGACAAAAATATTGGACGACTTTTTCACGTACAAAAAAAAGTTTTGTGATATTTGGCAAGATAACTTCGGCACGACGATCTGCTCTGTAAGAAAAGTTTTTTGTGCTGTTCCACCAACGCAAGTTATTGGTCTCACGTATGGAACAATTTTTTTATGCCAGGATCTTGATTTTAGGGCTTACAAAATCCAACTTGTTCGAGAAATTAACCAGCCAGACTTAAATTACGCTTTAACAATTAAAGCAAACATTAGTTATTCGCGTAATTTGTAAGATACAAGTAGCATCGCTGGAAAGAGTAATCGAATAGTGGACCTCCCGAAAATTTTTAAGAAGTATATCTCATAGATTGTTCTTTCGGGCAATAATACGGATTCCGACATTCAGTTCTATTTTAAGTGTTTTGATTGCACAAAAGATCCTCTAGGTCGTGGTGCTTATGGACGTCTGCAAGTGTTTTGATAAAAATTAAAAAGGTTCAAATTAATGTCTCTATAGATCTGTACACACGTAGAAAAAAAATATGGTTGGAGGAAAGATTTTAACAATGTTTACGTTTGCAGGTTACCACATTATATTTAAATATGACCGAAATCAACCATTATATGGTCAAAATTAACCATATTTTGGTCAATATTAACCATAAGAATGGTTAAAACTAACCATATTATTTTCAAAATTAACCATAATATGGTTAAAATGTCCCAGAAATTTGACAAGAGTAACCATATTATGGTCAGAATTAACAATAGTATGGTGAATGTTAATCAAACTATGGTTATTTATTTCATCCATTTTTTCAATTTGTTTGTTAAGGGCCAAATTTATTTTATTTTTATTTAATCTTTTATTCCTGATAGGTGTTATGTTCCACTTTAATAAAAATTTAATTAAAATATTCCGGCCTGTGACGACCTTCATTACCATTTTTTTGTTCTACTATAGGGTGTTTTTTTTACAGGTTTGTTTTTCGAATAGAGATAAAACTGGCATTTTGTGGTCAAATCTGGCAACTCTAATGTCATTTATGTTCAGTTTGGTTTGCCATTTCATCATGAACAGGTTGACAAAAGAACAACGCTTGATGTATGGGCCGAAAATGAGATTGATCTCGATGCTGATTTTCATCGCAAAATTTTGTTCAGTGATGAGGCTCATTTTTGGTTGAATGGCTACGTCAACAAGCAAAATTGCCGCATTTGGAGTGAAGAGAATCCACATAAGACCCTTGAGACGTCATTACATCCACAAAAACTGACTGTTTGGTGTGCTCTATGGGCTGGTGGAGTCATTGGGCCATACTTCTTCCGAAATATTGCTGGAGAGGCAGTTACCGTTAATGGAGCCCGGTATAGAGCCATGATAACCGACTATTTTGTTCCCGAATTGGATGGCATGAATGTGGATGAGTTGTGGTTCCAACAAGACGGCGCTACATGCCACACAGCGCACGCCACAATCGATTTATTGCAGGAAACATTCGATGAGCGCATAATTTCGCGGAATGGACCTGTCAATTGGCCACCAAGATCGTGTGATTTGACACCATTGGATTATTTTCTTTGGGGATATGTGAAGTCGCTCGTCTACGCCAACAAACCAGAAACGTTAGGGGAATTGGAAGCCAACATTCGTGGCGTTATTGCCGACATACGGCCCCATATGCTCGAAAAAGTGGTTGAAAATTGGACCTGTAGAATTGGCTTTATTCGAGCCAGCCGCGGCGGCCACATGCCTGAAATCATATTTAAACATTAATGGCATAAAATTATCCTTCCAATAAAGCCAAATTGATGGTCATTAAGACGATTTTCTTGTGTTTTATTTCAATTCGAAGTTCTATACCACTGAAAAAAACACCCATTAGTTTATTCTACGTAAATTTATGTATTTTAATCAATAATTAAAATAAAATGCATGAGAATTTTAAGAAAACCTAGTAAAATGCAAAAGACCAGAATGTTGTTGCTTTCTAATCATATTATTTTAAATTTAAACATAGAATGTTTTCCAATATCATAATTTCGAACATATTATTGTTATTAAATATTAAACATAACATGTTTGGAGGCAACCATAATATGGTTTAAGATAGATGAATTTAACCATGATATGGTTGCCGTGACAATAATATGGTTAAGGTAACCATAATATGTTTAAGTGTATAGTTGTGGCTTTATTTTATTAAAACATTATATTGTTAAATTCAACCATATTTGAAGTTTCAAGGGAGGTAAACACTTTATTGTTAAATAGAAACAAAATATTATCAATCGTGAAAAAAGTTTTGTTAAAGACAACAAAAGTTTGTTTGTTGCCATTGCAGGGACCATAATATGTTTCTTTTTTACCCATACTTCAACCATGTTTTACTCTGCAAAAAACTTAATAACATTTTCTGCTCCTGTACGTCGGTCTAATGACCACATACCTCACAGATAGAAGACAGTCAGTATTTGCCAATAACATTAGATCTCAATCACTAAATGTAACAAATGGTGTTCCACAAGGTTCCATACTTTTCACTAGGTATATAAACGACTTATCAAACCAATTATTATATTGCAACATTCATATCTATGCTAACGATGTACAAATAAATAGAAATATATTGATTATTGTGTAAGTAAGTTAAATTTTGATCTTACACGTGTACACTCATGGGCAACTGCAATTGGTCTCTGCATTAACCCGTGCAAGTCAAAAGTAAAAAGTAAATCGTCAAGAACAAATTTTTTACCAGAAGTCGCATTAACGGTCAAAGAATTGAAGTTAGGACAGCAAAAAATTTTGGCATAATATTTAACAATACTGTCACATGGAATGACCGAATCAGTGTTGCCAAAACTTGATGACCAAAAATGGCTAAATTTACCGAAAAAAATGGCTAAAAAATGGCTAAAAATGTGCTAAAAAATGGCTAAAAGCTTTTTTAAATAAAAACACATTAAAATTCAATAACAAAACAGAAATAATTAATTTAAATTTGTTTACGATGAAATTGTAAGTCAAGATCAATTTCTTAAATAAGAATAAGCGTAAATTAATATTTTGATATATTTTTTAAAAATTAAATCATCGATAAATTCGATGTCGTTATTGTTCATCTCATAGGAATCACTCGTGCCTAATAGTTTTAAATAATTTGAGGGAAAATCATAATCACGACAACAGTAACCCAACCTTTTGAGTCCAGATCTGCAATAAAAAACAATTAAAAAAGTATAGTCGGTCAACCCCGACTAGATGATACCCTACACCACATTATAACCTATGTACCAAATTTTATTAAATTATCTGCAAATTTACGACCGTTACTTCGCGCACAAGGTGTACATGAACAGCCAGCCAGCCGGACAATCATCGTTAATTCGACTCAGAAAGTGATTCTGAGTCAATCGGTATACGTAAAGGTTGGCTAAGTATCAATATTTTAAAATTTTACAAACATCAGCACAAACGCATAGTACCCTCTCCACTATTGTGGTGTTGGTAAAAATAGTTTATTGTTACGGTAAAAATATGTATCTAATTAAAAAAATCGAATTAACGGTTGCTAAATGTAACCTATTTCTAAAATTACTTTTAAGATGTTTACTTGGCTAAATACCCTCTCTACTTCAGACCATGGAAGTGAGAGCCAATTCTGAAATTTCTAAAAAAAAATTTGTTGCCGACTGTATCTCTTAATTGAAATACTTGCAACGAGAAAGAAACACCGATGTTTGTGTTGATCCATTTTATAAATTTAATATTGGAATACTGTTACCTTACTTTGAAAGATGTTTCATCCTCGTTTATAGCGATTTTCAGCATTTGTAAAAGTTATGATTTAAATTAAAGGCGTTTTAACTGTTTAAAATGTTTATTTTACTTTTATAAATTTTTAAAACAAAATAAAAATTATTCTTTTAAAAGTAAAACGGCAAATAAAATTTTATGGCTAAACAATTTGAAAAATGGCTAAAAAAATGGCTAATGGCTAAAGTCATTTTTTAGTGGCTAAACATGGTGAAAAATGGCTAAATCTAGCCACTAAATGGCTAAATTGGCAACACTGGACCGAATTAATATAGCTTCTGGAAGAACATATCGCTACTTTGCTACAAGATCGGCATACCTCAAAAAAATCCATTTCGAGATAAACGCATTTAAAGTTTTTGATTTGCTCTAACTACTTAGAAAAAAAGAAGACGCATTCTCTTCAAACTGGGAAAGTATAAATGATATAAAGATGAATTTAATACAAAATATAAAGAAAAACAAAGCGAACAATTCTGCATCACTAACTCCAAAATTTCAAATGAGCGATCTACTCTTTTGCGAACGCTATGGAGAGCACAAAAATTTATCAAATAGATATGTAATTTTAAATTTTGTTAAATATAGTTTTGCAAATTTTTATTAAATATTTTTAAACCTGTACTGTAATTGTTAGCCTTAATGGGTCGAGGGAATAAAAAGTTAATATATACTATATAGTACTAAGTACTAGCACTAGCTTTAACTTTTCAGTATTAGCTATGCTGAAAATTTTAAACTACAAAAAGTGAAAATAATTCTTTACTAGTTTTATATACATAGCTAATGCTAAAAAGGCGAAGGAAAATGTTACTATTAAATCAGCTGCCAAAAATCGTTTCTGAAGTTGCCACAATTTCACTTTTAAATACCGGTATTGAATTTTGCCGGAGTTCTACGTTTGGAGTTTTACATTTTCTTCTGCAGAAACATAATACACATTTTCTTATTTTATTTAATTCATACACGAAAACAAAATTAATTAAAAAGTGCAAAAATGTCAAGAATTTAATGTTTTTTAAACTTATTTAAAAACAAGTATGACGGCTATTTCGGAATCCCGGCCACGGTCAAGAATGATAGATTATCAATAACAATTTTAATTAATTTTCATGTTGTAAAATTCCTTTCTTCATAAAAATAATTTAATGAAAATTAAATTTAATGAACTTAAGCCTAATTAAAAAAAAAATATTTTATGAATAAAGCTTCGTACTGACGATGGTCAGATCTTACAATATTGTAAGCAGGCGTTGCCAACAGCAATATTTTTCTGACAATGGTGCGATTGTCAGATGCATTAATTTTGCACTTCTGCAAATACAAATGAGCTTACAATGTCCACACAGTTGTATGACATTTTAGCCAACTTTAATGCAATTTAAGCAACGCTGCTTACCAATATTGTAAGATCTAACCATCGTCTGTACGAAGCTTAAGGTTTCTCGTTATTTTTTCCAATATGTAAAAGAATAACATTTATTTTTTAATTATAAGCTGTTTTACAATGCATTTTAAAATAAATTTTAATGTTTTTTTAATTAACAAAAGGCATTTAATGTTTAAATTGTAATTATTTTTTGGCCGCGGCAGCTCTGGTCACACGTGGTCTGTGAAAAAATGTCTAATTCAATAACCCTTTTAAAAAGATTTGTTTTGCCTTTATTTCTTTTAATAAAACATGCATATTTAACTAATTTTATTAGAATTTTTATGCATGTTTTGTGCGCATGTTTTCGATTAATAAATGCGTGAAAGGTCAGGCCCTAATATTAAATTTTTAACTTTTTGTTTTGTTTCTTTGCTCTAAAATTAACAAAAACAGTTGTGTATTTTTTTTTTGTTAACAATTAAATTCATTAGAAACAACTTAATAATAACAGAATTTAAAGACAACGTAGTTTATTATTACCAACAATAATATTTGCAGCAATCGACTCAAAATCTGTTTAACGGAATCGGTCCCTCCGACTGGCTGGTTGCCTATCCATGATAACCTTGTGCGCACAGTCCAGGTCACAAGCTCCACGAGGCCTTAACCTATTGAAACCCCTTTTCTTTTAAATATTTTATTGCATACTTCCAAACTTTATTTAAATCGGTCCATATTTTATCAAAGCTCCCGAGAATAGCTTATATACAATTATTTTCTTACAAATGTTATTGATATAATTTTTGGCGGACGATAACATCTACTATGACATGTGAAATTTGTGCTGGCCCCTTCCTAAAATCACTTTTAGATGAAAAAATCTGATATAGATATAGATATCTTAACAATATTCAAATTCAAAGAACTCTAATAAGAGCTTTAACCACATAAAATAATTTTGTGTTATTGGATTCATGATTGCCCATGGGTCTCGAAAATTTGTCTGTAAATATTGACTGCAGCATAGGGTATCATATGGTCGGGCTCGACCAACTATACATACTTTTTACTTCTTCTTCAACTTTACATACTTCTTACTTCTTTCGTAAAAAATATTTGCGTTATAGAAACAATTATGTTTCTGTTTTGTTGAAATAGCTAAATAAATAAAAATATTAAAATTTTTTTTTTATTGTTAAATTAAATAAACATTTTTTTTTTAACAAATTTCATCGAATTTTAAAACACATTTTCTGTCATATTTGTTTTTAATTAAAACTACTTATATGTATAAGTAGTTTATCACTCGTTGCGATCGCTTTAGTAGTTTTTTTTTAAAACAACTTTCAATGAGGTCCCTTATGAAGAATTCTTCAATTTTGTCACATGACAGTGGTGTACACCACCACTAAACCAGTCACTATAAAAAAAAAAAAAATATGTAGGTACATTATTTTTTGCTGGGCAATCGATTGAGACTATTTATTTTAAAATCGGAGAGGGGTCGTCCAAAAGGTGATCGCTTTCATATGGAATTGCTCTATATGTATATATACGTACATATATGTACAATGTACATATATATGTATGTACATTGTACATACATATATTTAAACAAACTTAATTCTAAAAATAATAAATAAAAACAAACTTAGTTATAAAAAAGAGTAATATTTGGGATTTCAGTATTTTGATTATAACTCAACCATTTTTTAACCGATTTGGCAGATTTATATACCGACGTGTTTAAGAATAAATTTACCAGTTAGTTGGTTATGAAGCTTGGACTCGGGAAGACCGAATGTGGGGATTTCAAAAATTTTAATTTTGGTCATACCTTTTTGTATCTAAGCCGATTTTTCCGAAATTATCAGAAAATATTTTTTACTAAAGATTTCCGATCTTTTGATATATAAGGGATAACCATAGGTCATATGAAAATCCAAAAAATCAGGTTTTTATACAATTTTTGATATTTTTTGTACGGGAGGTACTACGTTCACTTCTCCAACTCCGCCCACATTTTGTGGGATGCTTTATACTGATAACCTTAATGTGTATACCTTATTTGGCTCGGTGCCGTTCTCCAGATATACAGAAAAAAGTATACTAAACTGTTCCGTTAATTGTTCCACCGTTTATGTTAGTTTTTGTAACAAAATTATCAAATTTTTTGGCAAAAGTGCACTTTACGGGGCGTACGAAAAAAAAAAAAAAAATTGGACCCCCTCTGGAATAAAAAAAGAAAAAAACCAAAATTAAAATTTAAGGGGGCTGAGGCCCCTGGGACCCCATGGATCAAAAAAAGCGGCCCGCCCACTTAGTGGTATGTGTGGGTACTCAAATTAAAGGTAATTGTGTAAAAAATACGAAATTAATAAAATTTAGGTCGAGCGGGATTTCTGGGTACCTCTGGGGGGTAAACAAATTGCCCCTCCCACCCTTATAACTATGTGTGGGTACTCGAATGAAAGGTATTTTGCTTACGATTGTAAATATTTTGTTTTTATTTGGCTTTTTTAATGTTGTATAAACATCGCGGGATTTTTTTATTTTTTTGTAACTAAAGCTTTTCTGTATAGCCGGCCTTCGGCCGGGCGCAAGGATTTTCTCCTTTATGGTAAAACAAAGACCGGCTTCGCTAACTAAAGCTTTTCTGTATAGCCGGCATTCGGCCGGGCGCAAGGATTTTCTCCTCTATGGTATAACAAAGACCGGCTTCGCTAACTTAAGCTTTTCTGTATAGCCAGCCTTCGTCCGGTAGCAAGGATTTTCTCCTCTATGGTATAACAAAGACCGGCTTCGCTAACTAAAGCTTCTCTGTATAGCCGGCCTTCGGCCGGACGCAAGGATTTTCTCCTCTATGGTATAACAAAGACCGGCTTCGCTTACTATAGCTTCTCTGCATAGCCGGCCTTCGGCCGGGCAAAGAAAATCCTCTATGGTATAACAAAGACCGCTTTCGCTAACTAAAACTTCTCTGCATACCTATAAAAGATACATAAATTAACCTAGAGAGGAAAATATTAAACGAATACAAAAACAAAATACATATTGGCAATCGTGAGCAAATTACCTTTAATTTGAGTACCCACACAGATATACATAAGTGTTATGGGGGGGAAACTTTTTTTGCCCCAGATGGCCCTTGAAGTGCCGCCCACCCAAAATTTTATTATTTTCGTTTTTGTTGCACAATTACCTTTAATTTGAGTACCCACACACACCATTCAGTGGGCGGGGCGGTTTTTTGGACCCAGGGGTCCCCACGGGCCTCAGCCCCCTTAAATATTAATTTTGGTATTTTTTTTTTTAATTCTGGATCGGGTGGCATATTTTTTATATTTTTTTTTCGTACGCCCCGTAAAGTGCACTTCAGCCAATTTTTTTAAGGTGGTGGTTCCACATTTTGATTCATAGCTCTGATCCTACTAAACCGATTTTGCTTCATTTCAATCCCAAACTGCTTAGGATAACTACAAGCAATTTGACGCCAAGTTTGTTTATTTCTTTTGAGTTTTTAGAAAGTGAACGTGTTTTTAACAGACGGACATGGCTAAATCGATTTAGAATTCCTCAAGGAGCCAGAATATACATATACACTGCATGGGGTCTGAGGTGAATAATAAAAAAGTTTCACACGGAATAAAAACTTCGTATACCCTCTTCACAACTATTTGTGGTGGAGGGTATAATAAAAATATCACTTTCCTTTTTTCGTCCATTTTCTTAAACACACTTTTAGAAAACAATTCAATATATGTTAGTAGTTTTCTCGTTGTGCTGCCATTTTTTATAATTGTTTGCATCTGTTAACCACATGGAAGTTTTGTTTTTCCGGACAAATTTTCCGAAATCGTTCCGCAGAACACTCTCGGTAAAAAATTTTCTCCGAACCAGAGCTGCCGTTTTTTGGTTATTTCTAACCAAAATTGGTTATTTTTTTTTTCAATGTGAATATTTTTTTCATTTTGGTTACTTTCTTTCCAAAACATACGTATGGAATATGTTTTTCTTGATAGACTTGCAATTTTCTTTTTTAAAATTTTAAGCATATTATTTAGATGGAGGTGTTATCGCGTACTACGGTTTTCTGCGTTCATTAGTAACAAATAGTATAATCGAAAACAAAAAATCCATTTAAAACAGCAAAAAAAATATTGCCATATGTGATTATTATACATATTAGAAATGGCCATGTACTGAAATCGATTGAGATTTTCAATTGATTTTGATTGTAAGAGTAGTAAAGATAAGTAGTACTTAAAATAGGAAGTGAATCGATTTAAGAAAATAACTGAAAAATTACACAAAAGTAGTTTTATTGATTCTTAAAACTTGAATATAAGTAAAATGTTCTAAATTAAGGTTATTTCCAGTAGTACATACATATATTTAAATATTTGGAAATACACATAGGAATTTTAAAGATTTTTCAAAAAAAAATTGATTTATAATATATACATAGTTTTAAAATTTATGGAATTTTCTGTAAGAAAATGGCTGTGAGTTTAAGAAATCTGAAATTTTACATTTTATAACTTGTATGAATGAATATTTATTTTAGGTTTTCTAAATAAATATTTGGTAATATTTTTAATTTACAAAAAACCTTTGACTGTCAGTCATATACTTGAATTTAAGTTCCGAAAGGCGAAATTGCTTATATTCGCCATAATAATTATTACACAATAATTAAAAAAATATACCAAATAGAACAATTTTTAAACAGTAAATAAAAGTATTAATTATAAATTTAAAATAAAATTTACAAAAGAAAAAAGTTATACCCGTTTTTATAATAAGGGGTTCATGAAATCGCTTAAAATTGCCATTTGTGCCAATGGGCAAAGTTGCGAGACTAGATTCATAAAACACATTTTTAATTTTAAAAAATTAATGCCAGTTTCTAAGAAACGTCAATACAAAATGTTATTCAGGGTTGTCATAGAAACCAATATTGGTTTTGCTAATTGTCGGTTTTGAAAACCAATATAAGTTTCATTTGGTGTCACGACACCAAGTTGGTTTTGTTAATTTCGAATGTAAATAAAACCAATATCGAAACAGCTGTTGTTTACATTTTTATTTTTTTTTCTTTTACTTTTTTGCAGAAAATTTACAAAATATTATATTTTTTTCATTAAAATATCAGTAAAAGAGTTTTTTTGAAAATAATTGATATCAAATAATTAAAAGGTGAAAAGTGCTTATAAAGAAAATAAAATGACATCAGCAGTTGTAGCATTTTTGTTATTGGAAGATGATCTTGCATTGCATTTGCTGTTTAAATTTGTGTAATTTTATTGTTTTGTAAAAAATGTAAATATAAAGCGAATTTATTAAAAATATAAACAAATAAGTTATAAAGCTGTGTTCACATTGTGTGTATTTGTCATATGGAATGTCACTTTTCTACACACATGTAATTTCATGTGTATGTCAAAATTTATGTTTTACATATGGTTTGTAATTTACACGTTCACATGTTGGTATGTAAAGTACACTTGACATAACCTATCAAAAAATAAACAATCTTAAAACAGCTGAGTGTATAAAAAATTAAATTTGTGCTAAATAAATTTTATTTTAATATGAAACGAAAGGTTGATCAAATAGTCATCATCTGTTCCGGCCCCACTTCTTTTTTCTTTTGCTTTTGCAATTTCTCGGCTATATTGACCGCGCAAGTATGTTATTTTATTCTGGAAATATATTGCATTACATTTATTACAAACAACAATTGCCCAATGCCTTACCTTAACTTCATTAGGCCCAATAGATGAATTGAAAATTTTTAACTTGTCAGCCATATCATTGAGCGCTGCGTAACTGGCATGCTTATTGTGTTTCCTTCTCTTGCCACATATCTATTAACTGTAGTACCGATTCTTTACACTAGTCCAACTGGAAAAACATAAAAATAAATATGGAAATTGTCATAAAAAATATACATACATATGTACTTACTTTTGTTAATTCCTTTTCAATTTTTCCCTCTATTTTCAATAATAAAATTGGTTATTTTATATTTACTATTATAATTATTAAGAATTAAGCACGACAAACAAAATCTTGTAAATTGATTATAATTTATATTTATTAAAATTTTACCTAATTTTTGCCGCCACAAAATTTTGTTAATAAAAAACAGCTGATGTCAGATGGTTTGTCACTTGAAAATAGAACTCGTTCTAAATAAAAAATGTCATGTGTACTGCACACAGAGAAATAACACATGATATTGTTTGGAGGGGTTCAGACGATATGTACAAATTTAACATGTGAAAAAATGACATTCCACATGACAAATACACATAATGTGAACACAGCTTAAATAAGTAAAGTGACTACTGCTGTTGTTGCATATTTGTTGTGAGAAGAAGACCACTGTTGCCAACTTTTTTTGAACATTTCCCGCCAAATCAGAGTTCAAAACCGCTAGAAACCGCTAAATATTTAATTTAGCGGGAATTTTTTTAAATATACCGCTAAAACCAGAACATTTTCAAATGTTTTATATAAATCTAGATGTAAGCTGTTTTTTCAAAGGTATATGACTCTCAAATTACAGCTCATACTAAGGTTTCCAACTTCCATAGCTATTTTATTAAAAAAAAAAAAATAAGTTAGAGTGGTGTTTTTGTCTGTGCCGAATCTATGTTTGATACCCTCCACCTGCAGTTAGATGGAGTTGTCTTTATATGGGACCAATGGTAAGTGTAATTTCTATTCATATAAAACTGAGACAGACCAAAATTTGTTACAATTGCATTATTTGTTACGGTTTTAGGCGTACTAAAGGTTTTTTTAGTGGGGTTTATATGAGGCCTACCATTAATAACCGACCGATCTTCACGAAATTCAACAGTATGATTTTTAGTCATATTTGTGCAACATCTTATATCAGAATGGGCATTCCGTCACTAGTTATGCTAGTTTTTGTAACAAAATGATAATTTTTTAGGGCGGTTGTTCTACATTTTGATTCAGTAAATTAAATTGCTTGGCTTCTATCGAGATTATTTAGATAAATACCTTATTTTTTACCAAGCTTAAAGTTGTGAATTGTCACATACAGCCCTAACATAATACTAACTGAAAATCTAATAAAATATTTGACCAAATAGTGAGATTTAACATGGTCTTAATATGACAAAATAAACTAATTAGCAAAACATAGCAAAAAACAGTTTTTTGTAAGATGTTGTATTATAGCGGTTTCCCGATTTAACGAACAATTGATTGTCAGCCCTGTTCGTTAAATTGAAAAATTCGTTAAATCCACTACTAAAAAAAATATTTATTCATGTAACAACAAATTAAAAGAACAATTCATATCATATCGTATTACAAGTAAATGGATTTTATTTAATAAAATTAATAAAAAAAAGTAATTATTTAAAAAAAATAAGAAAAAAGTACATAATTATTTAAAGAAACTTGTAATTGACGTTTGTTTTTGAGATTTCTTTAAACTTTTTTTAATTTCTTTCTCTTGAAGCTCACGGGTTTCCATTATATCGCTTAAAATTGCCATTTGTGCAAATGGGCAAACTTGGGAGACTCGGTTCATGAAGAGCCTTTTCAATTTGTGTGTAATTTTAAACAATTAATGCCAATTTGTAAGAAACGTCAATAGAAAAATAAAAAAAAAATATTAAAATTTGTGATTAAAATTTTAAATTTGTTTTTAAAAACGCATCAAGAAAGCTAAAAGACTAAAGTCCTGAAATCATTGCAAGAATTTATTTTTTGTGATTTATAACCACTTGAATTTTTCAACGGAAATGGCGGTAAGCATTAAAAAATGTGTTTTTATAAATGCACAATTGAACTGCGCACGTTTACGAGTCGAAATTGCTGGGCAAATTTACGAAGTTTGAGTTACATATAGAGTTTTTTTATTCCCGGACTTTTTCGATTCCCGGGAAAGCGGGAAATTTTTTTGAATTTCCCGGGATCCCGGGATCCCGCTCCATATAAATAATACAAAGTAAATTTCGTTATTAATTAATGAAAAAAACTTTTATTAAAAAAAACGTAAGGGAACTTGTTTACAAAGAAAGTTAAAGAAATGGTTCAATACTAAAAAATTAATAGAAGATTGAAATAGGAACTTGAATTATAATCACCTCGCGCCTTTATTCCCTATTATTATGATTTTATTCAGCATTATTATGCTCTGGATACAAGATAAAAAGATAACATAAACATAACAATTTAATTCATAAAACAATAATAAAAACAAAATAAAAATTAAGGTACTCAAGACATGAGATCAAAAAGTTAATTAATAAAATAGATAAAATATTTAAAGAAATATGTAACATTTTTTAACGGCTTAGGAAATAACTTTCTGACACACTCAAAGCGCTTAGTATGTCGTCAAAAAGTATATTCCTGATTTTATTTACTAATTATCATGTTTCCGAAAAATTTCGTTAATTTTTTACCGAGGTTGGACAAATAGTTAAAAGTGCACCGTTGTAGCATGCTTCGGATTCACAATCAGAAGCAATTTTTTCTTTTTTATAAGCAACGTCTATATCAGTCAAATGTATGTCAAGGTTGATGCAAAAATAGCATCAACTGGACTGGTTCTTACAAGCCTTTTCATTTCAATAGATCCATTTGTAATCTTTGGGGCAATGTGTTTTTCAAGTTGTATGTTGTAGTATCTTACACGAGTTTCCAAAATTTTATTTTATTTCGGTTTCGCCGCACTTCACGGGTATATAAACCAACACAAATTGAGAATTTGTGTTTATCACCTAATAAACATATCGCTTCTTCATTGCATCATAGTCATATCTCAAAATTTTAAGTAACTTTAGCAAAGTTTTCCTTCATACCTTCTCGTATTATATCTCAAACTGAACCGAAGTTATAGCAAAAAATATCTTTAAATTGGTACATTTTGAAAACTTTAATCGCATTTGCCAAGATCGTTTGTTTTTGTAGATATGACTATTTTGCAATAAAGGAGCGATATGTTTAGGTATCTCCTATTTTTAAGACTTGTTCATGGACAATGAAACTTTACTGCCTGCATCTTATTTTGAATTAATGTACTTTATTAACTCTTTACTTCACTAAATGTAATAATTATCAACTGTTGCACTGCCCATTCTGCTTTTAGTAGATGTATTGCATCAGGAGACATTGATTTAAATACATGTACTCACTTCTTGTAATTGATCTAATCCACAACCCATCCACAGATGCTAATTTTAAGAGAATAGAAAACTAAATTTCAAAGTATAAATAGCTATTTTCTGAAATTATGAAGAATTTTTTATTTCCCGGGATCCCGCAAGAAAAATCCCGGGAAAACGGGAAATAAAATAATTGAAATTCCCGGGAATTCCCGGGACGGGAAATCCCGGGAAAAAACCCTAGTTACATAGTTATCATACAATTTTTGACAAATCGTTTGCGAGGGCTTAAATATGCACAGTTTGCCCAGATTGCGAGACTTTTAAACGATATCATGAAAACCCCTTATGTCTTGGATATATCGATATTATTTTCCTGTCCTCACTGGATACATACATCAAAGCTTTTGATTACATCTCTGTGTTTAATGTTTACCCCTTCATCAGCAGGTACATCGTTTTCTAATCGTGTATTAACTTCTTCATCTTCGTCAAGACTACAACTTTTTGCCTGACTGCTCCCATCTATGTATTCAAATAAGTTTTACGAATTTTTTGTGTATTATCTTTATTTGTTCGTTACTTCGAGTACCAAATTGGATTTTAATTTGCTATACACAGAACCTAATGTAAAAATGTTGCCTGTTCGTTAAATTCCGAATTCGCTTAATCGAGAGTTCGTTAAATCGGGAAACCACTGTATAATCAAAATAAATATTTGAATTAAAGGAAAATATTATTTAGTTTGCTTGTTGGTTCCGTTTTTTTTTTCGTCAAATATTTGACAAGTGTTACCGTAGCTTTATTAAAAAAACTACAAAAGTTAGTCTAAATTTACACGTTTCATCTTTTGATGCTCAACTTTTTTCAATTCCCTTTTAAAGATGCCAATATAATCACACGCAGCAATCGGTTTCAACTTTTTTCGGTTCAAAACAACAACAATTTTTTTACAGCGAATCAAAGAGAAAAAAAAGAAAAAAATTACATGCAGCCATTGTTGTGCATATATCAAAGAATAAAAACACAAAGCGTACTGCCCGAGTACAGGCATCTCCGTACTAACAGCGTTACCGTTGGTGCCACTAAAGTGGCAATTTGCCACTTTTTCGATTGCTTGGATACTATTTGGCCACTTCTACAAAATGCACCCAAATGTGGTACTTTTTGCGATTCTTGCCACTTTTTTGATACTTTTTACGCTAGGAAAATATACTTTTTTTCTTTCTGTTTTATTATAACCCCCAGCTTTAATATATGAAAAATTGTTTTAATATATGTATATGTAAGCAAGTATATATGAAATTTTTTTCTTGTCATGCGTGGTTAGCTGAAAATCGGTTTAATAAACTTTCTTTTAACCTGTTTTATTTATTATGAATAAGGGGATAAAGATATCTCACATATCGTTGGTTTTCTTCCGCAACCTCGTAACTCAAAAACAACTACTTTTCAGAAGAGACAAATTACTTTTTTTTACCAAATATTTGAAACTTTTTGCTATATATTATTTTATAAATCAAGAATTAGGAAAAATTCATATAAATATTTAAAAGAATATATAGCAAAAAGTTTAAAAAATTAGGTAAAAAAAAGTATTTTGTCTCTCCTTAGAAGTCATGAAGCAGAAACCGAACTGTTGTGTACCGAAAACTTGTCTAAAATTTGTGTAATTGACATTAACAGCCAGGCCCACGATGTCACTCGTTAACGTTCGCATAGAAAATTACATTTAAAACAAAAACAATTTCTAAAATTTGTTTTTGTTTTAAATGTAATTTTCTATGCGAACGTTAACGTGTGACATCGTGGGCCTGGCTGTAAAAGTAAAATCTAAGTTTTTACCGAAAATTGTGCAATGAATTGATTATAAGAATTGATATAAAAACAAAAAGCTCAATACCTTGATGAAGTATTTATACCCAATATTTATAGTGTCTAATGAAGATAAAAACTATTTCGAATTAGTTTCAGAGTTTAAAGATATTATAACTGACCCAGATGTATTTATACATGAATTTAAATTTCTAGAGAGTAAAGTAAATGACACGAATTATGAACACATATTTAAAATTTCGAATGCTGAAGATTTTTGGCGTGAAATAGGAGCATTGAAAAATAGATTTGATGAATATACCTATATATATATATTCAAACTTGTACAAATTGATCTTTCATATTTTTACATAGTAGTGCTTCTGGTGGGCGTGTTTTTACTAAGTTAGCTTTAATCAAAAAAAAAGTAACAAATAGGCTAAAGACATTTTACGAAAGTATGGATGTCGTTTTAAGAACAATTATTTGTAAAATTTTTATAAAACTGACCATTAATAAATATGTAGCACAGGACGACATTGAAAAAGTCTGTTTAGCCATTCCAACTGATTCTTATGTTTTTGGAATGCTAAAGACGAATATGAACACAGTTTTCTCCCATCAGGTCACATTTATCAGATACATCAATTATTGTAATTTCGGAAGATGTTTTGTACCACAATTAATAACAAAATCCAGTTTTATAGTTTTTTTCTATAAACCTGATTGCAAAAATTTTAAGCAATAATAGACGGAATTGGATAAAAACTAAATATGCTATAGTAAAGAAATTAAAACACTAGCACTTAAATTTAGTAGCATGTATGCATGCCGTGCATTTATTTGTATTAAAGTGAGGATCTGATTATATATAAAGTATTTGAAAAAGTGATATTTTCGTTTTTTTGTTATAGGATTTCTTGTTTTCATCCGATTATAGCTTAGCTGCCAGGCCCACGGTGTCGAAAAGAACATTTCTTTCGCATATTTATATTGAAAACAATAATAAAAACAAAAAAAGAAATTCTATTGTCGACATCGTGGGCCTGGGCCTACAACTTTTGTAATTAGGTTGACTATAGAATAAAATTATTAAACTATGGATTTTGTTATTAATTGTGGTACAAAACATCATCCAAATTACAATAATTGGTGTATCTGATAAATGTGACGTGATGGGAGAAAACTGTGCTCATATTCGGCCAAAGCATTCCAAAAAACATAAGAATCTTGTGCAATGGGCAAATAAATTTCTAAAAAGTTTTTAAATGTCTACCTGTGCAATATAGTGTCTTAAATAAATCAAAGAAAATGTATTCAGAAAGAATAATACAAGAAATATATTACTAAATGTATATATAAAACACATTTCATAAATATCTTCTATTTGCTGCAACAATGTCATAATCCAAAAAACATGTTTGGCAGACAACAAGTTTAACGTTTTTCAATTACCAAAACATTTAAGTAAATATTTTATAAAAATTACTTCTCGAGAGAAATATTTACAAAGTATTTATTTTAGTTTTTATACCATTTAAAATTATAATAAATAGAAAAAAACGTAAAAAATACATAATGTGGTGTACTTATGTTAATTTTAAAAGATGTGCCCCTTTTTTTAAAAAAATCCACTTCTTGGTGCCACTTTTTTTGTAGTTATCCCCTTTTTTTGGTACTTTTTGAAAATATCCGACGGTAACACTGCGTACTAACCCCCTTTCTTCTTTCTTCTCTCACCTAAAAACATAAGAGTTGAGCATCAAAAGATGAAACGTGTGAAAGCAGACTTAGTAAAACCGTGAACATAAACAAGTATATTTTAACCAGAAAAACAAAAAATCTTAATAAGAAAATTTATAAGATTTGTAAATTAAAATATTGAGAATTGTTTTTGTGGCGGAAATGAGCCGCTGAGAGATATTTGAAAATCGCTAGATTTCCCGCTTACCGCTAAAACGTATTTTTTCCCGCGATTGACATTTCAAAAACTCTAGATTTAGCGGGAAAATCTCTAAATTGTGAAGAAGACTTTAGCAAATTTGCAGCAGCCCGCTGCCGGAGACTACCGGAAACATGCAAAAAATACTATTTTACCAATTTATCAATTTTATTTAAATGTGGAAAAAATCTAACTGTTAAATAAAAATTAAGTTTTTAGCAACTATATTTATTTCCAATAAAAAAAAGAAGAGCTGTAAGCTGCTTGGCTTATTTCCAATAAAAACCGATAACATTGGTTTCTGTGACACCTTAAAACCGACACTTATTTAGTTCGAACATAAAACCAATAACATTGGTTTCTATGACACCAACGCATTCTTTCTTGTCGGTTTTAAAACCAATTCTGACAATATTGGTTTCTATGACAACCCTGATTGTTTAAATATAATACCGCGTTACATTCATTCTGTCCTATGAACCAAATATACTTTTTCGGAAGGGGGCGATTTTCATGTACACGTCAGAATTTTTTTGTCCGTCTGTCCGCCTGTGTGAAAGACTTTGGATGAATTTTTAACCCTTTCTCCGTGATTCAATCGAGCTGAATGACCTTGTACGAGACGGAAATTTGTCGAGGAGAACAGCGGAGCTCTTTGCATCACGCTTTAAGCAGTGGAATATAGTAGCGGCTGATTTTAAAATAACAGCCCCTCGTGATCGAGCTAGCACTATTCCATATGACGAATTTTTTAAATTGCACGAAGATCGGGAAAAAAACCTGGCTTATTGTTATGATATTGATTCGATGTTTGCAAAAATTGATTACCCTCATATTTCAAAGGAGTGGCGACTTTTCATCAATTCATCGGTCAACAGCCTTAAAGTCGTGCTGCTTCATATCGGTAACAAACAGCCATCTGTCCCGATCGCATATGCCACAAACCTCAAAGAAACATACGAAGGCATGCAATTAATATTCCAGCTGATATAGTACCAAGAGCATAATTGGAAAATATGCTGCGATCTGAAAGTGGTCGGATTACTCATGGGTGTTAAGCGTTGATTTCCAACCCAGCAGTGCTTTTTGTGTACATGGCAAGGTCACAAAGAGATCAGCATCACACTGAATTTAAGTGGAAGCCGCGAACATGCTACAAAGTAGGCGTAGAAAGTAAAGAGAATCTACCATTGGTGCAGCCATCTCAAATCATTTTGCCACCACTACACACTAAGCTCGGTCTCGTATCAAATTTTGTTAAAAAACTGGATCGTGAGGGCGAGGCGATTGCAAGTTTGCGCAAATTTTTTTCCGAAATTGAGTGGCGCAAAGATTCATGCAGGTATTTTTTTAAGAAGTCATTCAGTAACTTTATTTTTTTCAATGATGTGTATGATTTAAGGTGTTTTCAATGGTCCGCAGATAAAAAAAATAGTTGCAAGTTATGAATTTTCATCAAAATTGAATGCTATCGAACAACGTGCATGGAAAGGCACAGTTGCCGTTATTGAGCAGTTTCTTGGCAACAAACGAGTTGACAATTATAAAAATATTGTCGCAAAAATTATTTAGGCATATGGCAAAATGGACATATTAAAGATCCATTTCCTTCACAATCATTTAGATTTTTTCCTGATGATTTAGGAGCTTGTAGCGATGAGCATGGCGAAAGGTTTCATCATGACATTGCGGCTATTGAAAAGCACTTTAAAACACAAGACATTACGCATATGCTTGGCGAATACTGTTGGTCTATTTGTCGCGATACTGACATAAATGCTTACAAACGCAAAAATAAAAGGCCTAAGTTTCTTTAAAACCATTGAAATTTTTAATGTGACAATTTTTAATATTAATATAACAAAATTAATAAAAAAATTCGATTTTATAACGAACTGAAAACGTTACAAAAGAACCGATAACCATTTTTTTTATAAATAAATTCTGGAAAATCTGAGAATTGATAAAAATCTATTTTTTAAAAAAAAATTTTACGTAATACAGACATTTCCACGAGTCTGCCTGCAAAAATTCAGCTCGATTGGATTACGGAAAAAGGGTTAAAAATCGATCCAAAGTCTTTTACACAGGCGGACAGACGAACAAAAAAATTCTGACGTGTACATGAAAATCGCCGATACACGTGTACTTTTATTTTTTCTCCCCTTTCCGAAAAAGTATATTTCTGTGGCCGTATGGAAAAACTAGTTGACTCCACTTTTTGCGAAAAATGAGATAACACCAAAAATAGAAAGCGTGTTTCATTTACTATCACTCTGTCAGATCGAAATTTTAATATAGTTTCTCATTTAAAAGTTATTTGAAAAAAAAATCAGAAAAATACCAATTTTTATGTAAAAACTAGATAACTCCATACATTTTTTGAAAAAACAAGGTAGCTCCATAATGTCTTAAGAAACAGAATAACTGGAAGTTAAAAACGACGTTGTGTCGATAACTAAGAGAAAAAGAGCGAAATAGAAAAAATTCGGGTCACAAGCTCTTTGGGTCAAAATTTTAAACCCAAAATTTGCCACTTCGGATAAATCAAAGAATTTTATATCATTTCTGAAGTTCTTGATATATAGAATAGGACTGCCAAACACCCGAAATCTTTCCGAGTAATAGTTTTTAGCCCATAAAGATCTACCGTACTCTATGTGGTACACTAACTTTGAAAAAGCTTTCGACTTACCAAATAATATTTTTTTTCTGTTGCAAAGATAAGACAGTGTTTTTGGTCAGCTAAACTAAAAAAAAGTTCCAAAAACGGGGAAAAACGGGAAACTTAATTCCTTTCCTTAGCTTTTTGTTTTACAAGTGAAACTTTCTTTGAAAATATGTAGTTAATATTTTACATACAAACATAAAATTCAACATGCAACGTCCTGAGTAAATAAGAACCTGTGAGTGAATTTTTTGGTACTTTTTTGTTTTTTAACTGGTATTTTTTGAATTTCCGTTAGTATTGTACCTTAAAAAAATTAAATTAAACATGTAAGGTCCTCAGTGAATGAGGACCTTTTTTACTTTTTTGTTCTTTGACTGGTAGGTACTTTTTTCAATTTTCGTAAAAATTGCACATATAAACATAAAATTAAACACGCAATGTCATGAAGGAAACATAAATTTTGGCATATAAATACATTTGTCCACGAAAGAAAGAAAAACGCTCACGAAGTAGCGGAATAGTTAATGTTTTTCCACAAATCATTTCTTAAGTTGTCTTAATTCCGTAAAACTTGAAACAAAATTGAAAAAAAAAAGTTTTTTCGGAAAAACTAGATAACTCCATTTTTCGAAAAAAAAACAAGATAAGTGACATTGATTCTCAGTTTTAGTGCCCAAAAATTAGTTCAATGGAACCAGAAATCTTTAACACTATTAAAAATTATGTTCTGTTTAATGCGCATGGTCTTTCCACCACCTGGATAACTATCTTGCCGCGATGTGGTGGCTTAAATGCTGACTGTAGTGTATGCCTTGTAACTTGAATCGGTAAATTCTAGCCGGAACAAGTTGGAAGGCATATGCTTTAAGGCCAGCATGACCAAGGGTTATCCATCCATCCATCCCCCTATCCCCTTACCTGAAATCCTTTCTATTCCCCCTTTATCTCCCATATCCCCCACTTTTAAGGTCAAGGTGGTTGACAGCAGTGCCGAGGGCCTGAATGGCTAGTTAGTGGTTAAAGAAACTGGTCGCGAACAGCTTCCCTCTGACGCCGATGGCAAGGGTCAGTTGTAACTCTAGCCTAGTCCGTGCAAGCCGTCACTGCGCGAGACGGTCTTTTTTTTTATACGGCATACTCGTGGGACCAAAAATCTGGACAATTTAAGCAAAAACAAAAAGGACGTGACTCTAGGAGTCGATGCAGGGGATGTCTCTGGCAACTCGGCAGTTTCGGTGTCGGATCCAGACGCCGATTGGCTGAGTATTCACAGGGATATTCTACTGCAGGAAGGTCAGTCACTGACAGAGACGGACGGGATGGACCCACCGGTCCTGCTCTGGGATCTGATGATGAGCACGAAATAACAATGATTTCGGCTCATGATCGGGACCATAGGGCTGGATCATCGGCTCTGGAGGCCTCACTCGAGATAGGGAACGGTACAGCGGGTGTCTCCAAACCTATTGTTCGGCAGGATGCGACAGTACAGGTCACATCAGAAAGCCGAACGAGTTATGAAAAGGCCAAGAGTGGTGTAAGAGCCTCCTTAGCCTTTCTAGATAAGATAGCTAAGAAAGACTCCTCACTACACGATGGGCGGGATAGGCACTTGCTGAGGAAGCACCGAAAGAACGTAGCTAGATTCGAACGAATCCACGGATCTGTCGGTGATATCCTAGGCATTCCCTATCCTGCGGGATACACAGCAGGGACTGCTGAGGGCTCAAATGATGTCCGCAAAGACAACGAACCTTTAGCAACCCCTGCTGATGTGTCCTCAAAAAATGGAATGGAAAAACAAAAGGAGGGTAATGATTCTACACCTGGTCCTCTTAACCCTGACAGTACGGTCACAGTTAAGGGAACTAAGCCTGTGGACGAATTACCCACTACTAGTCGCGCGATGAGGACTGGTAAAGTCTTGATAATCTCCGACAGACTCCCCCAAAAGGGAGTCACAAAAAAGGTTACTGAGACAAACCAGTCAACATCTGCAGGGAAATCCGGTGATCGCCGACAAAACTCTGCTAAGGCCCCCAATAGGGGAGTATTTAAGAGAGTTAGGTCTGGTGATGACCAGAAATCCCCAGCGGCTAAGAGGAAGGATCCCCGAAAGGAGATCATTAAGAGGACTGGCTCCAGAGAGGACCAACCCTCCACATCAAAGAAGCTAAGGGATTCGTCGGGTAAGGACGGTATTCTAGCGGCTGTCATTGATCGTATGGATCCCGATGGAAGGATCAGTGTCGAGAAATGGCAGATGCTAGAAGACAAACTACTTGACGAAATCTTTAGCGTTAAGGGAAGGCCGGACGAAGTATCGTTCAAAGGGGCTGACTGGGTAAGAGGTGTCAAAACTGTCAGTTGCGGCAACCAAAAAACCTTTGAGTTTTTAAAGGCTGCAATCGGCAGGTGTGGCATCGCTTGCCATGAAGCCAGACTGGACGTCATACTCGCGTCTGAGTTGCCATTAAGGCCAGTGGTCACAGTATGGATACCTCCACCTATAAAACTGGTGGAGGTCATACTGGGGTTACTGGCCAACCAGAATAACGGGCTCTCTACAGGCCAGTGGAAGATGATAGCTTCACTGGGTTGTAAGGAGAACCAAGGTAGAGACTTCCGGTTCGCAGTAGACCGAGAGTCTCTAGGTAAGCTGAAGTCGATGGGAGGGGTTGCTATATTCGGGTTAGGGTCTGTTAGATTTAGGTTTCCTAAAGATGATAGACCCTAAGAGGCTGAAAGTGGTGCAGATAAACTTGCACCACTGTGAGGCGGCCTCCACCGAATTGGCAACCCACCTCATTGACAACAACGTGGACGTGGCCTTAATCCAAGAGCCCTGGATAAATAAAAACCGGGTAGTTGGATTAAAGGTCACGGGGTATACCTTGTTCGTATCCCGCTCGGAGGAAAAGGTACGAACTTGTATATTGGCAAGAACTGAGCACAATTTTATGTTTTCTCATTCTTTCAGTAACGGAGACCTCACGGTTGTGACAGGGGAGGCCAGGGACAGATCAGTCCTGGCACTGGCATCGGCATACTTGCCATATGAAGCTGTCGATCCACCTGGTGAAAAAGTACGGGAGTTGGTGGAGCACTCAGGCAGAAGCGGCTTGAGACTGGTACTGGGTTGTGACGCCAATGCACACCACACCCTATGGGGTAGTGCCGACATCAACAAAAGAGGTGAGCCTATGTTTGATTTTATTATTGCCAGCAATCTTTTGATCTGTAACAGGGGTAATACGCCGACGTTCAGGACTAGGGATAGAGAGGCAGTGATAGATATAACATTGACGAACTGTAGGGAATTAGTAGAGGACTGGAGGGTGGCTTTGGATTTCTCCTTCTCTGACCATAGTCGTCTGTCCTTTAAGCTAGTGTTTGAGAGGTCGAAAAGGTGTCCGTATAGGAATCCGAGGAGGACGGATTGGGATTACTTTTCGGGTCTGGTGCAGAGTAACCTCAGAGTTACTCGGGATTGGGGGTCGACTCCGACCGGTGTGGAGCGGCTGGTGGGCATGTTCACGGGGCTGCTAACCAGTAGTTATGAGCGATCCTGTCCGCTGAATTTTCCGGGCAGACGTACACAGCCAAGATGGTGGACAGATGAGTTGAGGACTCTAAGGTCCACTGTCAGAGGGCTGTTCAATAGAGCGAAATATACGCGTAGGGAAGAGGATTGGAGTAACTTTAGATTGAGTTACAGGAAGTATAAGGGGGATATAAGAAGGGCGAAAAGGGACTCGTGGATTAGGTTTAGCGAGTCAGTTGAGTCTGTCAATGAGATGTCTAGGTTCAGGAGAATTTTATCCAAGGACCCAGTAGTCCCTGGATTTATTCAGAGACCGGACAACTCATGGACAGAATCGGGCTCTGAATCTCTCTGTCTGCTTATGGAGACTCACTTTCCGGGGTGTGTGGATCCTGGGTTGGGGGAACGTGATGTGGGCGGAGACCCCTTCCCTGGGTTGGGCTCAGGCGGTGAGGAAAGTGGAACGGTAGGGGATATGATCACCTTGGATAGGGTAACATGGGCGGTAAATACCTTTGGGTCTTACAAATCGGCGGGACCAGATGGTATCTTTCCGGCGATGCTACAGAATATCGGGAAATCATCGCTCCTATTGTTGGTGGAACTGTTTAGGGTATGTGTGCTGAATGGGTACATTCCTAGAGGGTGGAGAGAGGTCAGGGTAGTTTTTATACCCAAGGCGGGTAGAACCGGTCACTCTAAACCCAAGGACTTTAGACCAATCAGCTTATCGTCTTTTCTTCTGAAGACGCTGGAAAGACTGATTGATCTATATCTGAGGACAAAGATTGACGCCGGCATCATCAGCGGCGCTCAACACGCCTATCTTAAAGGTAGATCAGTTGAGAGTGCGCTTCATGATGTGGTGGGTTATGTGGAGCGAGGATTGCGAAACAAGGAATACACCTTGGCGGCATTCCTGGATATAGAGGGCGCCTTTAACAATTTGCGGATAGAGGCTATTGGGCAGGCACTGGTCGATCTGGGGGTTCCGATGTTCTTGGTCGAATGGATAACCAGGATGCTTGGTAGTAGGGTTATTCACTCGGACTGGGGAAGGGAACGCGTAAGGAGACTGGTGACTAGGGGGACCCCACAGGGGGACCCCACAGGGGGGAGTTCTCTCTCCCTTATTGTGGCTCTTGGCCGTCAACGTCGTTCTGCGACTTTTTGACAGAATGGGTCGGAAAGTCGTTGCCTACGCGGATGATGTAGTTTTATTGGTGTCGGGCAAGTTTCTGCCGACAATAAGCGAAGTCATGCAAGGGGCGCTGGGCGAACTATCGGCATGGGCGAGTGATAAGGGACTGGGAGTTAATCCGGAGAAGACGGAGCTGGTTCTTTTTACTAGGAGGTACAAGGTGGAGAATTTTAGGCTACCGGTACTGGGAGGTGTGGAGCTTGGACTATCCGATAGTGCTAAGTATTTGGGAGTATTTCTGGACAGCAAGCTGTCTTGGGGAAGGAATGCTCAGGAGAGACTAAAGAGGGGTCTCAATGCCTACTATGCTTGCAGGTCATCAATAGGTAAGAGTTGGGGACTCCGGCCGTCAGTAGTGGGATGACTGTACACTTCGGTGGTTAGACCCATTCTTACGTATGGATGCTGTGTTTGGTGGGAGTCATTGGGATTGACTAGTCGAAGGAACCTTTTGTCTAAGGCTCAGAGGTGTGCTTCAGGCCCCTATTATGGTTTACAGCTCAACTCAGTTGAGTTGTAATTAAGACAACTGGTTGTGATCAGTTGTAATTTTTGTTATGTTCTTGTTCACCGCAAAATAGCAAAGTTGTAAACCATAATACAAAAATTAAGAAATTACAACTCAACTGAGTTGAGTTGTAAACCGTAATAGGGGCCTCAATTGGCATGACAGGTGCCATGAGAAGTACTCCTCAGGCGGCCCTGGATGTCATTCTGCATCTTCTGCCTGTTGAGCACTATGTGATGGGAATGGCAGCCAGGAGCCTTCTTAGGCTAAGGGAGTTAGGATTGATGGGGAATGTCACACAGGATCACGCACGGATCCTTGGTGAGATTGAGGCTGGGGGCTACTGCCTGGGATCGCCCGGCTCTACTGATTACGTGAGCACTAGGGTGGATTTTGGGCGGGTGCCGGAGGTAATAATGCCTACTAGGGAGAGCTGGTCAGGTAGGAGCAGATTATTTGGTGGATTTGCTATATTCACTGATGGCTCGAAGATGAGGGGCACGGGTGCGGAGGTCTATATTGAGGATCTGAACATCAGAATGTCATATAGGCTTCCCGACGACTGCAGTGTTTTTCAGGCGGAGGTTCTGGGGGTCTTGAGGGCCGTGGGACTGATGAGGGACAACATTGATAGGGGCTCGGAGGTCACTATATATGTGGATAGCCAGGCAGCTCTTATGGCTGTAAGGGGCTGTTATGTGAAATCCAGGCTGGTTGATGATTGTAGGAGGGCTCTAGGGGGAGTCTTAGGGAAATATGCGTTGAGACTATGCTGGGTGCCGGGTCACTCCAACATAATCGGCAATGAGGTGGCTGATGAGTTGGCGAGACAGGGCGCGGAGACGGAGGATCCTGACCGTGTGGAGGCAGTTAGGCCTCCAATTGGCTTCCTCTTTGGAAGGATCACGGAATGGATTCTGGGTGCGACCAACCGGGCCTGGGGGGACCGAATGGACTGCCGGGTATCAAGGGCATTATGGCCGGTGCTTAGGAAGTCCGATTCGAAATTGCTGCTGGGCAAGAGTAGGGTCTGTGTTAGGACCTTGATAGGGGTTATCACGGGCCACTGTATGATAGGCAGGATGGCGGTGAGAATGGGATCCGACTTGTCGGATGTGTGCGGGTTGTGTGAGGACCCGGAGGAGCTGGAGACGGTTGAGCATATTCTGTGCCACTGTCCCAGGCTCCAGAACAGCAGGCTGAGGTGGCTGGGCAGTAGATTCCTGGGCGAGTTAGGGGACGTCTCGGGGTGTGGACTCGAGGGTCTTATAGGATTCGTAATGGGGATGACCTGGCTGCGCGAGAGGAGACGGGGCGCTATCCGCGCGTAGGGTGAATTTTGGTTTGGTCTTTACTTATTTCTCTATCTATTTTCTGATTCTCGGGCTGTCATTCTCTTTTTCATCTACCTTTTATTTTTTCACCTTTCTATTTTAATTAAGGCGTCGCAATGGACCATATTGGTCTCTGGGTGAAGGTGTGAAGGAAACTTCACACCAGCCTTTCTACCTACCTACCTACCTTAATGCGCATGCAAAGTAACATAAATTCATATTAAATAATAAGCGAAATATGTTTAAAACTTTAAGTGTGTTTTTCTCTTGTTTTCGAAAAATGGAGTTATCTAGTTTTTCAATACGGCCACAGATTTGGTTCATAGGACATAAAAAAAGCTCGTTTTTGTAACGCGGTGTAATATAACAAAATACATATTTAAAAATAAAAGTTGAAATTATTTTGAAAAATACTAATTTGCTTAATTTATTCCAAGAAGTTATTAGTTGTGAGTTGTTAACACTTGAACTTTTCGTTGAAAACGACGTTAAGCATTAAAAATATCTGTTTGTATGCGCAATTGAACAGTGCAAATTTACGAGCACAGAATACCACAGAACTGTCACGAGACGGAAGATTTTGCGTTTTTTTGTCTCTTTTTAAGAAAGCTGCCCTTTTTGCATTTCTCTTTGCATCATCTTTTATGCCGCAATACAATGAACACAAATTTATTTAGTTGAGATTTATTTGAAAGCTTTTGTAAAAACTAAGTTTTAAGTTTACCACAACACAAGTCAATAATATTTAAGTAAATAAATAACAATATAAAACAAAAAAATATTAATAAATAAATTTTTTTTGCACAAAACACAACGTTTGTTGAACTAATGCATTTTTTTAAACGTGGTCTGTGTTTTGTTATTTTTGTTTTGATCATGCCATTTGTGTTGATTGTTGCTGCCTGTTTTTACACATTGCCAGTTCACTACCAAAAAAAGCTTTCTGTCTTTTTCTTCGAAAGCTGCCCTCGCAACCGATTTGGGCCTTTTTGACACGTCACTTTTTAAAGATCTGTGGTATTCTGTGTTTACGAGTCACAATTGTTGGGCAAGTTTACGAAGTTTGTGTAAATGAATTCTCATAAAATGTTTGAGGGCGTAAAAATGCACAGTTTGCACAGATTGCGAGACTTTTAAGCGATATCATGAAAACCCCTAATATTTAAGGTATGTATTCATATGTCAATTAGAAAATATTTACATAAAATGCATTTCGCATATCTAAGCAGTGTTCTGAAACTCACTGTAAACGTTTAAGCTTATTTTACAGCTGTATTGAAATTTATTCCAATTTATGTTTTTTAATACCAGAAATAACTCTAAAAAACTTTGGGATGATTAGTCCATAATTTACAATGGCTCCAATATAAATTCGCCTCCTGAAAATCATTTAAGTTCGGCTTAAATTGTTACGAATCATGATACTTTACTCAAGCTAGTTAAAATTGCTAAAAACAAGCATGAAACTTTCTGACTGTCGAACAATAATTTAATATATGTATGTCTTAACCGCAATTAATTTAAATGCTGATGTCTGTTTTAATAGCCTCCACCACAATAAGTTGTGAAGAGGGTATACTAAGTTTGTCATTCCGTGTGAAACTTTTTTATTATTCACTTCAGACCCCATAAAGTATATAAATATATTCTGGCTCCTGGAGTAATTCTAAGTCGATTTAGACATGTCCGTCTGTTGAAAACACGCTTACTTTCGAAAAACTCAAAAAAAAAATAAAAAACTGGGTGTCAAATTGCTTGTATTTATCCTAAGCAATTTGGGATTAAAATCCAGCCAAATCGGTTCAGTAGGATCAGAGCTATGAATCAAAATGTAGAACCACCACTTTAAAAAATTAATAATTTTGTTACAAAAACTAAAATAAATGATTGAACAATGCACGAAATGATATGAAGTTTTGCAAATGTTCGTTTTATTCGACTGAAAATCCCACTGTGAAATGTCGTGCAGATCGGTCTATAATTTACCCTAGGCCCCATATAAACCTTACTTTCAATATGTTGAATTTTGTATGGAAACATGACGGGCTTAACTCTTAAAAAATAAAAATATTTTTAACGAAAAAGTTCTTAAACAAATAAAAACTTTTAATTTAATTAAGTCTCTCGTTATTTTTTTAATTGTTATGGCTAGCGTTTCTGATAAATTACGACTCATTTTCGAGACATTTTGTGCTAGTACTTATAACCAATTTAGACACTTTTTCGAGTCATTTTTCAGCCACCAGCGACTCATCTGAAAGACCCTTTTATGACTCGCGTTTCTGTTCAATTACGACTCATTTCCGAAACAGTTTTTGCTAGTACATACTTTGACATCACTTTTTTATTTAAAATTTTTGTACAAAATCACTGAGAAATTAAATTAAATTTTATATAATATTTATTCCTTACAGCACGATTTTACTGGCATAAATAAGCATTAATTTAGAAAACTCACTTGCTTTAAAATCTTTAAAAAAAAATATTGTCCCGTTTTTAACAGTAGCAATAATAAAATAAATATTTTTTTTATCTTTAGGCTGCGCTGAAAATGACTATTAAAGTATGCTTAAAACAGTCACATTTCGATCATCTGCATGATCAATATATGATTGCGCACATTCAGTAAATTTTTTTAATTACCCAGTAAAAATTATATGGATTAATCCATAATCGAGCAATAAAGGAGTAATGACTTGTTCATCCATTTGGAGTAATAAGCGAGCTATCGAAACTTTTTTTTTTTATTTGTTTTTTATGCCTCGCTTACTACTCCAAATGGATCAATGAGGGATGTATCAGTTCGTTTTTGGTTTTTTTTTCCTTTGACATAACTGCTAATTTTTGATGTTTTCGTTTGGTTTTTCTATTAATTCAGTTTAGTTTTAAAATGTGAAAGCGAAAAGGTAGGGGTATATTACAACAAATTAAAATCAACAGAAGTCTGTTATACAACATATCCCATTTTTATTACACATTTTAGATTCATGAACCATGAATTTCAAGGCGAACATATTCCAAACGCAGCCTATATTTATGCCGGAAACTATAACCAGCGCTTCGATTGATATGACGGTAAATACATAGAGCCTCCTTATTATAGTTCTTGTAGTATTAATTTTATTTTATTTTTCTTTTCTTTCTTTAATTTATATTTTTCCAGAAGAAAACAATGAAGCAAAGGCAGCAATAAAAAACCTGGAACACAAACTTGATATTCTCACAAATGAAGTTGGATCATTAAAGCAAATTATGTGTAAACAGACTGTTTTATTAGAACAACTTGCTAAACATCTACGCCCAACTAGTAGGGATCTTAAAATTGTCCCAATTAACTCTTTGGAGGAATTAAATTCGGCAGAACAGCTGATTAAAACCGAGCCTGATTCAGAAGTGGTAAGACTGATTTTTTTTAATGCAATCAGTTAAACAAGTATTCAAAATTCTTTGTTTTTTATTTTAATTTATTTAAGATTTCGTATATTAAATTGAGGTTTGACAAAATCAAAATTAAAAAAGCACTACGCAAAATGATCGGCGAAAATATTTTGCTCAAATTAAATTGGGATGGATCAAAAAATATGATAGCATTAAACAAATACAAATTGTTTAACTTTTTTTATTTCGGTAATAGCTGAATTTTTAATATCATGTCTTAAATAATTTATTATGTGTTATCTTTTCTTTAATTTTCTTGCAGAAGCACTTAAAGACACGTATCCAACATACCCGGAATATGAAAAATCTTTTAAGCTGGCATTTCGTAAATGTAAGGCAACTGTTTACCGACAGACCTACTCGTCAAAAACTACGACCTCGTCAAATCCAACAAAAAAACCATAATAAGATTTTTGAAAAAAATTTAAAAAATAAATAAATATTTTCTTATTTTGTAAAAATAACCAAATTTGCCTTTTACATGAATGTTTACTCCCTTTATGCTCTTTTAGAAGACAAAAACGATTACTCCCTTTATGCTCTTTAAGGAGACAAAAACGATTACTCCCTCTGTCGTCACTTTCAAGATCAAAGGGAGTACTCCATAAGGAGCTTAAAAGGAGTACTCCTGTCTGCGGACATGCTGTGTTAAAAATCCAATGAGGTCCGGAGTTTTATGGAGTAATCCATTGCTCGCAAAGGAGCGCTCCAAGATTACTCTTTGGATGATCCTATTTTTTACTGGGTAGATTCTAAATCAACCACTACAAATGTTGCTAAAGGCCGTTACACTCTATCCCACAAAGTCTTACGTATTTTTTCAAAATTGCTTCCCTGATCTAATTATTCTTTGAACATTTTTAAAATACAATAACAACTTAAGGCCAGTTTACACGGTAATACAATGTATTACGACATTTCAAAAAATTATGTAGAATGAGAAAAATCTTATCATGTAAAAGCAAAATGTATTGAGTAAGAGAGAATACGAATACAAAATCTGACAAACGGTCGGTAAATGCTCTTTTTCTAAACCATTTTAGAAACTTATGTATTCTCATCACACCAGAGGTGTATTTTAACGGAGTATATTGAAGGTGGTAGCATTTTTATACAATTACAAAAACAACTAAAATCAACTCAGGAAATTTTCATGTTGTTTTTGTACAAATATAAAACTGCAACCATCTGTTTTTTTGTTATTATTTTTGATTTTACTTATACCATCCGTGTAAACATGAATTATACTTATAAAAGATTTTTATTTTTTTCTTTTAAACACGGAGAGAATTTCATAATATTTTGTTTCTACAAAGTCGTAATACATTGTATTACCGTGTAAACTGGCCTTTATCATGACAGGGTTGCATTTTTGTAAATTACTAAAGACTTTGTGGGATAGTATCCCTACAAGAAGACTACCGGTCATTTTACTAGTTATTTGACCGGTAGTGTTGACCGATATATTGGGTAAAGTTTCTATTAGTTTTTTAAGGGCAAAATGAACAACTAACCGAAACTCTTATGTACATGTGATTTGCCTCTCTCTTTAACTAATGAATTCCTCTCGTCTACGGAATATATATCTGTACTGCTTACTCTTCTGATTTTTATTAGTCAATGATAACCTAATTAATGGTTAATGCTAACTAGTTAGTCATAACGTAAATATTGGTTAGCACTAACTAGTTATTCATAGCGTAAAAATTGGTTAGTACTAACCTCTATAAAAAAATAATATTTTTCTAATTTTCATTTTAAATAAAATTTTTTTTTATTGAAAAAATTATAATCCAATTAATAGTCAGGAAATTAGGCTTCAGAAAAGTATCGTTATTTCTGTGGCTGCTTTATGACGTTTCACTTCGTACATGGGTCTGGAAATGGAGGTAAACGTACGTGTGACCAATTAATTGTGACCAAAAAATCAAATACATACTTGAAAAGTTATCGAGATTTTTAATAACACTATTTGTTTCTTTATTGCCACTGGCAAATCTTAAACGATTATCCTGGTCAAATCCACCACCCGCATGGCCGCTACCTGTTAAACGACCTCTAATTTCAAAACAACCGCTTTGTACATGACCTCTGTTGTTTCCAGACAATCCACCACCACGTCCTCTGAAGCCTCCATCAGTACACCTTCCTTTACCACTAGCATTCTGATTACAGATATTTTATAGACATTTTTTATCTCACAACTTAAGTTACAAATTATATAATAATTTTAATTGATTTAAGAAATTCACAAATTTTTACACGCGTATGACAAAAATATATTAAAAAATTGGCATTATTTAAGAAATGTTAGTTGTACCATTCTAACATATATGTTAGAGTGGAACAACTAATGTAAAATTGTTGCAAGTGTGTTAGTAATTTTTTTAGTTTTGGTTATGCATTTCTTGTAGGGGTATAACGGCTTTAAGTCTGTGTTCATACGGCTCATGTTTTAATGACATGATTGCTACTTTATTGGCGAGAGGGACGAGGGGAAAAGAAACGAGTACACAGATGCATGTACTGTCAGTATTCTTTGCTTTTTCATTCGTTGTTTAATTTTGTTCTTGTTTTCAATATCAAAAAAGCACACATGCATACGCACGACTGTACAAAATAAAAAACATGACATGAATCATTTGAACGCCAATTCATGTTCAAAGAAGAAAAAGGAAGAATCATGTCAATAAGACATGAGCCGTATGAACTCAGACTAACAGCCGTATTCATAAAAACTTATTGATGATTTATTGACCGTTTTTAAACAAAAATTGCTAAAGTTGTATTCATAAACGAAAAATAGTCTATTGAACCTTTAATAAACCATTCATAAAGTAAGAAAATTTATTGTTGGATTTACCCTTTATAAACCAAAAATAAAATGACATTTTGATAAGTGTTTGCATTTTATGATTTAAAGTTATACAGTAATTTTGACTTAGCTGCACAATCTCCTTTGCATGATTTTTTGTGCAGGTAACTCAAAAAAGCAGCTGTCTTAAATGTATTTAGCTGCCTAAATGTGCAGGTACGCAATTGTGGTTACCTGCATAGAAGTGCAGCTAAAAAAAGGTGTTTGAAAAAGGAGTATCAACGTTTTTATTAATAAATTGATAAAACAATGACGTTCAAACAACCTGTAGTCATTTGTTATACATTTTTATAAAGAACGAGATAGCCAAATTGGTAACAATAAAGTGTGGAACAGATAAGTCGCTGTAGTACAACGTTAAGAGTAGCACTGCAAGCTGTCAAAAGTTAAAAACGGCAGTTTCAAAGTTGTGTCAACAGAATACGTAGTTGTAGTAGTCGTTGCCGTTGAAGCGCAAAATTCGAAATTTTGAACTTTTTTTGCTCTACAGAGCATTCGTCAGCTTCAAATACTATTACAACTACTTTATTCTGTTCCAGGACTAAGATTTGCTATTCCTTTCATACAATCGTGGTAAAGTTGCTGTAACCACAAACCATATGCATAAATGTAGGTACTTGCAAACAAAATAAATGAATTATAATGATGCCAACCTGACTTTTTTGCGTTTGTTGTTTGTATAAACAGCTTAAATTGAATATTTATGTGAAACAGTGGCCACCATATTTTTTTTTATGTGTGCAGCTAAGTTTGATTTTTTATATGAAAATATTTTAACGCTGCCCAAAAATATGAAAAATGTACAGGTACACAAAATGCACGTAAAGAAGGATTTTAAAGAATAATTACAGAAAATATGTATTTTAGGTAGTTAAGTCAAGGTGCAGCTAACTTGAATATTTTGTATGAAAATAATTTTAAAATGCCTAAAATTTTGTGCATTTATCTTAAATATGCAGGTATAGAAAGTGCACTTAAAAAAGGAATTTATATGGGATTTTAAGCAATAATGACAAAAAAAATTAAATTTGTGCAGTTAAGTCAATATTGCACTTAAACCAAATGCAGTTAAGTCAAAACTACTGTATTGATAATTATTTAAAAAAAATATCATTTAAATGAATATGTTCGGGGCAAATGCAGATATTCTCTTTAATTATTTATTAAATAATTGCAACTAGTTGTTTTTTTGTTTAAAACAACAAATTATTCTTCAAAAATATTACAAAAAATAAAATAAGCAAATCATAATAATAGTGATGTTAATAAAGAGTAAACAAACTTTTTATTCGAATACTTTCTTATCGAATATTTAAAAAAGGTTCAAACAAAAGATTTTATGATAGCTTTCGGCAACATTTTGTTCAGAAACAAAAATAATATATAGTTTTAATTGATAAGAATAATTTTGAAGGTCAACAATTAAAAAAAAATATAAGAAAAACTTAAATATAGAATATCATGTGAACCGAATAGAAGTTTCATGCATCACTAACAATAAAAAGGCAGCAAATATAAAGAAAGTTGCCATACTTAAACACAAAATCGCTACAAACAGTAAATAGTAAAAAAGCTGTTAATGTACGTTTATGAATACAAATTTTTATAAGAGGTTTATAAGACAAAAAGCTTTTAATAGTTATTACATACTATAAGCTTAAAATAAGAACTTTTTATTAATATGGCTGTAAGTATGAGTACGATGAATAAAATCAAACTTCTTAGCAGGGCTGCCAGATTTGAAGATTTATCGTCATTTTGACGATTTTTTGTTCGAAATTAGCAAAATTTAAAAATTTTTAAAAAAAAAATGACGATTTTTTTCCGACTTCAAAGTCTGAATAAAATATTACATTTTGTGACCATTTCTAAATAAAAAAATCTAAACAAAAATAGAGATAAGAACTTTAGATTGATCAAAAAAAATAACTAAATTGCCATTTTTAATTAGCAAAAGCGGCAAACTTCACTTTTCAACGAGCTGTAAAAATCGGGTTTCCAGGCCGCTCTATTGAAAAACTAGGAAACGCGTTTTTTAGGTAAGACTGTAATATACAAGTCTTAAGAAAATCTTGGATTATTTTCAAAGTACAAAAACAACAATGTTACACTTTGTTTATCATTCGTCAAACTATCATCGAATGAATTTTTTTACGACTCCCATTTTACGAGTTGTAAGAGAATATCTACATGAGTCTCATACGATTCTTGACATGAAAGTCTTGCTAGATTATCTTTTCCCACGTCTTAAACAATTCCCACAACGATTGAAGAAGCGTCTTTTGCTGTGCTATGGAAAAATATCACTCGTGTTACAGTTTTTCCCGTGTGAGAAATCTTTTACGATTAAAAAATGCGGTCATCGACGATTAAAGACGCTCTTCATGAGACTCCCAGTAGCTCTTACGCGATTGAAAATGCTAGCTGGGTATGAAGTAATTATATTTTTGATTGAATGATTTTTTTTATAAAAATCAAACAAAAATTGTTAAAAAAAAAACTAAATTTTAAATTGTCCGATTTTTCGAAACGATAAAGACGATTTTTTTATTTTTTCTCAGAAAAAGGACGATTTGCTCACAAATTTATCAGGCAGCCCTGCTTCTGAGTGAATATGACCTTGAATAACATTGCAATAAGTATAAGTGCGTATTAGCCCTGCAAATAATAGGACTAGTCCAAACACGCGTGTAAAATGTAGCCCACAAGGGACTAGGACTAGTCCAAAAGTAACCCAAACGTATGGAAAAAACATGGTCTATTTAACATTACGATGTCCCAGGGCAGGACCATATAACCCAGCTTTGGAAAACAAAGGAGTAGTCTTAAAACTACTCCATGGTATACTCAAGAGGATTAGTTTTGAAGTCGTTTAAAAACGAAACACGTCGTAAAAAAAACGAAGACATGGTTCATGCTTGCATTACATTGGACCAGTCCATGGAGTAGTCCATTTTATCAAAATGGATCAGGTAGTCCATGGAGTAGTCCATTTTATCAAAATGGATCAGGTAGTCCATTCAGCTCTACTCAATTTTTCACTACACATTGTTGATCTCTGGTGCAAAAGCAGTGAAGTATTTTCCACTAAGCACTTATCAAATCTTTTAGATCTCCGTAATGATATTGTTTTTTTTCGGAAATACAAAAACATAAAAAACAGGCTAATAGTATGTTCACATTTGGCTTCTTAAACGCGTTTAAGCAGTTCGAACGTGATTAAGCTCTAATCACTTCAAAATCGAGATGATTACATTGAAGTGGTTTGTTAATCACTTCAAACTGACATGATTACAAATAAATCACTTCATAACTCACATAGAATCCACTGAACATACCTCAAATGTAGAATCGCCAACATGATCGTGTACAACCGGCCTCGATTTCTGCTTAATGTTTTTATTTTTTTCCTTAAATAATTCATAAATTTTCACAATTTCACCATTAAAATGATTACTATAATCTTCTGATAATTTTATAAAAGTGTTTTTATCCATTTTAAATACTTTAAAGAAATATAAATTTGTTTGTTGTGTTTTTTTTCTTAATCATCTGTCATCTTAATCATCTCAAACGTAATGTGAACGGCCTTGATTAGCTTAATCAACATTTTGCTTAAACGCGTTTAAAAATCTAAGTGTGAACTTAGCATAAGGCTAGATTACACTATTATACTTTGTATAAATACATGTCAAAAACTCAAGTAATATGACAAAGTGTGATAGTGTGAATGCAATGTGTCACGGAAATGACAAGTATTATGAAAAAAGTTTGACATCCCTTACGACTTCATCGTTTTTTGAAAAATTTCTAAACAATAATACTTTTCATTGGATCAGGGTTGCATTTCATTTCATGTGTGAGCGTTTATACTTGTGATGGTGTGAACACAAACTGTCATGTTAAACTAGATTTTTTGACAGTCGCAACAAAACTCATTAGATTTCTATCTCACAAAGTATTATGGAATACGTAAGACTTGTGAGATGGTGTAATCTAGCCTTTAACAAAGACTGAGTGAGAATTCAAAGTATTTTTATTTTAACGTTTCTTAAAATTTTTTCTTTTTTAATTTCTTAATAAAAATTTGTATCATTTTGCGAAGCACTAATGGTACATTTAAGAAAATAAGCGCACAGTTATGCGCTACGCAATAAGACATACAGAAATGCAGTAAAGTAAATGAAAGAACTCTCAAGAACTTTTATAAAAAAGGAATAACATTTCAAGTGCCACGGCACTAAAAAAATAACTGTATCAAAACATTCCGTGTGTAAAGCTGATCGTTACATCCAACAACTTTTATATGCGCTGAATAATGCGCATTATGTGTCCAAAATGTATTGCTTCAAAGTGGGAACTCGCCATATAAAATTCATGTCTTCCGTAAGCGCAATGGTAAGCGAAACTCTTATGTTTCTCCCTTACAAACCTGCTTCATTGGAAGCTCCATTTTTATTGGGTTATTTATAAGTAGGGATGATAAAATATGCACTAAAAACTTAAAAATATTTCATAAACATCATCTTTTAATTTTACTAAAAACAAAAATTTGTAAAATTCAGTTAAATACCTTTAAAAAGCTTAGATAACTAACTTGAATTTATGTTTGTTTAAATAAATAAATACTGTTTTATTAAAAGTAAAACTTTGTCTTGTACTTGAAGAATGCCAATGTATTTTAAAAAAATTTATTTTCAGATCCCAATTTAATTCCAGATCAGATCAAAAGTATATGAAATGTATTTAAGTTTTTGAAGTAATTAATTTTTTTTTTGTTTTTTTGCAATTTTTTGATTTTTTTTTAATTTGTCGGGATACTCTTCCTTCCACATTGTTAATTTTACTTTCTGCAATATCAATTAATTTGACTTGAATATTAAGTGAAATAAATCCCTCCAATTTATTTAATGTTTCACCAATATAGCCGTAGTTGGAAACTACAAATGCTAATTAATTTCCTTCCAATAATTTCTCAAGCTCAAGGTCCGTTTTATATAAAGAATATTTATTTAAAAATTATCCAATATTTCGCTATCTCAATGGATAGCTTCTTCAGGGATTTTTTGGTTTTTTTATATTTCAAACAATTTTATAAACAAAATTTAATGAAAAAACAAAATTGTCAATTATGAAAATTAATAAAAATAATACACAGGAAACAAAAATTATTCTATTACATTTTTGTAAACTTATTTAATTTCCTATCTTATTCTTATAAATTAAATGTCTGTAATTTTGAGCTACATTGTCCGTATCTGTCTTAAAATTAATTCTTTGTTCCATTGGTATGTTTATAATTTGCAACATTTCTAACATGAAGCGTCGTTTGTAGTTTGTTTCTGTATTTAAAACTGTTGTATTTTCAAAATCTGGTGTATGATTGAAATTGGCACAATGCAATGACAATGCAGTTTTTTGAGAAGATGTATTTTTGTATTTTTGATCAGATCTATGTCCTGCTAATCTAGTTTTTAGTTTGTTTTTTGTGGTACCTATATATACTTTACTACATACTTCATTATCCTTACCCTTACAAGGTATCTTGTAAATAATATTAGATTTATCTAATTTTTCTGTCTTATCTTTCATTTTACTGAATAACCTATCCAATGTATTATAAGTTTTATGAGCCATCCTATAATTATTCATATCATAAATATTAGAATTTTGCAATCGTTCTGAAAACATTGGTACATAAGATAAAGACTTATAAATTTTAGGTTCAGTTACCGTATTTACACTACCTTCCCTATGTCCTTTGTACTGTCCAATCAATTTACAAATCAATTCTCTTGGAAAATTATTATCCCCTAAAATATTTTTGATTCTCATCTTATTATTCCTATGAAAAACTATATCACTAATATTTAAAACCTTATCTATAAAATTTTTGGCAGTATTTATAATAACCCTTCTCGGATGTTTCGAATAATAATTAATAATTCTTCCTGAAGAAATTGGTTTTTTGTACCAATCTACTAATAAGTTATTCTCCTTCCTTATAACTAATGCGTCTAAATATGGAAGTTTATGATTACATTCCCTTTCAATTGTAAATTTAATATTCTGGTGAAAGGAGTTAAATATGTTTAACATATTTTCTATTTCACATTCTGAAATAATACAAAATAAATCGTCCACATATTTTGTAATAATTTTTGGTTTAATAGATAATCTTCTAATACATGAATCAAGTAGCTCCTCCATAACAATATCCGCTACAACAGGAGAAGCTGGAGAACCCATAGGCAATCCTTTTTGTTGAGAATAAATTTTGTTATTATATTGAAAATATCTACTATCAACTATGCAAAATTTGAGAATTCTTAAAAATAATTCCCTTGAATTATTGGAAGGAAATAATATTCAGAAGGTCGAAGAAATTAAGCTAAATAATCTTCTGATAATTTTATAAAAGTGTTTTTATCCATTTTAAATACTTTAAAGAAATATAAATTTGTTTGTTGTGTTTTTTTTTTCTTAATCATCTGTCATCTTAATCATCTCAAATGTAATGTGAACGGCTTTGATTAGCTTAATCAACATTTTGCTTAAACGCGTTTAAAAATCTAAGTGTGAACTTAGCAGAAGGCTAGATTACACTATTATACTTTGTATAAATACATGTCAAAAACTCAAGTAATATGACAAAGTGTGATAGTGTGAATGCAATGTGTCACGGAAATGACAAGTATTATGAAAAAAGTTTGACATCCCTTACCCCACGTCTCCATGCGCTTTCGATTTGAACATGACATGACCATAACGCCGGCAGAGCAACGGTATTAATTTGTTCACGTTCTTGTATGTGGCGAATACGTGTTGATGTTCATGTTCTGATTGGCCACAATTTTTGTTGTTGTGGCGTTTGCTTGTATACAGAAAATACATTGTATGGCCAACATCATGGCGCACATGGATGCTAAGACGAATGTTTGGGCAACGATGGCAGCACATGGACGAAACATGAACAGTCTACGCGAGCAGAATTCATGTGCGACATGCTGTTCTTGCCAAGTTGATGGATAGTGGAGACGGGTAGTTACGACTTCATCGTTTTTTGAAAAATTTCTAAACAATAATACTTTTCATTGGATCAGGGTTGCATTTCATTTCATGTGTGAGCGTTTATACTTTGTGTGATGGTGTGAACACAAACTGTCATGTTAAACTAGATTTTTTGACAGTCGCAACAAAACTCATTAGATTTCTATCTCACAAAGTATTATGGAATACGTAAGACTTGTGAGATGGTGTAATCTAGCCTTTAACAAAGACTGAGTGAGAATTCAAAGTATTTTTATTTTAACGTTTCTTAAAATTTTTTCTTTTTTAATTTCTTAATAAAAAATTTTATCATTTTGCGAAGCACTAATGGTACATTTAAAAAAATAAGCGCACAATTATGCGCTACGCAATAAGACATACAGAAATGCAGTAAAGTAAATGAAAGAACTCTCAAGAACTTTTATAAAAAAGGAATAACATTTCAAGTGCCACGGCATTCCCTTACTACGAAGCAGGTTTGTAAGGGAGAATGCTAAAAAATAACTGTATCAAAACATTCCGTGTGTAAAGCTGATCGTTACATCCAACAACTTTTATATGCGCTGAATAATGCGCATTATGTGTCCAAAATGTATTGCTTCAAAGTGGGAACTCGCCATATAAAATTCATGTCTTCCGTAAGCGCAATGGTAAGCGAAACTTTTATGTTTCTCCCTTACAAACCTGCTTCATTGGAAGCTCCATTTTTATTGGGTTATTTATAAGTAGGGATGATAAAATATGCACAAAAAAAATAAAAAATATGCACTAAAAACTTAAAAATATTTTATAAACATCATCTTTTAATTTTACTAAAAACAAAAATTTGTAAAATTCAGTCAAATACCTTTAAAAAGCTTAAATAACTAACTTGAATTTATGTTTGTTTAAATAAATAAATACTGTTTTATTAAAAGTAAAACTTTGTCTTGTAAAGGGTGTTTTTTTAAGCCCGATAGAACTTGAAATTGTAAAAAATAACACAAAAAATTAAATTGTAATCAAAATTTTTTTTTATTCGAAAGATCAATACGTGACATTAACATTTGAAAATGATTTCGGGCATATGGGCACCGCGGCTGTTCTTGACGAAGCGCATTCTGGACGTCCAATTTTGGGCCACTTTTTCGAGTACTGCTGGCCGTATGTCACGAATAACACGAACAATGCTGGCCTCCAAGGCGTCAATTGTTGCTGGTTTATCAGCATAAACCAGTGACTTCACGTAGCCCCACAGGAAATAATCGAGAGGTGTCAAATCGCACGACCTTGGAGGCCAATTGACAGGTCCATTTCTCGAAATCAACTTATCGCCAAATTTTGATTTCAATAAGTCGATGGTTGCGTTCGCCGTATGGCACGTAGCGCCATCCTGTTGAAACCACATCTCCTCCGGATCAATGTCATCCATATTTTCAAACAAAAAATCATTGATCATGGTGCGGTAACGATCTCCATTGACCTTAACGCGAGCTCCGGCCTCATTTTTAAAGAAATAAGGTCCGATGATGCCACCAGCGTGAAAACCGCACCAAACGGTGCATTTTTCCTGATGTAATGGAGTCTGTAGGGTCTCTTGTGGATTGGTCTCGCTCCATATGTGGCAATTTTGCTTATTAACAAACCCGTTAAGCCAAAAATGCGCCTCATCGCTGAACACAATTTCAGCGATGAGGCGCAATATAAGTTGCGCGAATCGACGACTGATTTTCAAAGTAAATTTGGATAATTTCGTTGTTCAAGCGTGAGTCTATTCATGATGATTTGTCAGAGTATACTGAAACGATAAAAAAAAATATTTCATCAAAATTTAATTTTTTGTGTTACTTTTTACAATTTAAAGTTCTATCTAACTTAAAAAAACACCCTTTACTTGAAGAATGCCAATGTATTTTGAAAATATTTATTTTCAGATCCCAATTTAATTCCAGATCAGATCAAAAGTATATGAAATGTATTTAAGTTTTTGAAGTAATTAATTTTTTTTTGGTTTTTTTGCAATTTTTTGATTTTTTTTTTAATTTGTCGGGATACTCTTCCTTCCACATTGTTAATTTTACTTTCTGCAATATCAATTAATTTGACTTGAATATTAAGTGAAATAAATCCCTCCAATTTATTTAATGTTTCACCAATATAGCCGTAGTTGGAAACTACAAATGCTAATTAATCTTTTACTTTTTAATTGCATAAGCATCGGTAGCAACAAGTTCTTAAATAACATTCTTAAATTGCTAAAAGTTTTTTTTGAATAGTATTCTGCAGCATCTAGCCAGGTTCTCCATCTTGTTGATACTGGCTTTGGTGGTAACGGTACCAAAAGATACATTTCATTTAAAATTGCAACTCGTGAAGAAGCCTTTAAAAATATCTTTTTCCAGTATGAAAACAATAATTCAAAATTATCGAATTAGATTCTTATTACCTCTGCAATTAGGTGTAACTTATATGTTAAGCCCATTGGCAGCCTTAGCCATGTAAGGTGCTGCATTGGTTAAAAATAGAAGGATCTCTTGTCGAAATCTTGAAAATCTTGTATTTTAAGCAGAGCTCCAAAAAAAATTTTTTTTTGATTTTTTGAAGAACTTTTTTATAGTAATATGTAAATTAAAAAAATATATCACTCAAAAATGTTAAAATATGCATTTAAAACCTAAATATGCAACAATATGCAAAAACAAATCGATGCCATTATAATGCAAATTTTATGATTCGGAAAGACAATTGGTGACAAAAAACTTGCGTTTGCTTGGAAATCGCATCCCTAGTTATAAGTATCTCTATTACTTATATTAAACATACTTAAGTCAAATGAACTGAATTATTATTTTTTGTTATATTTCGTTAAGTTTTTTATAGTTTTTTATGTTAAATAAACTAAAATTAAAAAAAAACATAATTTTTTATATCTTTATGGTCAAATTTAACTAAATTTTTGTATAAAAAACCGTCCAGAAATTCGAATAATTCGGAAATTCGAATCGCCCTAAAAACAAAGTGGTTCGAATTTCCGAACGTGTACTGTATATGCATTCTGGCGATAGCAAGAATAAGTTATTTATTCTTTTAAAATCAGTATTTGATAAAAGCAGACGTGAAGAGTGAGAAAAAAGTGGTAAAGTTTAAAAAAAAATTGAAAAAAGGAGGTAAAGTTGGTGGCGACTGCTCTAACTCATTTATCAGGAATGCCATAAAAAATCCTGATCGATGATGTGCAAAGTTAAGCTGGCGGGAGCAAACAATAAACCCAGCATTTAACAATTTATAATAAAGCAAATTATAACAAGGAAGTGCTTTTTATGGCATGCTCTTACAGCACTCAAATTTTGTCTCTCTTTCTTTCAAACATGTCTTGCATTCGAAATTCCCTAAAGCTGGCAATGAACGGATTAATTAAGTATTACAGCAACTCTTTGTACATGCTGGTGACCGACTACGAAAGGGTAACCGAACAAAAAAGGGTGACGGAACTTAAGATTTAATATTAAAATACATATTTTTTTTATTTACAATGTACAAATGTACAAAATATGCTTTTATTTTGTACCTCACTGTTAGGCATTTTAGGATCAATTAAAGGTATTTTTGGCGATTGTTTCAAGACTCTTCTAAAGTATGACTTAAAGAATATTACATGACTTTTTTGGCGCATAGTAGAAGACTCATTACGGCGATTTATTCAAGGCTTGTTTAAAGTAGGAATCGGTTTCTCCCGTTGTACCGAATTTGCGCGATCGGAGTACGATATCGCGGACAATTAATTTAATCGCCTGCTCCGGTCGCAGAAGATCCTTTCACGATCGAAAATGCTAGCTGGGAACTAGATACAGAAAACATCTCAGCTCCCACATAAAAAATACACGATACACAAAACCATTTTTAACGGCTTCTATCGGTTTTTGATGTACGAATTGACGGTAAGTCTTCAAAAAAAGTTAGCAGCAAAGCTCACAGCTGAACAACAGCTCGAAAAAAAGTTAGCAGCAAAGCTCACAGCTGAACAACAGCTCGAAAAAGTGATTTTTTTGTTTTTTTATTTATTTTAAAATGTATTTTTATAAAGAAGCTAGGGCTTCTAATTTCCCGGACGTTTTCTATTCCCAGGAAACAAAATAAAAAAAATCTTATTCCCGGGAATCCCGGGATTTTTAGAATAAAACAATGATTTCATTAAATGAGTTCAAGACACAGGTTTTTACTTATTTAAAAGAATATATATGGACACACAACAGTCTTAACAAATTACCTTAATTAAAACTACAGAAAACCAAAACAAAACCAAATAAATTGTAACATTTATATGTATTTATATATAGGGTGGCGCATAAGTAACGTTAAGATTTGATCAGTGAATACATTTTTTAATTTAAGTCTTTTTTTTCGTCTCTTTACAGAATTAACTAAATAATACTTGGGAAATTTATGATGGAAAGGCTTAGCACAGAACAAAGAACCAAAGTTGTTCAATTTTACTTTGAAAGTCAGCATTCGATTATTCAGACACAAAGATCATATCGAAATTTCTTTCATGTTCGAAATGCTCCTAGCGCTCCAACAATTTACCGATTGGTTCAGCGTTTTGGGCAACAAGGGGCTGTCTGTGATCTTCCGCGTGCTGGAAGACCTCGTGCAGTTCGAAATGAAGTGAGCATTGCTCGAGTGCAAGCAAGTATTGAGGAAAACCCCGAAACTTCCACCAGGCGACGTTCTCAGCAGTTAGGGATGTCTAGGCGGTCTTTGCAAAGAATTTTACATATGTTACATCTTTTCCCATATAAGATGCAATTGGTTCACGAGTTAAAACCAAATGATGCACAAGAACGCATTCAATATAGTCGCCGTTTTCAAGAATTGTGCCTAGAAAACAACGAGTTTATTCACAAACTCATAATGAGCGATGAGGCTCATTTTCACCTAAATGGTCACGTGAATAAACAAAATTGCAGAATATGGGGCAGCGAAAATCCAAGAATAATTGTTGGAGATCAAATGCACCCACTTAGATGCACAGTATGGTGTGGAATAACTTCAGAGAGGATCATTGGACCATATTTTTTCGAAAACGACGAAGGAGTTGCGATTAATGTGAACGGCATTCAATACCGGGAAATGATTGAAAATTTGTTAAGGCCAGCGGTGCAAAACTATCCAGATTTGTGGTTCCAACAAGATGGAGCCACAGCTCACACAGCTCGTCCAACTATGGCTATCCTGCGCGAAATTTTTGGCAGTCGAATAATATCACGTTTTTCTGATTTTAAGTGGCCACCACGTTCGCCTGATTTAACGGCTCCCGATTTTTTTCTTTGGGGTTACCTAAAGGGTAAGGTATATGCCAATAAGCCTAGAACCATCCAACAACTTAAGGCCAATATCCGAGAAGAAGTGGGGGCGCTGGGACCTGAAATTCTAAGAAAAGTTATGGAAAATGCTTTGGAAAGAGCACTTCAGGTAGAATCAAACAATGGGCTACATTTGAAAGATATTATCTTTAAAACATAATGTGAACATATTTCCAAACTATATTCTAAATTTTAATAAATGCCAACGTTAAATAAAAGCAGAAAGAAAAGAGTTATACATTGAATAAATCTTAACGTTACTTATGCGCCACCCTATATGTATGTATGTAGCGTAGCAACTTGGTAAAATTAATTTTCTTTTAAAAAAACATTTTAGTATTATTAAAGCATTTAAAAGCTCATCAGAGATTCTATTTGTAATCCTTGTTGATATAAAATACCTACCGAAAACGTAATCTCGCTTTCTACAGACGTTGGTTTTATAGTAAGAAGCGCATCATACAAATATTTTAAATTTGTTGGCCCGTGACTTCATAGACGTCAAATTCTTTTTTAAAATATTTTCAGGCTTTTGTATTTTCTTTACATTTATATTTTTAGAATTTTCAAGGTGTTCTTTAAAGATAGTAGATGGTTCGTTCATCTAGTGTTAGTGATGGTGTATCGTGTTCATTTTCATTTTCTACTTCAGAAGCTTTTGAGACATTTCATTAGCAATTAAAGATACCGTTAATTTATTGGCGTATGAAAAATAGACCGATTTGAATGTAGTTTTTAGTAATTTAACGATGCTAACAAATAAAACTTTCAAAACATTAAATTTTAAATTCCCGAAAGTTCCCGAAAAAAATTTCCCGATATTAATTTTAAAAATGTCTCCCGGGAATTCTTTCCCGCGTAGAAACTCTAATAGACCCCTGATGATGGTCAACAATGTTCACTGAAATACATATTGGAAAATAAAATAAAATTTTAAAACAAAATAGGTATGTTTATATTTTGTATTTAAAAATTTGTTTAAGCACACGACCTTATGCCGAACAAAATAAACAAACAATTTATAGAAAAAAATCCAATTGTGATTATTGATTGAATTAAAGTAATTGGAAAAAAACAGAGAAACAAATATTGTTAAATAACATAAAATAACACATTGAAGACGAATTTAGGAATATTTATTTAAATAATTAAACGAAAAGATAACTTTCATAAGAAATGAATTACATAATTAGAAATAAAAAAACCAAAATTTCAACTTAATATTATAAATAATTTTGTTTGTGTATTAACTAAATTTAAAATCAAGTGCTATGCTGACATTTTTAAAACTATTATACATATTTTCTTTTGAATTCAAACATTAATTTATATATAAAATTTTTTTTACTTTAACATTTAGCACGTAGCCATACAGTTAGTGCTGGCTGGGCCCATCAATTTACATAGCAGTTGAATAATATGGGATAATATTTTTCCTTTAACTACATTCAGTTTTTAGTTGATTGAAATTTTTTTTTACTAAATAGGAGGTTAAAAATGACACGCTTCAAGAGCCCATAAACAGCCATGATCTATTGCAGAAATTCTTTTGTCTCCAACAACTAAAATTCTCGAACTACCTATGGTTCTCCCAGCGCACATGTTTAAGCCATTACGAGAAAAATAAACACGATTAAAAGACAAATGCTTAATATCCCACACGCTACTTTCTTTTGTCTTCAAACCAGTAACCAAGGAATTTTTTAAAGAGTAATAAGCTTTGTAAACACTACCCTGTAGAATTACTTTAACTTTTTTACCATTAGCTGAATGAACTTGTATAAATTCAGCATTAATGTATGCTGCGGAATTCATTGGACTATTTTCTGCCCAGAGCCAAATGCCGCGATCATCTGAAAGATACTTTTCATACTCGGCTGTATATATGTAATACGAATGTTTAACATTTTTTATACAAAAACTCGGCTCAAAAAATAACAACCTAAAGTGATCAGGCAATATTTTTATTGTATCTTCCACACTGGATTTTAAGCTCAGAGTCGTGTTAGCGTACATATAATCTTTTCTTATTTTATATAACATGTACGAGAAGTGTACGAAAAATTCGTATCTAAATACATTTTGACCTCTTTTTACAATGATGTAAGCTGGCGACGGTGCACGCAGCATGATTTCAAATAATTCCGAATCCTTTGGCTGGTAAATAGTCAATAACAGGTCAGGCAATAGAAGTAAATTGTGCTTTAAAACAAATTTGTTTATGGCTTTGGCGAATATACGTTCAACAATTTGTTTAGGATAACGGTTATATATTTCTTTTAGTTTGGCTTCAGTTGAGGAGATATTATTCGAAGCTATGACATTGGCCAATATATTTGCATATTTATTTATTAGAACTGGTTCCATTATAGTGCATAATCGGTCTAAGCCTTGTTGTTCTCCTTTTAATAAATTGTAGGCATCGGCCAATATATTGGCATAATTAGTTATTAGATCTGGTTTCCTTTCAGTGCATAATTCCTCAAAACCTCGTTGTCCTGATTTAAATAAATCGTGGATTTTGGTGTTTAATTGTGAGAAAACAGGCAACGATTGTAGAAAACAAATATGTACAATCGTCAAAACTATTTTGATTGTTTTCATCTTAAAAAATTTTAATAAACTGAAAACGATTCTTTTTGCAGCTGATATTTATACGTTTTCACCTGGATCTTATTAATATTTATTTTATAATTAATGCTGATATCTTTGTTAATGTAGTACTTAAGAAGTAAATGATAATACAAACTAAAACAATACAATACGAAATTAAAATTGCCTTTGTATTTACATATAAGAAAAATGTATAAATATGTATGTATATGTGTGTTTATGTACCATGTACAATGTACATATCTAATATTGATTACTAATCGTTGAATTATTTTAACTTTAAATGTTAAGTACGATTACTTTCAGTTTGCCCGATTATTACAGTGCTTTACAAATTTTTAATTTGGAAAAATACCAAGAACGCCACATGCCCAGATAAGTTAATTGGGACCTCCTGAACACGAAAAACGCTGTATTTTATATTTTGAGAACCGTTTTTTAGATAACGGTTCTTTCGTGTTTTTCGTTTAAATTACCTTTCCAACGATATGCCGAAAATTTCCATCTGCTAAGAAGTCGCTAAGTTATAGCACCTCAAAATTCAAAATTTGCCTATTTTTACGTTTTTTCAAAATTTTTCATTTTTTATTTCGTTTTTTTTTCTACGTTTTAGTAAAGATCTGTACCTAAATTCTGTAACTTTTTTATTTTAACTACCGATATCGTTAAGTAACGAGAAATCTCGGTCACCTTAACGAATTTGTTATTCTCTATTTTAAGTTAACAAATGTATTCGATGAGAAAAAATAACGACAAATATCGGTAAAAATGTAAGCACGTCAAAGTTAAAATTTTTAAAATTAATAAAAATTATAAAATAAATTTGCTTGTAAAAAATTTATTTTAACAAAACATGAAAGAAAAAGTGTAAATATTGATTATATTTCTAAACAAATATGTAGACTTAAAATCTTTTTATACATAGGGAAAAAGTTCGAGGTGCCTTAACCACTCTAGCACAACATTCTGCTCTTACTTTTTATACCCACACTACTGTATCTGAAGAGGCTATTATGTGTTTGTGCAAATGTGTGTAACACATTTAAATATAGATTCTGAACCCACCTTTTAGTATAATGATTGACTCAAAATCAATTTCAGAATCCATCTAACGAGGTCCGTCCTTCTATCAGGCTGGCTGGTTGTCTGTCCAAGATAACTTTGTGCGCAAATTACAGGTCGAATTTCGGAAATAATTTTATAAAATTTGGCACATATGATTTTATTGCCACAAGGTCGAAGCCTTTTAAAAAGCGGAGAAGCGGTTATTTATTTTTCATAGCCCACATGCAAACTTCTTTCCGGAATCGGGTTTTTTGCCCATTAACCATCTTGTTTTATAGACATTTTGGTTTAATTAGGTCCAAAAATATTTTGTTGCAACCTTCATTAATCAGCAATATTAGAATCCGTCCATATTTGACTCCCATACGAATACACTTAAAATAAGTTACCTTAATAATAGCTTCTATGTTATCTCATAGTAGTTATATTTAGTAGTAGATATTTAGATAATATTTGGCACAAAAATCTCTTATGTGAATCTTAACCTCACAACATACTCTTTTTGCGGACACATGATCGCCCAAATACTGTTATGTAGGGTCGGGCTTTATCGACTATATTTTTTTCCTTTTTTTGTGTAAAAAATTGGCTTCTTTACTCTATATTTTTAATCTTTCACCAGTATTTTTATTGTCGTTATTATTTAACAAGAACTTTTTTTTTATCGTTAGCTACCGACATTGTATGCCGATAAAAATTGTTAAAATTCCATTACAGAATAGTTCTTAACGACAATTATCGTTAGCTAACAAATTTTGATTACTTAACGACAATTTTTTGTCGTTAAAAAGTTACAGAATTTCAGTACTGGAATGTTTTATTTTTTTACCAAATAGTTTATTTAATTACTAACATTTAAAGCGTAATTTGAAAAAAATCGGATGAAAAATAAAGTTTTTATTAAATATTTTGTGGAACGACAATATTTTCATCTTCATTGCTCACACACTATATTCGGCGTCAATTCGAAAAATTTAAATTAAAATGACGAGCGTCTTGAACTTGTGCAAACGGATGGATCTTCGCGAATGAGGAACCAACAATAGTTCGCCATCATTTGTTCATCCCACCAGCCTTTGTCACGTCTTTCGATTTTTTCCATTTCCTCGTGAAATATTTCACCTTGTTAATCACTTTCGGAGCCCAAGTTCGTGCGGAAAATATCCAAATGACTGAATAAGAAGTTTTGCTTTTGCAGCATATCGACTGAGAAGGCATTCAATTACCTTTCCAACGATATGCTTTTTGTCTCGATCGAACTTTTCGGTTGGGCTCCACGAGGGTTTAAGTGGGACCATACATCGAAAAACACAAAAGTACCGTTATCTAAAAACGGTACTTAGAAAAAAAAAATTACAGCGTTTTTCGGGCTCAGGATGTTCCAATTAACTTATCTAGGCATGTGGCGTTCTTGGTATTTTTTGGCTGTAAACCAGTGTTATTAACTGATGATATGATTAGATTAACTTTAAAAATTATCACGATTTCCTTATATTATCGTAAAATAATCCAGAGCTATCCTAAATCTGTGGCTTGGATCTAAAAGGCCCAATATCAATAAATGTGTGTTGTAAGTTAATTGTGCTATTTCGTTTGTTTTCTTACTCTTTATTATTTTTCTGAAACATCCAATTTCTAATTTTACCGAGAGCAACTTCATAAGGGTGTTCACTAAGAACTAATATAAGTACCATTTTTGAGACTGCGTATTAAAAAAAATAATTGAAAATAATGGTTAAAATATAACTTATATATAAATTAAAGGGTATATATAAGTTGGTCATTCTGTTTTTAATTTCTACAATATTGATCTTAGGTCTTAATAAAGTTGACTTAACGATGTCCGTCTGTCCGTGTATATATTGAAATGAGGTTTCCCAAGATCCCAGATATGATGGGTACTAGGTTGTTATATATTTATGTTACATACACTGACTGGCTGAGCCGTGCCGCGTTAGTTTTTGTAGCCGTCGCCGTTGATGGTATAGTTTTATCCGGCTAATATCCGAATTTAACCTGCGGCTAGCAATTTTTTTAACAAAACACTTGCGGCGTCAAATTATATCGGCTTAGGATGTTTGGTAAACAAACAAAATAAAATTTATTTGTGATTTGCGTCTAAAAAATGGAAAATAGTCAGATAATATCTAATTTAATTTATTAATTCATGGATTAGAATTCAAAAATATTTTGATGTTAGGTAAATATTTATTTTTTATATTTGTTTTAAATCAGCTGATTTAAATTCAAAATAGCACACTAAATTATGAGGGGTTGTTCACAAGAGTCGTATTTTTTCATGTTATTATTTTAAGACTTATGACTTTATGACACCTAGTAAATCCCCCAAATGTTAAATTAACATTGCGCAATGTTGGTTAAAAATCATAGCAAATTTCTGCAAAAGTATGGACATTTTTTAAAATTATCATTGTTTAATATTAATTTTAAACGATGAATGTTAAAATAACATTGTTCAATATTGAATCCATAAAATCCTGTTATATTTGTTTTGTATAGAAACAATAACAACACTATAAAAAGAAAAACATTAATTTTTCATTTTTGTGTTAAAAATTATTTATAAAAAGAAAAAAATTCCCGTATTCTTTTTGTTAAAATTATTGAGTTTAATAGTACATAAAATTTTCAAAGTAGAATGATGACGAAAACCATGTCGAGCCATTCTGCTGATGTCTTTTTAATGTGAGTGCTTTTTTAAACAAAAAAGTGAAACATGTGTTACAGTAAAATAAATAATTATATTCTCTCTCTCTCCTCTGGTTCCGCGGATAAGTGTTAAAAATGTTTCTTAAATTAATGCATATGTTGTCTCTGAAGCTTCTTCTCACTGCTATTTCAAACTCAAACCAATTCGATTCTACATGAAATTCACGTTGTTTCAACTTAAAGTAACTTTCATTCAACGTGATTCGGAGTGTTATTTCAATATGAATGTCATTTTGTTCTAACTTTACGGGAATGTTAAATTAACATGAATTCTAGTTATTTTCAAAGAAAATAATGTTGTTCGCAAGTTATTGTAAAGTCCTTGTTTTCAAGGATTTTACATTGATTTTTGTTTGATCCGTTAAATTTTGCTATTGAAAAATTTTGTTTGCACCAAATGTCCGTCAAATTTGAGAGCAGAAGTGTAATCATGCTAAAATTTTGCTAAAATTTAAGACAGATATGTTTAAAACAGCACGTATGTATGTGCGAAGCATAATATGGCCACCACTTTTAGGATAAAATGTTTCAAAGCTAACCAAAACCAAATTATAATAATCGAATAAATAAAAAAGTATTAAACAACCTCATTGTTCTGCGTCAAACTGTACAAGATTGCTTTTAAAATTGTAATTGTTTGACAAAAATCAAACTTGTAAGAGTGCTTGCTATAGTCGGCTATGCAGAATCTTTGAAACCCTCCAACGAGAGAGCTGATAATACCACTGTGCAACACATAAAATAAAAACTCTTTTTCGTGTGGAATTTTGGAAGTACTTATCGAAACTAATAAAACCCCAATTGTACAGCTACAAAAGCAGAAAAATGTGCAAAAAAGGTGTCGAAAAATTTGAATGGGTTTTTACAATTTTTTTTTTTTCAACTTTTTGGTCCATAGATGCCAAATTATGGCGAATTCAGTAATGTTATCTTCAGGTTAAAAAAAATTTTACATTTCCTAAGTACAATTTCTATAATATTTGTAGTTTTGTAGATTCCGGGTTAAATAATATTATTATTTATATTCACTTTTTGGTTTGTAAATAATATTAACATAAAAAATATGTTTACATTAGGGATATGACTTTTTGCAAATATCAAAAATACCACCGCATAGCAGTTGGGGGCATGAAAAATATTAAAACATATGGTGTCACTTTTCCTCAATGGTGAATAAAGTTTCCCCACCGTAAGCGTTGAAGTTTTTTTTTTATCACATAGTACTAAAAAGAGCTGATAAAAATTAGGTATGAAAAAGGCCCGAATCAGTTGCAAAGCTGGCTTTCGAAGAAAAAGACAGAAAGCGTTTTTTGGTAGCGAAGTGGCAATGTGTAAAAACAGCCCGCTACAATTACACAAATTGCGTGATCAAAGCAAAAATAACAATACACAAACGACGCACAGTGCGGCCTTTTGACTTTTTTCGTTGCAAAAATCATAACTTTTGAACTGATAAAGATATTTCAAAATTTTAAAAAGCATTTGAAAGGAAACTCCTTTAGCTTTAATATACATGATTTGCAAGGTCATAGGTTAGGCGCGGCACTGTGCACAGTTCTGCTTTCGACAGTTTTTATTACAAACATCATAACTTTTGAGGTAAGAAAGATATTTTAATAAAAAGTATCATTATTGGCCATAGCTTTGTGGAGGCACTGTGCACAGTGTTTTTTTTTTTTTTTTTTGTTGAAAACATCATAATTTTTGAAGTTACCAAGAAATTTGTAATGGGGAAAAAACACTTGATTTTTAAATCTTTTAGGATCGAAATAAGTGCTCCCTTATTGTGATAGGCAGGACACGATGACACCTTTGACCTTTCTTGTCGCTAAAATCATATATTTTGAAGTAATGATATTTTTAAAATTTTTCAAACATTTAAAACTCAACTTTTTGTGCTTTAAATGACATTCTCATAGGGAAGTCTAGAAAAAATGCTACTCTAATATAACATGTTATATTAATATAACTCCATGCACCTAATTCTGGCATGTAACGGAGAAATTCCATATTCATAGTTTTGCTCATCACTTGAATCATTAAAATTTTGAAAGTCCTTCTGTGACTTTTTGCAAATTGCACACTTCAAAGTTGAAGAAGTATCTGTTATTACATTTAAGACTTTGCCATCAATCATTGTAAGACAAAATTCATAATTATTGAAAACCTTTTTTCCATTCTTCATTTCAATAACAGAAGGCTTAGTTCGGAAATTTTCTTTTTTATATCGTTTACTGTAGACTTGATTATTTCTGAAGACTCCTTTGCATATTTAAAAAATATCGGACGGCAAAAATGGACTGACGATGGGCGAGGATTTTTCCAATGCTCAGAGATTTCACTTCTAAGTCGTAAAGGAACTAAAGAAGCCATAAACATATTTGCATATGTAATAGTTATGACAGTTATCGATATTGTTTGTTTGTAAGCACTTTGACCAGTTGATCCATCACATCCCCACTTGCTTATCAATGTAAGCCTATCTGGAAGTAATGCTCTTTCTTTTTCAGGAAAACTTTGAACTAAGCGTTTAGATGTATGATCCATTAAGTCTTGCAGTTCAACTTCTGCTGATACTTCAGTAATTTTTACATTAAATGGTACTGCTTCTTTTTTGGCAGAGGTAACCTTTTTATATTCAGAAAGAACATTCACATTATGATTCTTTAAAGAGCTTCGTAAAATATTATATTTCTCCTTTGACAATCCCAAGTCCATAAATAACGCTAAGGATTCTTCTATGCTATACTTTGTGGGTGATGCATTCGGAGGAGTTGGAATACTTTTTTTAATCCTTCGCAGTCGATCTGGGCTAGCAAGCTCCACAGCTTTTGTAATATCAGACCTGGATTTATCTTTATCTTTTACGTACTTAAGACATAATGCTTCTGACAGATTCGATGTAGATGTGATTTTCTAAATAACTCGAACAATTCCGAATTTTGAAATGACATTATGAGTTCTGGTACTAAGCACTACTTTTGCAAAGTAAAACTGTAACTGATTGCATTACACAATTGCAGATTAATTTATACCCAAAAATAAAAAGGTTCAAGCTACCTGATTTGCGAAACATAAATCTAGGCCACAATTAACTGGATTATATACAACTGCAGTTTTTATTTTACTTAGTATAAAAACCAAGTTTTAAAACTACCTGCCTATTTTCATAATGTGTTCTTAAATTTAAATAAATAAACAAATTCTAATAATTATGCCTACCTGATTGACACAAGAAAATATTGTTTATAAATAAGGCTACATACATATTTATAAGTAGGCACATATGCATACATTAACATAAATATGTCAGTCAGTTCCACTTATATTTACATTTTTGTGCTGTAAGATAACATAAAATATAAAAAATATTAAAATTTTGGTAGCTTTTTTCCTTATTTGGCAATTTTTTTTTTAATTTTGGTTGCAAAAATATCTTGGCTGTGGCAACGCTGGCTATAAGATTTTAACATCTTTCTTTAAATTTCAAGAAAACCTGTAATTTTTTGTGGCCCAATTTAGCGAAATTATTTAAAGTACTGTGTAGTAAAAATGCTAAAAAAAATATGGGCGTGACCATTTTTGCCCATTTTTAGATATTCTCTAGTTTATTTGTAAAAAGTACCTAAATATAGGGTGTCTGAAAAACGGCAACTGCCAAAAAATTAGGGTATCTGGTGGACATTTTCTTACTTATTTTAATAAACAATAGATATACCTTTAAAACAATACCAAAAAAGTAGTGATCACATGGCAATATTTCTGACACTTCAATTCTAAAATGTCTTTTTTTTCTCAAAATCACCTTTTTTTGGACTTTGGAGCAGCTCCACCAGCTATAATTCTTATCCAATTAAGAAAAACGTTTTTGAATTCTGATCAGTAAAATGGTCTTTATACGATGTGTTCATTCATTTTACAAAATTTTGTCATCAAATTTTGTATTTTTGCCACGGTTTTTGGGAAAAGGCGCCACAGTGCGACGTTAAACAAAACCAAAAGTTAACTTTTACAACAGTTTTGCAAATAAACCTCAACTAAATAAATTTGTGTTCAGAAAATATGGTGCAAAGAGAAATGTAAAACAGGTACTCTTGTCTTTAATGGGTTATTATACCCTTCATCACAAGTGGAAAAGGATATATAAAAGTTTGTCATTCCGTTTGTAATTTCAACAATATTGATCTTAGACCCTATAAAGTATATAAATTCTGGGTGCTTATGAGGTGAGAAGTTGATTTAACGATGTCCATCCGTCTGTCCATCTTACGTTTGATATGTGTTTTCCGGAGACTCCAGAGAAGACAGCGGCTAGGTTGTTTTACAATTATGTCACATATAGTCCACCATTTTTTGCTATTGATCGGACCACGACTGCCTCTAATTTTTCCAAAAAATCTCTTGTGATTGTTTTTTTTTTGTTGTTGTTTTATTTTAATGTGTTTAATTTTACGCATACAAACCCATCAGCGTTGCCATTTGTCAAGATTTCCCTTTTTTTGCCAGGTTTTTGAGATGCCAAAAAGTTTTAAATTTATTTAAAGTTTTTTCAACTTAAAATTTGAAGTTTATTGGATACCAGTAATGGCAAGCCAGTAACAATACATGCCAATTTTTTCACATATCCATACACACTTTTTCAAATGTTTCGTTTTTGCATTGTTTTGACAAATAATATGTATGTACATACCAGTGTTCGAAAATAAACACTAAAAATTGCTCCTTAGTGTTCGGTTCGGTAAATTCGTGGAAAACATAAACGCTAATAGTACAAATTACCACGAGGACGAAGCCCATTGAAAAACTGTTTTTATGATGGTATTGAGATTAAATTTGACTTTTGAACATTTTATTGCATATTTCCAAAATTTATTTAAATCGGTCCATATTTAACCAAAGCTCCCGAGAATAGCTTATTATATTATTATTTTCTTGACATTATGGTCGGGCTCGACCTACTATACATACTTTCTTACTTCCTTATTATTCTGGATACGTTTTTTGTAAAAAATATATGCGTTGTAGAAATAATAAAGTTTGTTTTTGCTGAAAAAGATAAATAAATAAAAACATTTTTAATATTTTTTTATTGTTGAATTAAATAAATAAAAAAACATATTTTTTTAAGAAATTCCATCGTGTTTCAAAACACTTTTTCTGCCATAAATCGTCTGGAACTATTGTTTCAACAACAAGGTTTCAATGTTTTTAATTTAACAAAATACCACTACAGCATGATGTGAGGAATGTTGTTCTGATAATAAAAAACAGTTTTTTAGGTTGATTCGGTAAAAAAAGCTTCAGCACCGAAAGCGATTTTAAATTGCTTTAAATTTTTATTTTTAAAAATATTTTTTATTTTAATATGTAGTATGTTTTTTAATTATTGTACAAACATACATGTCGTCACCTGCAAAAGGGCGTAACAGCACTTTTTATTTTTTGTTTTAATTTTATTGGGACTTGTAATTTAGTCTAGTGCGTCATAATCAATAAAAATTTTGATCTTTAATTTTTTGTTCTTACGCCCTTTTGATTGTTAGGTGATGATATATCGGTTATATGTATAGGTTTTTTTTTAAAGTTTAAAAAAGCGATGGTATTTTGACTTCTTATATTTCTTTACATATTTCAATACCATCCTTATTTTAAAAGTAAAGTTCTTTGGCCAGATTTTTGAGTTTTTAATACATTTTTATCATTTTGAGAACCAGCACAAATAAAAAGCAGAATTTTATAGTTATTACATACAATACTACCTTATTATATATTTAAAGCAGTAAGGACCTATTTCTCCAATTGTATATAAATATCAATTTATAACAAATAGAATATGGGAATTATATCTTTTTCATAGAGTCATTCCTAAGTATGAGTACATATCTATAGTTTCAATGTAAACCAAAATTAAGCAAAATGTTAAGCAAAAAGTATACAAAACATTGAGGGAATAAGGCTACTGCAAAAAGCTTTAAAAATTAAAATTTTACTCATAGAAGTTCAATCAAAAAGGTAGTTAATATATAATTAAAATATTTATTTCTGTTTAAAATTAGTTTTTCCCGTCAAATAAAAATAAAATTGTATAAAAAACTGTATTATATGAATTAATATTTAAAGAAAATGTGTAAAATAGTCTATACAAAAATAAACATTTACGGCCATATTCATAAAAAGTGCTTATTTTAAGTTTACAGTATGAAATAACTATTAAACGCTTTAAGTCTTATAAACCTCTTATAAAAATGCTTATTCATAAACATAAAATAACAGCTTTTTAACTATTAACTGTTTGTAGCGATTTTATGTTTAAGTATGGCAACTTTTTTTACGTTTTGTTGCCATTTTATTGCTAGTGATGCATGAAACTTCTATTCGGTTCACATGATATTCTATAATTAATATATTTTTTTATAATTTAAGATATTGAAAATTATTCCTATAATATAAAAATACATTTTATTTTAGTTTCTGAACAAAATTTGCCGAAAGGTATTATAAAAATGTTTGTTTGAACCTTTTTTTAAATATACGATAAAAAAGTATTCGAATGAAAAGTTTGTTTACTTTTTATTAGCATCACTATTATTTTGATTGCTTATTTTCCTTATTTTTTAATATTTTTCAACAATTCGTTCTTTAAAACATTAAAAAAAAAAACTAATTGCAATAATTTAAAAAATAATTAAAGAGAATATCTGCATTTGCCTCTGAACGCATTCATTTAAATCACCTAAATTTTTAAAATATTTAACAATATACACAACTTAAAATTGATTGCCTTAAATAAAAAAACATTAATTAAATGTTATTAACATCTCCATATTAATAAATAAAACATTTTTCCATTATTTTTTAACATACATATTTCAGAAAAATAATATCATAAAATGCAACGATAAATTTTCTTACTTTATGAATGGTTTATTAAAGGTTTAATAGACTATTTTTCGTTTCTGAATACAACTTTAGCAATTTTTCCTTATATATGGTTAATTAATCATAAATAAGTTTTTATGAATACGGCTTGTTCGGTCTAATTCATAAAAATTTGTTGTTTCAGCTTTAATGCTTACAATAATTATCAAACACTTTTTGTTTACTAAACCTTTAATAAAAAGTCTGATTTATAAACGCTTAATGGATTAACAATTAAACGTTAATTTTACTTTTGTATTTTTATGTTGGCAACAACATGTTATTTTAATGTAATTTTTGTCATAGTGATGCATACAACTAGGGATAAAACGATACGAGTAAATACAAGTTCTTTCGTTGTATCATAATTTTAAGTGAATTTCTGTATTGTTTTTAATTTAAAATTAATTTCTGTTTATTAAAACGTAATACTTTAAATAATTTTAGGTTTTTTTTGTTAATAAAATACATACTATTGAAATGGAAGCGAAATATATGTATATGTAAGTCATATATTAGCAATATCAAATATATACTGCTTAAACTCTGTAGGTTCCAAAAGAGATTTTACAGCTTTATGTTTAATGAATAATTTAACCAGGAAAAAGAAACGTCAATAGAAAAATAAATTTAAAAAAAAATGTCGGGTGTTTCTTTTTTGTTAACCTGTGGTTATTATGTGAGATTATTTATTTGCTTCGGCTAAAGGTCTTGGATCATAAAATAAAAATAAAAACAACTGTTTATTTTTTTTAACAATTTATTTTCTCCGATATTTCGGTTAACTTCGTCAACCATTTTCAAGGAATCTAAAACACGACAAGTGATTTTCTTTAATATTACAAAAATGAAGACTTATAATTTGCAGACTACGTACATAATTGGTTAATCTTTTTTACCGCGTCTTTTTTCCACAAACCTATAACATCAAACAAACCTAATCAACTAGTTGTCATTTTTTATTATGTTTATTAATTATGTGTCGATATAATTGAGCGCAATTGTCATTATCAAGGTATATTTATAGCAGGTAGTCTCGGAAAGCCAGCTGTTTATTTTTTATTTGCTTGTTTTGTGGTACGAACTGTCAAATGTTGTATAGTAAACATGTAAACAAGTTTTTTGTCTCTATCTTTTGTCTTTTTTGTCTCTTATCAACCCCTTTGCCTTTTGACAGTTCGTACCACATAACAACAATAAAAAGCCCTGTTGTTTGTTTTATTGTACAATTGTTGTAATCTCGCGGCTACCTGCTATAAATATACCTTGGTCTGTATCTGTCTTATACAGTGATGCCAACTTTTTGAGAGCAAAAAGCACTTTAAAATTTAAAAAGCACTATTTTGAACAAAAAAAGCGTAAAAAAGCACTAATCCATTTTTACAATTTAATTAAACACAAAACAAATTGCCTTCGGCTGTGCCGAATATTGAATACCTCCATTTTCATTTAAAATTAAATAATAAATATATATACATTTGCATATAAAAATTTTTTTTATGTATTATTATTATCTTCAATAAAAACAAGTAAGAAAGTATAGTCGGTCAAGCCCGACCATATGATACCCTACACCACAGTATTTAAAAACACATCATGCTTATGTGTCCATATAAATATGGATTTATCTATGTTTATAAACTTTATTAAAATCGGTTTGAAAGTTTGTGAGAGGCAGAAATTGTCCCCTACCTCCCCTTGTGGTCCTATTTTTGAAAAACTGTATAGCTTATGTGTCCATATAGATATGGATCTATCTATGTTTTAAATTTCACTAAAATCGGTTTGAGAGGCATAAATTGCCCCTAAATCCCCTTGTGGTCCTATTTTTGAAAAGATGCATACCTTTTGTGTCCATATGGATATGGTTCTATCTAAGTTTTAAATTTCATTAAAATCGGTTTTATAGTTTCTAAGAGGAAGAAATTTCCCCCTATCTTCTATCGTGGTCCTACGATTAGGCCCATTTTCAATAGGCTTGGTCCTTGTGCCAATAAGAACCTATGTCCCAAATTTTATCAAATTATCTCCAAAATTGCGACCTGTACTTTGCGCACTAGGTTACATGGACAGCCAGCCAGCCGGACGGACATCGTTAGTTCGACTCAGAAAGTGATTCTAAGTCGATCGGTATACTTTAAGGTGGGTCTAGGACCAATATTTAAAGGCGTTACACACATCAGCACAAAGGCATAACACCCTCTCCACTATTGTGGTGTGGGTATAATAATATTATCCAAATCATTTGGAGTTTGAATTGGCCATAAAACAGTTTAAAAGTAATACAGTGCGAGCTCGATTTTCCGACTGCATGTTTTAAACTTTTTAATACGTTTTTTCTACATGACTCAAAATCGTTGTTTATTTTTCCATTTACAATTCTTAATAATTTTCAAGCCATTTTCTATTTTTGAAACAGTGTCTACATCTTTAAAAAAATGTATACCGAAAACAAATAAATCGTTTTTATTACGATTACTAAATATGTTGTCAACGCTTAAAAGTGCAACGTTTTGTAAAATTTCCAAATTGCTAGGAATCCTAGCTCAAACCTCGTAAATAAAATTTTTGGTAAAACGAATGCAACTTTCTTTTATCACTTTTTTATCATTTGAAATCTTAAAATCTTTACAGGCTTTCTCAAAATTGTACTCCAAATAGCTAATCTCATCTTAATCATCCTCTATATAACCGAAGTTTTAAAAAATGGTTAAAAAAAAATAAAAATTTTAAAAAGCATTAAAGGCACTAACGAAAATTTGAAAAAGCACCAAGTTAGTGCTTTTTCTTAGTTTATTTATTTTATTTATTTATTAAAAATGGATGCCGCAAGCCCGTAGGTCCTAGTTGGCTAGTCTACAATGAGATCGAGAGTAAAATTAAGAACTTAAATTATAATTACTAAATGTAATTCATATAATAATTTCACTTAACAATAATACTTAATCTAAAAAATATTGGGATTTACACACACCTATTGCAATAAAAAATTTCGGGAAGAAAGCTGTGGCAAAACTGAGGTAGCCCATAAGATGGCAACAATATAAAAATTTTAAAAAAATTTTATGATATTTATTCTACACTTATTAATGTTCAAATAAGTTAAAATTAAATTGTGTTAATTATTCAGCGATAAATACTGGGTATACTCAAGAACTTTAATAAAATTTTCATTGTAATGAAAGTAGAAATCATTAGTGAGTGAATAAGTTATAAAAAATAACAGATATGAAAAAAAAAATATATATATATATATATAAAGGGTGTTTTTTTAAGCTAGATAGAACTTTAAATTGTAAAAAGTAACACAAAAAATTAAATTTTGATGAAATATTTTTTTTTATCGTTTCAGTATACTCTGACAAATCATCATGAATCACTCACGCTTGAACAATGCTACGAAGTTATCCAAATTTACTTTGAAAATCAGTCGTCGATTCGCGCAACTTATAGACGACAATTTATCGCAAAATTGGGTTCAGCGATGAGGCGCATTTTTGGCTTAACGGGTTTGTTAATAAGCAAAATTGCCGCATATGGAGCGAGACCAATCCACAAGAGACCCTACAGACTCCATTACATCCAGAAAAATGCACCGTTTGGTGCGGTTTTCACGCTGGTGGCATCATCGGACCTTATTTCTTCAAAAATGAGGCCGGAGCTCGCGTTACGGTCAATGGAGATCGTTACCGCACCATGATCAATGATTTTTTGTTTGAAAATATGGATGACATTGATCCGGAGGAGATGTGGTTTCAACAGGATGGCGCTACGTGCCATACGGCGAACGCAACCATCGACTTATTGAAATCAAAATTTGGCGATAAGTTGATTTCGAGAAATGGACCTGTCAATTGGCCTCCAAGGTCGTGCGATTTGACACCTCTCGATTATTTCCTGTGGGGCTACGTGAAGTCACTGGTTTATGCTGATAAACCAGCAACAATTGACGCCTTGGAGGCCAGCATTGCTTGTGTTATTCGTGACATACGGTCAGAAGTGCTCGAAAAAGTGGCCCAAAATTGGACGTCCAGAATGCGCTTCGTCAAGAACAGCCGCGGTGCCCATATGCCCGAAATCATTTTCAAATGTTAATGTCACGTATTGATCTTTTGATTACAATTTAATTTTTTGTGTTATTTTTTACAATTTCAAGTTCTATCGGGCTTAAAAAAACACCCTTTATATAATTTTTAAAGAAAAGTTAAGTCACTTTCGATAAGAAAATATGTTCAAATTCTGGTAAAGTGTGAGAAAATCCTCGTTCACGATCCATATCCGTGAAACGATTACACGAAACGACATTTCCATCACTGAATAAGAGTATGCAGGATATATTAAAGAATGTGTTCTATAAGAAATGGCAAAATGAAATTTACTCATAAGATAATCTGGTTTACAATATTTCATTGTTTTGTAAAAAAATAATATTTGCCTTAATTCAATATATTTTTCAAAAGAACAACCAAATAAATCCAGGTAATATTCAGAGACATGATTATCGATACGAACACCATAAATATACCGAATTACCTTATTAAAACAGTCTCTCAATCTAGACCTATTCATTACGGAGGTGCAGGAATAAACTTCAATGCCATAAATTAATAAGGGTAAACATAAAGATAAAGCAATTCGTCGCTTTATCGATAAAGGTAAATAAAATGCAACATTATACAACCCATGTTATAGGAAACTTTTCAACGATTTCAAATATGCCACTCTTAATAATATCACATTTTAAGTTTAGAAGATATAACCGTTCAAATTTGACCGACTTTCGGTTTTCAAAAAAACACACAATTTTTAGTCAATTTGTTGCGATTTCAGGTGTAATATCACGAAAAATAGGTAACGAATCGCCTTATTTTTTGTTTGTGTTGATTGATGTATTTATTAAATGTATAATGATAAAAAAAAATTAACTGTTTGCTTTGTGTTTCTCCTGGTAAATCACTATTTAAAAACTATCCGTTTTTTTCACTATTTTTCGACTTTGACGGAAAATAAAAAAATCTATATTTTTGTATATTTGCCATATTTGCAAAACCTGTTCTTTGATTATTTCTTTACATAATTCAAAACGTTTTATCTGCCCGTACGTGCCCGTTTGGCTTCTAGAGGTAAAAAAGGTTAAAAAGACATGGCTGCAGAAATTGTATGGCGTCCATCCCTTATATGTTTTGACTGACAGTAGTTTGATCTAATAGTTTGAAAAAAACTACTCATTGAAATTAACTTAAACAATACTTTGGCGAACAAATGGTCAAGAACAATATTGACTTATGGTCCCTACAGGTAGGCACAAATCTTATTTGGACACGTGCATAATATCAAAATTGCATTAGTCAGCCTAAATCCATATGTATGCAGGGAACAGGTAAATTTTTAGGCATTTTAGCATAAGCATAATGCCTGGATTAGTCTACGACTGAAAGTTGGCGCAACAATTACTGAAACCATTAAACAATTTAAGTACTGAAAACATGGTGTTGAACAATTTAAAATTATTTGAACTGTTTAGAAAGTCAACCACACCAAAGTTTTTCACGGAAGCTGCTTTAGAAGAACTTGAAATTATAAAAAATAATTTTTATCTGATATATGCATATATCAAGGCAAAATGGGTGAAATCTAATCGAACAATTCAGAACTTCAACTCCAAATACGAGGACTGGCTTAATGAAGACACCATCCTGGATATATTGGCAGTAGATAAACCCACCACATCAACCAGAGGAGCAAAAGAAAGGCCAAAAAAAAAGTATTGAGGAGTGTTAAATTTTCACAAGAAAGAGGAAACTTGCCGATGCCACCAATGACTTGACCACGAAGCAATTATCGGACGCGCTGTCTATTAAATATACAAAGGATAGTGAAAGAGTTAGGTCGCAGATAACCAAATCTGTTGCCGATGCAAGCCAACTGCGACTAAAAAGGATTAAGGAAAGCATTTCCACGCCCACAAACGCACACATTAAAAAGTATGGTTCCGAAGAAGCCTTGGCCTTGTGAATGGATTTAGAACTTTCCAAAGAGAAATATGAGAAACTACGGGCATCTTTAACGCGACACGGCGCTGACGTTTTATCCGGATACAAGCATATTACGCAAGCCAAAATAAATTCACGACCACTGCATACGGAGTTTACGGAAGTCTCTGCGAAATCCAATCTGCAGGATCTCATGGGCCATACCGCAAAACGGTTGCTGGAGAGTCTTCCTGAAAATGAGGTGAAAATTCTTCCTGAGAAGTTGACATTGATCAGCAAATGGGGCTGCGATGGATCATCCGGACAAAGCGTTTATTAGCAAAGGATATCTTCCGATGACGCTACAATATCGGACGGAAATATTTTTATGGCATCTGTTGTTCCTGTGCGGCTAAAATCTGATGTTTCCCTACACTGGAAAAATCCACGTCCGTCATCAGTGCATTATTGCCGACCAATAATGTTTCAGTTTGCAAGGGAATCGGCAGAACTCATAAGGACCACGGTGAAGGACATTCAAGAACAAATAAGCAAGTTTAAGCCTACAAAGCTGCTAATTGGAGAAGGAAAATATATTGAATGCAATTACGAGTTCCACCTGACCATGGTTGACGGAAAAGTCGTAAACGAACTGACAGGAACAACCTCAACAATGTCATGCCCGATTTGCAAAAAGAGTCAGAAGAACTTTGGCAATTTAAACGATTCTACTAATTTTAACTTTGATAACCCATAAGTAGGCCCCTACAAAGCGTAGCACCCTTTCCAATGGCTCATTTCATAGGCTGAACAGTTATCTATCATATGCTGTTTAAACTGTTCAAGTATCTTATTCGGTTCAAAAGATATGATTTTTGCAACGAAAAAACTCAAATGGCGCCACTGTGCGTCGCAAGAAAAATCATTTTTACATTAGAAAACTTTCATACAAACAATTTATTTAATAAGTTTTAAAGTATTTGTAAGTATTTCTTATAAAAAAGTAATTATTTATAATTTTACTTTAGAATAATTTTATAATTATATTACCCACATTACAATTTTAATTTTTATATTAATATTTTCATCAAAATTATCAAATTATCAAGATTTATCTATTGATATATATAAATTGCAAATTAGATTTAGTCCTCAACAACATGATTCATATCCGATTACCTCTAAATTTTGATATAATTGTAGAATTCAATGTAAATTTGTTTCAAAAGTTTTACAATATTTCAATTAAAATGGGTTTGTTTATAGTAAAAAGGAAACATATGAGGAGTAATTAATATTTTTATAGACTTCTATTAATATTATTCTTGTAATTTTGAATTAGTTTTAATTTAAATAATTATGGGGAGCATACACAAGATTTAAAATAAAAGGGGGTAAATATTAGAAAGCGCAAAGAAGAATATATGTAAACTATGGATTATTAACTGAAGCATCATCTAAACAACCGTCTAGTAGATTAGCACACTGCTGACTATCTAGCAACACGCTCTTTCCATTTAGCATTATAATCTTGGCTTTCGGTCGATCCATATTTATCAGATAAAATTTTTTAATTTTCTTTGCTATTAGAAGCTTGCGACAAAGAAAATTCAGTTTACTGGATGCAGGAGACAAGTTGTCATTCATATATATCCTAGATTCGACGGTACCGCCTATGACCTTATTTAACAGCAATGGTTGAGTTTTGTAATATTTTTGCATTATGGTGTCACGTAGTTGAACGGAACTAAATTTAATTACAAAATTTTTACGCTGATTTAAATAGCAGCAGTGATTAATATCTGCATTATTTATGTCAACACCAACAAATTTTGCAATTTTTATTACATTCTCGCGAATACTTTCAATAGAACAGCTCAATCCGCTAATTACTATGTCCGATCTATTTAAGCGCCTTTCCAATATATTATTTTTGTATTGAAGATGGTTGAATTTTGCATCATTTGCTTTATCAGCCTCTTTGACAATAGAATAGCAATGTGCTACATCAGATTTAACATTGGATATTTCGGTATTGACTTCACTACGCAAATTGTCAATGAGCTGCACTACTTTAGTTTCTAGATTATGAAACCCACAATCCATACGGCGTTCAAGGTCTCCTTTATTGCTTTCCATTTTATTTTCGATTAATGTTTTTATTTCATCAATTCTTTTTATAATGCATCATTAGTATTAGGTTCAGAATCTTGTTTACAATTTCCGCAAGTAAACTTAGTTATCTTTTTACGAATAGATTCTAGCTTTTCTCCAGAAACGCCCGAACAATCACAATGGTAAAAAGCACCACAATCTTTACATCCAACACTATGCTGAGTCTTGGTGACATTAGAGTTACATTTGGGACACTGTGTTGGTTTATTTTTTTGGGACATGGTGGTGGAAATCTTTATTAATGTTTTTCACTTCAAAAACGTTAAAATGTTTTTCAACTATATACAAAGTAAGAATCACTTCTTAAAACATTAATCGCCCAAAAACTAAATTCTTGTATTCCTGTTATTTGAGCCCTTTTTGCAATAAACGATTCAATTGACAGAAGTGGAGACTTCAAGTAACGGTCTTTTTGTATTACTCTTTATGTATGTTTCTTCTTTAATACAATTTTTATACCATATATGTATGTTTGCATGTTATTTTATTTTATTTTAATTTGCGTTAATTATCTTTATTTTATTTATTTATTTATTATATAAAACATGTAAAAACCATTAGCCCATCATTGTTGTATGGTTAAGTTTTAGGCTATTTAATTGTTTATTATTGCAAAGCGTTTCTCACTGCACAACACAAGATTCACGTGGAAAATTCCTCAACTATATTTTTGTTTGCGTTTATTAAATCAAAAATCAAAAACTTTTATATTCCACAGAACACGTATTAATTATGCATCACTTTTTGATGAATAAGAAGTTTATTAAATAAATTTTTATTAGATATTTAAAATATTTTAGATTTTTCTTTACGACGACAAATTTTTTCTCAACCGCTCATTTCGATGTTGCTAGTCTATCTATCACTAGTTTGGCACTAAGGATACAATTTTGGCGCACCATAAATAGTGCCAAAAGCACTAAGTTGGCATCACAGATGATGCTTGAGAAAAGCCTAGAAGAGTTTGCGAATACAACTCAAAGCATATATGCAAATAATACGCAGGTTCAGTGCCAAAAATATATGTTGATTACTTAAAAGGCACTTAAAAGCACTGTGAGAAATTGTTAAAAGCACTATAAATACCCGCTTTTCAAAAACGGGTGCTAAACCAAATTTCGGGTATTGCATAAGTAAAAAAGCACCAAAAAATACCCGAAAGGCACCGCTGCTGGCTTGTGACCACTTTTTGCACAGTGGGCCGCAAGTGCAGTGTTTTGCTCTAATGGTTTTTCCGTAGTTTTCAAATCAGATTTGTGAGATGAGATTCTAGTCTTTAAATTGGCTTTTGTTGTACCCACATATGTCTTATTGCACAAATGTAAACCATCACCATTGCAGTTTATCCTATACTAGCATTTAACCCGCTACTTCGTTAGCGTCTCCTTTTATTCGTGGACATATTTTTATGCCAAAGTTTACTTTTCTAGGCTTAAACTTGTTTAAATTTAAGCATTTAACCCGCTACTTTTTAATCGGGCTTTTTCTTTCATGAACATATCTATATGCCAAAGAATATGTCTCTATGTTTTAGCAAAAAAGTTCCAAAATTTTTATCTCATAGGTTGATATTTACAAAGGACTTTGCACCTATTATTTTGTGTTTCTAAGTTCAATATTATAGAAAATTCAAAAAGTACCACTAGTATAACACAAAAGCAAATGAAAGTAAGTTAATTTCCCGTATTATCCGTTTTGATACTTGTTTCACCCCATTTATGTATGAAACATTTCAGTGTTGTGGTGGGAGCCCATAATTAAGTACGAATATGCCAATGAATGGAGACAAATATTTTGTAAAAAAGGACCACATGACCTTGCATGTTGAATTTTATGTTTCTAGGTCCAATACTAACGGAAATTCAAAAAGTACCGATTGATGAACAAAAAAGTACCTAAAAGCCCTCTTTCAGGTTCTCATCCACTCAGGACCTTGCATGTTTAATTTTATGTTTCTGTGTCAAATATTAACGGAAATTAAAAAAGTACCAATCAAACAATAAAAAAGTACCAAAAAGTTCCCTCTTTTAAATTCTTATCCACTCTGGGCATTGCATGTTGAATCTTATGTTTTAAGGTCCAATATTAACGACAATAAAAAAATACCAGTTGCAGAAACAAAAAGCTAAAGAAAAACATAAATTTCCCGTATCTCCCCTTTTTGGTACTATTTTTTCCCCCCATTTAGTTATCAAAAATTTCAGTATTGAAGTGAGAGCTCATAATTAAGTACGAATATGTCAATGATTGGAGAAAAATGTTTTGTATAAAAAAAGTACCAAAAATAGTTACGGTTTTTACCCTTTAAATGTTCGAAATTCGAAAAAGTACCAAATTCATATTCGTATTTTTTTGATAAGTTTCGAATGTTGTATAAACTATGTTCCTATGTTGATTGGTTCAAAAGAAAGATGGGGTGTCAAAAAAGTACCAAAATTCAGGTTTTACCCGTTTACTCCCTAAAAGGGCCGAGCTTCAAAAAAGTACCAGACACGTGTCCGCTAATTTTTTTAAAGAACACCGATAAGTATTACATTTTTTTTTTTTATCTCTTTTAGTTTTGGAGATAGTATAAGATTACCGAATTTTCCCGTTTTTACCCTTTTTTACCCCCTAAGCATTCGAATTTCCAATAATCCGGTTGGGGTGTGACCAATCTCTGGTCCAAATTTCAAGTGTTTAGCTTCAGGCGTTTAGGCTGTGCGATGATGAATCAGTGAGTCAGTCAGTCAGTCAGTAACGTTACAATTTTATATATATAGATAGATTTTAGTTTTACTAAATTTTTGTTGTACTTAGAAAATTTACCAATAATGCTAATAATAAAAATGTTAATGCTATCCCATTTTTCCTATTTGCAAAAATTGCAAAAAGTTATATTTTTCTTGATACAGAAACTACATATTACCGGTCTAATTCATAAAAATTTCTTGTTTCAGCTTTAATGCTTGCAATAGTTATCAAAGTCTGATTTATAAAGGCTTATAGTTAAGGCTCAGTTATGCGAACGTTGCTGTACCGTATCTGTACTGTATCAATCAGCTGTTCGCTTTTTGTTATATGCAAACCAATACAAAAGCTTACCGAAATGTAATGTACCCTAGTTGCAACGTACCATTCTGTATAAAATAGAATTTCATACTGTTGTTACGTGACATTTGTAAAACAGTGATGGGCGGCTTGTATGTTACATTGAATGCGGGTATTTTTGCTCTTTTTTTTGGTACTTTTTTCAGTATAGCTCATGGTCCAATTAGTAGGTCTGCTTGAAACGCCTGCTGATTTTATGCAGAGTTGTGTTTTTTACGTGCAATTGTTTTTGTAGCAATTGTTTTTGACATTTCCACCATTTTTTACACAAACAATTGCCTTTGTTCTTGACATCTTTATCATTTTTTACACAAACAAAATGCGTGTTGTTTTTTTTATTGTTGGATTGTTGTAGTTGCGCGCAGACCTACTAATTGGGCCATGGTATAGCTATGGAATTGCGACAAAACAACTTACAATACAACATATTTCCAAATATACATGCATATATACATATGTTATGATGTATAAAATAAACAAATGCATATGCACATACAATGGAAATGTGAAATATATAAAAGTCTTTAAATGGCAATAAAACGTTTGGTGTATGCACATTAACTATATGTTTGCTAAAAATATGTATATATGCTGAAATACAAATTTGTTTGTTGTAAATCTTTATTATAAATATTAAGTTATTAACATTTTATACATACACAAAATACTGTGTTAATACCATTTAAATCATTTGGTACTTTTTCTGCATACCGGTCACCATTTAAACATTTTTGATTCCCATCACTGTGTGTATTGTTTTATGTATACTATTGCTTTTTGTTTATGTATGGGAAAAACATATGACACGTTTTTAAACGTTCTATAAGTGCACTAACGGGCTTACAGTACGGTGCGGTACATTACGGGTACAGCAACGTTCGCCTAACTGAGCCTTTAGTAGTGGATTAACAATTAAACGTTTATATTACTTTTGTATTTTTATGTTGGCAACAACATGTTATTTTAATTGTAATTTTTGTCATAGTGATGCATACACCTGGGGATAAAACGATACGAGTAAATACAAGTTCGTTCGTTGTATCATAATTTTAAGTGAATTTCTGTTTTGTTTTTAATTTAAAATTAATTTCTGTTTATTAAAACGTAATACTTTAAATAATTTTAGGTTTTTTTTGTTAATAAAATACATACTATTGAAATGGAAGCGAAATATATGTATATGTAAGTCATATATTAGCAATATCAAATATATACTGCTTAAACTCTGTAGGTTCCAAAAGAGATTTTACAGCTTTATGTTTAATGAATAATTTAACCAGGAAGAAGAAACGTCAATGGAAAAATTAATTTAAAAAAAAATATTAAAATATGTGAAATTGTGATAAAAATGTAAAGTGCTGAAATTATTGAAAGAATTTATTGTTTGTGATTTATAAACACTTGAATTTTTCAACGGGCATGGCGGTAACCATTAAAAAAATGTGTTTTTATAAATCACAATTGAACTGCGCACGTTTACGAGTCAAAATTGCTGGGCAAACTTACGAAGTTTGTGTAAAGTAATTCTCATACAATTCATTTGTGAGGGCGTAAATATGCACAGTTTGCACAGAACTTTAAAGCGATATCATAAAACCATTAATGTCTTGGATATATCAATTTTATTTTCCTGTCGCCAATGGATACATACATCAAAGCTCTTGACTACATCTCTGTGTTTAATTTTTACCCCTTCATCGTTTTCTTATCGTGCATTAATTTCTTCATCTTCGTCAAGACTACCACTGTTTACCTGACTACTCCATCTATGGATTTAAATAAGTTTTACGAATTATTTGTATATTATTTTTATTTACTCGTTACACCGAGTACCAAATTGGATTGTAATTTTTGCCTGTTCGTTATAACCCGAATTCGCTCTAAAAATCGGGAAACCACTGTAATCAGGGCTGCCAGATAAATTTGTGAGGAAATCGTCATTTTCCTGAGAAAAAATAAAAAATCGTCTTTATAGTTTCGAAAAATCGTCAAAAAAATCAAATTTTTGCAAAAAAAAAAAAAAAAAAAACATAACTACATACTTCATACCCACTGCAGCTAGCATTTTCAATCGTGTAAGAGCTACTAGGAGTCTCATGAAGAGCGTTTCTGATCGTCGATGACTGCATTTTTTAATCGAAGAAGATTTCTCACACGGGGAAAACTTTAACACGAGTGAGATTCCTCCATAGCACAGCGAAAGACGCTTCTCCAATCGTTGTGGGAATCGTTTAAGACGTGGGTTAAGATAATCTAACGAGACTTTCATGCCAAGAATCGTATGAGACTCATGTAGATATTCTCTTACAACTCGTGAAATGCTCGCCGTATAATTGTTGAAAATATGATTTATACAGGGAGTCGTAAAAGGTTCATTCGATGATGGTTTGACGAAAGATAAACAAAGTGTAACGTTCTTGTTTTCGTATTCTGAAAATAATCCAAGATTTTCTTAAGACTTGGATATTACAGCCGTACCTAAAAAAAATCGGCACGCGTTTCATAGTTTTCGAATTGAGCGGCCTGGCCTGAACGCTTTGAAATGAGAAAAACCGATTTTGACAGCTCGTTTAAAAGTGAAGTTTGCCGCTATTGTTAATTAATTATGGCAATTTAGCTATTTTTTGGTCAATCTTGCGTTTTTATCTCTATATTTATTTAGAATTTTTTGTGGGTTTAATTTAACAAGAAAGATATCACTACTGTTCGTGACACAACGTCGGCGTTCTTGCCTTTGTATGGCATATCAGCGTAACAGCTAAGCGAAAAAAAACGTTCCGCCCCCCGCTCTTGTTAAGGTAGGGCTTTTAAACATTCCAAGATTAAAAAACGAAATTGTCAGAAAATGTAATATTTTATTCAGACTTTGGAGACTGAAAAAATCGTCCCTTTTTTAAAAAAAATTAGCAAATCGGCACTTTGCTAATTTCGAAAAAAAAATCGTCAAAATGACGATAAATCGTCAAATCTGGCAGCCCTGACTGTAATTGCTAAAATTAGTTTTTAAATTTATAAAATTATAAATTTAATTCCGTCGGGTGGTTTCTGGTAGGCACATACATATTTACAAAAATTTAGTTTTAAATCAATTCCATATAATAATAATGTCGCCCTCTTTTTTAACATTTACACTATGTGGTTTCTATTTTGTGTTTGCTTTAACAAATCCTTTACCTATTTGAAAGACATTTTAAAATATAAGTGTAATGAATGGTAACAAAAAGGTTTGCATTATTTGAAATAAATCTTAATAGCTTTTTATATTTTATGCAAAAAGTTATAACGACTTTAAGTTTCAACAGAAAACATATCTCGCGACCCACGTTATTTTAAACAAAAAAATCTATCGAGCAGTTTAAATTTAAAATTAATTCAAAAATTAGTTGTTACATTTTTCTAGAAAAAAAATTGTTATGCGCATTAAACTTATTTAATAAAATAAATAAGGATACAAAAATATTTAATTCATCGCGCAATTATTAAAATTTTATTTTTACAAACATTGAAATATCATTTTATTAAACGCTTAAAGTAGGGTAAAGGCTACAATAAATATTTCAAATGTATGAAATGTTTATTAAACGTTTAATAGGCTATTAAACATTTACCCCCGTATTTATAAACGATTATTAAATTTAACAAGCGTTTATTAAGGAGAATTTTCATACAAAATTTGTTTTGTAAACCTTTATTAAATTTAAAAATTTTTTATAAATACAGGCATTATAAATACTCTTTTTTCGACTTTTGCTTATTAATGACTTATAAAGCTGCAATGATGCGTTTATGAATTAGACTGTAAGAAAACAAAAGCTACAAATCTTAAGAAAATCACTTTTTTGCCTTACCCTACGTTTCCACATGCAAGTACCCTGAAAATAATATTGGACTACCTGATCCATTTTTAACAAATGGACTACTCCCTGGACTGGTCCAATGTAATGCAAGCATGGACCATGTCATTGTTAAAAATAGTTTTTAGTGAAACGACATGTTTTCGTTTTTTAACGACATGTTTTCGTTTTTAAACGACTTCAAAGCTAATCCTCTGGAGTATACATTGGAGTAGTTTTAAGACTACTCCTTTGTAATGCAAAGCTGGGTTATATGGTCCTGCCCTAGGACATCGGAATGTTAAATAGACCATGTTTTTTCCATACATTTGAGTTACTTTTGGACTAGTCCTAGTTTGGGACTTTTAGCATAGGTGCACGTAGTGCGGAAAATTTTCTGATTGTCATTCACTTGGGAGTGACCAGTAACGATTCCTCTGTTTGATTGTCCAAGCAGCTCACTACTTCCGGTTCTAGACCAAGTATTTCCCCGGCAATAGCTTTTCAGATTCCTCTGAGAACTAGCTAAAGTGCGAAGGCGCCCAGTCGTGTAGTCTGAATGGTTAAAGTACATCTTAACGTCTCAGGCAAGTGGGCAAATTACATGAATATTTGCTGAAGCATGACTACATCGTGGGATTGGACACGAAGATAGCATCCCTATCACCAATTTAAGAACGGAGGGCCAGCAACCCACCTTTCCGAAATACAATTTGCTAACGAATCGCCTAATAAACAGCCTCTAAATGAAAAAGCGAAACCTTTGATGACGACCTTTGCATATCGAACAAGGTCTTTGATTGGATACTGGAACATTAGAACCCTCAGAAATAGCGATAACATCAGCGTGGGTATGAACTCCAAATACCTGCTAGTGGAGCGCGAAATGTCGAGATATGGCCTTGCAATACTAGGATTGAGTGCGGTACGATGACAAGGTTCAGGAAAATTTTCGTCCCCTACTGGTCAAACAAAAATGCTGTACACTTGAAAAGAAATCGGTTCCACCCACGAATCCGGAGTCGGGCTGATGCTTATACAAAATTCTTGAAAAAGTCTTATTGACTGGAAACCTGTGTCTGACCGAATATTACTCGCTCGGTTTGGATCTAAAATCAGAAATATAACAATAATTCAGTGCTATGCCCCAACAGAAACTGCCAAAGATGATGTTAACAATTCGTTTTATGACCAGCTTAATACAGTCAAATCCTGATAATTCGTACCCCGATAAATCGTAATTCCCGATAATTCGTAATAAACTGTCAGTCCCTTAAAAAAATCTCGTTAATACATTTTGGTCCCCCCGCTGATTCGTAATTTTTTTTCCAAATAATATCTTCTTTACCTCTTATAAATCGTTATTGTTTGCTAACTACCACCTTTAATTCGTAATAGAAACAACAGAAACATGGAAAGAATGATTTTTTGTTTACCGCTACTTTTTTTGCGTGGGTTTTTGCTTTTGTGTGTGTTTATTTTCTTAAGATCAGTTTGTTACATGAAACATTTTTATGTATAATTTTTTTAGATTTTATTTTTAACAATTGTCTTTTATGTTTTTTTTATCGTTTTGTAAATAAATTGAAAAACCCCGTTAATTTGTTTTATTTAAGCCCCTGTAGCAAAAACTTTGTCTAATTTACTTTACAAATTTAAAATAACAAAAGAAACGATTTAATTTTATTAAAATGATTTATTTAACTGTGGCATTTGAAGATAAAAATACAACTGGACTTTTCTTTACAAAATTTAAATCGAGCAACTTAATATTTATTTGGTTATAAGACAAACTACATTTGTGGTGCAATTTGCTTTTAATAAATACCAACGATTGCATTCAAAAAAAACTTAACGAGAAAACTGGTTTTGATTTCATATGTATGTATGTAGGTACATACATACATATGTATGCATTCTAGCTAAATATTTGCATAAATTCTTTTGGGCAACAACAAGAACAAATGTGCATATTTATATATTATTTGTGGTACAGAAAAGGCAAAAATAAGTAAATTAAGGTTACGTAGGTGGATTTAAAAGTATATGTAAAATAAATTAAATATTATTTAAATGAAAATTTTAACAATAAACAGATAAAAAATATTACAAGTTTATTAAGGTTGTGATCTTATCCGACATGCTCCCCCCGTTGAAGCTCTTGATTCAACCATCATTTGAAGAGGGTAAGGGAGCCACCTTTTGTATTGGACGACGAAATGAGCCATTTTTTGATTTTAACTCAATCACTCGAACTCGTCCATCAGAGCCGGCTATAGTTTTGGTTACTCGAGCTAATAACCATTGTTGAGGGGGAGTGTTGTCTTCATGAATTACAACTAGCTGCCCTTCTGTGATGTTAGGTTGTATGTGGTACCATTTTGAGCGTTGTTGCAGCGATGAAATGTAATCACGGGACCACAAATGCCAAAATTGTTGCTTTAAAAATGAAATACGTTGCCAGCGGTTGAGCGACGTTTGTTTGGTAGCATCAAAGTTCTGGTCTGGTAAAGCGACTAGTGATGAGCCAATAAGCAAATGACCTGGTGTGAGCGCTTCGCCGTCATTCGGGTCATCTGACAGTGGGCAAATTGGGCGAGAATTCAAAATTGCTTCGACTTCAATGATAAGGGTCTGCAACTCTTCAAAAGTGAGGTGGGCTTGGGCAACATTTTTTACGAGCAGCGTTTTTACAGATTTCACGGCAGCCTCCCATAGACCACTGGTATTCCTCTGCGACCAACGAACCGTTTGAGGCACAAAATGAAGTTGTTGGTGGACAAGTCAGACACCAGTTCCAGATGCGTTGCCTTTGAACTAAAACAAACAAAAACGGCAATATAAGTTTTATATGGAACTTTACCTCGAATCCGATAAGACGTTAGAAAAGGGCCACAAAAATCCACGCCGGTAATTAAGAACGGACGTTGAGCTCTGAAGCGGTCAGCTGGCAAATTACCCATGATTTGCTCTAACAATTTCGGCTTATAGCGAAAACAGTGAACACAGTCACGAACAACCTTTCTAACCACGTCTCTAGCGTTGATTATCCATACTTTCTGCCGCAAGATGCCCAGTAAAACCTTTGGACCTGCATGCAAATGACTTCGATGCAAATGTTCAATATATAATTTTACGAAACGATGGTTTTTGGGCAACAAAACTGGAAACCGTGCTTCGTACGGAATAGGAGCATTTGATAATCGTCCACCAACTCGAATTAAATTGACAAAGCCGCTACCAACATTGGTTTCATTGAGAAATGGGGATAATTTCTGCAGCGATGGATGAAGAATTTTTCCTTTAGCCATAGCCTTCAAGTCATCTGTAAAATAATGACGCTGAATGTGAGCAACGATTCTTAAAAAAGTGTGGCCTAGCTCGAGAGGTTGAAGATGAACAAGGTCCTGGGGCTTCAATGAATGGTCTACTGGGCATCTGTTAAAATAAACGAAAAATATAAGCAATTATTCGAATAATTTTAAAATATGATGAATGCTTATTGATAACGCCTTCTATGATGCTTGATGTGATATCAGAGTATTTAAAAACAGCTGCCTTTCTGCATTCTAATGGGCTAACGGATGTCTCTTCTTCAGTAGGTGGCCAATTTGAATTGTGTTCCTGAAGTAAAGTTGGACCTCTGAACCAAATTGTATGAGGCAAGTCCTGAGCACTGCAACCCCGGGAAACGATATCCGCTGGGTTGCTTTTAGAAGGAACGTGTCTCCAAAATATACCTCTAGTGTTTTCTTGTAGTTCTGAGACTCGATTAGCGACGAAGCACTGTAAAGTTGATGAATGTAATTTTAGCCATTGTAGGACTATTTTTGAATCTGTCCAAAAATAGACTGATGAAACAAATTTTTCAATTTTTGGTTTGATTTTGTGCCATGTTTTGCTTAACAAAACAGCGGCACATAATTCGAGGCGAGGAAGTGATTGGGCCTTGATAGGGGCAACCTTGGATTTTGCGATCAAAAGAGAAGTTTTATAAGCACCATCAATGCAGTCGCGATAGTAAATACAACAACCGTATGCTCGTAGAGACGCGTCTGCGAAACCATGAATTTCTCCTCGGTATTCTAAGGTAGTAAGCACATATCGAGGTACCTCAATTTTTTCGATATTTTCAAGATCTTCTTGAATTTGTAGCCAAAGTGATTTAAGGGGATTACTGATGATATCGTCCCAGTTACAATTTTGGACCCACATTTCCTGGAGTAGAATTTTAGCACGAACAACAATTGGACTCAAAAGTCCAAGTAAGTCGTAAATTTTTGCAACGACTGACAAAATGGATCTCTTCGTGGGGGCGACAACCTTGGGCAACTGGAATCGAAAACAAAACATATCCATTTTTGATTTCCAAGACATACCTAATGTTTTGGTGACGTCATCCTCAGTCATTTTAAATTGAATTTCGTCATCTTGGGTGTTAGTGATGTTGCCATAGTTGCTGTTCCATTTTGATAACTCCAGACCATGTAGTTCCAGGATTTTTACAAGTTCGTGTTTCTTCCTTAGCAACGTTTCCACGTCGTTGGATCCAGTAAGAACGTCATCGACATAGAGGTCATCACGAAGAACTTGCGAGCCAAGTGGATAAGAGCTACCATATTTTTCTGCAATGAAAACTAAACTACGGATTGCTAGAAATGGAGCCGATGCCAAACCATAAGTGACAGTGTTTAACTGAAACACTTTTAATTCTTCTTCTTTGTTGCTTCTCCACAATATGAGCTGATACTTTACATCACGCTCATCGACGCGAAATTGGCGATACATTTTAGATATGTCAGCGGTGAGAGCAAATTTATTTAAGCGAAACGAAAAGAGCGTTGTAATGAGGTCCTGCTGAATTGTAGGGCCTACCATAAGAATATCATTAAGCGAATGATTCGACGAAGTTTGAGCTGACGCATCGAAGACAACTCGGATTTTTGTTGTAGTACTTTGTGGCCGAAGAACACAATGATGTGGAATGAAATAATTCGGGCCATTCAACGATTTATTGTAGGGCGACATGTGTCCAAGCGATAAATATTCGTCCATAAATTCGACGTACATTGATTTTAGAGTTGCGTCACGTTCCAATCGTCTTTCGAGCGACAGAAAACGTCTACGAGCCATTTCAAATGAGTCTCCTAATACTTCGGGCGACTTCTTGAACGGCAAACGAACTTCAATTCTGCAGTTTTGATCTATGCGCACGTTTTTCATGAAATGACGTTCGCATTCTTCTTCTTCCGGTGAATGTTTCGCTGGAGAATTAACGTACTCCTCAACTTCCCAAAACTTGGCCAAAATGGAGTCAATGTTTGAAGAACTAGTGGTGAGATTACATGTGGGCAGTGAAGATCTTGCTCCCGTGTTAAAAGTTCCACCAACTATCCATCCAAAAACTGTATTGGTGAGGCACGGCATACCTGCTCCCAATGAGATTCGTTTATCGAGCAACAAATCGAAAAATATTTCGGTACTAATTAACAGATCAACATGTTGTGGTTTGTAGAACAAAGGATCTGCTAGTTCTAGAGTCTGTGGTATTTTCCAATGAGATGTTTGAATGTACTCACCAGGTTGCCAGGCTGATATTGATTTGGTAACTGCAAAAGTAGAGGACCACTGGAATGAACTCACACGAGACTTTACTGTAGCGCAAACCGATGATTTAATGTTTGTGCGCACTTCGCCAATTCCAGAAACTTCTTGATAATACGGCTGAGACTTCAATCGGAATCTTTTTGCAGTTTCCTCTGAAATGAAATTAATTTCGGAACACGAATCAAGTAGAGCCCTTACCGGATGAAATGTGCCACTGGAATCCTTCAAAAGAACAACAGCAGTGGGAATGATCGCTCGTTTGAATGAGCGGACTACGAATGAGACTGGGTTGCTTTGATTTCCAGCTGATGGTTGAGGTTGAGCTTGTGATGTTGAATTGTCAGCATTCGCAGAACCAGAATTTTTGTGCAACAAAGTATGATGCAGAGAGTGGCACTCACGACAACGGGATTTCGATAAGCATTTCGACACCATATGACCTTTACGGAGACAATTGATGCAGCAATTATTGCCCTTTATAAAATTAAATCTTTCGGGAACAGCAAGCGATGAAAACGATGAACATGTTGATATATTGTGGTCCGAGGAGCTACAGTATGCACAATTAGAGTTGGTGTTTACAAAGGTGCGAGACGACTTGTTGGTGTTTGACTTTGGGGTTGCACCTTTCGATTTGTCATGTACTTCAACCTTTTTACCATGACTCTCCAAAAACTGACAGCGATGGCTTAACATGTCATAGCAGGTATCCCATGAAGGCAACGATTTGAAATCTTGTTTTTCATCATAGCTCATTTTAGAATCCGCGTCTAATTTTGATAAAACAATATGAGTCAAAAGTCCATTAAGAACATCCATCTCTGACCCGAGCGATAGAAGAGAACCACGGATCGCTGCAACAGTATCAATGATGTTTCGTAATGAGTTACTGTCACCCTTGGACATCGAAGTAATATTGAACAACGTAGAAATATGTTCTAGAAATATGAGCACCTTGTTATCATATCGGTCCTCCAGCCTCTTTAGCGCCGTTGGGTAATTCTCCTCGGTTACCTGGAATGGTTCCACAACTGCTAAAGCTGGACCCGACAAACAATTTAATAAATAATTAAATTTGTCGACGCCAGTTATTGAAGAATTTTCATGTACCATGTTGTTAAATGTGGTGATGAAACGTTTGTAATCACCATATTTTCCACCGAACTTAGGCAACTTAAGTGCGGGTAAACGAGTTTGATGTGGAGAACAAGAAACTGAAGCGTTGAATAATGTTTGATCCATTTGCATAGAGCCACGTTGTTTATTTAGTAAACCCATTATTTTTGCCTTAGCAATAATAAAACTTTCTTCAAAATCACTCCTTGCAGCATCGGTAGGGCTGAGTTGTTCGATTTGCCCTTGAATGTGACATAACTGTTTAAAATATGACTCCAAAATTTGAAGCCGACATTCCAAAATGGTGGAGTCAGAACTGTCGCCATCTTTTTCTACCTTTTTTTGAATGTTCGTAATGTTTCTCTTCATGTTGCTGCGTTGTTGTTTTAACATTACCAACTCTGAGCTAGCAGCAGCAGCCTCCGGTACACCATCAGCGTTGTTGTTGGCCATTGTCCTTTACAAATTGAGCGACAATTATATAACAACTAACGAACCACAACTTTATTTGACGCTTTGAAGTTATAAATCACTTTCGAAGCAAAAATTTTCAAAATTGTAAATGATATGAACAACTAGCAACGATAAAAGTTTCCGCTTAAAAATTACCAATTGTAATTTTCTTCTACAAATATTCGGTCGGCTGTAATAAGTTGTAGCCCAAAATCTCCGTAATAACAGCAATTGACGAGCGAATTAATAGAGCAACAAATTTGAAATTATGATACACCACACTGATAAAACTCCAATAAAATTTGTCACTATACTCACGCAACAAATTTGTAATAATTAATGTGCAGCACCGATGACAATCCAATAAAATTTGTGCTTTCTCGTAGCTCAAAAAAAATCACTGCTTACGGCTTACGGATTAACTAATAATTTATGTAACTTCTTATTACAGACTGTCCTGTCACGGTCGCCAAAATGTAGCAAAAACTTTGTCTAATTTACTTTACAAATTTAAAATAACAAAAGAAACGATTTAATTTTATTAAAATGATTTATTTAACTGTGGCATTTGAAGATAAAAATACAACTGGACTTTTCTTTACAAAATTTAAATCGAGCAACTTAATATTTATTTGGTTATAAGACAAACTACATTTGTGGTGCAATTTGCTTTTAATAAATACCAACGATTGCATTCAAAAAAAACTTAACGAGAAAACTGGTTTTGATTTCATATGTATGTATGTAGGTACATACATACATATGTATGCATTCTAGCTAAATATTTGCATAAATTCTTTTGGGCAACAACAAGAACAAATGTGCATATTTATATATTATTTGTGCTACAGAAAAGGCAAAAATAAGTAAATTAAGGTTACGTAGGTGGATTTAAAAGTATATGTAAAATAAATTAAATATTATTTAAATGAAAATTTTAACAATAAACAGATAAAAAATATTACAAGTTTATTAAGGTTGTGATCTTATCCGACAGCCCCGTTAAATCGAAAACCCCTATAATTCGTAAGAAATGGACGGTCCCTTGCATTTACGAATTATCGGGGCTCTACTGTATTATTTTATTAATGGGTGATATGAATGCTAAAGTGGGTTCTGATAATGAATCATTGGAACATATAATGGGTAGACATGGAATTGGCACTCGAAACGATAACGTTGAACGATTTATAGATTTCTGTAATGCCAGAAAATTCTTATTGGTGGTACACTATTTGACCATAAGTTGTGTCATAAAATAACATTTGTGTCTCCTGATAGGCATAATACATCAAATCAAATTGATCACTGTGCTATAAGCCATCGGTTTAGAATATGTCTTCTGGATGAACGCAGCAAAAGGGGAGCAGATATAGGCCAATCCTGAGACCACTACCTAGTGGTCGCAAAAATTCGCCTCTGCACAGCTGCGATACAAAAAATATTAAACAACTTACGGCCTAAAAATACGCCCTAGAACGTCTGAAAAACACCAATGTTAGAGAAGACTACACCACACACCAATTTTGAATAAGAACTAATACACCTCCTATTATAAACTAATACACCGCCATAAAACAACTGCCAAATGGAAAAGCAGCTGGTATCGATGGTATTCCTGCGGAAATATACAAATGTAATCCGGCACTTTCAGCGGAAATTGTACATCCACTGATCACTGATTCATGGGAAACCGAATTCTTTCCAGAAGAATGGAAAGATGGCATAGTGGTTGAAATCGCGAAAAAGGGTGATCTTAAAGATTGTTCTAACTGAAAGGGTATATGTGTATCATCAACCGTTGCCAAAATAGTTGCCAAAATAATGTTAAACCGCAGTAAAGAACACTTAGAGGAAGCTATCAGCTCATGTCAAGCCGGCTTCCGCAGTGGGTCCTCTTGTTTAGTGTTTGGTGCAAATATTCTTGCGAAAATGCAAAATTTCGTAGTTTTTTTATGAAACGCCCAGAGTGTAAACTGTTTTTTTTTTTGTTGTTGGATTTAACAAAATAGCTATGATATGATATTTTGCATTTGCTCTTTTGCACGACCATTGGTACCAAACACTGAACTCCGCTATTGTGAATAGATTTTTGCACTTATTCACTGAACGATTGCTTATGCCACATTCTAAATTTAGTATCAGCGGCAGCATATAAGCGTGCATTTTCTGATGATATTGACAAGTTTTTAAAAGATATAGGAAACCACTTCTGCAAAAGTTCTACATGGAACGAATTCATAATATTTTCAAACATTCGTCAACGAGATGGTTGTCACGTCAAGAAGTAATCAACAGAATTTTGGAAAAGTGGGAGCCCACTCCATTATTATTTTACTCCGAATTATTTTGAAGGAGATTTTACAAGCGCTAAATAAATTTAATTATATTCGGACTTTCTACTCTTTTCCTGTTTCTGCAGTTCATATTGAAAATTGTAAACACAATCAATTTGGAAATGCAATCCGAAGATGCTCGTTTGCACATATTTTTAGAACGCTTAAAAATTTTATTTTCGTTTAAAATTCGAGATTGCATTTTGAGAAATACTCGTACATTTTTGCACAAAAAAAGACGATAAATTCTCAAAAGTGTATGAAAACGCTCTCTGGCGGCAATCAAAAATAAAAATAAATAAATCATTAATACGATTTCTGTATGACGTGCTAAATTCCCCATTTTTCATATTTGATAAAAACACTGAAATTTATTGTTGAGGGAAAGCTAGCTTCTATGCGCATTTCACTGGTTGCTTAGGCCAGCTCATCAGGAAACCTTTTCCTAAGATTTTAGAAAAGCTAAAAATATTATACGAATAAAACCCTAAAGCGAATAAGAATTTTAAAAACTCAAAGTCTTACTTGTAACAATATCAAAGCTTAACCCTGCTGTTAGGTTAAGCCCATTTGGTCCAATTTTTTAATAGTTTCCTTTCTAATTTTTGTACGGTGATATATACTGACTTAGTTTTGTAGCTCACGTGGTCTTTTTATAAAACAATGTTTTTAACAAAAATTCAAGGTTCTGACTCTTAACAGGACTGAGAAAAATATAAATTTACGAATCTTAGGTTAAGGGACCATTTGGTCCATAGTATATTTTCTTTGCTTTTCTTCGATTTTTTTTACATTTATTTAAAAAAAATAAGTAGTTATTAGTTTAATTTATAATAATTGTCATTGCATGATAAGGAAAATGTTTTTCGGTTAGTTTTTCAAATAATCTTGCTGCAAATGGAGCATTTTATGTTAGACTTAAGCTACGGTCACACTTATTAAATATTAGATCAAATAAGCGTAGCCCCTCCTTTTGTTAATAGTTAGTGAGATTTAAAATGGTCTTAATATTACAAAATAAACTAATTAATTATACTACTAGACATAGCAAAAAACAGTTTTTTCTAAGATGTGGTATTTTAATCAAAATAAATATTGATGTTAAGCGAAATGATTTTTTAGTTTGGTTGCTGGTCCCGTTTTTTCGTCAAATATTTGATAAGTCTGACCGTAGCTTTAGACTTACAACAACTACAAATTCCACGTTTTCGAGCCCCTGAGTTAGAAGCACTATTATTCGAGGAGGTCACACTACTGTACTGAGAACTCTTGTTCAGGTAATCAAGTCCGTTCATCATATACGCCTTAGCCAGAAAAAGGGCTAGTTGCCGCAACTCTCGTCTCCTGCGATTCCGATCAGCTGGATCCCATGAAACGTCGATTTTAGAAAATAGTATGTACGCATTCAAAGCGGATTTATCTAGTATGTTAGCAAATACAATGTTGGCTATCGATTTTTTTTGTGTTTTGAGCTGTAGGAACCAAAAATTTGATCAGCCGTATCTACCCTACCTTAAAAACCTAAATATGTAAGATTTCTTTCCTGAAGTTTTTTACCAACTTAAATGTGAAAAAAAATTGCCGCCTGTTATATTTTGCCCTTTCAAGCCTTCTGTCGATTCCCATATAACGTGTTACCCTTGATTCTTAGGCTTACCAAGGTTGTATTTTCCATACGTAGCCTGACTAAGAATCCACTGATAACCAAAATTTCAAATCATATTTTTCTGGTCTGTCGAAAAACATCGCCCCCTGAATGCAACAAGTTGCTCATCAATGGTGACATTTTCGTGACAATTGTAAAACATAGGAAAAAGTTGTGCCACAGTTCACAAATAGAAGAAAATATTACTCAACTACGCATTTGTCGTCGTCTCAAAATATCATCAGAGCGGAAGGCACTATTAATTATATGAAATTTATCTTCAGACATAATGGAGTGGCACTCCAAATCATTTTATTTTTAGCATTAAAAAACGGATCAACAGAGCTAGCTGCAGCTACGACGGGTTTCCGTTTAGTATCTGTTTCTGAAGAACTTGTTTTGCCTTCTTTTGAAATATAATCCATTTCCGAGTCTGAAATATCGGAGTCACTTTTTGCATTAAGTAAAACACGTCTGAACTATTGAAAACAACACACAAACTGAACCAAGAAGTGGAAATATTTTTGTTTCTGGACAACGAAAATCAAAAATGGATTCTATACTTATTTTTTACGTTAGCTGTTTATATGGACCAAATGGTCCATTAACCTAACATTCGTAAGTTTTTTCTAACCTAACAGCAGGGTTAAACAAGACACCAACAATAAACAGTGAGTTTATCTTTTCTTACATCCCCCTACAATTGTGTTGGGTTCTTTCAGTGTATTTACCAAATATGAAAAATTGGGAATTTAGCACGTCATACAGAAATCGTATTAATGATAAATTTTGTATTCCCGTAAATAACTTTGATAATATACTTGCATGTGCCCGTGCAGAAAACTGAATTGGCAAATTGGTTTTTTTTTTGTTGTTTTCTTACGAAGACAATAGAATGAAACAATTTGTTTTTTAATTTTGTTTGTTCTTTTTACCCACTTACAACTACAATTCGAGTCGGAAAGAACCCAACCAATAGGGGGTTAGTATGTTAATAAAAAATGTAGGGGGGAAATATTAGGGAGCGACTCAGGGACAGTTGTGAAGCTTTTTTGGCTTTTGTATCGTTTTCCCCTATCTTTGACCCCGATGAGGAGCCATTTACCCCCATCCCACCCCCCTAATTTTTTTGCTCATGCGTTTGTTTTATAAGCTTCATAAAGTTGGGGGCTTTAGCGTATATATATACTGTGAGCGTCAAAATAAAGTGTACAGCTTGTTTTCCAATATAAAAAGGGTTATGTTATTTATAAAAAGTTAAATTTCTACTTTGCCAATTTTGATCAGACTTCAAGCTTGCTGTCATCTGTGAAAAATACGTTGCTCCAAAAAGTGACAAAAGCAAGTTGGACAAAAAATAAACGTGATAAAAGGTAGAAATAAGAAATTCAACGAAAAAAATATAGTATCTAAAGTGAAGAGTGATAGGGTTAGCTTTTGTAAAACGTCATAAAACAGATGGATCAGCCCAATAGTCGCTCGATATCAACTCAAGTAAACATCTGAAAACATTTGGACAGACAAATTAAAAAAAAAACATTAGCAGCAAGCACTCTCTGAATAAAATTCTGCAGAAAGGGTAGCCAAAATTGTCTACTGATCTAACTTTAAAATGGGTGGAATTGATGCCAAAGAGACTATAAGCCGTCCTAAAAGCAAAAAGAAATCAATCAAAGTATTAGCCACTTCACTTTTCTTAGTATTGTAAAACTGTACACTTTTTTTTGACGCGTTTAAAACGGAGTATATTAGTTTTTTTATTGTATTGATTTTGTTGTTTTTGAAGTATTTCAAATTTTTAATTTTAAATTGTAATAACATTGTCCAAGGGTTTGTAAATGATAATAAACTTCTACAAATTTTAATTATTTTTTGCTAAAATATCACTTTTTATATTGGAAAACCAGTTGTACACTTTATTTTGACGCTGACAGTATATATATATATTTGATCCTCTAACTCCCACTGCAGCATAGGGCGCCAAAAAGAAATTACAAACAGAATAACCCACTTATATATACCGGCGAACCTGCGTTTAAGGAAGTAAAAATATCAATCAATAACACTGTGTCACAAATTTTCAACAAAGTCGTGACCAAATGAATCTGACACCTAATCTTTATGTAAAATTGTCCGCTGAATCCGAATGTGAAGTAAGAATACATAGGGATAGGGTGTCAAGTACATTTGGTCAAAAAACTGTCACATACAGCCCAACTATGAATAAAAATTCCCCGGGAGTTTTCTCCCTTCTCCCATTTTTCCTATGTTCATTCAATTGTAAAACTGGGAAAAGGGAAAAAACTCCCGGGAAATTAAAATTCAAAATTGGGCTGATAGTGTAATTGGATTCAAATAAAGTTCTAAAAATGTCACGATAGTACACATTCTTATTAAGGTTGGTACATAATCAAAAAAAGCCATTTTCCATCCCTGTTTGATCTACTTCAAATTCAGTTTATGAATAAATGACCGCTGCCACAAATCGAATGCCAAAACTCAATTGAGTTTAAATAATCAAATAAAGTTTCTGGCTGGCAACTAAATTAAGCAGTGGTGGGCAGCACACATGCAATGCTATTTACGATTGTTTGTGTTAAGCTGAAAAAGTTTAGATCTAAAAATATTATCAGCCCAATTATGAAAAAAAAATTCCCCGGGAGCTTTCTGCCTTCTCCTATTTTTCCTATGTAAACTCAGTTGTAAAAATGGGAAAGGGAATAAACTCCCGAAGATTTTTTTTCATAATTGGGCTGTATAACAACTGAGTAAAAATAAGTTGATATTATTGTTAGTCTAATTTGAAACAGAGAAGAGAAAGAGAGCAGTTAACGATGTTTAAAGTATCACTAAAATAAGGAATTTAACTTTAGCAATTTGAAACGAATGCATCTTGTAAGACTATATTCGGGCGAATAATAATGGCTTTATTTTTTTAGCTAAAATATATTAGAAAAGGGTATTTTTAGCAGCTTAATAGAACTTGGAATTGTTAAAAATAGCACAAAAATTAATTTAATCCGAAAGATCAATACATGGCCTTAACATTTGAAAATAGTTTTAAGCATATGGGGCACAAGGAGCATTTTGGACGTCGAATTGTAGGCCACTTTTTTGAGCATTTTTGGTGGAATGTCACGAAGTAAACAACACCAAGCGGTGAATTTTTTTGGATGTAGTGGAGCCTATAGGGTCTGTTGTGAACCGGTCTCATTTCATATGCGGCAATTCTGTTCATCAATACGCCCGTCAAGCTTCAAATACCAGGTCTATAGTGCAACTATAAATATAATCATTTCTAAAATACGTTCACAATTTTTACAAAATTAATAGTAAGAATTTTAAGACCTTGAGAAGCCCAAATTCTATAGAAGTCCAAAATTTTGTTATCCCCCCATTTCCTTGATAACAATTTACGCACATATTTGTCTCAATTTAATAAACTTAATTTTCTTCATAAGACGCAAGCAAAATTTTGTTGTCTACAACACCAATGGCGAAAAATTTACTACCAATTTGACGATAACGAAAGAACGCTTTCTTTAGCACAATTACATTTAAAAAAAAAACAAACTTTTTAGAATTTTCTTTTGTTCTTTCGCATTTAGTGAAATAGGCAGTAAAAGTGTAATTATAATTGGTTTAAAGTAAAAAGTCTTTATTAAATGTTGTAAGAACTACTGGTGTACATGTACGTGTGCAGTTATAGCAATAAGTGTTTCTTGTTAATGAAAGATTCGGTTTAAAGAAGGACACAATTAAAATATTAAAGGCCCCTGCAAAAGCGAAAGGGCTAATCCATTAGCGAAAGCAAACATTTTGTTGTCTACATCACCCATGCCGAGAAAATTGGGAATATGGCCATCACTGGTTTATGCATAATGTGGTTACAACTGCACCTGTAGTCTTCGACATACACACATAAATATGTAAGTAACGGTAGCAAAAAGTGTATTTGGTAATAAGGGGTTGGTTTATAAAAGGTAACAATTTAAATATCAAAGGACGTTGCAATATTTAAGCAGAAAGAAATAAAACAAGCGTAAATAGTATGGATCATTGAAATCGACTATCAGAAACATTGAAGGAACTAAATGGGCGAACAGAAGATTATTTTATTAATACATATATCTACTTTTCAAATGTCAGATTCTAGACGAGCTGATGGTAAAGCCGTTTTTGCAGGCTCTAGGATAAATGCAGGGGTATTCTTTGAAGTGGGCATTGTAGGAGTTTTATAGCAAAAGAGAGAAGAATTAACCCTTTAACCACTAACACCGTCTACAGACGGTCATCACAAAATTCTAGTTTTTATAAATTCTGTGATTCCCCCACTAAAACAGTCAAAGGCTTTCTTATAAAGCATAAAATTACTTAGCCAGCAGTGTTAATTTGAACATCGTCACTGTGTTAATTGAAAAGAAATATTAATTTTCAATTAGATTTTGGTGAGAACTGCCAAAAAAATTTCAGTTCAATATTAGTGAAAATAAAAATTTAAAAAAATATATTTCTAGCAACTAAATCAAATTGGGAATTTTTCTGCTAAGTATTATATATATTTATATTGATATTTTTTAATTAGTTTGATTTAAAAGCAATTAATCTCGTTTATATTTAGTTGTTGGTGAATACCGTCTGTAGACGGTGTTAGTGGGTAAGGCGAAAATAATTTTGTGTAACGGTTTAATGCCGAAAACAAAGAAAACTCTGATAGCAACCGAAAAGGAAAAGAACTAACTACATATGTACGAGTTTTGCTTACATATTGCTAAGGAACTGTGTATTTCTACTGGAAATCGAAATATCGGTCGTCACTCTTCTGGCGAAGAGCCAGCTATAAGCAGCTTTGTTGGAAAGAGTGCAATTCATCCTCCTGTGAGCTTGAGATAGTCAGATGCACATACGTTTTGTACAAAACGCAAGATTTATTTATGTTTTTCAAAAGCAAAAACTGCTTTACAAAATACCATATTGATGCGTAAATAATTTTATGTTAGTTTTAAGTCTTTTTTCGGATTTATTAAAATAAAAATAATTCTAGATAGTACTGCATTTTTAATTTTTTTCTCTTAACCACTAAGACCTAAAATCAAAATTATTGAAATCAAATAATTCGTATTTGATTTTCAGTGGTTAAAGGGTTAAGCTTGATAAAATAAATACCCAAAAAAAAACCCATCTCTGCTTTTGAAAATACCGTTGTCTTGATCTCAAAAGCTGTTTACTTAACCCTTCAAATTGCATCGTTTTCTATCAAATTCCATTTTTTCCGGTTAATCCGTTTGAACCTTTGTTTGGAGTCTAGCCGAAAATTGCGACTGACTAGAATAATGTTTTATTTAAGAAAAATTAACCCCAGAACAGATGGTAAAACGAAACTGCAACGAAATTTGTTTAAAATTATTGGTTTGAAACCAGTACCCATGTTCTGTAACTTTGTTGAGAACTTCTTGCATCGAAAAGATGTGAAACAAAATATTCCATCGTTTCTCGAAAAGTGAGAAAATAGTGTGTCTGTAACTAGGCTTGCCATTTCTATTTTGAGAAAAAGAGGACGCCAGCATAAAAAATGTAGGACATTTGTTCGAAAAAAGAGGACACTTTCTAAACAACCTAATATTAATAAAATTAACGACGGCACACAAAAACTTCATTTGGGTAATTCCATGTCAAGTCGACCAAGAGTGGGACTCGACCCCTTTCGATTTGAATGCAATTTGGCGAGAGGGTTTATTTGATCCCATAAAGAACACATATCAACGAAAAACAATTTTTTAATTTTTTTTCAAAAGTTATGTCATATTCAAATTGTCATAATATCGCCGAATAAGCCGAATGTGTTGAGTTTATTTTTTTAATATCTCGAAAACTACTTTACTTACGAAGATGATTTTTGTCAGTTTAAAGAGAATACTTGAGGCTTCAATAAATATATTGAAAAAAATGTATATGCAAAATATCAAATTTTAAAAATGGACTAAGTCAAAACCCTATTTTTTTGCTGATTTTTTTTATATAATACTTCAAACTGTTTTTTAAAAATCCTAAAACTTTGAGGGATGTGCTTTTTTTAAGATATGATTTTTTTTTTCTTTCCAAAAATAATCTTAAAATAAAATTTTAATATAATCATTTGAGCAATAAGTATTTATATGAACAAAAGTAACGACATTGATAAGGTTGCCTTTGCTTATTTGTTCCATTTTTTTTTGGAGCTCCATTTTGGGAACATTCAAAGAAAAGTACTCTTTTTGTCACGTTACGTCCCCAAAAATTAAATCATAGCTATCTTAAAAAACCCCGAGTACCTAAATCTTTTTTTTTAATGAATTTTGTGAGCTGCGATTTAAATCCAGGAACAAATTTACAATGAAGGTGTAAAAAGCCGGACAACCCCGGACACTTGATGAAAAAGAAGTAGGACTGCCCCGGATACCCAAAAAAAGAGGACGGTATCCGGGGAAAAGAGGACGGATGGCAACCCTATCTGTAACTAATGTCGAAAACTATCAAAGAGATTGCGTCGTTACTTTATAAGCTAACAGCGACCAAAATTTACTTAAATTGAAAAAGTTTCAACGACGGCGGCGAAAATACATCGTCGGCTATACCAAATAATATATACATATATTATGTAAAATGTTAAAAGAAAAATAATTAAACAATGAAAAAATCAACCAAGTACAAAATACTATTCTCTTCCGTGTTGTTACTTATTGCATTTTTAATATATTTTTTTGTGTTAAAATATTTTCACATACCCCTTTTATTCGTGAGTTTATTTGACAGTTCAAAGCCAGGACTTTCTCACAAAAATTTTACAGACGCAGTTAAGTGAGAAAACAGTGGTTTGTTTAAATTTATGGCATTTAATTTCACATTTCAATAGAAAAGTTTCTCGACGCGGGAGTTACAGAACATGGGCATAGTTTCAATTGTTTTCCACACACATCGCAACATGAATTTTACCACAATGTGATCAAATTGTCACAATCATTTCGGTTTGCTTTGAGAACAGAAGAAACGCAAACACGAGTATTCAGCATGCCGGTTTTAATGCAACGCAAAATGGTCGCGTCATGTGCGGTCTCTTAAAGGAATCTACAACTAAAACTCAAAAATAACACGGAGTTCCAGTTGCGTTTAAGCATCGTTTCTGGGCCTCAGGGAATCTTGCAAAGTTATTTTTGCAAAAAAATACTTTTGTTTACAAAAGTATTTTTTGTTTAAAAAACAAAATGTCATTTTGATTAGAAAAGGGTTCTTATTGATATTCTTAAAATAATTCTCGTTAATTTAACCTGCAAACAATTTTACACCCTACTTGTGTCACGGCTTAAACAAACATTAAGGTTGTCGATTGTAATCAACAACGTGACTAAAACAATTAAAAACACTGAAACAATTTACAATATAATAGTAATGATTTATTAAGAAAAAGGAGAAAATACAATAAAAATGTGTCCCATTTATTATTTTTATTAATGCTCTGCATGTTACAATTTTATTTACGGGCATAAATGGTAAGTGTAATTGTTAATTTTTTGTTTTTTTTTTTGGTGAAAATAAAAATGAAACGAAATATTCTTTGGCCATTAATCACCAGACGCGTTAATTAATATCTCGATATTAACACCCATAAAAACAAAAAATAAACAGACTAAAAAAGTACCAAAAGTTGTCATAACAATTATAAAAAAAATTTCTTTCAAAATTATGCAGAAAATTTATTTAATTTAAAAAAATGTTCTTAAAGGCTAGTTTACACTATCTCACACGTTTTACGTATTCCATAATACTTTGTGAGATAGAAATCTAATGAGTTTTTCAAAAAATCTAATTTAATAAACGGTTTGTGTTCACACCATCACACAAAGTATAAATAAAATACAACCCTGATCCAATGAAAAGTATTATTGTTTAGAAATTTTTCAAAAAACGATGAAGTCGTATGGGATGTCAAACTGTTTTCATAATACTTGTAATTTTCATGACATATTGCATTCACACTATCAGACTTTTACATATTACTTGACATTTATTAATACAAAGTATAATAGTGTAAACTCGCCTTAAAGAACGCAGACTTACATAGCGTTTACATTTGACAGTACTGGCAAGACAGTAAGAAAATACATATTAGTTGCCAAAAACACTGCTAACTGTCTTCGTGACGTAAGCGTCCAGACAGTAGTTAAGACAGTTCACTTTGAAATATATGTCAAACGTCAATGTTGCAGTGAAAGTTCGGCTTAACGTGTTTTATATGAACTAAACAAACTTAAAAACAGCCTAAAATAACTATATTTTTTTTTAAAAAAACATAACACTTAACTAAAACATAAAAAATCAAAGCAAAATATATTTATTTTTTTACGTTTTTTTTTCCTTTTGCTAATAAAACTTCAGATTACTATTAGAAAATGTCGAATCACTGTCCAATTTTACTGTCTGCAAAATTTGCTAGACAGTAGACAAGACAGTTGGAAAAGCGTATATGTATTGGTAAAAAAGTTTGCATGTATTGCTACTGTCATGCCAGTACTGGCAAATGTAAACGCCAGGTAAAAATATCGCTGCAAAACTTTAACAAAAAAAAAACAAAAAAAAACTTGTCCACACACACAGCAAGAGTTCGTTTAGTTCCCTGCAAATAATGTTGGACCACCTGATCCATTTTGATTTAATGGACTACTCCATGGACTGGTCCGATGTAATGCAAGCATGGACCATGTCATTGTTAAAAAGTGTTTATACTGAGACGACATGTCTTCGTTTTTTAACGACATGTTTAAACAAAGTTAAAACTAATCCTCTTGTGTATACCATGTAGTAGTTTTAAGTCTACTCCTTTGTAGTCCAAAGCTGGGTTATATGGCCCTGCCCTAGGACATCGTAATGTTAAATAGACCATGTTTTTTCCATACGTTTGGGTTACTTTTGGACTAGTTCTAGTCCAAAAGTACACGCGTGTTTGGACTAGTCCTATTATTTGCAGGGTTATTGTCCCTCATTTTCCTTTTACTCGCATATCCTTGTCTCTATATTGAGGACAGAATGTGGAGTATTTGAATGTGTGGTTAGTTGTTTATGTTACAGCAGCTTCATTTTACGTGCTTTGCGGAAAAGTTTATTTTTTAATATTTTCTTTCGTTTTTAATGAACATTCAATTATATGAATGTTTTTTCATGGTTTTACCTCATATTTTACAATTTCAGGACTTCTGCAGAAATTTATTCTGCGAAACGTGCATCTATTTGCATAAATTTTTCTATTGGTTGCATATCTTGTGTAATTCAGTAACAATTATGTTTCATGAAAACTATAATTTGTAAAAATAAAAAATTCACATAATACTTTGTTTATATGTATGTAGTTAGGTACGTTCGAGAACCCAAAAGTTTCTACTATTTTTTTCTGAACTTAACTGCATTTAACTAAATTGCGTTCGCGTACACAACACAAAATAAAGTAAATAAGAACACAAAATAAAGTGACAGTTCTTGACTGAGTAGTTACAAATTTTTACTGCAGAAATGTTTGCAGTGAAATTTAGTAAAATAAAAAAAAAAACATGTTGCAAAAGGTAAGAAACTTTAAAGTCGCCATCTGTTGTAATTGATTATAATTATCACCCAGCAAACAATTTTATGAACATTTTAATTTAAAAAAAAAAAAAATAATAAATAAATAATAAACACTTTTATCATGGATTGCTTAAGTACCAATTGCAACGTTACTGAAAATGAAAGAATGATATCGTGTTGGTTGTGCTTAGGACATTACCATTTAAAATGTACGGCATTAAAGCCACGCGATGCGGATGCTCTTGCTGATGCTGGAAAATCACTGCAATGGTCTTGCCCGCGGTGTAAAAAAATTAATATAGATTTTTATAAATTTTTTAAAAGTTTTAAAGATGAATACGACAATCTTAAAAAAGACTTTCTAAGTGTGCAAACTAAGCTTTCAAAATTTGGCGAACTATTTACAAGCTATCAAAATTTAGATAAGTTTTCGGACGTGACAGATCTGTCGTCTCCAAAGCGGAAAAAAACGTTAAATACATCACCGATGATTCCGTCACTAACATATTCTACAGTTGTTACTCGTTCGAAGTCTTCTGAAATTAATAATGATAATCCTGTTTCATTTGCGCCTCTAAATGTGATCTCGCCACATGTAGCCAGTATTGATATTAGTAATTCTAATTCTAATAATATTTTATTACCGCAATCGTCTGAAAATCATACTCCTATGGATACAACAATAAGTAACCAAATTGTTCGTAACCCACTGCGAGCTGTTCCACCAAAAAAATCTATTTTCATTTCTCGTCTGGCAAGTTCCACTACTTCAGATGATATAGATTATTATATTAAATCTAAAGTTGGATATAATTCTGATGTTTTAATTCATAAATTTAAATACTCACAGCCAAGGTCTATTACATCTTTTAAATTAACTGTTTCTGATGATATTTTCAATCAAGTTCTGGATACAAACTTCTGGCCTGAAAACACATTAGTTCGCGAGTACATTTATAAGGATAGAACGAATGTTAATAATTTTGGTGTTCTCCCTCAACGTGAACAGAATAGTTCAAAAAACTAAGTAAAGCTACTGTTGATTCATTATCTGTTTTTTATCAAAATGTTCGTGGTTTACGATCAATGCTGTCTAATTTGTATATGCAAAGCTTCAACTTTAATTATGACGTATTAGTCTTTACTGAAACTTGGCTCAATGATAACTTTCTAAATACTGAAATCCTGTGTGGCAAATACAATATTTTCCGTAGAGATCGTGCTACTTATGGGGGGGGGTGTTCTTATTGCGGTCTCTAGCAGTTTTCCTTCTGAACGTTTAGTGGTTGACGTATCGCTTGATATAGAATTTATATCTGTTATTGTTAAATTAAAATACAAAAAAATAATACTAACGTGTTCATATATTCCTCCATCATCCCCGCAGTCTTTATATATCCATCATGGTGAAGCTATTAGGTCTGCTTCTCTCTCCGCTAATAACAATGATTCTATTATAATTATGGGTGACTTTAATATGTCTTCAATATCCTGGAAATATTCGCTTGATGATAAATACTTCGTGCAAACGAAATTAAGTGTAAATTACATGGACTTTTTTAATATTTTATATGATATGAGCCTTTTTCAAATAAATGGGATACTAAACGACTTTGCTAAAATACTGGATTTAGTGTTTGTAAATGATAGAGATGACTGTTATATTAAACGATCCAACCCTATTACTCTTCCGGAAGATCGATATCATCCTGCTTTTGAAGTTATTGTATCTATTCCGCCGGATTGTACTGCATCATTAAATGTTAGTACTGGAAAAGTATTTTCTTTCGAACGAGCTAACTACAACATGTTAAATAATCTTATAAGTATTACTGACTGGAGTAACATCCTGGCATATTCTTCAAATTCAAGTGATTCTATGTGTCATATATTTGATGTTTTTTACAACAAGCTGTGTTCTTTTATGGACGTGTGTATTCCAAAACGCACATCTAGAGTATTACTGGGACCGCCTTGGAATAACGTGCTGCTTTCTCGAGCAAAGAATAGGAAAAATAAATATTATAAAGTATTCAAGCGATCTGGATCATCTGTAGACTATCTAAGATATTCCGTCAGCAGGGCTGAATATGCCAGTTTTAACAAAATTTGTTATAATCGTTATTTAAATAAAATCAAATTTAATTTAAAACGTGATCCCAAATCATTCTATAAATTTATAAACTCAAAGAAAAAAACCGTTGGTTATCCTACCTCAATGACTTATCGACAAATTGAATCAAGTAATGATACAGTCATAAGTAGGGCAACCAAAAATAAGCAATTGCTTTTTTTTTTGTTTACAAGATAGAAAGATTTTGATTGAACAGAAATTCCGATCATAAAAAAACAAAGAAAATGAGCTATATTTGTTAGGGCTTTTTTTTGCTTATTTTGGCAATATCGGCTTTTTTTTAGTTATTTTTGCGATATCGGCTTTTTTTTACTTATTTTGTCATTTTAAGATAATTTTTCATTTTTTTCATACGAAAAAAAAAATTATTTAATAAATTTTTGCAAAAATCGTTGTTTTTTTTTTTTTTTGATGTGGCAACTTTTTTTATTTGTACTAACAAATTCACCTTTTTGTCAAGGCGAATTCATGAAATCGCCTTACTTTTTGTGCTGCTACAACTCTGGTTGAAAAAAAAAACGTTTAAATCAAAGTAGCCAAGTTTTTACTGTCAACAAATTTACATTTTAAAAATTTCATTGAATTGTTGAAAGCATAACATTTTTAAAACCTTTTAAAGTTGTCTTAGTTTAAAAACAGATAAAATTACCTTCATAGCCTCTGCGTTTTGGATGTAAGTATAAATTTTTTTTAATTTATTAAAACCTTTGTTAAAATTGGTTTATTGTTTTATTATTTAGAAAATGCCTAAAGTCAAGGAAAGCAAATCGGTTTACTTGAGCAAGCTAGTCAAACAGTATCCAGATTTAAAAACTGATGGATCAGCTTTAGTGTGTAACGTGTGCTCAAAACCTTTATCTGTTGATAAAAATTACAACATAAAACAACACCTGGATTCAAAAAAGCACAAAGATCTAAAAGAAAGAGAATCAAAAAAAAATTTACAACAAACTTTTCTACAAAGTTCTACAAGTTCATCGGCCGCCGATAAATTTTGCATTGATCTCTGTGAAGCCTTTATATCAGCAGATATACCATTATACAAAATTCGACATTTAAAAGTACAACATTATCTTCAAAACTATACATCATTCCATATTCCATCTGAATCGTCTCTTCGAAACAAATATACAAAAATAGTTTATGAATCTACAGTTAACAAAATAAAGAAAGAAATACAAAAACATTTTATTTGGGTCTCTATAGACGAGACCACCGATGCGTCGAACAGATTTGTGGCAAACGTTGTTGTGGGTATACTGCATGTGGATGAAAATATTTCAGAAAAAAGATTTTTAATAAAAACAGCTGTATTAGAAAAAGTCAATCATTCCACTATTGCACGTTTGTTTGATGATTCAATGAAAGAATTTGACCTAGATAAACAGAAAATTTTTCTTTTTGTAAGTGATGCCGCACCATATATGGTGAAAGCTGCAAAGGCCATTGCTGTATTTTACCCACATATAACTCACGTAACCTGTCTTGCACATGGAGTTCACAGAGTTTGTGAACATATAAGAGAATACTACTCAAATGTAGACAAATTTATTTCAAATGCTAAAAAAACGTTCCTTAAATCTCCTGCAAGGGTTCAAATCTTACGAGAAACAGCACCAGATATACCACTACCTCCACAACCAGTGATAACTCGATGGGGGACGTGGATAATGGCTGTAAATTATTATGCCAAATATTTTGATAATTTCGTAGAAATTTTTTTAAATTTAAACTCTACAGATTCTTCAGCAGTGCGTATATGCCAGGCTTTAATGAATGAAAATAATTTGCGCAACCAAATATTGTTCATTTCTGTAAATTTTGGGTTTTTACACGAAGTAGTAACCAAATTGGAAACAAAAAATCTTTCATTGGTTTCCCAAGTGAATATAGTTATGGACACCGTAAGAAAAATTTCCGGTGTTCCAGGGGATATAGGCGACAAAGTGAATAAAAAATTTGAATCTGTTTTATTAAAAAATGAAGGATTTTCGGTACTAAAAGATATTGTGGATATACTGAGAGGCAAGCGGCATTGCGAGTTCAATCGTATAAAATATACCTCAGAGCAAATACTCAATTTTAAATATGCTCCCTTAACATCTGTAGACGTAGAAAGAACTTTTTCTATGTACAAAAGCGTGCTGACTTCAAATAGACAGGGGTTTCTTTTCGAAAATTTATCGCATCAATTTATAATTTACTGTAACAACGCATTCAACGAATAAAGTGGAAAATAAACCATAAATTTTAATTGCTTTTTTTTTTATTTTAACAGCTTATTTTCATGTTTTTAAACGCTTTTTTTAAGAGCTTAAAACTGTTTTTTTAGTGCTTATTTTTGGTTGCCCTAGTCATAAGTAACATGTTTGCTGATTTTTTCTCGAATACCTACTCAAATTCAACATATGATAACTCAGTCAATTATCCATTTCCCCTGGTGGAAAACAATGCAATTTCTTTATTGCTTCTTGATGTGTATACGATTACAAATAATCTAAAAAAACTAAAGTTCTCTTACAGTTATGGCCCGGATAAAATTCCTAGCTGTGTGTTAATAAAGTGTGCAGATTCCTTAGCAATCCCTCTGACAGTTTTATTCAACGCATCTATTAAATGTGCTTATCTGCCTAAATTGTGGAAAGAATCGTATATTGTTCCTTTATTTAAGTCGGGTAATAAGTCTCTTATTGAAAATTACAGGGGAATTGCAAAACTGAGTGCTATACCGAAGCTTTTTGAGAAAATTATTACGGACCATTTGAGTTATCAAGTTGCAAATATAATATCTCCTTATCAACATGGATTTCGTAAAGGAAGTTCTACGACGACAAATCTCTTACAATTTACTATGGCTGTTAATCGCGGATTTCTTAAAAAAAATCAAACTGACGTCATTTACACTGATTTTAGCAAAGCATTCGATAAAGTAAATCATTTGCTTCTTGTAAAGAAACTACAATTAATTGGTTTTACGAAGCATTGCATAAAATGGATTTACTCACATTTATCAGATAGGACGCAAACCGATTGCTTTAACAGTAGTTATTCTAAAAATATTAATGTTCTTTCTGGAGTACCTCAAGGAAGCCACCTTGGACCGCTGCTTTTTTCCTTGTTTATTAATGACTTGCCTAATGTTGTAAAGTTCTCAAATATTTTAATGTATGCTGATGATGTCAAAGTTTATCTATCCTACAACCAACTTTTAGACCACCATCGACTTCAAAAGGACTTAAATTCATTTTATGAATGGTGCAACATCAACTTTATGGAGCTGAATTGAAAGAAATGTAAATCAATGCGCTTTGTAAGAAATAACCCTATTACAGCTGATTTTTTTTTGGGTGATTATAAAGTGGAATTAGTTGACAGCTTCTAAGATCTTGGTATATTATTTGATCCTAAATTGAGTTTTACTTTGCATATAACAACTATAATAAATAGAGCAAGGGGTTCACTGGGTTATATAAAACGTTGGGCTAAAGAGTTTAATGATCCGTATATTGGTAAAACTTTATTCATGGCACTAGTTCGACCTATTCTTGAATATGGATCGATAATATGGGACCCTATTTACCAAATCCATTCCAATGCCATTGAGTCGGTTCAAAAACAATTCCTGTTGTTTTGTCTTCGTGGATTACGTTTTAACCCCTTAAACTTGCCTTCATATGCTGCTCGTCTTGCTCTTATTAAACTTCCTACATTAAAAAGTCGTAGAACTATGCTTAATGTGTCATTTTTATTCAATGTTATTAATGGTGACATCTGCTGTGGATTTTTGATAAATGATATTTCTCTCAACATTCCTCAACGTCCATCCCGGAATTACATACCTTTATCAGTAACATTTGTTAGAGCTAATTATGCTAATGCTGACCCTCTCAGGAGAATGAGCAATGCATTTAACAACTTATATAGGTTTATTGACTTTTCATCAAATCCTGATGCTATAAAAAAGGCAATAATCACATTTCTTAACACTTAGTAATCTTATTGTTAATTATGTATTATATTTTTATGTGTAACATTTTGTAATCAATTATTTTTTAAATTGTCTGTAAGGAATAAAATTCCATAGACATATAATAATAAATAAATAAATAAATAAATAAAAAGTAAACAATCAAAAAGCACACAAATTGTTTAATAATAGAAAATAAAAATAAACAAAAACAAAAACAAAAAGTGAATAAATATTTATTTATTAAACTTGTTTGTGAAGCATTAATATGGCTAAATACCAACTTCTTTTTGTTATGTTGATTTTTTCGAGTTGTGTAAAGTGTAAAGTATTTGGGTTCTTAGAACTGGGGCCTAATTCTGGCAGTCGTGATCGAGTACTTTCTCGATTCGAAAGCAATTTTTTTCAAATTTTTTTAGTCGATACTGAACGAATCGAAATTATTCCGAATAATTAGATATTAAATTGCTTTCGAATCGAGAAAGTACTCGATCACGACTGCCAGTTCAATAAATTAGCCCAGACACAAATTAGTAAAATCAAATAAAATAAAAAAAAAATTAAGGATTACATGAAATAATTTGCTCGATTTTTCTTTCATGTTCGTGCTATAAAAAATATTTAATTAATGACCGATAAAAAAACGAGTTAAGTAGTCAAAAATGTAAACTTTTTTCAACAGTAATTGTTCAGTTTACTCAGTAATTTACTCATTTATTGCATTTTACTGTAACTCGAACGCACCTTATATGTACATGCAAGCATGCAAACATTTTGCCAATATTTTAAATTATTACTTGGAAAAATTTTATTCGATGTTGGTTAATTAAAACGATATTGTTACATCCTCTGGGGTAAATTAATTCTTCCTTGGTTATTTTGTTAACCTTGGCGCTTAAATGTGCTGGCAATCTTCGGTATCTCATACATTTTAATGGGGGTGTATGCGTCCTGAATGGCGTTCAAATCTAAGTTTCTTGAAATCTTTGATTTCTGGGGACCAAGGGACTTACCAAAATCCCTAATTTCTGGTGCTACGGCAGTCAGTAGCCCCTGGTACTTCGATATAGAAATGCATATTGGTTGAGACCCCCAAGGGGTCTCACGGTTTCTTGAAATTTGGTGTCTTTGTACTTGAGGTAAAAGTTTCGTGAGATGTGACAGTCAAATTTGGGGATGAAAGATAAAAAGGAGATGAGATGATGGAAAAAGTTAAGACAATGGTGGAAGAGGATATTTGTAAAGTGTGTATGCTGTGTAAGAATGATTGATTCCATTGTGCAACAAAAGGAAAACCCAGCCTCAATAGTTGCAATGCGAAATGAAACAAGACTACTGTTAAAAGCTAGATAACACTATTATACTTTATATTAATACATGTCAACAACTGAAGTAATATGACAAAGTGTGATAGTGTGAATGCAATGTGTCACGAAAATGACAAGTATTATAAAAAAAGATTTAACATCCCATACGACTTCATCGTTTTTTGAAAAATTTCTAAACAATAATACTTTTCATTGAATCAGGGTTGCATTTTATTTCATGTGTGAGTGTTTATACTTTGTGTGATGGTGTGAACACAAACTGTCATGTTAAATTAGATTTTTTGACAGTCGCAACAAAACTCATTAGATTTATATCTCACAAAGTATTATGGAATACGTAAGACTTGTGAGATAGTGTAATCTAGCCTTAAGGAAATCTGCCAGAGTTTTTAAAAGTTAGTTTGGAATTTGCCATTCAAGATGGTAGCTTCGATAATAGAGCCCGAAAACAATCGATAGTACTATCGATAGTATCGATACTTCTCTTTCCATTGGACTATCGATAGTTTATTTTCAATAGCGATACTATCGTTGAAATCTTTTTTAAGAAAATTATCAATAATTTTTTGTTTCTATCTGGCAACAACAATCCAGCCGTCGCTGCCGCCCAGCTAATCCAGCTGCCGCAGTTTTCTAGTCGGCTTTAGGACCAGCCATATTTGCATAACCTTGCATATCCTCATATCAAATCAAAAAATTTTACAAATGTATGTACCAGGTTTTATATTGAAAGCACAAACAAAGTTGAGTTGTTTTATTGCTGTTTCAATATATTTTCCCAAACGAAAATTTTCATTTTATATATTTTGAAAAAGTGATTTACTTTCAATACAAAATCATTTTTTTGCAAGCAACTCAGTGCACATTATTATTCTTAAAATTTTGAAAACTCAACTTCATATGCAATCGAAAATAAATTGAAATATTACAACTTTTTTAGTGGAAATCCGAAGATTGTTAAAAAATTATAAATATTAACCCAAATTTTTGCATACTGTATATATATTTTAATTCTATTTGAAAAAATTATAGCTTGTGATAGGGAAAATGACTGATTTGGAAAATTGTATTTCTTTAAATTTCTACGTTTCCATGTACGGTAATTACCTAAAAATTAAATTAAGGAATTCTACAAAGAATTCGATACGCTCTAATTGTTTCAAAATTTCAAAAAATTTTATTTCTTAAAGTTTCTTTAGATATTACGGTGTCGTCATGCCAAATTTTAAGAAAACCGGTTGATTAGCTAAGAAGATATAGGGAGAGGCAGCATTTACCCCTCTTGCATTATTTCACGCCCTAAATCATAAAAATTATAGGCTAAAGTTCCTGATCTTACCCTATTTGCCTGCCCTATTTTACGCCTTCTAGCAATATGAAATATACATTATGATCTCTTCCGAATGTCATTGTACACATAAGACATTTCGATACATGGTTTGGTAACTTTTCAAGTGACAATAAAAAATAAAAATATGGAAAATGGAGGGCATTTAGTTGATATTTGTATGAGAATAATATATAGGAGAATCTAAATGCCATATCTCCGGAACCACTGAGCCGATTTCGTGCAAACTTCACATAATCTATCTACAGACTATCCCTTTTCGTACCCTTTTTCAAAGGTTTTCTTGGGATTATAAAAAAAATTAACAAGGTTTCGTGTAAATGTGCTGAATACCCATTTCATACTATTAATAAACTGAAATTTATTGTTGATGGGATAAGCTATTCCTATGCGCATTTCACTGGTTGCTTAGGCCAGATCATTCGGAAACTTCATCCAAAGATTTTAGAAAGACTAAAGATATTATACAAATAAAAGTGTTAAGCGAATAGAATTATAAACACCAGTTTTACTTGTAACAATATCAAAGCTAAAACAAAAACAACATCAATAAACAGTTAGTTCATCTTTTCTTACAGTCCCGACTACACTTTTTTTGTTGAAAAGTCGACCCGTTTTCGCAGTTAGTGATGACATCAAAGTGACCACTTTTTTTTGGTGAATGGGCTCTTGGAAAATTGGCCGAAGATCCACTTTTTTTATCGAAAAGTTGTGTTCAGCGACGAAGCTCATTTTTGGCTCAATGGGTACGTTAATAAGCAGAATTGTCGATTTTGGAGTGAAGATCAGCCAGAAGCATTGCAAGAGCTACCAATGCATCCAGAAAAAGTCACAGTTTGGTGCGGTTTTTGGGCTGGTGGCATCATGGACCGTACTTCTTCAAAGATGATGCGAATCGTAACGTAACTGTGAATGGTGATCGCTACCGTGGGATGATATCCAACTTTTTTTTGCCAAAAATGCAAGAGCTTGACTTGCATGACATGTGGTTTCAACAAGACGGTGCCACATGCCACACAGCACGCTTAACAATGGACTTATTGAGAGGCGAGTTCGGTGAACATTTTATTTCACGTTCGGGACCGGTCAATTGGCCGCCTAGATCGTGCGATTTAACGCCTTTAGACTATTTTTTGTGGGGCTATGTTAAAGCTCATGTCTATACACACATGCCCGCTTCAATTGACGCATTGGAAGACAACATTGAAGCATTTATTCATGAGATACCGGCCGAAATGTTGTAAAGGGTATGCCAAAATTGGACTAAGCGGATGGACCATTTTAGACGCAGTCACGGTCAACATTTGCATGAAATAATCTTCAAACATTAAATTATATAGACCGTACTATCGATTCAAATAAAGATTTCATGCATTTTCTGAATTTAATGTGTTTTTTTTTAAACTTTCCTATAGCTCTTAAAAAATCACCCATTATTTCTGAGCTAAATAATGTATTAGGATTTATACAAAAAAAACTTATGATTTTTTTTGGAAAAATTAACCCTATATTTTCATTTTCTGGGGTCTTATTTGTCCTCTCTTTGAAAAAAAAATACTTAAAATTTTACAATAAATACGCATAACATGTTCTGCAAATATTTTGCAAAACAAGCTGAAAGAAGTTTTTTCCTCTAAAATATATAAAAAAAAAACTATGTGGTTCGAGGTCACCTGAGTTACCTGATGCTGTTTTAGCAGAAATTTGTTGGTGGAGTAAAAACTTCTTTAAAGAGAATATATATCAGAGACAGAAGCAGAAGTAATTATTACTTCTGATTCGGACTCACAAGCCGATAGCAATGATTGCCAAAATTTCCAATGAGTAAGGACTCCTCTCGGTAAATGTATGACGTACGAAGAGCGACGATTGGATGAATGTTGCATGGAGACTGCCTAAAAGCCAAAGATGTGTGAATTATTGTCTAACCAGAAAGGACCATGTATGAATGAATCTGCCCGATCCATGTGTGATGTATGTAGAGCGAACATATTCGGCATTGGCTTTCACGGATATCGTTGGCTGGACTTTACACACGATTTTTTAGGCTTCGGCTTGTCGAAATGGATCCAGTTTTTATTGAAAGGAATAACTTTATACCAAACAAACCGATTTTTTGCAGTTTAAGCAGCATCTTGGACAAGAAAAATCATCTTTTATTAGTCTTTTCTTCTGGAGTTTGAAAAAATCTAAATGGAGGCCCCTAATCTTTTAACTTTTTTTGGCATACCTAAGCAATCTTTCTCTTCTGTGTCAAAACACAACTTCTAAACAGCATAACACATAAAACATGTTCAGGATTTGCTTCAGCTGCACTTTGTTTCCAAATTAAAAAAGTTAAGCAAACACTTTACGCAAATCATTCTTTTTGGCAACAAAACTCAATATTTTTACATAAGAAAAAAAATTTTGGTTATACTGTTTCGTGCAATGACTAAGGGAGAAAATAAAAAGAAGTTCTTACGCTATAAATTGTTGTAGTTATTAAAGTTTAATTTTAGAAACACAATTTTTTCAAAATAAAAATTCCCAAGGCTACGAAAATATTTTTCCCAGAATTTGTTTTTCTATGTTAAAACCGTAGGTGGCCATGTATTTGCCCCAGGTTCTTTACAGAAATCCTTAATATTTAGCATCCCAGTAAAAAATTGTATCATTTTGCGAAACACTAAAGGTACATTTAAAAAAATAAGCGCACAATTATGCGCTACGCAATAAGACATACAGAAATGCAGTAAAGTAAGTAAAAGAACTCTCAACAATTTTTTTAAAATAAAAAATAAAATTTCAAGTGCTACGGTATTCCCTTACTACATTCAAAACATTCAGTGTGTAAAGCTGATCGTAACATCAAACAATTTTTATATGCGCTGCATAATGCGCTTTATAAGTCAAAAATGTATTGCTTCAAAGTGGGAACTCGCCATATAAAATTCATGTCTTCCGTAAGCGCAATGGTAAGCGAAACTCTTATGTTTCTCCCTTACAAACCTGCTTCGTTGGAATCTCCATTTTTTATTGGGATAATTAAAATCCATCATGTCCGAAGCATGAATTTTTTTTTTTTTTAACTATCACTGTTAATCAAATAAGACTATACAGGCATAATTCTGAGATTTTCTAAAAAAAATCATACTTGGCGGTTGAAGTGGATTCAATTAGTGCAAACAAAAATAGGCAAATTGTAGGGCTTAGTACAAAAATAGAAACTATTCAGTCATTCATTATCATATTCCAACAAAGTAACCAAAATTGATTTGTCTGGCAGAAGGAAATATAAATAATTGTAATGATGTTTACTAAACAAAAGTTTTATTAATAATAAAACATCATAAATATTAACAATGTTTCGCACAAGGGAAAAAAACTTATAAAATTCACTTTGCTCGTAAGGAAAAACTTTTACACACTTATTGCTCATCAGTAAAAAAAAAAAACATGGCAAGTTTTTCAAAATTTCTGCTTGAAAAGAAAAAAAACTTTGCTTCACAGAAAAAAGGCTCAGCAGTTTTTTTTATCAATTAAAATTTAATTAAATAGTTTTTTTTTTTATTCCACAAAAATATTTGATTCAATTAACATTTTAATTGTCGAGGGTTATTATTAAAATAGTTTTAAAAATCTGTTTTTTTAAAGAAACCAGTTCACTGACTGAAGGGTCATCCGTCATTCAAATTTAAAAAAAAAATTCCCAAAACGTTTTTTTTAACACACACAAAGTTTTTTTTTTTTTTGTAGAAAATTGCTATCTACATAAAAAATATTACTTTACAAAACTAGTTTTTGAGTTTTAGTAAAGCCCTTATGACACTACATTTTTAATGCATTGTTCAAGTTTTGGTGAACAGTACAAATATAATGTAATACAAAAATTTACCAAGTGCAAAGAGTTAAGCTGTATTAAGATAAATGGCAAACTGTCAAAAATTTTACTAAAGTTATCGATAAAAATTAAGTTATGTCAAAAAAAATGTAAAATTGTTTAACTTAAAATTGACATTTCAAGCTTGAAATATTAAAAGTGTTGCTGAATCAGCGGTTTATGGGCAAATTCAGCGATTTACCTCTTTTTGTTTCTAGGTTTCTCATAAACAAAAAGTTGGCAACATTTAATGAAATAAACAAAACAGAGATGGCTAAGTTGTTTCAATTGTACTTTTTTGTTGATACATACTTTTTAAACTAAGATTTATAATACCTTTTTGTGGTGTTTTTTATGAACAAAAATAAAATTAATTTCAACTAAAAAAATCTTTTAGTACAATTAGGGTAAAAAAGTAAAATTTTTAAAAGTTGTTGGTACAATTTTAAAAATTCTCAACCCCATCCCTGAAACAAAACCATAACAAGAGAAAAAAAAACTAAAAAACTTTGTTTACATTTTGTATAGTTTGCTCTTTCTAACATTTACTGTTTCTTTCTATCAATTCTATATCAATTATTTTTTTTTTTTTTTTTTTGGATTTGGGTGCAAGATATGTTTAAAATCATATGCTTGCAATGGCAAAACCTTAGGTTTATATGCCAGGACTAGAAGATTTGTATGCTATTCCTTCACATACAGTTGCATACTATAAAGGGAGGTGCTACAAGGATTTCACAGAACGACCTATACCGTCGTATAGGAAGATGGAAATCCTGAAGTCCACTCCACGGATTCTCTCCAATTGAATTTTGAATGGTCTTCTACCAGTAGCTAGTTTTTTTTTTTTATTTTAAGAGTTTTGACTGGAACTCTACCAGTTAGTTAAAGAGTTTTAAATGGTCCTCCACCAATATCTATCAATTTAAGTCAAAAATCGTTGGCCACTTATTTCCACATGGTCACCGCCAAGCAAAATAAGGTTAAAACGAATGCATGTGATTAATGCCGAAAACACGAAAAACTGTAAATTATTACAGTTACACGACGCCACGCCATCAACCAATGCTGTGAAACGCAAAACGCAAGAAAGACAGACAAACAAGAACGACCTGATTGTCCTTAAAATTAATGACAACGAGCGCGAGCTGCTTCCCCGTCCAGAGCAGTTTTACGAGTGCTATATCAATTAATGAATAAAAAATGTAGTGTCATAAGGGCTTAAACAATATAAATTTGATTATCAAAGTTTTTCTTGGGATTCAAAAAATTGATTAACAAGGTTTCGTTTAAATGTGCTAAATTCCCATTTTATACTATTGGTAAACTGAAATTTATTGTTGATGGGATAAGCTATTCCTATACGCATTTCACTGGTTGCTTAGGACAGATCGTCAGGAAACGTCATCCTAAGAATTTAGAAAAACTAAACATACTATACAAATAAAACAGTTGAGCGAATAAGAATTATAACCAGTGAAATGCGCATAGGAATACCAGTACTACTGGTTAAAAGAATGATGTTAGACTGTTGGCTGGCGGGCACAGTCAAGAAAAATTTTCAATAAATTATAATAAAAATTCCAAGTTGTAAAATTCCTTCCTCAGTGAAAATAATTTAATGAAAATTAAATTTGGTGAAATCAAGCCTAATTAAAGAATATTTAAGAATTTTAAGTTCACTTTTAAATTTGTGTTTTATTTTACATTATAAATCAAACCTCCCGATACAAGAAGAATAGGGACAAAACTTTTTGCAAATATCAATAATACAACCGTGTGGGGCTTAAAAATATATTAAAAAATATGGTGTCTCTATTTTGACAAAAGTTTCCGCACCGAAAGCGTTAAAGTTTTGTTTTTATTTATTTATTTTCATCATTAAATCAGTTACTCTTGTCTTAAATAAGTTCGTTTTTGTTTAAATTCCTATATAATCTTCAACAATAAACTATTTTTCATAAGTCTTATGCAAAATCAAATGTGTTTTTAATTTTCAAAAATAAAATGCAGACATAATATGGAGTTTTAGAATTCGCTTACGGTGCAGAAACTTTTTTCACCGAATCAACCTAAAAACGGTTTTTTATTCCCTACATGGTACTGGAGTGGTATTTTGCACTCAAAAAAATGTTGAACCCTAATGAAGAAGCCTTTCAAAAAAGTATAAATAATATAAATGTCGCAAAGCAATTTTTTATAAACAAAAAAGATACTTTTTTAGATAAAAATTGCAAACAATCGACTTTTTCAGAAGTTTAAGTTCAAATGCATATAACTTCTTAAATAAAAAAGTTTGTTTACAATTTGCAAAATATAGAATATTAATTGATTTGCTGGTAATTCACAAAAAAATATATTTCAAACAATTAATGATAAATTTGAGTCTTATATTTCCAAAATACTAGACCAATTATAAATTATGAAGAACTCGACAAACGCAGTTTACTAAAAAATTATTTTAAGCATAGAGCTGAAATTAAGAATTAAGAATCGTTTTTAGTTTTTGTTATAACCGAGGTGTCCTAATTTGGGAACCTATAGCACCTCTCCTGCTTAGCCTATAGACCGCAAATCCTAGACTTAAACTCTTTAATTGTCACCTCAAATTGCATTCCAATCGGACCAACCGTTTATAAATTTTTTTTCCAAATTTCCCATACTGTGTAGCGATCATATAAAAAGAAGCGTACCCCTTATAATCTGGTCCACTTCCTATTCAACTAAGAAAATGGAGGCATTAACAAAGCATTGAAGCCTGTTATTTCGGTAGAATATCATTATTTTTATGATAATTTAAAATATACGGATAAAGTTTAATTATTAATTGCTTTTCAATAATGGTAAGTGTAAAATTTTAACTTAATTTCGAGTTCTATAAGCCGCTCGCATCCCAAAAAGGGACCAAAACTACCTTAAAGGAAAAGACATAAGCTATCTTTTGAGCGAAAAAAAAACATTCCCGCTAAAAAAAAAATAAAAATAAATTTTTAAATTTAAAAAAAAAAAAAATTTAAATTTTTAAATAAAACAAAAAAAATTTTTTTCAAAAGATTGATCAAATAGCTATCGAAGCTATTTGGGACAAATTTTGCTAACACCAATAGGTAATAAGTTACATGGATAAGAAAGAACACCTGTATGGCCAAAATATTAAACTTTGACCCCTAACTCAGAAATTTTTTGACCGATCTTGTTGAAAATTTGTGTCTAAGCTACTATCCAATAGGTGCAAATTTCATCCAAATCGGAAGACATCGATTTAAAAATTGGGTCTTTTGACATGAAATCCCCCATATGCATTATTTTGTCGTAGTTTGGCTAAAAATTTTTTGAGGTTTATTGCTTTCACATTTTAAAATTTTTTTGCATATCAAAACTTTCCTTAATAATAAGTATCGTAAAACTTAAAACAGAAAGACACACTTGTTTGAAGAAATACATAACTTTAGGTTTATTCATGAAACCCCCAAAAATTATAAGAAAAAATGCTAAGAAGTTTTAGGAATCTTGATGAAAACTAAAAAAACATAAGGGAAATTCTTTTACTCTCGGTATAACAGTTTGCTGCTCTCAGCCACCCACAACAAAAATAAGCCGGCTAAGGGAAATTGTCTCTTTTCTGAACATGCGCTTTAAAATTTCCTTAGCTTCAGATTTTGGCGCCAATTGAAATGCAATCCACAAAATAACGTTTACAAATTTAACATTAAAAGTGAATGAAAACAAAACAATGAATAAATGCAGATAGTTGGGTTCCTTATTTCCCCGAAATTTTTTTTTACTCCTGGGTAGGCAGAACATTTTTCTTTTATTCCTGAACATTTGCAGGTGATGATAATTTTTTTCCTCTATTAATTTTTTTGATTAACTTATAAATATTATTGGTAAATTAGTATTGTGGTTAATTTATTGACCGGTTTATGGTTTTTAATCCAAATTTTTGATATTTTAATCAGGCTAAAGATAATTTGTCAGCATAATCGACCAAATGTGTACACAATCGAGAGAATTAGGCGCAAATTTCAGCAAACTGGGTCTGTAGTAAAGGTGCAAACAGAAATGGCCAAGCAGATACCGTGAGTGGTGTTGGCTATCGCGAGATGATAACGGGCTAATTATAGCCGGAAATTAAGGTTATGTACCTAGACGATATGTGGTTCCAACAGAATAGTGCCACTCTCCACACAGCTAACCTATGGCTATTTTGCGCGATAAATTCAATGATCGTGTAATCTTACGTCGTCGCGATGTCTATTAGCCGTTACGATCACGTGATTTGAAAACGTTGGACTTCTTTATTTGGGAATATTTAAAAGAAAAAGTGTACGTCAATAAGCCAAGAACAATTCAAGAGCTAAAGGATGAGATAATTCGGCACATTAACGACTTTGAACCTCAATTATGTCTCAGAGTTATTGGAAGTATGGACCATTGGATAAAGGTATGCCACCGAAGCCGTGGCGAGCATTTGGCTGATATTTAGTTTCACACATAGATTTGCATATTTCCTTTCTATCATTATAAAAAATATATAGATAATTATTTGAAAACTTTTTGTTTTACTTACAATTAACATCGAGCGTTTTGGTTGGATCACCCTTTATTTCAGCAGCAGCTATATTGCCAAATGTTTATCAATGTTTATGAATTTAAATTAGAAAAAAATTCTTTGTTTTTCATATATGTTCCACATTGAATTCCATCCACATTTGAGAATAACGTTTGAAAGCAAGTTGAAAATAAATGCATTTCTCAATTTAAAAATAATTTCCGCTTTTCGTTGAGAACACTATGATTATCAAATCATTATCAAACGCTTACCGTTTGAGAAAAGGTTTGAACTTGATCAAAATAAAATCAATTTTTTAGTACTGTTGGATCATTCCAAAGCCTTTAATGCTGTTATGTTATGCAAGACTTGGATATAAGTTACAAATTTCTTTAACTTAACATTGAACCATTTTATTTTACAAAATCATAACTTAAGGTCGAAAACTTTGGAAAGATATTTCACGTCTGAAAATTTCCTAAAATTTTAAAAAGTTTTTGGAATTTTAATTATTTCTTTCGTTAATTCCCTGGAATTTTTTCCTCGACTAGAAACTCTTTATTAGAAGCCATAGTTTAAAACACATAATACAAAACATTTATTGTTATATAATACAATGATAAACAAAAAAAAAAGCACAAACCATGTTTTCCATAAAATGACAAAGTGGCCTTAAACCCATTTGGCTACCCACTAATCTGGCCAAGGTACTTAAAAATATGGTTCTTTCTAACAATGGCAATAAATGTTCCTTATAGCTTTCTTTCTATGTGACAATTTCAGTACATTATCACACATGCCGAGCCACATAAAAAAATGTTAAGAGTTATTTGCTCGTATATTAAAATGAATAAATATCATTCCATGTCGTTTTATATCAATCATTATCTCTTTTTGTGTTGTTCTTATTGTGTTTTTTTTTTTTTTTTTTTTTTTTTTTTTTTTTTTTTTTTTTTTTTTTTTTTTTTTTTTTTGTTTTGTTCAGATAAGCTACAACTATCAAATCTAACTCCCACTGTGTGATGTTTGTATAAAATCTAATCGCTTTTTTATGGATACATTAAAACACAAAACAAAAGACAATGTAAAGTGTTTGAAGTATGGGAGGTTGGACCATAAAATGGTCTATAAATTTGAGTATAAGTGACAAGAAAGTGTGTCAGTTATTTGTCAAAAATTTATGGTCACAATTGACCTTTTTTCTACTTCCGGTGTGAGAGACAACACATTTCTGGAATTTGACAGTACATCACACTAATTTTTTACAATTTTCTGTGTTTAAAGACTACAGTGGCATAAAAAGAATGTAAGTACATTTAAAAAAAAAAAATATTAACCTTTTTAACAGAAAGATGGTACAATTTGATTATGATGATGCCCTTTATCGCTTAGCGAGCAAAAAGAGGCTTGCAGAGTGCAAGTTTAAAGCCAAAGAAGACCCTATATGAGATCTTTGAGGTGAATCATTTCCCATAGTTCTCATAACGGTTCATCGTTGGACTCTCTAGCTATAAAATTTCAAAGTGAAGTTAAAGCTTAAAGTTTTATTCAAGTTTTATATTTACAAGTTTTTTTAATAGGAAAGCTTTTAAGCAGTGTTAAAAATAAACTGAATTTTATTTAGCGTACGGCTTATACACCCGGAAACGATATTAATTTAATTTGTATTAGTACACAACCCGCTCATAACTATATTCAAGAAAGTAACAAACATGTAGTGTTTTGTTTTTTGTTATTAAACAGTAAAATTGTAGTCGTTCTGTAGACATACATTATTTTTTAATGTTCTGTAGTGTTTTTTTTTAACACATCTTACTTGTGTTGTTGTTGTTTCTTGACAATTTACGCGACCACAGCACAAATATCCCCCATGTTTTATTTGTGTAAAAATTTTTTGTTGGCTTTTAATTTTTTTTTTTTTTTTTTTTTTTTAAAAATACATATCTGTGGCATTTTTACAAAATATCTTAAGTCGAGATAAGATAGCAAAAAAGTTTTAAAAAAAACCGAAGAAAAAATCATTTTTATCATATAATAATAAAAAAACAATATTAAAGAAAAAATTTGTTTACAATACAAAATTTTAAAAACGTAAACAAAAATGTTTTTTAAGGAAAATTCGTATGATTAACAAAATTTTTTTTAACTTTTTAAATTTGATTAATTAATTTGCTAAAATGAACACAACGTGTGGTTTTAACGAAAAATAGAACGCAATAAAATGTTCTCATCTTTATGTTGAGTTGGATAAGTACAGTATTATTTTTGTGTACGAAGATCACAAACAGGGAAACGTTTTTAAGGTATTTATGGATTACAACACAAACACTATTATCGTTTCTAGAACAGTTTAGAGTAAGTTTATTTTCAAACACTGCTTTTAAGTAACCTTCAGAAATAAGAACAGTAGATAAGTTCGGATCTACCGTCACAAAATTTTGCCATGACTTTACAATACTTTAAATAAAAATTATTTATCAAATTTAACTTAATTATTTTAACAGAAAGAATCTGGGAATTAATATGAAAATTTATAAAAAAAATGTTGCTCACCATGAGAAATAAACTCCCAGATTCTATTTGTTAAAAAAATTAAGTTAAATACATAAAATTTACAATAGGCACTATCCAGTTATTATTTATCAAAGTTGTTTTTGGGAATACAAGAATACAAAATTCATTATTAATAAGATTTCTCTATTACGTGCTAAATTCCCAATTTTTATTTTTGATAAGTATGTACACTGAAATTTATTGTTGAGGGAAAGCTAGTTTCTATGCCCATTTTACTGGTTGCTTAGGCCAGATCATCAGGAAACCTTTTTCCAAAGATTTTAGAAATACTAAAATTATTATACAAATAAAACTGTAAAGCGAATAAGAATTATAAACACTCAAAGTTGTATCCGTTTTTTTTAACTATTTTAAGTTTATCTTGACGCCTATATTTTTTTAAGGACTGATCTTTGTTCGAGAGTAAACCGACCGATTCCTGCAAAAAGTCGTACCATGATAACTAAGCCTTAACCATTTTTCAAAACAAAATTTGTACGGGGACTAGGGGACTTTTTTGGATCAGATTTCAGCACTTCAATATGCTTCGTTCCAGGTATACATCAAAATTATTTAAAAGTATCTCCAAATTGGGATCCGTCCCAAAACCAATAATAAAACCAGTTTGCCAAAAAAAGTAAATTTTTGCAAATGACTTTTTCACATTATAATTATTATCCAAGTTCCTAAGTGTAACATCGGGCCAATGCAATATTTCATTCACTTTTGCAAATTTTCTTTGTTTTTTTTTTTCAATTTTCAAAACCCAAGCTTTAAAAATCAAATTTTAATAAATGTTGCCTTAATAATGGATTTAATTTAGAGAAAATAAAAAAGTACATATTGAAAAAAAGTTCGCTTAAATTAAAGTACTTTTTGTAATGTGTATTAAAAGTACTTCTTTCCGAAAGTACTTTTTACAAATATTTATTTACATTAAAAAAAAATTACAAATTTCTAATTTTTGTAGGATGAAAAAGAATTCGACTTCTTCTAGGAAGCACAATAAAAAATTGTACTTTATTGAATGACCATAAAAACAAGAAAACACTAAAAATTAAACATCCTTTCGACCGGAAAATATAGGTCAGCAAGTAAAATATGTCAGCTCATCTCAATTGGGCAATTTAAACAACAACAAACGTCTAAACAGACAGATTAAACTAAATAACAAAATAAAAATTATCTATAAAAAAAGAATTTAGCTTAACAAAATTAAACTAAAAATCATAATAAAACTGTCCTCAACAGTCAAATACAGGATATCAAACAAAAAGTAGTAGAAAAAAAACCAAAAGCCTCATAAAAAGGGGAAAGAAGAATGTGATATTACATAATAAGAATAGAAGAAAACAACTTACTGACTGACTGAATATAAAAATTTATATTGGTTCATACTTTTGTATAAGCGCCCAAAGGACACAAAAAGGGAGGCAGCCTCAAACTTTTGGACAAAATTTTGCAGTACTTAAGCTTTTACTTTTGAAACTATTTTTAATAGCTGTTGTGCACATACATACATATGCATTTGTTTTTTTTATCTATGATTCATCTATTGTGTACAAAAACAATAAAATTCTCATAACAATGAATATAAACAAAAGTAAACTGTAACAAACGCACTGAAAAAAATAACTGCCCGTAAATAATTGAGAGTTTCAAAAACAAATACTTTCCGCAAAAAATATATCTTCTGTTTTTATTAAATAAAATTATATTTTTCCTATTAATATATTCTTCAGAATTTGGCTTTTATATTTAATTTGGAATACACTAAAACATTTTCTTCAGTGTAGTTTTAACTTAGTGTTCTCGAATGCCATTAAAAATCCTATTCATTCCAGAATAATATTTTGTTTCCTTAGTTTTTATCTTCTTATTCCTAAAGAAAGGACATCATTTATAATAGTTAATGAGATAGTTAAGGTTTCCCAAAAGTTATAAGCCGAATACAAAAAAAAACAAAATAATGATAGAGAACTTTTGCCAGAGTCAGAGACTTTAATATAGTGATTAAATAAGTTTAGTCTAAATAAATTTAAAATATTTTATTGCTATTGCAATGGTACATTTCCAAAATGTTACCTCGTATTGAAAGTGCTTTTTGTGCAAAAATATACTTTTTCGTTAGAAGGTTCTATTTTTGTTTAAAGATAACTTTTATGCAAAAAAGTAATTTTTTGTAAAATGGTAACTTTTTGCTAAATGGTGCTTTTTATACAATGGTACTTTTTAGAAAAAATTTACTTTTTGTGAAATGGTACTCTTTTAAAATAGGTACTTTTTTGTAAAATTGTACTTTTTTGAAAAAAGGTACTTTTTTGAAAAAGGTACTTTTTGAAAAATGGTACTATTTTGTTAAAAAGGTACTTTTTTGTAAAATGGTACTTTTTTAAAAATTAAAATAATTTCTTCTTATTTTAAAATCAAGCTCAAGGTCAGGTTATGCAAAAAAAATAATATTTATTTAAAGTTTATCCAATATTTCGCTGCCACAATGGACAGCTTCTTCAGGGATCTTTGGTTTATAAATTTCCAAACCAAACCAAAGATCCCTGAAGAAGCTGTCCATTGTGGCAGCGAAATATTGGATAAACTTTAAATAAATATTATTTTTTTGCATAACCTGACCTTGAGCTTGATTTTAAAATAAGAAGAAATAAAATTAAAAGGTCGAAGAATATAGACTAAATAATTAAAAAAAATTTTGTAAAAAGTGCATGTTTCCTTTTTACAAACAAGTTCCCTATACCAGTGTTGACAATTAAGCATTTTTCATGCTAGATCTAGCATTTTTTAAAGTCATTTGGCATGAAAAAAACTGGTTTAGCATGTAGCATTTTTTCTAGCATTATTAAAAATTTTTTAATATTTTCCATTTATAAAAGAAACAAACGAAAGATTGAAACATTGAATTAGATCTAAAAAACGCAACAATGTAAATGCTCATTAATGTTTCCCTGAAATAAAAATCAAAAAAGGAAAATAAATTTAGATGACTTAAGCTACGGTCAGACTTATCAAATATTTGACGAAAAAAACGGGACCAACAACAAACTAAAAAATCATTTCGCTTAATATCAATATTTATTTTGATTAAAATACCACATCTTACAAAAAACTGTTGTTTGCTATGTCTAGTAGTATAATTAGCTTATTTTGTAATATTAAGACCATTTTAAATCTCACTAACTATTAACAAAAGTAGGGGTTATGCTTATTTGATCAAATATTTAATAAGTGTGACCGTAGCTTTAGAAAAAACCTTTTGCAATTACTGCAAATGCGATATTGTCTAAAATTAGTGGCCTGGAGCAACACGCAGAAATAAGAAAGCAAAAAATTGGTACAGACATAACTAAAAATAATTATATCCCTTTCTAAAGAATTTGCTACAAAGTTCAGCAGAGGCGACATTAAGTTCATATGCTGTGCAAAGTTCAAATGCGCCTGTCAAGTATCTGACAAACCTTTATTAAAGGCAATTTGACAGCTATTCGTTGAACCTAAAGGACAAAATGCAGCATGTTATAAAAAATGTATTGGCCCTTACTTTAATGAAGATCTTTCAATATTTTTCATAATGATTTTTAGCATTTATTTAGTATTCATTTAGCATTTTTTTAACACAATCTAGAATGTTTTTCCGCAATAAGTTTTGGCAACACTGATTATTACAAAATAGTATCTTTAACCTGGTTGTTACACGATCAAGTTTTACTTCAAGTTTTAATACATGTGTTCACTAATACATTCAAACATTTAAAATTTGATGTTCCCCTGGAAGATCGTTTTTTCAAAAATCTTCAATATGAGTCTTTTTTGAGTACTTTAGGTAATTTAAGACTGATTAATCACTTGCATGCTTAAAAATCGACAAAAAAAAATTACTCGCGCTTTTGATTTCAAAGTTTTTGATTTAAAATTTTATAACTAAATAATAAACTATTAAAAAATAGTCAAAAATGTCTCTAAACTAATAAAAAAACGAATCATATATGACTCTTCAAGAAGAGCCGCGGGTAGTGTACCATTTTTTTTCGACAAAAGTATCATTTATGATCAGAAAATGAGCGCATATTCTGGTATTTAAATCGCGCTGAAGAGTCAAAAAAGACTCGAATACTATTAAAAATTTCAAAAAATGCTAGCTGGGTCATTGGCGCTCACCCAGTCAGCATTTTTTGAAATCTTTGATGATATTCGATTCTTTTTTGACTCCTCTGCGCGATTAAAATAATGAATAAAAAAACTAGCGCATACGTTTTTGAGTCGAAAATGACTGTTTATTCGAGAGAAAATTGTTTCTCACCCGCGACTTTTCTGAAGGAGTCTTTTATGACTTTCGTTTCTGATCAATTACGACTCGTTTTCGAGACATTTTGTGCTAGTACTTTGACATTACTTTTTAATTTAAAATCATTCAGAAATCAAATTCAATTTTATATTATTTTTATTCCTTACAGCACAATCTTACTGGCATAAAAAAGCATAAATTTACAAAACTCACTTGCTTTAAAAGCTGTAAGAAAATACTGTCCCGTTATAAACCGTAGCAATAACACTGTGCTCGAAACTGACAGTTTTTTTTAGACAAGCTAAGCACAAGGCGTTTTAGCATAATTCGAGTACGCTGAATCCAATGGCGCCCACCGTTTTTTTAGGTTATCTCTTGTTTTCGAGATATACCCTTATTTCGAAAATGGAGGAGGTTGCACAACATATGTTCGCATAACTCAAAAACGGTTTTGTAAATTGAAATTACTAAAAAAAACCGCAATTCCGCAATAAAATTTCCTTTAAGAAAAGCAAACATTTTTTTCTAATATGAACAGTGGTTTTAGAAACATAATTTTTTTTTGAAAAAAAAAAATTATTTTTGTATCAAAATTTCGAAATTTTTGTTTTTTAAAAATTCATAAAAAAATTGGAACATGCAGCTAGGCTTCTAATTTTTTATAAAACGAAGCTGCAAACAAAACAAGCCATAAATGTTTAAAATCCGTTTACAACTTTTGATTTTATTCACAAAAGTCGACAAATTTTAATTAATTTAAGAATTTCATAAAACCCAATATTTTAATGGGAGCCCCCCTAAGAAGTGGTAATAAGGGGAAAGTATGTCTTGAGAAAATGTTAAAGACAAAAAACTAAATGAGGTCGGTCGTACATTTTATCCCACTAGGGGCAACTACTGGGCATTTATGGGACTTTTTCTTAAATATATCTCTAGTCTGCATTGAACATTTTGTATTGGAGGCCCCTTAAGGAATGGATATAGCGGGTAGGTATGTTAGAAATAAATGATTGAGATGAAAAATAAAGTGGATTTGGTTATACATTTGACCCATCTAGGAGAATCATTGGTTTCAGCGTACCGAATTATGCTAAAACGCCATGTGCCCGGCTTGTCTAATTTTGCAACTAGCACAGTGTAACAAAAGAAACACTTTTTTATTGTTAGGCTGTGCTAAAAATTACTCCAAAATAATGCTTAAGAAAGTCACCTTTCGATCATCTGCATGATCAATTTATGATTGCGCACATTCAGTAAATTTTTTTTGTTTTTGTTTTTGAAAAAAGTCACTTTCTAAGCATTTCTAGGAATCATTATTGAGTCCTGTTTTAAGCGCACAATTGATAAATCAGTTTTCGATCATCTTAGAAAGTCTTAAAAGACTCAGTTTGGTTATTCAGTCTTCCACATGCTGAATGGGCAAATTCTCTTTCCAATTGTGTGTTTCAGTTTACAGTCAAAGAAACAGCTGATTGCAGTTTTTATGAGCAAATATTTCTTTTGTCTTTACAAATTATTTTCTTGATGGCATCTGGAAAATAAATCGCCTAAAAATTGCGTGCAGCCTGCGTTACAGCAATTTTTAAAAGGTTTGAAAAGCTATTAAGAAAAACTTGAACGTGTAAATGCAGTGTAAACAAAAAAAAGCTTATTGCAAAGAGGTACCCAGGGGCAAAGTTTTAGAAGACTTTATTTATAAGGCCTTCTGTAAGACCTTCCTAGACTTTTTTAGATCCAGTACTCATATTCGCTTTTCTTCTCAGAAAGGCTTTATGAAAGGCCTACCTACTCCCTTCTGCATAGGTTGCTTACATGCATTTTCTACACGTACTATGTATGTAGCAACAAAATTGAAAAGCCCTTACAAGAAAAAATCGCATTCCAACTGCAAAACAACAATAAAAAAAACATTAAATAAAAATGCAAAAAGTGAAAAAATAAAAGAAGTTACCTGTTGAAGAAGGCCTCTAATCAGGCTAGCTAAAGAAGGAAACGCAGAAGGCCTTGGCTGGCTAGGACATCGTGTGTAAGAAATGTATGAGTATGTAATGGGGTAATGAGGGCTTCCACATGGCCTGGTTACTACATCTGTCCGTCGCTGGGTACTTTTATGTTGCATTCTGTTAAAAATATTATTATGTATATTTAAAGGTACTTTTTAGTAAAAAATAGTGCTTCTTCGTAAAAAAAAAAATTAAGTAAAATAAGTAAGAGTGCTATCATCGTCTTTGCCGAATCTTGAATACCTTCAAATGGTAGTCCCATTTATTTAATTCGGCACATTTTTATTTCGTACTAAATTTTGTTTCTTCTGTTAAAGTTAAAAGATATTTCCGCTTCAACGCCTTAATTATCTTAATGCAAATTCCATTTTAAAAACCACTCAATCGTGTGTGATTTTGTAACTTACTCGTACGTATTTCATTTAATTAATCATGTGCACAATTTAGGTGTGAATGTCTATTTTCATGTCGGCAAAATAGATCGGTTATATTAAATAGATGATTACAACTACAACAACACAACACTTGGTAAAGCGTTTTAGCTCAAAATCTTAAACGACTGAAAATAAGGGTAAATTTTTACTAATAATAAAATGAAAACATTCTAACAAATAGTTTTTGTAGTTTGAATAAAGCTAAGAGATGATACAATTTTTATCGGCAAATTCGTTGTGGGGAATATGATTATTGTATACATACATGCACACTACAGCGTACCACTTTACAAAGAAAAAAAGTGCGCCGCACCAATGTTTTGCCCTTAAGGGCCATTCACCTCAAGTATTTCGTTCTAGGATTTATCCACCATATCTCTGTTCGTACCACCCTTATGTCAGGAAACTAAAGCTCGCAAGAAAAGATGAAAAATAAAGTGGGGTTGGTCATACATTTGACCCGTCTACGTGCTGCAGGTTCCAAATTTAAGAATTTAAAAATTTTAAATATTTAAGAAATTCTTAAATTTGGACCCTGCACCACGTAGACGGGTTAAATGTATGACCAACCCCACTTTATTGTTCATCTCCATCATTTATTTTCCATACAGACTAGAAATATTTTTAAGAAAAAGTCTCATAACTGCCATGGAGTCAACCCTAGGGGGATAAAATGTATGACCGGCCTCCATTAGCTTTTCATCCTTAATATTTTTTTCAAAACATACCTGCCCTTTATCACCACTTATTAGGGGGGCTACAATACAAATATGGAGTTTTATGAAATTCTTAAATACATATAATTAAAATAAAATCTTTTGTGAATTAAATCAAAAGCTGCACACAGATTTTCATCATTTAATAATTAGAATCATAGCTGCATTTTCCAATTTTTAAGGATTTTCTCAAGGTTGGCAACCGAAACCGACACCGTTACCAATACCATTAAAATACCGTTTAAATTGAATACCGGTATTGATACCGATCATAGTTGGGGGTAGTGCACTAAATATTAATTTAAATCAGTATTGCACTATCACTAAATAAAACTGCAAAGAAATTTGTTTGCACTCTTTTTTACCAGCTTTAGTGATGATTGTTATTTTTTAACTACTACTAAAGAATTTTTAGTGATATTGCAAATTTGTTCACTATCACTAAACGCAGATTGAATGCAAAAATCTGCACTCAATTCAAATAGTGCAAAATTTATACTTGCAATCAAAAAAGCTGCATGCAAATATTGTATCACTAAAATTAAAAAAATGTAACTTTGTATGTACATGGTTTTTGATTTTTTTGGAGGATATGCATAAGCAAAGAACATAAAACAAAATGAAATTTTGTCAATAACGGTATAATTATTGGCTTTAATCATGGAAAAACAAGTTTTTAATTTTAAAATTAATGCAAAAATTTAGGTTGCACCAGTGTTGCCACTTTGTGGGTAATTACCCGAATTTGGTATAATTTTTACTGTCGTGGGTAGAGCGTGGTTAATTGCTCTTAGGTGTAAATAAGGTGTAATTTAAAATTCTTACTTCAGATACCCAAATGAAATCAAGATTCGATATCAGTAATAATTATTTATTTTTAAATATTGTAGATAAAACCAAACCAAAGTCTCGGTGTCTTTTGAAGAAAAGTCTTCAATCATTATATATATTTTTAAAAGCTCGATAATGAAAGTCGCAAGGTGGACTCATAGATTTGGATAAAGATGACTATCATAGTGATTTAAGACCTAAAGTCTATTAAAAAAGTTATTCAAAAAAAATCAAGAGGTGTCACATCGCACGGCCTTGAAGTCTAATTGACGGTTTATTTTCTCTAAATCAACCCATCGCACAGTGGTCCAAATTCTCCATCTAGCCGGAAGAAAGTCTAGATCGGAATTTTGTAATTCCAATTAAGCCTTCTTCAGCACCTCAGGATGACGGATTACTGGACCTTCTAAAGAATTCTCAGAAAAAAGTGAGAGAGCAAAGCGAAAGAAAGTTGCACCTTTATTGGAGACTTGGTCCCCAGAAGAACTGACATTTGCTGCTGGAACAAGTCTCTATAGGTCTGGAAAAAGAAATGCTGCGGGCATTGTCAAAACCGTAGTCTCTTCTCCGACAAGAGCAGCAAAAATGAGAAAAAAAATTTAGCTTTTCTCCAAAAATACCAATACCATACACAAATGAGGGAGCGCTAGTTTTGTATATCGTTGGTGGATACAGGAAGGTAACAAACTAATTTGGCAGAATCCACGCCCATCTTCCACAAGATTTTGCAGGCCAGTTAAAATTATATTTGGAAAAGAAAGCAGTTCTCTAGCTACAAAAGAAATTGATGCGATAAAAACCCAAATAGCTGCGATAGTCCCAACGCAAATGTGTGAATATGGCAAAGAAATTAATATCATCCATAATTTTTATTTGACAATGATAGATGGAAAACTCTTCTCAATGGTCGCGGGTTCCTCTCCTAAACGTTGTGGTATATGTGGACTTAAATGAAAGCCTTTTTGAGTATGGCCTATCGACGTTGCATGCATGGATACGGTTCTTTGAATGCATCCTTCATATAGCTTACAAACTTGATATAAAAAAATGGCAAGCTCGAGGGGATTTTGATAAAGCTGTGCAGAAGGAAACCAAGAAAAAAATTACTGATCGCCTAAGAAAAGAGATGGGTTTGTTAGTTGATATTCCCAAACCAGGATGTGGAACAACAAATGACGGCAATACGGCTAGAAGATTCTTCCAGCAACCAACTCTTGCTTCATCAATTACTAATGTTGATGAGGAATTAATAAAGAGATTTGGTGTAATGTTGAACACAATGGCATGTGGCTTTGCTATTAACGTGAATGCATTTCGTACGTATGGCATGGATACAGCAAAACTATATATACAATTGTATTCATGGTATTACATGCCATCCAGTGTTCACAAAGTCCTCATTCATGGTGCAGATATTATCCAATATGCAGCACTTCCTATAGGAATGTTGTCGGAAGAAGCATTGGAATCTCGAAACAAAGAAAGTCACACCCGAAAAATGTCCCGCGAAAATAAGTTTTTGCGCCCCATTTATTTTGCAAAAACAGAAAATATTGCAAGTCAGACTAAGGTTCGCAAAAATTAAATAATAGCAAAGACATTTAATGGAAAAATGTTTAATCCGAAAGGTAATTTTAAGTGCATCGAAATACCTTTGAAAAAGGAGCTTTTCAGGGGTGTCATGGAAATCGAAAACGTAAAACGAAAGAATTTGGCAGTTGTTTTTATTAAACTTTTAATCTAATTTTTACAATTTTTGTTAAAAAATTATGTTTAATAGAGCATAATTTGTATAATAATTGTCATAAAATTTTTTTATTACAGAAATATTATTAAAAAAAGACTCTTAAAATTCTTTCGTTTTACGTTTTCGATTTCAATGACACCCCTGTATATCTAGATTTATATAAATAAACGTTTAAAAATGTTCAGATTTTATAGGTATTGAAGATTTTTGCTGAAAATTTCTGGCAGCCCTGAGTACGTGTGTGTTTTAATCAGTGTTGCCAGAAAATCACAATTTCAAAACATAACAGACAGAACAAAAATTTTAAAATTTAATTGAATTTATCAATTTATAATTTTTGAAATAAAAATGTTTTTATATAAAATAATAAAATTATCGATTCTTTTTTTAAATAGCAGAATGTGGTATACAACTATAATTCAAGATAATTTTCACTAAATTTAATAGCTTTTTTAATCGTTATTCTAATTATTTTCTTCAAAGAGCAGACAAAAATAAATTAATTAATATTTTAATAATTTTGAAGTGATAATGTTTAAAGCTGCGTATAAGCCTAAAGGAATAAATTAAAAATTTATTTTGTTTAACATAATTTAACTCTTTTTAAGTTGATGGGAATATCGCACACACATTGTAACATCGTCGTAACTACGATATATTAATTATATCTGGATTCCAAAACATCATAATTCTTAATAATGCACAGTTTACTTTTTGTGTACGCATCGAAAACTTTTCTGGTGCATTTCGGGACAGATAACATTGTAAAAGAAGAATTCTTGACAAAAGTACGGAAAAAACAGAAGTAAGGAAAAACATGTAAAATCAATTAAAATGGATAATCATTCAAAAAAGCCAATTTCGGTCTACCAAAGGTTAAAACACAATTTGGTTTAAGGATTGATGTTTGACTATTGACATCAGCAGTCGTCAATGGCTGCGAGTGTAAGGCCGAGGCCACGCAATGAGCGGCTAAGCGTCAAGCGTCTGAGCGATGAGCGTCAAAAAATTAAAACATATGAAATACTATTGAAGTGGCCACGAAATGAGCGGCATGCGAGCGAAATTTTTGAGCGGCTAAGCGGCGTCGCTCAGGAATAAAACTTGTTCTAATTTTTAGTTGTTTTCTGAGCGTCAAAGAATAAACATGGCAAAAATGAATGTGGAGCTTACAATTTCATCTGAACAAAGCCGACCGCTATTATGGCAAGACAGATTACCAAATTTTAAAAATAAAAATATAACCGAAAATTTATTTTTTTGTTTTGTCAATCTAGTGTTAACTGCTTGCAACAGCAAATCAATGGATTTCACATTTGGGTAGATTTGTATATATATGGTTAATGATGAACACCAAGTCCTGTTCGTCGATTTCGATTAATATATATATATATATATATATATATTTTATAATTTGTTTTTGTTTTAAATGTAAGTTAAGCGAACGAAGTCTTCGCTCGAAATCGACGAACAAGCCGCAAATTGTTTTTTTCTTCTTAATAAACGCATTAAATTCATATGAATACGATTTTTGCGTAATAACATTTAACAATCCACTCTTTACAATAGCATTTTAACAACTAACCGCTCAGAAATGACGCTCAGTAATAAGCCACTTGCCGCTTAAACTTGACGCTTTGACGCTCATCGCTCAGACGCTTGACGCTTAGCCGCTCATTGCGTGGCCTCGGCCTAAGACGGCAAATCCATCTGAGGAGATCGAGTGGTTGCGATCGAAACATGTCATGGTAACCTGCCACGAAGAGTTCGAGCCCCGGCCACGGTCAAGAATGAAAGATTATCCATAACAATTTTAATTAATTTTCATGTTGTAAAAGTCCTTTCTTCATAAAAATTATTTAATGAAAATTAAATTTGATGAACTTAAGCCTAACTAAAATATTAAAATTTTTTTCTTTTCTAAATCTATATTTTATGAATATTAACGTTATTTTTTATAATTACTTTAAAATTGCGTTAGAAATAGGTTAATTTACGGTATTTTAAAACAAAATTTTTATATCAAATATAAAATTCAAAACATTCCACTGCATTGTGGAATGAACGCTCATAAAATTAATATTAAAAGATATGAGTGCAATAACTTCTCAATTATTGTTTGGATTTATTCATAACATTATCTGCGAAGATAAGTAGTCGAAAATTGTAAGCACAAAAAATTTCAAAAAGCGACGTGTTGACAACACTGTTTAGAATCATTCAAACAACAACATCACATACGTACCATGAATCAAAAAAATTTTCTACTGCGCATCTACGTCATCATAGACTAAATATGGGGATTTCCGTCAAAAGATCCACCGTGACCGAAAATTTTAAAGTTATTAAAAGCTTATTATTTTACGATATTGTTATAGAGAAATATTTAGATTTTACTAATTTTATAAATTTACCCATAAATCTGTTTACTTAGATAAACAATCAGACGGCATAGTTGTGCAAACGTAATTTCTTATTTGTGAGAATGTTTAATTGCATGTTTTCTTTAATATTATCTTCCTTAAAAGAGGTGATATTTGATGAAAATTATTCCAAAAAAATTTTCTTACATGGTCTGTAATCTAAGGAAGAGTTCGAAGAGAAATATTTTATTCGGATTAACGGTAAATTTTTATTTTTTTTAATCATTATTCAGTTTAATTATTATGGAAAAAATGACACGTTCGAAATGTCACGTATCGAACCAAACAAAAAAAAAATACAGAAGATTTTTGAATCAAATTAAAGACATTTAAATGTTACATTGCTACGTAAAATTCTGAAAGTAGTTTGACTAAAAAATTGTGCCAGGTTTCCCTGAATTACGCTGTTTTATACATGGCCACAAAATCTACTTCCATTTTTTTCACGTTCGAACCGCTATTTCTTTTGCCATTATCTTTGACCTAGACGTGCCCCCCATAAACTTTAGCATACATAAAAGTGATTTCTTAGTGCTATAATTTAAGGGTTAAAAGAACGTAAAAATATTTGTTGTTTAAAATGTTATTGCATTTTTGATGCGTACGACTGTCACGTTCAACACTTTGGAGCTACCCATATGAGTGTTTGTTGTAAAAAATGTAAGACAAACACAAATGCACATACACAAATTCTATTTCTTCGTCACACACAAAAATAACAGACCTGCGCAATGCGCAATCTTGTTTCTTTGATTCATGTATACGTACTCATTGTTGGTATCTAGTTTTGCTTATTATTTTAGTTTTTGACTACCTCAATGTTATTATTTTACTACTATAATGTTATTAACATACTACTTCAATGTTATTTTACTACAACCACAATGCTAATGAACAACTACCTCAAAATGTTCTAGTCATAAAAAAAACTCCAAATGTAGTAGAAGTTATAAAACGAAACCCTCAATCAAAGCAATAGAAAATTATTTAGTTTTTTTTAACTGCTACTTCATTTTTGTTTTTATTGCTGCTATTTTCTGGTTTAATCTATTGCACGTAGAGGTAGTTTTAAAAAGGTAATGCTACAAAACAAGACAACTGCTCTTTGGCCGCTACTTGTAATTGTTTAGAAAAAATATGTTAAATATTTACCTTACATCAAAATATTTTTTAATTCTAGGTGATGAATTAATAAATAAAATTAGATCTTATCTGACTATTTTCCATTTTTTAGACGCAAATCATAAATAAATTTTATTTTTTTTGTTTACCAAACATCAGAGTCCTAAGCCGATATAATTTGACGCTGCAAGTGTTTTGTTGCAAAAATTGCTAGTCGCAGGTTAAGTTCGGATATTAGTCGGATAGAACTACATATACCATCAACGGCGACGGCTACAAAAATTAACGCGGCTCGGCTCAGCCGCTCAGCGCAGGTCTCTTCTGATTAATTACGACAGCACAATAAACATTGCAAGCAAAGTTCTATTAATTTAAGACACCTTTTGTTAACAAAGCAACAACAATATTTTTAAGCCATTATAAAATGTTAGAACATTATGGCAATATAACTTGATAGCACACCTTGTGAATACCCCAAACGTATCTTTCCTTTTTATAAAAATATTCTATCTGCAGAAAGTTTACAGTTTTCGATAAAGTTTTGTAAGAGTAATCCAAAAAAAAAAAAAAACCAAAATAATAAATCAACAAAAACCAAAAACTTTTGTCTTCCTATTCTTTTTATAGTGGTGAACAAGGGTATACTAAGTTTGTCATTCCGTGTGAAACTTTTTTATTATTCATCTCAGACCCCATAAAGTATAAGTATATATTCTTGCTCCTTGAGTAGTTCTCAGTCGATTTACCCATGTTCGCCTGTGTGTCCGTCCGTCTGTTGAAAACACGCTCACTATCGAAATAATCAAAAGAAAAGAACAATGTTGATGCCAAATTGCTGCTAGTTATCCTAAGCAGTTTAGGAAAATCGTCTCAGTAGGATAACAGCTATGAATCCAAATGTGAAACAACCATCTTAAAAATTGATAATTTTTTTACAAAAACTAACATAATTTTGGTATAATGCAAGGATTGATATAAGATATTGTACAAACTCGTTCTATATGGCTAGAAATCATAGTGTTGAATTAAGAGAACATCGGTCCACAATTTACCATATGCTTCATATAAAACCTACTCTCGGAAAAGAGTTTAGTACGCTTATAACCGTAGTTAATAATGCTATTGTAATAATATTTGGTACGTCACAGTTCCATAGGACTCGAAATCACGCTGTCAAATTTCGTGAAGATCGATCCATAATTTACCAGAGGCACCATATAGAGCCTACTCCCGGAAAACAGTTTTGTACATTAAAAACCGCTACGAATAATGTTTTTGTAACAGCATTTGGTCTTTCGTAGTTTCATAAGGCTTCAAATCACTGTAACAAATGTTGTGAAGGTCAGTCCATAATTTACCATATTCCCCATTCTCCATATTCCACACTCTGGAAAATAATTTTAATACGCCTAAAACTGGAGCAGATATGGATACTGTGACAAAATTTGGTGCAATTAAGCTTTCCATAGGCCAGAAATTATACCATGCAATTTTGTAATAATCCAAATTGCCATCATATTCCATATTAAGCAGCCTTCTGAAAACCACTTTAAATCTATAAAATGCTATAACAAATTTCACTTCTATGTATAACGAAATTTGTAAGAAATTTTTAGGTTTTATAATACCAGAAAACACTCCACAAAAGTTTGTAATTATTGGTCCATAATTAACATGGGTCCAGTATAAATTCCCCTCTCGAAAATAATTTTATTTTGGATAAAACTGTCAAAAACAACTTTCGGCTAAAACTGTTACGAATAATGATATTTTACTCAAATTTTTTCAAATTAAGTTTTATATGACTAGAAATAAAGCATAAAGCTTTCTGACTGTCGGTCAATAAATTACCATATGTAGGTCTTAGCCGCAACCAATTTCAATACTGACGTCACTTTTTATAAAGTTTAATTTATAATTTATAGACCTATATAGTGTCTTAGCCTGATATATTCTAACTGTCGTTGGAGGGTATCAAAAATTCGGCACAGCCGAATGTAGCGATTTTACTTGTTTTCTTATAACAATATTCTGTCCACAAAAATTTTAGAGTATTCGATTCATTTTTGTAAGAGTAACCAAAAACAACAACAAAAACTTTTGTCTGCTCATTCTTTTTTACCAAAGAAATTATTTGAAACATCTTTCTTTTGCGATACAGAGTATTTTTAATTTCTTTTTTAAAAGCCCAAATCTGATTTTACTTTTTTGGTTTATTACATTATTCAAATTTGGTATTGATATGCATGAGAATGTTACAGTTAAGTTTAGAAGTTAAGAAAAGTTCAACAAAAACTGGTTTTGAATTTGGCTAACATTTGTTAACTGGTTTTGTCTAGTTTTCTGGGGAAATTGTTTTCATTGTTTAATAACACTCACACTGTGAATTGCAACAGAAAGATGCCATCAACTCTTCTACACTGGCCAACACTTAAGAAAAAAAATTTAGAAAAACAAAACAAAAACGTAACAAAATGCCATTAAACTTTTGTTTAATGGCGTAGGCTGAAGAGGGGTACTAATAACCTTCCACAAGATAAATAATAGTGCCTAAACAAAAAAAAGAAGATAAATATTGAAAGTTTTTAACCAAAGTGATAAATATAGGTACCTATTCTAACTTTACTCTGAAGGCTACCTTATCTCTACTTCAATTATCTGTCTTCTACCTCAAGTCTATCTCAACTCTAACTCTACTTTAAAACTTCTCACTACATACACCCTAAAAATAACTGCCGGCCCATCAAGATCTTTTCTCAGACATTATTTTGTCTACGGAACATAAAAATACGACTTAAAGTTTGCGTGTATTGTACAGGTTTAAGGGGAATAAGAATTTAAAATTAGTGAGATCGTTATTATTAATAAATTACTTACCCAAAGAATGTTTCATTATAAACTTCAATCGTATCTGCAAATAAATTAAACAAAAAATTCTAGACTGATACCAAATAATTTCAAATATTGATATGTACCTATATCAACTATTACTTTAAGAGAAACAAGAATACTCTTTACTTTCCCCCATCTTGCTACGCGTTTTTCCAATTGGCGCTTTAATACAAAGTTAAATACATTAAACATTTTAAGCCAAGTTAATAAAAAGAAACCAAAAACGTGTTTCTCTCTTTTCGAAAAAAATTACATACTGAAAGGGAAAAACATTTTACCGATTAGACAAGGTCCAACAACAACCACACCAAAAATTTTGGTTTAATTTTTTGTTTCTTTTTCCTTTTGTTGCTGGTTGGGTTTGGTGGGCTTATTATGGTTAATGGTTTTTGCTGTTGGTTTAATGCCAAATGAAAGTGATAACACTGACATTCATTCAGGCGTTTGTTCGTTCATTAAATCAACTTGCATCTGTTGCACCATTATTGTTATTAGTTTGTAAGTTCATTCGTAATATGTTGCCATGAATTAGCATGTTTTAAATGGGTGTGCGTGTGAGATAGAGAAGATAATAAGGGACGAAAAATTTTACAATAGTGATTAATTGGAACTTTAAAAGTTGTTTTTTTTACATTTTATGTTAAATTTATACATAATATCGCACCGGTTCCTCTAAAGGGGGTTAACTCAAAATTTATAAATTTTCAGAAGAGACAAATAACTTTTTTTTATAGGTATGTCCTCTTATATCACAATGACCTAAAATGTTTACAGTGGGTAGATATGACCACTGTTTATAGTTTTGCAGAAAAAACTGAAAATGTGTAAATTTTGAGTCAACTCTCTTTAAAAGAACCAGTGCGATATGTTTTAATCGAAATCAAATTATCTACACTCTTCTCTATATTAACTTGAACTTTTTTCCATATCGACTTGAACTCTACTCTATATCTACCCGAACTTTACTATATATCGCCTCTAACTTTAGGCTAACTCTACTCTTCTGCTTTTACTGTAAACTAACTTGACTCTGTTTTAACACTTATATTGAAAACAAAAGGTAAAAAAAAAGTAAAAAAGTAACAATTTGACTTTATTTTTTTGTTGTTTATATGTACATTTCCAAACGAAAAGTTATTTTTATTACAAAAACCAGGGTTTAAAAAACCGCAGTCGAAACCAAAAACTGTCGAACAAAAAACGAAAATTTGTGTACTTTTCGCTTTTTTGAGTTGGTTTGACAGCGAATGTTTACATTTAATGAATCAGAAGTAAAAGCGAAGGTTTTTTTGGCAAATGACAAATGAAGAAGTAGAAAATGGAAAAGAAATTGCAGGTTTTCTACTTTGAATGCAATGCTGACAAAAACTGTCAGTAACTCTACTCTAATATCATTCTTTACCTTACTCCGCTTTAGCTCTTCTCTTACTTTGCTCTAAATTTACTTTAATCCAAGACTTCTCTAAATCTACTCTAACACTTCTCTAACTATAATATAAACCCTAACTTTGCTACAACTCTATTTTAACGCTTCTGTAAATCTACTCTAACTTTACACTGACTACTGCGACCCTACTTTAAATCTACTCTCACTAGGCTCATACTCTACTAGAACTCTAAATGTTTTAAAACTCTAGTCTTTCTCAAACTCTTCTATCGCTTAACTCTTCTCTAATTCTACCCAACTCCAGCTCTACTCTAACTTTATTCAAACTCTACTATAACTCCACTTTAAATATTTTCTACTCAAACACTACTCTAAAACTACTCTAACTCTTCTCTAACTCTATTCTAACTCTACTTTAAATTTAATCTAACTCTACTTTTAGTTAACTCTAACTCTACTCAAACTCTAGTCTTTACCTACACTGAAAGAATTATGCTTCATAAATCTAATGAATCGATTTCATTAAATTTTTTTCTTTAATCCAATGAAAAATTTCTTTACGGCAATGAAATTTTACCAATGAAGCAATTTCAATCACACTACGAAATGGAGTTTCGTAATTTCGTTTAAATTTTTCATTAAATTTATGACAACTTAATATCTCATTATTTCAATAGGTTTTTTAAGATTAAAATGAAGTATTTATTAATGTATTTATATATTTTTCAGTCAATGAAAAAAATTTTAACTTCATATTTTCCATGAAAAATGTCACTAAATCAATAAAAACAAGATAAAGTTCTCTAACTTCAAAATAATTATAGCTAAAAAATATTTTCTTCCCTTAACTGCTGTAAAAACGTACTTTTAATTCCATTTTAAGCGATAGACATGAAAAAAATTGTAAATTTCAATGTTTCATAACATGAATGAAAAAATTCATAACGATAACGAAACACAGAATTTAGCTAAATGTTAGTAATATGTTCATTAACAAACAACGGGAAAGAAACAACAAGAGCAAACAATTCTCACATTCTTTTTTTTTAACTGTTAATTTAAATACATAAAATTTACTTAGTAGTACAAGCCAGCAAAATGGAAAGAAGCAAGATGACGGTCGTCCCGGGCTTGAAAATGAATTACATACAATTTACTAAATGGCAAGCTTATACACGTAGAACATAACATGATGTAACAGAAATATATAATCGAAATAAAATTAATATAACTTGATGATTTGAAACAGAAATAAAACAAAATAAAATTCACAACAACTAAAAACGCACATTGAAAAAATGCCTGAAATAAATTAACATAAATATATAACCATAACAATCATTAAACTAAAAAAAGCTGTCATAAAAATTACCAAATTTAATCAGTAATTTAATGAATTTATGTCATTGAACAAATTAAAATTTTTGTCGATTTTATGCAACATTTCATTAACGGGGGGCTAATGTAACATTCTTCATTAATCCAACGAAGGGTTACATACGTTGACTTTTAATGTGATTTTTAATTGGATTAATGTCAAAATCCATTTGATCTGTGTAAAAAATTCTTTCAGTGAATACTGTTACTTTACTCTAACTCTCCTTTAACTATAATATACTCTCACTTTTCTTTAACCTCCTCTATCTCTAACTTTACTCTAATTCTACTCTAACCTTATTCTAACTCTACTTTAACTTTACTTAACTTTACTTTACTTTAACTTCACTGTAAGTCTACTCTAACTCTTCTCTAATCCACTAACTCTACTCTAATTTTACTCTAACTAGACTATACTCTGACTTTTCTAGAGCTACTCTAACTTTTCTCCAAATCTGCTTTATTTCTTTTCTAATTTTACTATACTCTAAAACTCTTGTCTTTCTCTACTCTGCTTTTACTTAACTCTAACTCTAGTTTGATTCTACTTGAACATTATCTTACTCTACTCCTCAAACTAATTTCTAACTTAAATCTAACGCTACCAAACCTTTATTCCAATTTTGCTAATTATAGAGCAAAGAACCACACCATATTCTAAAATTTCACATGTCGTGAATTGCCTTAGAATTTTGGTAAATTCTTATATTTTTCGATTCAATTACAGGTAATGTAGAGATCAACTTAACTGTTTACAAGGTAAAAGAAACATTTATGTGATAAATTTAAACACCAGCAAGGTTACAAAAACCATTTAACAGAACTCTGAAATTAGTTGCATTTTACTTTGTACTTTTCTTTTCAAAAAAGTACCAAAAAAGGAACTTTTGTAACTACTTCACCATCGCTGATTTGTCTGGCTTGTGAAAATGTTTGTGTCACTTTGTGTGGAATTATTATGTATGTATATAAATATATTTGTGTATGTGTTAAATAATGTTGACCCAACTTGAACTTTATTAAGTTTTTTTTTATTTATTTATTTATACGTATAATTTGTTTTAAACTTTTGGTTTTTTGTTTTACCAGTTTTTGAGGTAATCGTTTTAATATTTTTATTCGTAATTTCATTTTCAACACTTTTTTTATTTTTATAAACAAATTTCTAAAAAAAAAAACAAAATAAAAAAAGTGAAGAAATTTTAACCATTTACAATTGAAAGTGAGAGTAATTTAAGGTTATTTATTAAAATTAATAGAGATAAATATCAACTCGTTTGTATTATTATGTACAATGTTGTAGGTATTTAATGTAATTTTTAATGGAAAAAACTTAATTTATTTTGGGTAATTTTTCCACTACATACCTATATCTTATTTTTAAAGTGCTGTGAAGAACATTTATAATGATGCAGTTGACAGGGTATAGATTCTGACTAGTATTGTTTGTAATAAAAATTGATCTTCTCCAGAAATTACAAATACATATGACTTTTTTCAGAATTAATTTTCTCAAATTCCAAAATTATTTTAGAAATGTGACTTTTGAAATCGTATTAAAGACCCTCTGTACTACTATTCCTATATGGTGCAACTGCATATTTGTCAAAAATGGTCATTCAAATCATGATTTTGTGTCTCCGTATCAGTGTGACCCTTTTAGCATTTTCACTGCTAAATTTAGCATTATTTATTTTGATTTAGCAGCGAATTTTTCAAATAGCATTTAGCATTATTTTCAGCATTTTTGTAATATTTTTTTAGCATTATTTAGCCTTTTTTAATCTTATAAATTGTATATATTGCTATTTCACAATATAACTTAACAATTCTGTCAATCTCTATTATTTTATTTTGTCATTTATACGTTCATACAAATGTATAATAATAGCAACCCTGTAAACACCAAACAAAAATTAAAGAAGAAATGGTAGATTTTACTAAAGAAGAAATAACGGTTTTGGGACAGCAATGGCAAAGGCTTAATGCATACGAATGGATGAACCAAAGTTCAACTATTGAGTTCTGGATAGGTGTTTATGAGTAAAAAAACGCTTTAAAAGAAAATGCTTTCAACGAGTTAGCTTCTTTTAGAAATAGGATGGTATTGAACTCATTGATTTACGTTAGATGTGGACTAAAAAGGCTAAATAAGTGTTGCAGTGATTTTATCATTATTATTGATCTTATAAAAATGTGTGATAAAAACAGATCATATTCTAATGGTATTTTGACCAAGACTTTGGCAGTTAAGGAATATTATTCATATAATAAAGTGTAATTCAATTTATTAAAAATGCTGTTGAATAAAAAATTATTATTTTCTAATTGAGTAGGTGAGATGCAAAACTCGTTCGTTACAAAAATTAAAAAAAACGAGATGACAATTGATTCTTAAAGTTCTTTTGAAGCCTAATGAGAAGGAATATACTCATCGACTTAATACATTTATATTTCGATGTTTTTTTATTACCTAAAATTGCAGTTAGTAGCAAAACTGGTTTGTTCCATTGAGCAGTCATTTTCAAAACTATCTCGTTACATGTTCTTTAGCAAAAGTCGCTTGCTCACTGGGTATGTTAAAATGGTATGCTACAAGTGTGTTCGAAATTATTTCTTGGTATACTTAATATATCAAAATTTCGTGTGCAAAACATTGGTAAAACCTATCTTATTGACCAGCAGTCTCCAAAAGAACGAAGAGGAGGTGATAGAACATCGCAAAAATTTAAATTTAAGAAGGAAGGAGTAACCAATTTTTTAAAATCCTTGCACTTTGTAGATTCCCACTATACTCGGGAAAAATCCTACAGACAGTATTTACCAAGCGATTGCACCGTCAAAGATTTATGGAAGGAGTATAACCGGTTTGCTGCTCCTCTTAATTTACAAGTCAAGTATTCCTATTTTCTTCATATTTTCAATTATGACTTTAACATTAGCTTCAAAACTCCAGCGACAGATGCTTGTTCTCAATGTATTCGTTTGAAATCACAAATAAAACAAATGCCTCCAGGACCAACGAAAGTTGAAGTCATGGCTCAATATACTGTGTATAAGGAAAAATCGAAAACACAATGCTAAAAAAAGAAGAGGGTACATCAGTCCTTAAGCTCTCATTTGACTGTCAAAAAAACCTATTGTTGCCGCGTGTCCCGGACCAATCCGCATATTATAGTAGACAACTCTATTTGTTTAATTTCACAATCTGCGAGGGAAATTCTACTAGTGAGCAAAATCCTGGATCAGTGTTTTCATATACATGGTGTGAAAACGAAAGGCATAAAGGATCCAATGAAATCTCCTCTATTTTATACTACCACTTAAAGAATAAAAACTTGACAGACATTCAGGAAGTACAATTGTTTTGTGATGGCTGCCCAGGCCAAAATAAAAATATCACTGTTTTAGGAATGCTGAGCAAGTTTTTGTCTGAATCACGAAGTTGCAAAAAAATTACAATAACTTTTCCTGTAGTAGGGCACTCATTCATTCCACCCGATAGGGTATTCGGGAGGATTGAAAAAAAAATTAAAAAAAAGGTACGATAATAAAGCCTAGCGAATACTGGGATTTATTTAATGAATTCTGTACAGTTCGAAAAGTTGGGAGTGAAGTGCCTGTATATGACTGGAAAACTGCTGTAGCTTCTGTGCTGAAAGCACCAGGGCAACTACATTTCCAATTTAAAGCCTCAAAGCGAATTATAATAGAAAAAACAGGGAAAAGAATAATGACTCTTCAAGGAGAAATGAATTACAGAATTAATTCTTGCCAGCCTAAACCATTCTTGAAACGAGGAAAAAAATCAAGGATATTAATCCAGAAGAACTTCCAATCAATGTGGAAATTAAGCCTGAAAAGAAAAAAGATGTTGAAAAGCTGTTATCAAACCACTTTGGGGTAAATTGGAAAAATAATAAAGAATTGCAGTTTTATATTTCTGTCTTGGACAATACCAATGTTGATCATGGTGTAGAAGAAAACAATGAGGAGTACGCTGAAGATGAATTACTTTCTTTATCGGTTTAAAAATTGATTGTTGTTTCTTAAACTTTTTAAAATAAGCTTTTAAATTCTTTAACATTTTTTCCATAATTTTAATATACTGATATAACTTTAAAAATATACCAAAGTTCAATAATTAATTTTTCTGGTGGGCTAAAGTGCGTTGCAAAACTAGTTCGATCCCATATGGATCGTAGCAAAACTAGTTTCTTTCGAAAATTTGTAGCAAAACTCGTTCGTTACAAATTTAAATCTATTATTTTTTTATTTCAGTTGGTTTCAATTTTTCAACTGTTCAGTTATTAATCAAGAATGGCATAACACTTCAAAATCCAAAAAATCAACTAATTTGGTCCAGTTAATCCGGCGCTATATGTTTTTTGCATTTTCCCAAAATTCGAAAAAGGTGTAACGAACGAGTTTTGCATCTCACCTACTCAATTATATACAGTCAAGGGTTAAAATTATCATGAACCAGCCTTTAATAAGACCAATTCTATCATACGGTTGCCAAATTTGGTTTAACATATTCGAAAGGAAATGCCTCAGGTGTTGCACCTCATTATACAAATCTAAGTGTAGTAATTACAAAAAATACATATCAAACCAAAGGCTCTATGAAAACGCAGAAATATCCAGATTTGATATTTCCAAAACATTACAAAATGGTTATGTTCCACCTGAGGCTTTCCTTTTCCTCGATAAAAATGATTTCATCCTAAATAGAGATGGTATTCCTATACTTTATCATATTTACAGGCGAGCCAATATCAAAACTATAAATTGTAATGAACTAACGTCTCAAAATTGTCGTTTTGACACAAGTATTTATTTGAATGATAAAAATATTCGGCCTAATCTAAACCTTAAAAAATATTGGTGGCTTACCTAATAGCTATTTTTTGTACTCGTATTTTAACCCTTGACCCTACTTTTTATCCTTACTAATATAAAAGTAAGTTTTTTTGCTAACCTTTTTGCTTACATTTTCTATGATCTTAGTATTTTTTCATGTATTATGTATATAGTTATCTAATAGAAAAAAACCTTTATTTAATAAATATTATATTTGAGAGCTCGTTAAAATGGGGCTTTGTATTTAGAAATAAGCTATATTTATACTTTTTGTTTATTTGAAGTTTGTAATTATATATTCATATTCATTAAATAAACGTTAAAAAAAAGTGCTGTTGAATAGCCTTTTTTGTTTCCAATGACAATTGTTGTTTTTACTTATATTATGTATTTATTTATCGCTACCTAAAACGCAAAAAGCCCTATCTAACATTTTGAAAATTTTGCTGGAGAAGCAAAAAACTATTTAAAATGATAAATTTATTAATCGCCTTAAGCTGGTAACAATTTATTTTTCTTCTACTTTTCTTGTAAGCCCTACCAGTTGTTTTGACAGTGGACAATGTTGCATATTTTGCAAACTCTAGGTTAGGGCTTTGAGCGTTTATCATGTAATATTTTGTAGATACGGAATTTTTTTTTTTTTGTTAAAAAATCGCTTACTTTTGTAAAACTATTCCAAAATTTTTTGTGAACATTTGAGTTGATGCAATACATAAGAATCAATGCAAAAGTCGATTTTTAATTTTTGGTAATTTTTTTGCATATTTCATGTACCATACATTTTCATATTAATTCGGATGTGTATTCTAAGTCAAATTACAACTTATAAAGCTTCCATACTTTTATAGTCTTATTCCTTCAATATTTTCAGGAATATTTTGTATGCACTATCAGAATTATCTTATGTACCTATGCATTTGTATAAGACTGAAATAAATATTTGCATATTTTATGCAAATACATAAATTAACATGTATGTAAATATGTGTTTAATTTACTTTGTTTATGTTCCTGAATTGTTTTTATTAAATAAATCTATGTATGTATATACATTTTTTATATCAACTTCGTTATATTTAAAAGAAATAAAATGTTTTCAGGTTAATTAAAATATAATTCATTCATTATAATGATACAATTATTTAAGAAAATTTAGCATTTTTGTAGCATTTTCGAAATTTTTTTTTAGCATTTTTAGCATTGTTTTAAGCCCCATTTAGCATCCATATTTTTTTGGTTGTGGTCACACTGCTCCGTATTACTATGAATGTTAAGTGGTTAACATTGCTCTGTTAACTGCAAAATGAGCAATGTTAAAAAATAAGGCTTGCGTCTTTTCTTGTGAAATTCGAATTTAAGGTTTTAAGAGGAACCCTATGGTTAATTGTGGACCTACCGTCACAATATAGCCAAGTTTTGGCCCCAGTACCACACGATTGCGAATTTCGTGCTTTTTCCAAAAAAAAAATTTGGGTTATTTTGGAATAAAAACCTCACCCACAATAAAATATCTGCCAAAAAAAAAGTACATTAGTTTTAAATAAAAAATTTTTTTAATTACTAAAAGTGAAAAATATTGTTTGATTATTGCATATTGAAAACTAAAATAGTAAACTTAAAAATATTGTTTAATTATAACATATTGATTGAAAAAAAATATTCGCGTTTTTAGGATAAATAAATAAAAACCTAAAAAATTTGATATCCAAACTTTACCGCGTTTTGTGGGTGAACTTTTTTGACAACCGCGAAAAAGTAATACCATTTTTTTTAAATAATTTTCAGTGGTCTATTCGACTATGCCAAAAATGTAAAACAGTAACAGCCCTAATGTACATATGTACGTACTTTGATTTAAATTCAATTAAATCTTTTAACATTGAATGATCTGAGAAAAAACATATACTACATACATATTAGTGTCGCCAACTTTTGAAACCACAAACAACTCTAAAAATATATTTTTAAGCGATTTTAGGAAAAATTTAATTCTTCAACCGTTTTGGACAAGAAAATATTACTAAAAGAAACGTTTTTTCTGCATTTATTTTACAAATAACGCGATATGACGAAAAATCCCTACATTTTGTAGATTATAAAAAATCTGTCCGATTTTCCCTACGCTGCTATTTTAGTAACAAAAATACCTACATGTAGAGATTTTCCCCTACTTCTGGCAACACTGAGTGTGACAGTTTTTTTTTTACAATGTATTCAACGCAAACGGGAGATTTTTTCAATTAAATTTAAAATATCTAGCGGCGCTAAAGTTCAGATTGGATACTCGCGCATATTAAAAATTCATTATCGTAACATCAAAAATGACGACATGCACTTTGTGCTCAAAGTTTCCATGGACCGCCAGCCGGACGGACGGGCATCAGTAGATCTATTTAAAAAGTGATTCTAAGTCGATCGGTATGCTAAGAGGTAGTTCTAGGACCAATATTTTAAGCTGTTACAAACATCTGCAAAAACGCTTAATACCCTCTCCACTACTGTGGCGTGGGTATAATTATGTCGGTACTTGAACTTATGTTTAAACTATTTGTAGTAAAAAAGTATTTTTTTTTTGTTGTGTTTTAAAGCTGAAAGTCGCAAAAGAACTTCATTTTAATGGTTACTTTAAGGGCCACTTTTTGACTTTGTTTTAAATTATTAGATATATATTTATTTTTAGATTGTATTTAAATACGAAATTAAGTTTTTCAGTCATTTTTTACATGATACTTAAATAGCCAACGTTACTTACTTGTCAAGGTAGCCATAATATCAAGACATTACAAAAACAACAGCCAAGGCATAAAACCTTTCAGCTGTTTTTTCGAGGCCACCTTGAAAAAATACACTTTACAAAAGTATTTATTTTGGTTAAAAAGCTTTTTTATGATATTTATTAGTGCTACCATACTTTGTTGTTAATTAAATAACATTAATATTTTTAATCAGGCTTAATTCACCAAATTTAATTTTCATTAAACTATTTTTATGAAGAAAGGAATTTTACAACATGAAAATTAATTAAAATTCTTATTGATAATCTTTCATTCTTGACCGTGGCCAGGGCTTTAAAATATTAAAAATTTGGATTAAAAACCATAAATAGTTCAACAAAATAACCACAATACTATATATTAAATAACCTTATTTGCCCTGCCTTTACACATGCAAGTAATTATGTACTTGCAAGTAGTATAAACGTATTAACAGCGAAAATGTCGAAGAAAAAGCAGAAAGTCTTGCAAGTAGCTTGAGTGTTTACACAGTCAGTTGTAAGTTCATTTTTCAAATGTTCTTAAAGCGAAAACATCTTATGAAAAAAGCGTTGTTTTTCGGTTTAAAAACATTGCCTTGTTAAAAACATTACCATGTTATAACAAAATAAATTAATTAATTTCTTCTTTATTGCATTTTCGGTCCATCTTGATGAAAAAACTGTGTTTATTTTATAAAATAGGTGACTTCAGTATTGCCGTAGCAGCGATATCATAATATAACTGAGAAAATATTTTAATTGACATTTTTTTTTTCAAAATAATTGAAGCACATGATTAAAATTACAATTAAGATGAGTTGTTGTATAGTTGTCTTCTTTTTTATTTGTTATTTTTTAAAAATACACAGAAAATCCGCTATAAACATAACTTTTATATTACTAAAGCCCTTATGACACTACATTTTTAATGCATTGTTCAAGTTTTGGTGAGCAGTACAAATATAATGTAATACAAAAATTTACCAAGTGCAAAGAGTTGAGCTGTATTAAGATAAATGGCAAACCGTCAAAAATTTTACTAAAGTTATCGATAAAAAATGAAGTTATGTCAAAAAAAATGTAAAATTGTTTAACTTAAAATTGACATTTCCAGCTTGAAATATTAAAAGTGTTGCTGAATCAGCGGTTTATGGGCAAATTCAGCGATTTACCGCTTTCTGTTTTTAGGTTTCTCATAAACAAAAAGTTGGCAACATTTAATAAAATAAACAAAACAGGGATGGCTAAGTTGTTTCAATTGTACTTTTTTGTTGATACTTTTTAAACTAAGATTTATAATACCTTTTTTTGGTGTTTTTTATGAACATAAATAAAATTAATTTCAACTAAAAAAAATCTTTTAGTACAATTAGGGTAAAAAAGTAAAAGTTTTAAAGGTTGTTGGTACAATTTAAAAAATTCTCAACGCCATCCCTGAAACAAAACCATAACAAGAGAAAAAAAAAAACTAAAAAACTTTGTTTACATTTTTTTATAGTTGGCTCTTTCTAACATTTACTGTTTCTTTCTATCAATTCTATATCAATTAATGAATAAAAAATGTAGTGTCATAAGGGCTTAAGTTCTAGTAAAATTATACAAAAGTCATCTACGGTAACACTGTTTCTTCACTTGTCATTTTACTTGCAGCAAGTGTCAAAAATTTACTTGCAAGCAAATTCTGTTGCAAGTTGAGCTGCAAGTACGAAAAATGTGATGGTATTAGTAAAAAAGTGTGAGTGTATTGAGTTTTTCGAACTTGTACTTGCATGTGTAAACCCTAGGTTAAGTAGCACTTGGAAACTGAAACTTTATTAAAATACAACTTAAATTAAAATCAAAATTAACTAAGTATGTTTTTAAATACGAAGAAGTCAATAACTGACCATAAGTCTTTTAAAATGGTCATTAAAAAGACTATGTTAAAAACTGTAAAAAAAACACGACGAGTGTAATTAAATGACATTTGTTATTAAAAAAAAACAATTATTTGAAAACACAAATTTTGTTAAAGAAATGTTAAGCGTGGAATGGGAAATAAGTTGATGTGAATAAAATTTGTCGAAGTTTTACTAGATATTCTACAAGGAACTTCAGAAAGAGAGAAATGCTACACACAAAAATAAAATATTGTGAAGGCAAATAATTTTAGCATTTAACGATTATGCTGTTGCGGAAAACAAAAACTTGTTGGAGAAAAAAAAAATCCTTTTGTCGCAAGAAGTTTGCCAACAATATTTTTTTACCGGTACAACATGAAAGTATTTGAAGTTTTTTAACAGCAAAATTATCTGTTGCAAACAAAATAACTTTTGCCGTTAAAGGTTTTCCTCTGAAATAACGGCACATTAAAACTTGTTGTTGACGTAAATGATTTGCATTTGCAGGAAATAACAATTTTTATTGCCATAAAATATTTATTTTTAGAATCAAATAATAAAGGGTGGTTAAATTTCAAGGGCCGATGTTGATTTTGAATAAAACACAAACTATTTAGGAAATTATTGTAATTTTATTTTATTATGATATATTGGTATTACTCAATTATGTATGGAACAAAATATCGGCCAAATGGGCGCCGCGACCACGGCGGCACACCTCCATCCGATGGTCCAAATTTTCGATGACCCTGAGGCATAATGGAGGTTCTATGCCGTTAATGTGCCGAATTATCTCATCCTTTAGCTCTTGAATTGTTGCTGGCTTATCGACGTACACCTTTTCTTTCAAATAACCCCAAAGAAAAAAGTCCCACGGTGTCAAATCACATGATCTTGGCGGCCAATTGACATCGCCATTACGTGAGATAACACGGCCATTGAATTTGTTGCGCAAAGGAGCTATTGTTTCGTTAGCTGTGTGGCAAGTGGCACCGTCCTGCTGAAACCACATATCGTCCACATCCATATCTTCCAATTCGGGCCATAAAAAGTTCGTTATCATCTCACGATAGCGAACACCATTCACAGTAACTGCCTGACCGGCCTCATTTTGGAAAAAATACGGCCCGATGATGCCGCCAGCCCATAAACCGCACCAAACAGTCACTCTTTGTGGGTGCATTGGTTTTTCGACAATCACTCTTGGATTATTATTCGCCCAAATGCGGAAATTCTGCTTATCGACAAATCCACTGAGGTGAAAATGTGCCTCATCACTGAAGATGATTTTCTTCGAAATTTATCATCAATTTTCATAATAAGTCTGGATAACTTTAACACGTTGTTGGATTGTGTATCTCTCCATGGTTCAAATTGAGTAAGTCTGAAATAGAGAAATGTCAAATAAAATTCGGAAAAAAACTTGGCGTTTAGGTGTGGTTCACATTCAACATCGGCCCTTACAATTTAACCACCCTTTATAACTGTTGTCGTAAAAAAATGCGCATTTGACAATGACATGATTGGTACTTCATTATCATTGCGATCAGTATTAAGTCGTTTGTCGGTGATAAACTATTAAAAACTGAACTTTTTTTATATTGAACAGCTGAACCAACAACTTTTGCAGTTGCTACAACAGCATACTGAACAGTTGGGGCAACAAATATGACATTTTAGGCAATACTTTTACCTTTGCCTCATCAATGAATTAACAATTTGAGACAAAAGAAACAGACTTGTTGCTACAAATGCAAAATGTTGTTGGGCAGAATCTGAATGTTAATTCTATTTGAATCAATATTAAATTTTTTTGGGATTACAGTATCTTTTTGTATGTACAATATGAGTGTTGATGTTTTTAAAAAGGGGTTTTTTCAACAAAAAGTATTAAAACTGCATGGTACATGAGTTCTTTGCAACAAAGAGACTCGTGAAGTTAAAAATGATGTGACCATTGTTTAGGTTCTATGTAGCAAGTATTAAGGACATAACAATTGGATGTATTTATAAACCCAATACATAGATTTGGGAGAACTACATCATAATCTCGAAAACATAACGGTTAATTATGAAAACGTTGTTTTGTGTGGAGATTTCAACTCTAATGTTTTATGCGAGTCACAACTACTTGACTTAATGGAATCATTTGGTTTAGTTTCTCCAAATGTACTAACGCCAACGCATTTTACTTCTACAAATCAATCACTGCTGGATATGTTTTTTGTCAACGACATAAATAAAGTCCTGCTATATGATCAGATTGGCGCATCATGTTTCTCAAAACACGACCTAAAATTGTTATGCTTGGATTTTAGAACCAAATATACGAGGGAAGAGAATACTTATTATGATTTTAAAAGAATGGATTATAATGCAATGATGCGTGAGCTTCAAATAGTTGATTGGGGTCGTATTTTCTTCATGATGTTAATGTTAATGACCAAGTTAATTTTCTGGAGAAAAATCTTGCCAAAATTTAGAAAAATCTGTGCCAGTAAAAACAGTCACACAGAAAAGCACTACTAAGCCTTGGTTCAATGAACAATTTAAAGCTAAAATAAACCAACGAGATCATCTATATAAATGTTGGAAACGCTTCAAAACTGATGACCAATTGATGATCAATTTGTAAGTGCCGGAAGGGAAGTAAATAAACTTATTAAGCGAACAAAATTCTCTTACTTTACTAACTTATTTTCAACAAAGAAAAATTGGAAAATTATTCGTGATATTGGCATCGGAAAATTAAATAAAACAGACTCTACGGAATTGAATGTTGACTCAATCAAAGAGCTATTTACTAAAATCCCAAACTTAAACATTTCTCCTAACTATTATTCTAGTAGTGTCAGTTCATCATTTAATAGCTCCGCACCACAATTTTCTTTTCGCTGTGTTTCTCAGGATGATACCTTTATTTCTTGCCATGATATCAAATCAAATGCAATTGGACCTGATAAAATTCACCCTAAATTTTTAAAACTCCTTCTACCTAACTTACTTCCACAAATCACACATATGTATTTAATACAATAATTACAAAAGGTATTTCTCCACAGAACTGGAAGTGTGCGAAAATTGTTCCCATCCCTAAAAATAGAAACAAATATCGTCCAATAGCTATCCTTTCATATTTATCTAAAGTCTTCGAAAGGCTTTTGCATAAACAAATAGGTGCTTACTTTGAGACGAATAATTTATTAACCAAAATGCAATCTGGTTTCCGACCCAAACATAGTTGTACTACTGCACTTATTGGAGTGACGGAGGAAATTCTATATAGATAACGGAAATGTTACTTTGTTGGTGCTTTTGGATCACCCCAAAGCATTTGATATGGTTGATCATGCCATGCTTCGTATTAAATTAACTAAGCTTTTCCATTTTACCTCCTCAGCGGCTGATCTCATCTCATCATATCTAAGTAACCGCTATCAGTATGTAAGTTCAAGCAATAGGCAATCATTGCCGTTGCCTGTGACCAAAGGTGTTCCTCAAGGGTTCATATTAGGTCCTCTACTTTTTACAATATATATAAACGATTTGCCAAAACAGTTATCACATTGCAAAATTCATATGTACGCCGATGATGTTCAGGTTTATATATGTAGTGAACCTCATAAGACTGATGAGTATATTTCAAGATTAAACTTTGATCTATCAAAAATTGAAGCCTGGACAAAGGCAAATGGTCTTTGTCTGAATCCCGCTAAATCTAAATGCCTTGTAATTTCCAGGAACAATACACAAATAACTATTGAGCTTAATATAATCTTGAACTCGCAGCAAATAGAAATTGTCAAGAAGACTAAAAACCTTGGCATTATTTTTAATTCTTCCCTTACTTGGTCTGATCATATAAACGCTGCTGCAGGGAAAGTATTTGCGATGCTTCGTTCGCTTTGGGCAAGACATATCTTATTCCAGCTTTAATATATGGCAGCGAGGTTTTTGCAAACTGTGACCAAAAAAGCACCAGGAAATTAACATCTACATATAATGCCATTCTGAGATATGTCTTCAACTTAGGACGTTTCTCACATGTTACACCCTACGAAAGTAAACTTTATGGAGTGAGTTTTTCTGACATGTTAAATATTCGATGCCTAACACTTTTGCATAAAATTATCTATACTGGCGAGCCGACGTATCTGTTTGAACGTGTTACTTTTACGCAATCAAGAAGAAATAACAATCTGATCCCAATAAGATTCAAGAAGTTAGTATCTAAATGGCAGTTTTTCGTTCACAGTATTCGTCTTTGGAACACACTACCAGCAACTATTCAATTTACTAGTAATGCAACGCATTTTGGGAAATGTATTTTTAATTTTTATTCCCGTACTTGAAAATGTGTAATCTATTGTATTTAAAAAGGCTTTTGAATGTCTTTATGTTTGAAATTGTTTCATCTATTCTCTATAAAAATTGCTTTAATGTATTCATTTCTTTTATTTTAATGTTTATTGTTAAAATCTTTTATTGTGTGACACATAAGAAATTGCTACGAATTGTTTATACTGTACTATAATAATAAGACTTTAAGTCCTGTTGTATAGGAATACCAATAAATAAATAAATAAAATAAAAATAAATAAAAATTCGCGAACAATTGCAAGATTGGAAACAAATCCTAATATTTATTTGAAGTTTATTTTAACCAGAAATGAAATCTGAAAGAAAATGTCGCAAAATAACCTAAAAAGCATTAAAAAAATTGAGCTAAATTAATGAAGAACAAACTTTTTGTCAAGTGTTAAAAACAGAAAAGAGCATTCCATAAAAAAGGCTATGTTTTTTAACCCTTTCCACCTAAAATAAATATTTTTTGTTTGTATAAATTTTCGTATTTATTCGAATGTTTTTTTTTTAATGTTACAATTTTAAAGGCACTATCAGAATTTTTTTTTGTATATTTCTGTTGCTTGTTTATAAAAAACCTGGTCTAAATATTTTCTTTAAAATGGAGGAAAAATAAACCTTTTTTTCATTGAAATAGCAATTTTTTTAACCCCTTTTTCTAAAAAATCCCCTTTTTGTGAACCTTTTCAAAAATTTCCAACGGTAACCCTAATTATAGGTAACTTACTTTAACGACATAACCATGACTAGCGGGAAAAGGAGTAAGGAAGCCTTCTAGAAGGCCTCTGTATTCCTTTTTGGATGTACCTGCTTGCTCCATTTCATACTCATATCTTTTTTACACACGTTGTCATTGGGAAGTATCAAAATCAAAGATCAAAATAAAAATAATTATTTTGCTTTTGCTTGTGCAAAAAAAAAAACAATATGTACTCCCTTCTCATAGAAGCGAGTGCAGAATGTGTATCTTACCTTTTATACCAAAGAGCCGAGGCCTTCTATAAGGCAAAGAAGGTCTTCTAAATTTTCCCGCTGTACGATTGTACTTTTAAAAATGAAAAGTCTCAACCAATTAACAATTGAAGCAACCTTATCTACATTCTCAGTTAAATTTTTTCAGTCTGGGCTTTTGGATTTTATTCGTTATGGGTAGGTTTCTCTGTTCTTAAAAGACTTCTATCATTTTTAGGAATGATAGTCGTTAAAGCTGTGTTCACATTATGTGTATTTGTCATGTGGAATGTCACTTTTTCACATGTTAAATTTGTACATATCGTCTGAACCCCTCCAAACAATATCATGTGTTATTTCTCTGTGTGCAGTACACATGACATTTTTTATTTAGAACGAGTTCTATTTTCGAGTGACAAACCATCTGACATCAGCTGTTTTTTATTAACAAAATTTTGTGGCGGCAAAAATTAATTGAAATTTTAATAAATATAAATTATAATCAATTTACAAGATTTTGTTTGTCGGGCTTAATTCTTAATAATTATAATAGTAAATAAAAAATAACCAATTTTATTATTGAAAATGGAGGGAAAAATTGAAAAGGAATTAACAAAAGTAAGTACACATGTATTTTTTTTATGACAATTTCCAAATTTATTTTTATGTTTTTCCAGTTGGACTGGTGTAAAGAAAAATAGATATGTGGCAAGAGGAGGAATGCTTGTTTAACCCGCGGAATAAGTTCTACCACAATAAGCATGCCAGGTACGCAGCGCTCAATGATATGGGTGACAAGTTAAAAATTTTCAATTCATCTATTGGGCCTAATGAAGTTAAGGTAAGGCATTGGGCAATTGTTGTTTGTAATAAATGTAATGCAATATATTTCCAGAATGATGACTATTTGATCAACCTTTCGTTCCATATTAAAATAAAATTTTTTTAGCACAAATTAAATTTTTATACACTCAGCTGTATTAAGATTTTTTTTTTTGATAGGTTATGTCAAGTGTACTTTACATACCAACATGTGAACGTGTAAATTACAAACCATATGTGTTGAACCCAGTTCAACAGGTTTTGTATATTATATTTTTTATATATATGTATTTTCTACTTTTTATTTACTTTTTTTCTCTAAGTGTACCTCAATTTGTCTTAATGAATTTGCTTTGATTTAAATATGAATAGATCTCACTCATTTCCATTTTTTGTATTGGAATATCCAATTAGTTTAAGTTTTTTGTTTTTCTTTTTAATAAATCATTGTAAAGTTGAATTTCAAACCCTTCAGAAGCTTACGGCTGGTTTTCTTTTTTTTACTTGGGACACTAATATAATCACAGCATAGACCTGTGAAAGTTAATACAGAGGTATTAACTCAAGTTCCTCATCCCTTAGGAGGAAATAGTTTTGTTGGCTTTGAAACAAGTCATAACGAGCTCTTGGAGCTCAACATTTGGTCCTTCGAGAAACCTAAGAGGAGCTTAGGTTGGATTTGAATAGAATTTTTTGCTTCTTGGTCATGCCAGACTAGGATGTTCTAGCGGAAATACACCTCAACATTTAGCAGATTTATCTCCACATTTGGCAACAACCACATCACCATACGATCAGCCTTTCAAGTAGAAGAGATAAAGGGCATGAGAAGAAGAAAAAACTGCATGGAGCTACTAGACGGTTCTCAACAATAAAGAAAAACAATATTGGGTATGTACAATGTTTAATTTATGTTATGTGCAACTTATGAAATAAAGGCATATGGTTAAAAAACCCACAAGAATGGAAATTCCATATTAATAAAAAATAAAAATTATTAAAAGTTTACATAACCTTGAAATAATTCTTTGGCCATAATTAATTTGGAAAATACCAGCACTGGTAAAACGCTCATCACCGATAAATACATAAAATAAAAATAGCAGCGGTATTTTTCCAACCATCACTGGAAAAGAAATAAACCCATCAATAATTTAAAGTACCATCACTGGTAAATATATAAGAAAAAAGTAACAGAATTTTTTTCATTGTCATGCGCACTAGCTTATACTCTCTTTGTCATACGTATTTAACTTACAAAAACGTTTCAATTTACCCGATCCTTCTATGTAAGAACATAGGAACAAATAAGAAACGAACAGTTTGCTGACTTTTAGTACTGCAATTTTAACGCACAGTCAACAAAAGTAAAGAAGAGTGGAGTGAATTAAAAGAAATAATTTAAATAAAAAATCAAAAGGAGAATTTCTAAATTAAAGCACAAATTTATATTTATTTATTTATAAAAAGAAAAAAAGGCATTACATACATTAAACAAATTAATATTGTGAAAATAAAGTGCATTTTTTACCTAATATAGAAAGGGTGAGTGGCAAATTTTATTTAATTAAAAGAATTTGGTGGTAGACATACATACATAGCTGCACATGTATGTACATAAATAATTTTGCCGGTACAGTGGCAAACAAAACTGCGAGTGTTGAAATATTATTTCTGAAAAATTACTTAAGTAAATTGATTTAATAACACTTTATAAGGTTAATTGCTGATTTTATAGTTTGGGCAATTTAAAATTAATTTGAGTTCTGTGAATTAAATTCACAATTGTTCTGCTAGAATTTATTCCTGGTCAAGTGCGCAAAATAAAAAATGGCTTTAAGAAGGAAGTGTAAATTAGATCTTCACCACCTTGTTACATATTGTGAAAGCTGTGAGTCAATTTTAAATGAGGAAAATAATGTTGCTCTACTTGAGTTAAAGAAAGAGGAGTTAGATAAGAGGTGGGGAAAGTTAACAGAATCTTACGACAATTATGTTATGGAAGAAGATAAGGGAACAACTGAGGACTTCAAGGATGATCTGTCGATGCGATATGAGGAGGCTAATGTTAAATATGATAACATAAAGTCTAATCTTATTAGAATTATTAAGGAAAATTCTGAGGGAAATAGAGCGGAAGTGTTAAATAGAAATGTTGCTAGATTCAGATTGCCACCTTGTGACATCCAAAATTTTGATGGGGGGGTCTCAAAATGGCCTGCCTTTAGAGATATATTTCAGGCGGTCTGCGCAAACAGAAATGATATGGCCCCGGCTGAAAAATTGTTCTACTTGCGTAGCAAACTGAGGGGTGAAGCTTTTCAAACCATTAAGCATTTAGAATTAATCGATGATAATTATGACTTGGCATGGGGAGCCTTGAAAGCAAGGTATGAAAATGTGCGAGTTTTAGTTCATCAGAGCATGAAACAATTGTTCAGTATGCCTTCTATACCGCAAGAGAATGCGAGGGCAATGAGACATATGCAAAGCTTAGTTAATGATAATATATCAATATTACAGTCATTTAGCGTGGACGTTGCAAATTGTCACCCTTTTCTAATTTATTTATGCTACTCTAAGTTGCCGGAAGATACAGTTCGTGCATGGGAAACGTCTTTATTGAATCACAAAATTCTGCCTACTTGGCAACAAATGAGCGATTTTCTTACTAACAGAATAGAAATGTTGGAGGCCCTTCAGAATTTGCGTAAGCCCTTAACAAAAGAGAACCAGGTTCAGAAAAATCAATCATTTCATTCACAATCAAACATTGAAACAACAAAATTTAGCTGCAAAAAGTGCAAGCAAAATCATCCTCTTAGATCTTGTAATTATTTTAAGTCCTTAACCCCGAGCGACAGAATAAAATTCGTGTATAACAATAAATATTGTGTAAATTGTTTATCTTCAAATCATTTTAAATCAAATTGCAAGAGTACATACGCGTGCCTTAAGTGTAATCGGAAGCATCATACCCTGTTACATTTGGAAAAATCTGAGAAAACGGAAAATAAATCCCAAAATAGTACAAGTACTTTGAGACAAGTACAAGATAATGAGCCGTCTGGTTCGGGCACTCAAAATGAAGTTAATGCAATGCATAATCAAATGGCAGATACCGTTAATAATGTTGTAGAAGTTGATACAGTACAATCACATTTTTCACAGCATGAGGGAACAACTATCCTGCCCACTGCTTTAGTTCAGATAGAACACTTAGGCGAATTATTTAATGCAAGAGCATTATTAGACTCTGGGTCGGAGAAAAGTTTTATTTCAAAGCGTATTCAGCAGAGTCTCTCACTTCCACTAGAAGCATACAACACTAAAATTTCAGGGCTGGGAGAAACAGTTGTAGCAAACTCAAAATCTAGATGCAGCGTAATTTTGCGTTCGAAGAATTCTGATTTTAATATACAAATTAAAGCAATTGTGTTGTCAAAGTTGTCACACTTTCTGCCATCTAGGCCAATAAAAGTTCGAAATTTAGAGGTGATAAAAAGGTTGAATCTTGCCGATCCATTCTTTGACAAGCCAGGTCCCATCGACATTATAATTGGTAGCAATTACTTACCATTTATTAATTTAGAAGGTGTTAAATTTTGCAATGAACATAGCATAGAGGCTAGAGAATCACGATTTGGATGGTATTTAACTGGAACTGAAGTACCACGACAAGTTACATCTTTTACAACAATAGTTTCAGCTCATAATGATTTACTTCTAAATGAGCAACTTAAACATTTCTGGGAAATTGAAGAGGCGGAAAAACGACTTCCAGAAAATGAAGGTGATTTATTCTGTGAAAATTATTTTACTCAAACTACAAGTAGAGACACGGAAGGTCGATACAAGGTACGATTACCATTTCGAAAGGAGTATCCGACAGAAATATTTTTGGGCCCATCAAAAAACATGGCTCTTGCTCAATACCACAGAATGGAGAAGACTCTAAGTAAGACTCCAGAACTAAAAGCACAGTATGCAGATGTTCTAGAAGAATACTTGAAATTAGATCACATGGAGGAAGTTGTGCATCATGAAACTGAAAATATAAAGCATTTTTCCTTTTTTCTACCCCACCATGCTGTAGTAAAACCCGAGAGCCGAACGACCAAAGTTCGGGTGGTATTCAACGCATCAAAGAAAACGAAGACAGGGTTCTCACTTAATGATGTGTTATACCAAGGACCAACGCTTCAGGCTGATATAATGAAAATTATACTAAGATGGCGGAATTATAAGTATGTATTTACGGGAGACATACAAAAAATGTACAGACAAATTTTAGTTCACGAAGATGATTGTCCGTATCAGCGACTTATATTTCGCAAAAATCTTAAAGGTGCCGTTGGTACATTTCAATTAAAAACGGTCACCTTCGGAATAAACTGTGCGCCCTTTCTGGCTATTAGAACTCTTTTGCAGCTAAGTAAAGACTGTGAGACAGTATATCCCGAGGCATCTAAAATCTTGAAAAGCGAAATATATGTAGACGACATTCTTACAGGGGGTCATACTCTAGATGAGGCAAAAAATAAACAGAGTGAAATCATTAAAGCATTAGAATCTGCTAGATTTCCGCTGAAAAAGATAACGGCTAATAACAGGTGTTTGCTACAGAATTTGCCCCGGGAGGATCTTCTAAACGAAGATTTTTTTGAATTTGTTGACTCCAGTACTCTAAAAACATTGGGCATTTGTTGGAATGCCTTTTCAGATCACTTTTATTACATTGTTGAACCGATGGAAATATCCGATGCGGCTACTAAGAGAAAAATCTTATCGGTTATTGCAAGGCTGTTTGACCCACTAGGTTGGCTGGGACCTGTCGTGATAATTGCTAAACTTTTGATGCAAGAGCTATGGGAATCAAAATGTGATTGGGATGAAGGGGTTTCAGTACTTATACTTACCAAATGGAATGCTTTTCTTAGGAACCTACCGCTCATTTCTAATCTGAAAATCCCAAGATGGGTAAATTTTTCACCAGAATACCAAATACAAATTCATGGGTTTTGTGATGCCTCAGAAAAGGCGTATTGCGGAGCAATCTACATTAGAACAGAAGATTCAGAAGGCAATACTAAAACTCATTTGTTAGTAGCCAAAACTAAAGTAGCACCAATTAAGAGGACTACTATCCCTAAGCTCGAGTTATGTGGAGCTCTTTTGCTTACTAAGCTAATACAAGCCCAAATATTAAATTTAAATTTTCCGTACGAACTCTATTTATGGACAGACTCCTCAATTGTGCTTGGCTGGCTACAAAAATCACCGACGAAATTAAAAACGTTTGTGGCGAATCGCATAACGCAAATTCTGAAAGTCACTAACATTTGTGCTTGGAGGCATATTAAAACGGAGCATAACCCAGCTGATTTGGGAACGCGTGGTTGCTCGCCGCAAGAACTTTGTGAAAACCAGCTCTGGTGGAATGGTCCGCCCTGGCTAGACAAACCTACTGCTTTATGGCCAACGCCTCGAACATTTGAACCAACAGATTTGGAAGAAAAAAGGTGTCAAAATTACCATTTAAAAATTAATGACACCGTTGATATTTTAGAAAATTTCTCATCGCTAGATCGAGCGCTTCGAGTAATATCTTACATTTTTCGTTTTATAAATCACGCTCGACAAAAATCTCATGCCACAGCAGAATTTATAACTTCTAATGAAATCGACTTTGCAAAAATACAGCTTATGATTCTTGCTCAAAAACAACATTTTTATAAGGAGTATGAGTATATTAAAGAAAAAAAGCCACTAAGCAGGAAAAGTAGATTGCTGTCTTTAAGTCCTTTTATAGACAAGGACAATCTCCTACGCGTGGGTGGACGTCTAGTCAATTCAGGACTAAGCTATGAAGAACGGCACCCCATAATAATTCCAGAAAAGTCCAGATTTGCTACACTTCTAGTGGATCTTACACATCGAATTCTGCTTCATTCCGAGCACCATATCATGCTCCGAGCGATCAGACAAGGTTTCTACATTCCAAGATTAAAGAACTTGATAAGAAAATGCATTCGGAATTGCAAGTCATGTACTGTATACAAGCATAAGTTTCATCAGCAGATAATGGCATCCCTCCCCGCAGAACGAGTAAACTTTTCCCTGCCGTTTACATATACTGGCGTCGATTTTGCGGGGCCTTTTAGCATTAAATCATCCACTTTACGGAATGCCAAAATATTAAAAGGGTATGCAGCTGTATTTGTATGCTTTGCAACTCGAGCTGTTCACCTAGAAGTGTGCTCCGACCTATCCACCGAAGTTTTTCTCGCCTGCTTTGATAGATTTATTGGGCGTCGAGGCCTTCCTAAGACACTATTCTCCGACAACGGACGAAACTTTCTTGGCGCAAACTACGCACTTCTTAAAAGCCATAACGATTTTCTTAAAACAACCGAAATGGCTATGGTTAAAAAGTACGCAACCTGGGGATTTACTTGGTCGTTCATACCACCATACGCCCCTCACATGGGCGGCCTGTGGGAGGCCGCCGTAAAAAGTATGAAGTCCCACTTAAAAAGACTCACCAACAACCTAACATTTACGTTTGAGGAATTTACCACACTGCTTATCAGAATTGAAGCAGTATTAAATTCTAGACCACTATCACCGCTCACAGAGAACCCGAATGAAATTTTGCCATTAACTCCGGGACACCTCTTACGCGGAGCAGCTATTACAGCGCGACCAGAAGTCCAGGCCGAGATTCCGGTACAAAATATTTCTTCTATGAAACGTTGGGAGAGATTGAAAGCTTTGCAACACCTGTTCGCGAGAAGATGGAAGAATGAATATATAACAGAACTTCAAAGGCGTTTTAAATGGCAACGAGAGAAGGAGAATTTAAAAAAGGACGACATCGTTTTAATTAAAGATGACCTACTACCACCCACCGAGTGGCGCTTAGGACGTGTAACTGAGGTTATATACGGCAAAGATAACAAAGTGAGAGTTGCAGAAATATTTACGTCTAATGGCACGATTAAGCGACCTGTGGTAAAACTATGCCTATTGCCCACTGATGATCGTCTGCCGACAAAACTTACCACTTAAAACCCCTCTGTAACTTAATAATCAAAAAAAACCAAATCCACCACAATTCTAATTTCTATGCAAATCCTATTGAATTTCAGTTGCAAATAACATTTATTAACATTGTATGTATACCTTTCCCTTGTTTTTCTTTCGTTTATTAACAATAGATGGATAAGCCACGTTGCTACGTTTGCCGCAGAAATCATCCACTCAAGTATTGCCCTCAATTTAAGGAATGGAGTGTCGAAGTACGACGTTTAACCCTTAAAAATAAACGTTACTGCCTTAATTGCTTGGCATATGATCATGAACGGACATGGTGCACTTCAAGAAAACGATGCAATTTTGAATATCGGGCAAACGTGTTTTGCAATGCCAAGCATCACACTCTATTACACCGGGAAAATGGGGATCCACTGTCGTCCAGTAACGAAGTACAAAACTGCTGGTTCCCAGAAAGTGACGAAGAAGATGTCCTCCCAATATTTCGTCCTTACTTAAAAATCTCAACACCAGAAGCAATAGCTAACGCTATTCCACCTTCTCCCAGAAGCTCGGACGTTATTAACGATTCTCCAAGAGATAAATGCTCTAAAACCCAACGTGCACAAGCGGGTTCTCATCCCGCCTTAGTGGACACGGCCACTCAGACTTCTCCTGTAAGAAAGAGGCTAGTCAGTCAAGGTGTCCAAACTAAGGTAGACTCTCAACCACCTGTTCTCGTCGATAAAAAAGATGACAATGGGCCCGAATTTATCGTTCCTGAAAATACTTCCGTATTCATTCCACCAATTGTACGCATAAACCTGAATTATGGAGGTCAAAAGATGTATACCACGTTTCTATTGGATCCGAAGGCGGATCAGTCTTACATCCAGCTGGAAGTAGCTAAATGGTTCCCCAATTTTAAACCCAACAACGACGGCCACTCAATGGCTGCTTTATTCGTCTTAGAACCAGCTTTTCCCCATCACCCTGAAGAGCGGGAAAGAGTCTACTTGACTGTCAAATCATGCCCACCTAGCAAAGTCCCAGAACCAATAGTGGACCCCGGTCTACTGCACCATTTTAAAAAATACGAGCCCTGGGCACATCCATTTTTCAACACTTGGAGAGAAATTGATGGCGTTCTTAGTAAGGAAATTATTTCCAAGATAATGAAGCCCATATCCGTACACGACGAAACCTTACCACTGGTGCAGCTATCGAAGATGGGATGGGTAATCTCCGGTAACTGGACTGGGTGCCATTGCCATCCTTCCGGGGGAATATGTTGAACCCAGTTCAACAGGTTTTGTATATTATATTTTTTATATATATGTATTTTCTACTTTTTATTTACTTTTTTTCTCTAAGTGTACCTCAATTTGTCTTAATGAATTTGCTTTGATTTAAATATGAATAGATCTCACTCATTTCCATTTTTTGTATTGGAATATCCAATTAGTTTAAGTTTTTTGTTTTTCTTTTTAATAAATCATTGTAAAGTTGAATTTCAAACCCTTCAGAAGCTTACGGCTGGTTTTCTTTTTTTTACTTGGGACACTAATATAATCACAGCATAGACCTGTGAAAGTTAATACAGAGGTATTAACTCAAGTTCCTCATCCCTTAGGAGGAAATAGTTTTGTTGGCTTTGAAACAAGTCATAACGAGCTCTTGGAGCTCAACAATATGTAAAACATAAATTTTGACATACACATGAAATTACATGTGTGTAGAAAAGTGACATTCCATATGACAAATACACACAATGTGAACACAGCTTAAATATGTACACAATTTCAAACAGTTTATTTCTTTTTAATCCATAACACAGTGCAACATTTTCAAGGCCATCAAATGTGCAGTTCATTTTGACTTCGGTTCTTATACTTATTGAAGCAAGCAAAAACTATTTTAGGATTTTCTAGTTTAGCTTTGACTTAGATTTTATAGCATCATTAATATTTCACTAAAACTTGATTTTGAGCATTTTGTTTTTAATGAAAACAGAATATTTATAAATGCTGTATCTCGTAGGCCGATTGGAGTTTTGTGTTTCTGTCTTCAGCATTATTGCAAGTATGGAATAAGTGCAAAAAAGTGATTAGATAGGAGACTTTGATAATGATGCTATAAAATCTAAGTTCGAGCTAAGCCAAAAACTCCAAACGGGTTTTTACTAAATTCGATTAGTTAAGAAACTAAAAACAAAAAATTTAAGTCTTCGTTTCACAATGGCAGAAAGATTTTTCGTTTTTTCTTCTATCTTATTTCTTCCCAAAGCATTTCATATATTTTCCTTTTTCTAAACAACAATAAATTTCAGTTTATCAATAGTATGGAATGGGAATTTAGCACATTTACACGAAACATTGTTAATTAATTTTTTGACTCCCAACTTTGATGTTTTATTTAGTTTTGAATAAAAATTTAAAAAAAATAATAATAAATACGTAATATTATTCCAGGAACACTTAATGAAAATGTTGCTGTCATTGTAAACGAAGCTTAAAGCACTTTATTAAAAGGTACAAGTAAATTAAATGTTTACTTTAATATAAACTTATAAGACAACCCTCGTAAAAACGAAAATGTCCAATTTTCGAAATTAATTTTTAACTTTAAAATTTTAACAATAAAAAAGTATTTAATGTTTTAATTTTGTAATTACTATTGTTGTTAAAATAAATTACTTAATTTCTCTTTACAACAAAATCATGTTTTTTTTTAAAAAAAAACATTGTATAATTGCACTTCAATTTGTTTAATCTATATATTTTAAAAGTGATCATTTTTTACAGCTTCCATAATAATTCACTAGAAAGTCAAACTAAAGTTGATAAATTCGGGAAAAAAATTCTCCAATTTTAATGGTTTTCAGAAAAATAATCACAAATTGTGAAACAAAAACTTGAAATTTCCACATGTTTGTTTGATCTATTAAATTGAAGAAAAAAAAATAAGTTTTTTTTTCTTTTCTACGGCTTTTTACTTGCTAGATTTGAAAGTATCTTCTATGTATATAAGTTCGTCTTTGTTCGATAATAAAAAACAAATTGTTATATTTTTCTAACAGATTTAACTTAAAGAAATAAAATTAAAGTGAAATAAAGCCAATCTTTTGTTTCTTTGGTATGTTAAGAATGTCAATAATTTTTCGATGACTTTTACAGAAAGAAAGTGTTTAACGGGATTATTGTTTAACAAATCATATGTAAAGTGCACAGTGGGGTGGAAAAGAAAAAAAAATTCGATATTTTGATAAAGTATTAATTACTGTTAATTTTTATCGTGACTTTTTATTTAAGCGGTTTTGTGTAAAACTCTTTGTCGATTTTCCGATTGAATTTTATTGAAATAAACGTTTAATTTTTAATATATAACTAGCTTAACCTCATTGAAATCAAATTATTTTTTAAATTTGTATATTCTTTCGAATTTGTGTTCTAAGTCAAATTACAATTTTAAAAGCTTTTATACTTTAGTAGTCTTATTCCTTCAATATTTACCAGGAATATTCCAGGAATAAAATTGTAATTTGCATAGAATACACATTCGAAAGAATATAAGAATTTATATAATAAATGGTACTCACCATGAGAAATAAATTCCCAGATTCTATTTGTTAAAATTATTATAAAAAAAATATTATTTTGAAGAGAAAAAACTTCAAATTTTTTATAACAAGGGCAAAAAAGTAAAGCTTATGCCCAATTTTTAGGATTGATATTAAAACATATTTATGTCTAAAATCGTTTTAAATTCAAAATTTTCTTCTTCAATAAGCACTTAAATGAACTTAAATCACCAAGCTGGTACATTTCAATTTAACTTAGGTTTCAATTGTAATAACTTAGGAAGGTGACCTCAATTTCACAACAATACAATAACAACAGGCAAAGCAATAACAGACAGCTGTTTCTTGAGACCACCTTGTAAGTAAATAGACTTTTATATACAAGATATGATATATGTTTGTATTTAGTAGTGCTACAATACTTTTATCTTAATTAAATAAGACTTTTCAAATAAAACTCAAAAAATCAATCTGTATTTAAATACGATTTAAAATTATATGAAAATTAACTTAATATAGATTTTAATACTATCCTGAAAATTGGGCATTATTATTTTTTTATAACAACATACTTCTTATTCTCTGCTAGCATTTGGAAGATTTTTTTTTTAAATCATCGGTATGAGTCTTTTTTGAGTACTTTTTGTAATTACAAACTGATTAATCACTTGCACGCTTAAAATCGACACAAAAATTACACGCGCTTATGATAAAAAGGTGTTTGTTTTAAAATTCAATAAAACTATTTAAAAAAAAAGAGTCGAAAATGTCTCTAAACTAATAAAACAAAAAACGAAACATATATAACTCTTCAAGAAGAGTCGCGGGTAGGGTACCATTTTCTCCCGACAAAAGTATCATTTATGATCAGAAAATGAGCGCATATTCTGGGGCTTAATTCTTGCAGTCGTGATTGAGTACTTTCTCGATTCGAAAGCAATTTTATTTCGAATTCTTTCAGTCTATACTGAACGAATCGAAATTATTTTTTCAGTATTGTGAAACTCAAATTAATGCTTTACAACAATGAAAAAATAATTCCGATTCGTTCAGTATTGACTGAAATAATTAGATATTAAATTGCTTTCGAATCGATAAAGTACTCTATCTCGAATGAAAGGAAAATATATGAAATACTTTGGGAAGAAATTGTTGCGCTGATTGTGAACGAAGCTTTAAAATTGAAATACATAAAAACATAATTTCGGTATTTATACAAAATTAGATAGTAGGTTAAAAATTTGTTTTCAGTTATATTTTCCATAAAATTCTTGCTTAAAATACATTTAAAATCCATTTAATTTCTAATAAATAAGATCGTAAAAAACTCCATCTAAAAAAAGAAGTTGCATTGAAATTAATTAAATGCTAAAATTAGAGATATATAAATTTTTGGCAAGAAGATTTTAGTTTGGGAGCTATGAAGTTCACACAACAGATAAAATTTTAAGTTTTCTTAAGTTTATACACAGAAAAAAATATCTCAAGAAAATTTTTAACAACACAGTTTGTTAAAAATAAAATTTTAGGTCAACAAATTTTTTGTTTGATTTAAAGAAAAAATTTATCAAATTTTCACTTTGCAAAATAGCACTCAAATTAATTAAATATTTCTTCATATTCAATAAAAAAAATATTTGAATCAAAATAAAGACAGTATTTTAACAACTGTTGTCCATTTTTAAATAGCTCATAATTCTCATTTGTTTTACAATTTTATTTGAATAATATATTTAGTTTTGCCAAAGTCTTTGGAAAAGGTTTCCTGATGATCTGGCCTAATCAACCAGTGAAATGCGCATAGGAACTTACTTATCCCCGCATAATAAATTTTAGTGTTATTATAAAAATTAAAAATTTATGAAATCATCATTAATAAATAAAAAAATAAAGATTCGATTAACATTTTGTTTGATTTATTCAACATTTTCAACAATTTATTTTAACAAATCAAATAAACATTTTGTTGAAAAAAAATATTTCGGGCAACAATTCTTTTTATTGATTCAATAAATTTGGTTGTTGACTAAAAATTTAACAATTATACATACAAACTTTTTTATCAATACCGCAAAAATCGTCATCGCAGAAAATTCAAAAATTTTTGTAATCAAATATGCGATTTTCGTTTTCAAATATGAAAATTATTTTTTTCTGTGTACATATTATATTTTTTGATACTGTTGTTATATCGAAGACATTTTGAGAAAATTGCATTTAAAAAAAGCTTATTAAATATATGGATTTTCCTAAATATATTCCTAATGGAATTGTTATTAAAATAATGTTGGTACACCCTTTAAAAGGTATTTTTAAGCACTTTTGTATATATACTTTGTTTAAAAATTATCATAAACATGGAATGTGGAATTTTAAAATTAAAAGCTTCTTAATATTTTGTATCCCCAGAAATAATGATGCGTTTTTGTGTATACTTGACACTGGGTACAAAAAAATGCAAAACCAATAGACAACAAGCTGATACAAAACCTCATTGTTTTAAAAATTGATTGTTTAAAAAACTTTAAAAAATTTATGAATGTTGTACAAACTAAAAGTTAAAAATCTTTGTTTTAAAAAATAAAAAATCTTCATTTGAGAAAAAAAAATCTTCAAATCTTATTTTGGTCAAAAAATCTTTAAAAATAAGATAAAATCTTCATTCTGGCAAAGCTAGTCATTGTCTTATTCTACCATGATTTAATTCAAATTATTTTTATTTGAATCGACATGGTAAGCAAATTAATAAAAAATTTCTTAGTTTAATATAAAGTTTCCTTAAACTAACTAATGCTACACGGTTTTATGTAAAAAATTCAGGCTTTTCTTCGTATTTTGTAAAATATAAAATATAAAGTTTCCTTAAACTAACTGATGCTACACGATTTTATGTAAAAAATTCAGGCTTTTCTTCGTATTTTGTAAAATATAAAATATAAAGTTTCCTTAAACTAACTAATGCTACACGATTTTATGTAAAAAATTCAGGCTTTTCTTCGTATTTTATAAAATATTACTGGCTGATTTCACCAATTTATTAACATAATCTAGGAACACAATTGAGTCGTACGTCGAATGAACGTGGGACATAACGCCGTAAATATTTAGAAAGACCCTTCACTTACCCACAATTCCGCCGTAAACGTATTTTGTTTCCTTTTGATAATAATATTAAAAAATTCCGAATTTATTCATATTATTGTTTTTTTTTTCTATCCTTTTATTTTGTTATCAAATATTTAATTTAAAAACACAAAAATAATTTCATATTATATTTTAAAATTTTTTTTTTTCTATGACAATACGGTTGTAACAGGCGTACGACGTAGATACGCTTTTACGTCTACGCCAGCTGTTGTGTGCCTTTCTATAAAATGTTATACGTTTTAATTTTAAAACGTTCCTACGACGTACGGTGCAATTGTGTTCCTACGCTAAATATCTATTCATGTTTAAAATTCATGTTTCATGTCAAATAAAATTATATGAAAAACTATATTTAAATATGAATTGATATTTAAATAGAATTGGTGAAATTGGCCATAAGCAACCAAAACTTGATTTAAGTAATTATAGAATGAAAATAAATTGTTTCATAGCTGTATTTAAGTAAATTTTAGTTCGCTTTGAGTCATAACTTTTTGCTTCAACCAAGCCACACATAAATATGTTTACAATAAGAAATTTTTGGCTTAAGCTTCGTACAGACGATGGTCAGAACTTACAATATTGTAAGCAGGCGTTGCCAACAGCAATATTTTTCTGACAATGGTGCGATTGTAACATGCATTAATTTTGCACTTCTGCAAATACAAATGAGGGTGTGTGTGAAACGGTAGCAAAGTACTCATGGAAGTAAAATTTTGACACTATTGAGGTGAATAAAATTTCACTAGCCCTGGGGGCTAGTATAAATTTTGACATTAGAGTAGAAATTTTTGACAACCACAAAATTATTTTTTTTTATCAAATTTGTTTAAACAAAATAAAAAATAATATGGAAGCAGGACCAGTGACAAAAAAATTAAAAAGAATTATACAACATGTAAGTATTTACATATGTATAAGCTTTTTTGCCCACACTTTTTGTAAAATTTTTTAATATATCACAACGAATTCATCAAATAGTTGGGACGATCTCATTTCCAACAGAATTGAAATGATTATTGGTAAAAACTTGATTAATTTATTCATTTTCACAAAACTACTAGTAATTGTTTTTTTCTTTATGTTAAAATTTTACGTTGTCAAAAATGTTACAATTTCACACAGCACAAATATGAAAATTTTTTACCACAAACAAATTTCATTTCACCATAGAACTTTGCTACCGTTTCACACACACCCTGAGCTTACAATGTTCACACAGTTGTAAGACATTTCAGCCAATTTTAATGCAATTTAAGCAACGCTGCTTACCAATATTGTACGATCTGACCATCGTCTGTACGAAGCTTTAGACAGGAATTGTGCAAATTTTTTTCTTGGATCTGGCCATACATATTTTCTGGTGATTTAGTAAATTATTCTATCAGTGTATCAAATAAAAATGGATAACGAAGTTATTTGTATCAAATTTGGCAGCTTTGAATGTTACCGATTTTATGAGATATATATAATGAGATAAAATGCAGCCCACTTTTTGACAGATGTTATATATTGATGGCCGAGATATTTAGAGACTTTAGCTCTAGCTGTTCTCCAGATATTCAGAAATCTATGTTGTATTTCTATGGGAGGTGCCACGCACAGAGACCTGCGCCGTAGTTTTTTACCGGCAGCGGCGGCTGACGCAAAAAATACTCGGCGGCGGTTCGGAGCCGGCTGTGAGCCAATAAAAAAATCAAATCTTCTTTTGTGTGTACATATTTATATGTGTTTATTTTATAACAAAAACAATTTAAGCCATTTTTCGTACTGTCGGTTTTTTTAAAAATTTTGATGAAATGTTGGTGCTTTATAAACAAGAACTGAGAGTAAAATTTAATCGCGATCGGGTAAGCGGTTTGACCGTGCATAACATACGAACACACAAATATTCATTTTTATATATTAGATAAGCAATTTATAAAGCAGGTTCTCATTGAAATTTTTTCTTCAAGTGTTTTTTTTCTATTCTATTTTTTTCTATCGAAAGAGCGATTTTTTTACTTTAGGTTGAATTTTCATTTTTAATTTTTCGTTGGTGGAGGGTGTTAAATGCTTTCTAAGAAGATAAGACTTTAATAACCCTTCCGCCACAAAATACAGAGTCATACCTTTTCCTCAAGCAAATGAGTCAAAAAAAATCCGGCAATTAATTGTATCTATAGATATAACCCCTTTTTGCAAAAGGGGAATCATGTCTACATTTTAGCAAGAAACGTTTTTTATCCCAAAGTTTTCGTTTTAATCTAGAAAAAAAACTTTTTTCTATTTTTCGATTTATTTTTTTCGTTTATTTTTAATTTTTAGGTAAACCATGTATAATCCTTAGAAAAAGCAAATATTTTACTGCTAAATTGTAAATTTTTAGCAGAAATTTTTTATTTTAGATGATATTAGCTGTATTAAATTAAATTTCGGAAATTTGCGATTTCAGTACACTTTAGTAATTTTTTTATTAGATTTTATTTATAAATCTATGTTTAATTTTTGGTGGGATTAACAAATCACTAGTGGTTAAAAAAAACGTAAGACCTATTTCAGTTGTGATTCGAGCAATGAAAACATTTTTTTTATCATAATAAAACATAAACATACACAAAATTATAAAGTGATTCTACCAGTTCAAAGCAAACTTTTAACATGCACTATTTTTAATAAAAATCGTGAAAAATGTTGCAAGTTTTTTTTCAAATTAAAAGAAAACATGTAAAATTTAAATTGTGCATCAGTTCATTTTCTCTTTCAAAATAAACGAGAGGCTTAAAACTCAACTTGTTTAGTGTTTTCATTTGTTACAGCACCTTTTTGGTGTTTTTGAATTGAAAACGCGAACTTGAACTGTTAAAAAAAATCAGTCAGTTAAAAGTTTTTGAGCTTTTGAGTATTTTTCTTTTTTTATTTTTCTCTAATTTAAATGTGATTAAAAATCCTTCATAAAATCGAGCCTTTACCGCAAAAAAAGCTTTAACGACATAATTTTCAAAATTAGTTTTTTTTTAATAAATGACTTTACTGGCAACACTTGCATCATTTCCTAAAATGTCATGGTCTCATAAGGTACTGTTACGATTTTATAGCAAAAACAATTTTATCTCAAGCGACAAAGTTCATACAAAATTTTTATGAAATAAAATAAAAAAAAACCTGTCTCCTGTAAAATTTTGTTTTTTTCGATTTAGCTTTTTTTGCGGTTGTGGCTCGAAATATCAATCTATGAAAAGTCATAGTGAAATTTTCTGGGCAACTTTGACATTTTTATATCTTTAACCTGCAAATTTATAAATTCTTTTTTTACAATTTCGCCTATTTTTAATTTTTATTTTTCTGTACATCAAGACGTCAACCGATATATTTGTTACAATATTGTCTCAACACCAGCCCACTGTGTCCTACAATAAAATTATACATACATAAACCAGAAACTTACACAGAACTAGCTTAAACCAAATTCTCCACACTTTAAAATTTATTTTGTAGACTGCAAACTGAAATGGTCTATAATTTATGGTCATTTAAAAAGACAACCAAAGAATTGGATTGTTGGTTGGATGGCTTGAGTATGATACTTCTACTGCTTTATTCTGAGATAAAATAAAAGTAAAAGAATTGTTATATTTTAGACAAACTCTTAGCACCATTTAAATTTCTCTACTCGTTTGACATTTAATAAAGTAGTTTAACAGGCGCTCTCATGAAATTGTAATAGAAAATGAACAGTAGTTTTATAGATTTGCAAAGAAGATCAGCATCAAGGTTGGGTAGCTCAGCAGGTTTTCAAATAAGTAAATAATTTAAATCTAAGGAAAAGGAAAAGAAAATGGATTTAGAACATGCAACATCGACTAACTTTGTTGACAGCTAAGTTTCTCTTTACTTATACGTTTATGTTGCGGACACGTGAACGTTACGGTTACTTCAGTCTTTGGTAGTTACTAAAAATACCTAAACGTCTCATGTGTAATTTTGTAACGATGATTACAGAAAATAAATATTATTTTTGTTATCTCTGCGATTTGTATAAAACTATAAAAAGAAAACGTCGTCAAAAAGAAAATAAAGTTCTCTAACTGCTGATTCGTAAAAAAAGGACAACATTTTATTTTGATCAGGTTTATCCAATCGCTAATGCTATACATAAGTGCACTTAAGAATGGCAAGGCAACAGGCGTAGACGACAGCAATCCTGAAATGCTTAAGGCTTATCCGATTTTAGCGCTGTAATAATTTAACCTATTATTGGGCACTTTTGGACATCCCACCGTTTTCCTGCTGAACTCAGTGAGGGGCAAAAAGGTGACCTCAACAAAATTGAAAAACTGAAGGGTGTAATTTTTTTAGCCATGAGTAATGGAGTGGTAGCTAATATAATCCATGCCAGATTGTCATCATCAATTGCTGCAGATCTCCCAAAATAGCAAGCCGAATTGCACTTCGATGCAGGAGAATCCCATTTGACCCAATCTACCTTAAATATCAAAGATCTGTATGGCAACTCACCAGCCGAGTACTGTATGAATGCATTCTAGGTAAGCCAGTTGGTGTAAGTACTGGTGTATGACAGGAATGTATCAATATTGTATTGGACTCAATTATGCAGCAATCAATCCGCATTGGAAGAGGCATCACATGGGGTATAAATGATCGACTGGAGGAGCTGGATTATGCTGATGATTTCTGCTTGCTCTCACACAACGTTACCGACATATCAGCCAAATTGGATCAGATACACCAACTCGCATCGGGTGTTGGTCTTCATATTAACATCGACAAAACTAAGGTTATACGTATCAATACAACCAATCTCAATAAGGTCGGGGTCAACAACATAAAGCTCGAGGATGAGCAATCGTTTTGCTAATTAGGAAGAATCATATCCACCACATGCAGCCTAAAGGTGCATGTAGACGACATGTTTTTTACATCTGACTTGTCAACTTTTCAAGTCACATGTAATTGTGCATGTTTGTCAAAATCGCTGTTTTACATAAGCTTTATAATATTCGGTCACAAACGTACATGTAATTTGCTTCTGACATTGTCTCTGTTTTTTCGCATAGTTATTGCAAAAATTAAAATAAAAATGCCGCCACTAAAATTGTTATTTACGCCGTAAAATAGTTTAGCCATCTTAACATATGTTTCTTTTAATTCAAAGAAACCAATTTAGGATATTATAATGAAACGGTTTTATATATATATTTACATAAATTCTATTCAATGGTGGGATGATCATACATATCTCGGTATTGTAAAATACTAACTTCAGCCGGCTACTGATTTCGTCAATAGTGGACGCCGCTGCCGTTTTCTTCTCGGCATAGGTTTCTGATGTCAGATGGTTTGTCAGAAGAAAATAGAACACGCTCTAATTGAAATTTTGTCAGATGACTTTGCATCTGACTTTTACAGAAGCAAAGTTAAAAAGGTAACACACGACATGTATGTATTTTGCAGTAGGAAATTTGACATGTCAGATGACAAAAACATGTCGTGTACGGTCGCCTTAAGTGAAGACATTGCATATCGCATTAAAAAGAAAAAATTGTTATTTGGTGCATTACAAAGAATATGGAAGTCACTTTAAATGTCCGCTCTACTCTACTATATCGATGTGAATCCTGCAACTCCTATGCAAGCGACATACAGTATCTGCAAGTACTCATTAACCGTTGCTTGCGAAAAATATTTGGCAAAATTAAGTATCCAATAGGCAAAAACTTGTGGCAAGAAACAGCCAAAACACCGTTCTGTATAGTAATCGCAAAAAGGAAAGTTTAATTCTGTGGCATTTTGACAAAACATCTTAAGTCGAGATAAGATAGCAAAAAAGTTTTTAAAATAAGCTCGGTGAAGCAATCATTTTTATTAAATAATAAAATAAACCAAAATTAAAGAAAAATTCCGTTTATAATACAAAATTTTAAAAACGTAAACAAAAATGTATTTTGAATGAAAATTCGTATGATAAACAGCATTTTTTCAACTTTTTAAATTCGACTTAAGATGTTTTTTTCAAAATCCACAGAATTGTTTTTCGCTGGATATCATATATTTCTGGTAATTAATAATGAATTTATCAGCTCCATCCAAATCTAATTTAAAAAATTCGTTAAAAGCCTTAGCAAATAGAATGTTTTGGAATCGGTATTAGAAACTATGGTATCGGTTTCTGGAATATAATATTTAGCTTCCAAAAACCAACTGAAGAAATGTCATCAGGCAGATAGATCCAGAAGTTTGCTTTTACCTAGAGTTGATTCTATATAAAAATCTTTATTAAAAGAGTTCCCTTTTTTTCGAAACTTTGATTACGTCCAATGATATATTATTTTCCTTTGAAAAGTTTTCAATATAACGACTTTCTTTAAATATTCCAAAAGTGCATTTTTATCATGAGCTTACCCAAGTGTCAAATTTTACGTTTGATAAAATTAGTGCAAAAGGTTTATCCTTTTAAGTGCCAAATTAATGATTTGTGTAACATTAACAACGAAACTAGTGGTCATGTGCCGTAACTCTCGCGTCAAGAAAATTTTCGATTCAAACGTGTGAAATGCAACAAAAATGCCATGTATTGAAACAAACAGCTGTTTTTCTCACTAAACTCTGTCTGTTATTTTTTTTTTTTTTTTGGCGAGTACTAGCTGTCACGTAAGGAAATTTCTCGCCAATTTACAGAAAAAGTGTGTCTGCAACATTTTTGTGAGTAAAGTTAACGCTTTGAACTGTCAAATAAACTCACGAATAAAAATGCTTTTAAAATTTTTATAAAATATACGAATGTTTTCAAAACTCATTTGCAAACAACAAACATTTAAATCGCACTTTACATTATTTGGTATAGCCAACGGTTGAATTTTCGCCGCTGTCGTGAAAAAATTTAAAATTTTAGTAAATTTTAGCCGCCGTCAACGGCTTTCTCGACGTCTGCAACGTCACATCGGCTTCGAGTGCACTGGTATGACATTTATAACGTAACGATGGAATCTCTTTTGATAGTTTTCGACATGAGTTACAGAAACACTTTTTTCACATTTTTCGAGAAACGAATATTTTCTTTCACGTCTTTTCGGTGCAAGAAGTTCTCACTAAAGTTGCAGAACATGGGTACAAATTTCTTAAAAAAAGTCAGTATTCCAAGAGCCTCTACTGAACATTTTCTCTGGCTTGGTTCATTTCTTCTTTAAAAATACTTTTAATTGCAGCGTAATTTATAAAAATATTACAAATTTTTTGAATTTTTTTAGTTAGGCTCGAGTTCATTAAATTAAATAAATTTTTTTTTCTTTTTAATTAAATTATTTTTACTGAAGGAAAGAATTTTACAACATGAAATTTTTTTATTAAAATTTATTGATAATTTTCTTGGCTGAGCTGGGGTTCGAACCTGGGTTGAATTTACATGTTTCAAGAATCAAGAATGTTTGACTGTTGGCTGGCAGGCACCGCAGTGGTGCAGAGGTTAGAACTCAAAGAATTCTGATGAGAGAATGTGGTGATTCTTGAAACATGTAAATTCAACCCAGGTTCAAACCCCAGCTCAGCCAAGAAAATTATCAATAAATTTTAATAAAAAAATTTCATGTTGTAAAAATCTTTCCTTCAGTTAAAATAATTTTATTAAAAAAAAAAAAAAAAAAATAATTTTAATTTAATGAACTCGAGCCTAACTAAAATTTCAAAAAACTAAAAATTAACAGTTCAACTAAAAATCACAATTAATATTACAAATTTATAAAAATTATAATATTTATTATAAAACTGAAAAGTTTGTATGTTCGTTCTTTTACTGGTAATTTTTTATTTTCGTTAAGAGGAGCTTGTTGGTACTTTTTTGTTCTTTAACTGGTATCTTTTTAATTACCGTTAATATTGGACCTAGACGCATCAAATTAAACATGCAAGGTCCTGAGTTAATGAGAATCTGTAAGAAGGGTTATTTTGGTACTTTGTATTTCTCCAACTGGTACTAACTTTGAATAGGTTTCACGCCTGCTAAACCTCCTTTATTCAGAAAATATTAATTATCGTTTTAGAAGTAATCTTTTAAAGCAATAGTTTTTGTGCTCAAAAGAAAAAGAAAGCCATTTTAACATGAAAACGCTGTTCACCGTCCATTCCGCCTCCAATCTATCTCTTCGCTCGACCGTCCAATGAACGAATGCGAAAACGACCAAGAGGGGACATACGGAGAATTACTGTTACTCCGAAAATATCTAACCAATTTTGATTAAATTTGAATAAATAGATCAGCGTAAATATGTTTTTCTTTATATGTTTTTCAAATCTGTGAATATGAAGGGACAGATGGGCAATTTCGATTTTGATAAAATTTAAAACTTATATTGATCGATCTTCACACGAAAAAACACAAAGCATTTCCTTTATAGCTAGTCAGAAATTCATTTTGGGCGGGCAACGCCGCGGGAACGGCTATTTTATAATAATTTTTTTAATTTGCAAGTCTGGGGTGGGCAGAATCCAGGGATTTGCACACCCCATCACCACCTTCCCGCCCTATCTACGCCAATGTCGGTGGTCTCTCTTGCGTATTATAGAATTGTCTAATATCAGCGCAAGTTACAGGGTAGCAATAGGATAATTTATTAACGACCAAGTTTACATTTCACAAATTAAAATTAAAATAATGTCGATTGCAAATTTAATAATTAAAAATTATTTCGTTAACTGATATTTTATTTAATGTAATATATACACACTTTAAAAATGTTCCCCTGAAGAAGCCAACAAAAAATTGACGAAACGTTGGGAAAAACATGTAATTAAATGTGTTTTTAATTTACAATGGAAAAATTTAGGCCCTATTAGCTTACTAAAATCTCAAAAACTTCAAATCATTTTGGCACGTTTTTGCGGTGAACGCGTATTTTTCTTTTTTTTTAAACATAATTTGTTAAATAAATCGTATGTAGAGTTTTGCGACTAATGGTCAATTTCACCAATTCTATTTAAATATCAATAAACATAGTTTTTTATATATGTAATTTTATTTTTATTTGACATTAAAAACGAATTTTAAACGATAATTTTTTTTTTTAATAAATTAGTATAATTGGTCATATGTGTAACTGTTTAACTTTCCATCCCAGATTTACACTACAAGAATAATCGACTCTTCTAAATTTGTATATAAACGAAAGAATAATTTCAACAGTTAAGCAAATAATTGTAGTTATTTTTTATTTGCAATGCCGCACGTCAGATTACCAAGCAAAATGTTAAAGAAAAAAGTGAAATTTTATTATTTTCATACCAAAACGAGAAAAAAGACAAGCAGCGACGACAACCGTTTTTAAAACATTAATAATAAATAAATTGACAGCAATATGAATTGTAAAGTGACGTGACGAAATAAAATGAAATGTATTTTAAGAATTGCATAAATTTTTTTTTAGTTTTTAAATTTATTTCAAAATAAAAGTAAAACAAAAAAATCTTAGAGAGTGATAAAAAATTAACTGAACAAAACAATGAAATTTTGTTGAATAAACTTTATTATTATTATTTTTTATTAATGCGAAAACTTTCGTTTTTATTTTTCGATGACAACAGATTTGCATAAGAAAAGATTCTTAAATAGCAGCAGTAATATTAAAAAAAAAATACTAAAAAGAAATTAATATTTATTTTTTTTTTTTTTAATTACATAAACTTAAGTTAATCCAGGTTTTGTGTTTTGGAGTCCTAATTTTAACGATTACGCTAACTATCATAAAAATAATTTGCTTATTCAAATATCCATATTTATAATAAAAAATCATCTTATCGAGGTAACTTTTTGGAATCTTGAAGCTCATTTGTTTATGAGAATATACTCGAAAATATTACAGCAAATGAATTACACAGCTTATTAGGTGTCATGAGCAGCTCACTTGGGTCTGAGTCCTTTTTCTATACTCAGAGCCATAGGTTTCACTGCAAATTCCAACGAATTCGTGCCCCTAATAAATAGAAAAGCCAACTTCATTTCTATCTCAGATGAATCATTTTAACAGGTCAACTTTGGTTTTGTCCTGTATTAGCGAACATTGACATAGAAAATGAAACATACGGGCATGTTCTGGAAATCGAAATGAAGTAAAATTGAAATCAAGCGAGATTTTGAGTTGAATTATTTACAAAATTACCGGAGTGTTTTCTGGTTTTAAGAGTTATTCATATAAAGCTAAATGGTACTTAAACAGTTTTTTAAATAAAAGGGAATATTTTTATGAAATTGCATTACAGGTTCGTTTTTAAAATTTGCTTGATTTTAAATCCACTTCATTTCGATTTCTAGAACATACCCGATAGTTTCCTCTTCTTTCTCAAAATAACAGTCGTCAAAATTTCTACATGCATCTGTACCCAGGGCTGTCAGATGTGGCGATTTTTCGCCAATCGTGGCGATTTATAAACCTAATTGGCGATGCAATTTTGTGTTTGGCGACATGGCGATATTAGAAAATCTTGGCGAATTTTTGGCGATTTTCAAAACACATGTTTTCATATTTATATGAACAAATTTATAAGAACGGGCTAAGTTTTTTCTTCGAATTTTTAACAAATTTTAAAATCGCAATACGAATGCGATTGTTTTAAATGATAAATTGATAATATTGCCAGATAAGTACATTGAAAACATAATTACATTGAAAACATTTCCGAATTGTTGCCATAGAAATTGGGAATAAAGCTTAAGCTTTCTTAGATTTTCGCACATTTTCTTGATCAGAAGTTATCAATAATCGGATCTTTACCGAAAAATTAATTTTGCAAAATAAATTTTAAAAACGCAATCGTTTGCGATTGCATATGAAATGTGTTTTTAAAATAAATAAATAATAATGTATATTAAGGTAGTATGCAAAAATAGTAAAATTAATAGCGAAAGAAAATCAGAAAATTTAAAAAAAAAATTGCATTGATATCAGGTTTTCCGTATTTTTTAATGTGTAGTGCAAAGCGAAAAAATGCGCAGTTTTTTTTACACATTTTGATCCTGTTTTTATACCCACACCAAAATTTTTCACCAATTAAAGCATTAATCAAAAATAAAATCAGTTTTAATTAAAAATTTAATCAAGTGAATTAAACGTTTAATCAAGTGAATTAAACGTTTAATTAATACTATTAACTGGTTTAATTGATACCATTAATTTGTTTACTGGTGCAAATTTAATTCATTTTTTAATTAATATCACAAATTTTTTAATTGAAATCAATTTTTATTTTTTTCTGTGTTTGTGCTGATGTGTGTAACACCTTAAAATATTGGTCCTAGACCCACCTAAAAGTATACCGATCGAATCAGAATCACTTTCTGAGTCGAACTAACGATGTCCTTCCGGCTGGCTGGCATGCTGGCTGGCTGTCCATGTAACCTTGTGCGCAAAGTACAGGTCGCAATTTTCGAGTAATTTTATAAAATTTGGGTTCGTATTACAACAAGCCTATTGAAAATGAGCTGACTCGTAGGACCACAAGGGAAGATAGGAGGAAATTTCTTCCTCTCAGAAGCAATCAAACCGATTTTAATGAAATTTAAAACATAGATAGAACCACATCTATTAATTTAAAAAAAAATTCATGTAATTTGCTTAGAAGATTGAGTTGACTTAAGGTATTTGAATACACCTTTTAAGATATTTATCCTTTGCTTCAAATAAATACAAAATTTTACCATATTCTGACTTACATTCACATAGAAAATCACGCTTATAAAAACTAATTTTTTTGCATCAAATTCTACTCAATTTGATAAAGTTAATGTTTTGGCACAATTCAATTAACTGATCTCACAAGTTCTAGGTTTTAAGATAATCTGCCTACTTATGATTATAAAAATTCTAGTTCCCATTAGCATTCTTTTGCAATTTGAAGTCGCCAAACTTCTTGCGATTGCGATTTATGATTTATAGATTACAGAATTCAAGTCAGAATCACAAATGTTAAGTGTTTGGCGATGTTCTACTATAATATAAACACACTACTAAAATAAGGATAAATATGGAAAATTTATATAAAGTATTATACCTTTACTTGTATACTCTTTTTTATAGAAAACTTTTATTTGGCGATTTTTGGAGAATTTTTCTTACTAAAAATCTAAAAAAATAAATTTTTGGCGATTTTCGGTATACTATTTGGCGATAAAGGTAAAAAAAATTTGACAACCCTGTCTGTACCTACCACGCTGAGCTCAGTTATTACTAAATTCAATGTCCTAATTTGTGCCTTATGGGACTTAAATAGAGAGCTTGTTCTTTGTACATCGCAGCTAGCCACAAAGTTCTGGCTGAGTAAGATTCTCGAGTCCATCACAACTCGGCAAAACCATTAGACCCGCTCTGAATACATGACTTACAGTGAGCCACCTGTGGAAAAAAATTACATGGATACCTGTCCTTAAGCCAACTCTTTGGTGGATCCTTACCACTGGGTGACAAACAATGCGTTTAAAAACCGCTCCCAACTGTCAGAGCAATCAGCAAACCCAGGTAGAAATTTGAGTGCATAATCCGCCAATATTATATACTCGCCCCTTGTTTAAGAGCTGGAGCTATCTAACCTACGCTGCTTTTCGAAAAATGCAAGCAGCACCTGTTAAGTAGCAACACACTCAGGCCGAAAAAGTAAAATCAGCCCTTTTGGGGCATTTTTAAGTATCCCTTCCTGCGGCTCTGGTCAGTACGTTACAGCCACCCCGTTATCTCTGAAAGTATCCGTTTAACGAAAAGATGGAACTTCTGCGAGAACAATCTTTCTAAACGGCAGAAAGCATTTCCCGCAGGAAGTGTAATTTTTTTTTTTTTTATTCCCGAAGCTAATCCCCGCGAAGCTCTACGCTTGTCTGCAGGAAAGAAACCAGAGTCTCTGGCGGGAATAGAACCCGCAACACCGGGGCTGATAGACTAGCTCACTACTAGCTAGCCTACCGTGGCACTACGGAGCCCTCAACCTCAGCCTACGGAGGCCGCAACCAATGGTCAGTGCGGCGGCGTGTCACCGGGCGCAAGTGGCTCCCGTGGTACCAGATAGGATCTCTAGTCATCGTGAAGAGATTTTGAAATTCATCAATTTCCAATTTTTGCCAAATCGCAGGAGAAATATCCTTAGTATGATTCTTGCACCCCCAATGGAATGCCAATTAGGTGACTTATAAATTAACTAGCTAGATGAAGAGCCTTTTCATACGCTTTTGATCAGCAGCTAAGGTTGCGCTTTCGATCTATAATGAACACGGTCATTTGAGACTACATGGTAAATTTTGAGACTGTTAAGACTCAGTGTTTACATTACGTCAAAAAAATCCTTTCAGGCTTTACACCCCTACCTGACTAGCCTTTTTGAATTTGGATCGTGAAGACTGCTGTTGTCGATGTTTTGCTCTCTTTCTCTTGTTGCAGTATTGCCATGTAAATAAACGCCACCTTAATTTGCTTAAGTTGCTTTTTATATGGGTTGTCGTGCCATGCGTTTTCCCCACATTAATGAACATGAACAATTGTGTGTCGGAAGTTCTCCCAACGTTTTGTTCTTGTGCGCACATAAAACTGGATAGTCAGGATGACGTTTTAGGTTCTGCTGCGAAGTCGAGGACTATGTGTTGGAAGCTTTACACGGAAATTTAAAAAAAATTTTATGTTAGAAGGACATTTGGCCATTGCAGCCTAAAACATTGCCCTCTAGCTTCTCCAATATGTTGAACAGAAAACACCGCAAACCAAGCAAGTTTAAGTTAGAGTACTTGCGGTTTGAGTCAAATTACGGCACTCGATATAGATCGAAATTTCTATTTAAATTGTATTTCGATCGATATCGAATGGCGTAATTTAGCTTCAGATTCATACAGTTCCGTGGGCTTTAAATTTCTCTTTCAGACCCGTTTTTTAACGATTTAGCAACCGCCAGATAATGAATTGACTGCACTCAATAGTGCAACGTCGAAAGAAAAATATTGGCTTAAGACAAAGAATTATGAAAAAGCAAAAACTTGTAGTAGCTTTTTCCTTTTCGCAACAGTATGCATCATAACAAATTACCTAGTCAAAAGTTAAACTCTTAACTTATTTTATTAAAGCCGAAAATATTTATACAATTTTCAAAATAATTTCAATCAAAAAGATTTCATTGCTCAACATAATCAAGCCTACCCCGGGGAGAAGCAGTTTGCCTCAAATTCACAATAAATTAAAATTTTAATTAACTTAAAAAAAGTGTTGAAACGCACAATAAATTAAAAACACATTCAAAAATTTATTTTACGAAACGAATGGGACATCTAATGACAACAGTTCGACAACATGGAATCTTTAACACTTCAACAAAAAAAAAAAACAAAAAAAGAAATGTTATTTCTTAATTTAAAATATTAAAAACTAATTTTTTATTTTTGTATACTCATTAAATGTTTTTAAAAAAGAAGATACAATTCTGCCCTTATAAGACTATGCAAATGCGTCACTTGAATTGTGAGAAATATGTTAACATTAAATATATGGTCACGTAATATCTCATCAACTTGTTGTACAAAAACCAACAACATCAAAATAACATAAACACAGAAAATAATAATAGTAAAAATTAAAATGAACCAGTCAAAAACAACGTTAAAATGTACTTACAGCAAAGAAAACAAATAAGTGTAAGTGCCGGTTCACACACGTCAAGTTTGGCTCGTCAAGTCTTGAGCTTTATGGAGAGAAAGGAAAAGATAATGGTATTTCTTTTCCCCTCTCTCCTAAAAACGCAAGACTTGACGAGTCAAAATTGACGTGTGTGAAACGGTACTAATGAGTAAAAACAAGCTGGATTGCCAGCACAGTTGCCATATTTGAAGTGTTAGTAGTTGACACGTTTTTATTTAAATATTTTGTCAGAATTTGTTAGAGGTTGCCAAGAAGCGTAACTCTTTGTCTGCTAAAATTTTCTGGTAAATTTTTTAGATTTGTCGGACAAAACTCTACCCAAATTCGGACACAAAAAGTTTTCAGAATAAGCCGTAAGAAATTTTAGTGCGGCTTAGAAATGGTGATGTTGGCACAGAAGACAAATATCGCCGAGGTCAGCCTAATAGGCTTTTTACACTTGCTTACATCTTACATCTTTCATCTTATCGCAAAGATGATAACATCTTCCCATAAGAATTGTACAGGGCTAAAAATGAACTTCTTTCTTCATCTTTAAAAGATGTTTCTATCTCATGTTGTTTCATTCAACATCTTTCGATTATTTTAGTACAGTGGTGATCATTTCATAGAGCAATTGCTTTTTGGCTCCACCCATCACTTTGTTATGCTCTTTTAATTCAGTTGTCTTTCAGACGGCAAATAGTGCACATGCTTGGCGGATGCTTTGGTTGATTTTAAAAAATAGTGCGTAAAAAAAATGTTCGTACTATTACGAAAATATTTTATTTTTCTCACAAGAACTAAATCAATTGTTCAAACTGTCCTTTAACAAAAATTTAGACATTTATTATGCGCAGTTAAATTTAATTCTTCATATTTTTCTATATCATATCTATACATATATTTGTATATTAATAAAATAAAAAGAAAATTGTTTGTTTTTTTTTACCTTTAAAACATAAGGAAATATATTTTGTTTTACCAAATAGCAAATTAATTGTGTATTGAAGTATTAAACAGATTTTTTAAACCAAAACAATTTTTATAATAATCTTTTCGTTTACTTTTTTGTTGTACTGTATTTCTAAATTTGTCTCATTTTCTCACCAATACAAAAGCATTTCAATTTTGATCACCACTGTTTTAGTATCATCACTTTTCACAAGTAATTTGTTAAAAAGTATATACTAGGGTATTCATTTAATCGGGCTTTTGATTTAATCGATTAATCGCTCGATTAATTAACCGATGTTTTGGTTTAATCGGTTAATAGTCGCTTAATTTTGTTTTGATCGAATAACCGATTAATAAAGTTTTTTTTATAAATAAGGCAAGAACTTTAAACATAGTTTTTTAATTAGATTTATGTAGTAAAAAAATTTTATTGACAAATATTATACAAATATTTCTCTAGTAAGCAGAATTTTATAATTTTATAATAAATTATAAAAATTAGATTAAAAGTGTATCAAAAACACCTTTAAAATTCTTAAGATTTGCGTGTTTGATTTCCAGAACACCCCTGAATATGTATATATAAAACAAGTAAGAAAGTACAGTCGGTCAAGGCCGACCATATGATACCCTACACCACAGTATTTAAAAACACATCATGCTTATGTGTCCATATGAATATGGATTTATATATGTTTATAAACTTCATTAAAATCGGTTTGAAAGCTTGTGAGAGGCAAAAATTGCCCCCTACTTCCCCTTGTGGTCCTATTTTTGAAAAACTGTATAGATTATGCGTCCATATAGAAATGGATCTATCTATGTTTTAAATTTCATTAAAATCGGTTTGAGAGGAATAAATTGCCCCTATCTCCCCTTGTGGTCCTATTTTTTAAAAGATGCATACCTTGTGTGTCCATATGGACATGGTTCTATCTAAGTTTTAAATTTCATTAAAATCGGTTTTATAGTTTCTATCGTGGTCCTACGATTAGGCCCATTTTCAATAGGCTTGGTCCTTGTGCCAATAAGAACCTATGTCCCAAATTTTATCAAATTATCTCCAAAATTGCGACCTGTACTTTGCGCACAAGGTTACATGGACAGCCAGCCGGACATCGTTAGTTCGACTCAGAAAGTGATTCTGAGTCGATCGGTATACTTTAAGGTGGGTCTAGGACCAATATTTTAAGGCGTTACACACATCAGCACAACTGCATAATACCCTCTCCACTATTGTGGTGTGGGTATAAAAATAAACTGTGGATCATTTTATTAGTTATTTCATTAGTTTTAGGAGATCTGATAAAATAATTTTTTTTAAATAAATTTTGGTTTGAATGTTTAGGACTAAAGCGATTTCTTTAGTTTTGACAACACTTGACTTGAAAAAAAATAATTGAAATTGAAAAAACCCTATACCGGCAGAAATGTTGGAAAGAGTATGCCAAAATTGGACTAAGCGGATGGACCATTTGAGGCGCAGTCACGGTCAACATTTGCATGAAATAATCTTCAAACATTACTTTAGCTATCCTTTGGCTAGCAATGAAGTAAATTGTAAAGAAAATTTATACAATTTACTTCATTGTAAAGAAAATTTAAAGAAATTTTATCTTGTAACATCTTAAATTGCCTTAAAAGAATTATTCAATATTAGCTTATTTTATTAGCTATAGGTGGTTTAAAGCATTAAACTCTGCGACCTCTAGAACTATTTAATTTTTTTTTTTTTTAATGTCAAAATTTCCCTGAAATTTTCTACTTTATAGAGCATAAGTCCTGCCCGTCAAAACGCGTCAAAAAAAATCTAAACTCTCTTGTAGTCCAGAATCTAACCTACATTTCTATACCCCATTGTACACACATCTGGATACGGCCTTGCGAACTACAGCAATTTCTGTGACCCAAGGTAAAAAATAAGTCCTGCAAGGAAACATTACTGAAATTAAAGAAGGTGAATCTTAAAGAATTTTCGACAAATAAAGCAGTTCAGGCCACAGGATGCTGCAAAACGAATAGGCGACATAAATAGACTAACACGTTAGATTTCAGAGTAAGTTAAAAGGTTAAACATTAGTAAATAGCCGCAACATAAACTTCATAGTTTAATTACCTGAAAATTGCAACTTAATTTAAAAAAATGGAAGAGCAGGTAAATGGTAAAAAAGTTAGCACACAGTTATATTTTACGTGGAATTTGGCCCGTTAGGCGAAACAGTGAGAAAAAACAAAGAAAATGTGGAAAAAAGGAAGCAAACAAAAAAACAAATTCAAGAAAAATACCTTCACCTAGGCCTTATAATTGATCAGCCAAAACAAGGAGAAGGTAATTCAAATGATGGAAACACTGCAAGGAGATTCTTTTCCGATCCAGAAACTGCAGCATCTATCACAGGAGTATATTTTGAATTAATAAGACGATTCCAGATCATTTTACAAGTTATATCATGTAGCAGAAAGATAAATGCAAAAAAATTTGGCCAGTATGCAAATGAAACAGCAATTCTTTATAACAAAAAATACTCTTGGAGACATATGCCAACCACAGTTCATAAAATTTTATACCATGGGGAACAAATAGTTCAACACAATATTCTACCAATTGGAGATCTATCTGCAGAAGCGCAATAAAAAAGGAACAAAGACTACAGATTCTTCCGCGAGCATAACACAAGAAAAATGTCCAGATGTTGTACTAATGAAGATCTTATTACTATTTTGTTGTGCACATCAGATCCATATATGTCCAGTATTCGACAAAAATGGAAATCAACCTCAATCGAATTAGAGGAAGAAGCTAAACAACTTCTGGAAAATGAAACCCAAAGCTATTTAGAAGAAGTTTTTACTAATATTGCTTAATTTAAAATTGTTTATAGATTATAATTTGTTTTTGATTTAAGTATATATTTGTATTAATATATAAAAATAAAATACACATACATATGTACATCTCAAACCAAAAATAAAAGTTGAATTACCTAAAATGTTATCGATAGCCAAGAATGCTATTTGGGCATTTTTCAAAATATTCCTTTTCAGTTTTATCCGTATAACAACTCGTCTCGTCCCAAAAAAGGCAACCTTTGGCCCCTGTGAATATTGGGACTAAAAAGTTTACAGGGGCCAAATATTGGCATTTTCTGACAGGATCTAAGTTCGACAATAAAAAATAAGTATCAGTTGTAAAATACAAGAGAAATAATGATAAATTTAAAAAAAAATCATATTTGAAATATTCAACTTTTACACCGAAACTCAACAAAAAAATGAAAATGCATTTTTAACTCCCCATAACTTTTGCTCCTATCAGTCGAATTTTACGCAAATTAAAGCCTAACATCGCACCTATCGAGCAAAAAAAATCGCATAAAAAATACCGATCCAGTCAAAAGTTATGGAATTTTGACCGCCTTCTCGTTAAATTTCCCACTGTGCCCTGGTAAAATTTGGTGCAAAAAATATTCGTTGAACATTTTGTGCCGTTTAAGTATACTTTTGTAAGGAAGTAAAAAAAGGACAAAATGACCCCTTAAAATGAGTGTTAGAGGGTTAATATATCCTAAGCAAAGAATCGCCAAGCAATTCTACTGAAGACATCTGAAATAGTATTTTAGCTCAGGAGTACATTTAGTATGTCTTTTCAAACCTTCTTGGTAGATTTGCTCTACCAATTGTCTAGTTTCATTTCGCGTTGCAAGTATTGAGGCTGGATTTTTTTTTTTTTTTTTTTTTTGTTGCACAGTGTAATTGCCTATGCTTCACAAATTGGATCCACTTTGGAAAATAATTTGCAATATTTACATATGGTGGGGATTGCTTACTTGTTAGATATTGTGTATTTTTTGTTTAAAAAATATTTTTTACGCCGACAAAACACTTTAACTTTTAAACAATAAAACACGACAAAAAATTTTAAAATAAATAAAACAAAACACAGAATTTTAGAAAAACCCACCGAAAATTGTGATTAAAATAAAAAAACGTAAACGAAATAAACCAATAGAGCCCCAATATATCCCTAACAAATATGTCTGCTTTTGTATGTAAATGCTGGTACTATTTTGTAGCGCAAACAAACATTTATAATTAGTTAACAACATAAGCCTACGGAGGTGCAAGATAAAAAGATATAATTACTATGTATATTCAAATGTGCTTGACAGAGCGTCTACGTAAATGTATTGGGTTAGCAAGAAAGTTTCTTAAAGTAACTGCTTTGGATCCAGTTATTTTTCCAGTTAGCAGAAGACCAGAAATTTTTATGTGCAGTTTTTAATACCTTCGACCGAAGAAAATTGTACCCCAGCCAAGTTATTTTAATGCCAGATAGAAAAAGATCTCAATTGTAAGTCAATTGAGGTAAAACTGCCCATCCGCCGTTTTCCTATTGAGATTTTCCCGGAACAGGATATTGAGGTCGGGAGTTGATGTTACGAAAAACTACATACATCCTGTTGCCTGTTGGACCTTAAAATATTTCCTAATCGCAATGTAAATTTTGCCATAATTTAACGTAAAAAGCCTTCCTCTTGGTATTGATTAATTATTATTTTCGATGTGCAATACATATCAGCATTTGAATGTAATGAATTTCTTCTTACATTAAAATGAAACCCTATTTTTTTAAACGAATTTATTAACACGGACTTTGATCAGATTTATCTTAAAATGATTGATGTCAAACTAGTGTACGTGTGATTGACGTAATATTTAAATTTGTTTGAGTATCCATCCAGCATCGATCGAGATCTGCTTTAGAGCCCTTAAATATACTCCGCAGTTTCCAAAAAATAATCATTTTCTTATAAGGCATATTTATTAATAAAAAAAGAAAGTATAGTCGGTCAAGCCCGACCATATGATACCCTACACCACAGTATTTAAAAACACATCATGCTTATGTGTCCATATAAATATGGATTTATCTATGTTTATAAACTTTATTAAAATCTGTTTGAAAGTTTGTGAGAGGCAGAAATTGCCCCCTACCTCCCCTTGTGTTCCTATTTTTGAAAAACTGTATAGTTTATATGTCCATATAAATATGGATCTATCTATGTTTTAAATTTCATTAAAATCGGTTTGATAGTTTCTGAGAGGAAGAAATTTCCCCCTATCTTCCCTCGTGGTCCTACGATTCGGCCCATTTTCAATAGACTTGGTCCTTGTGCCAATAAGAACCTATGTCCCAAATTTTATCAAATTATCTCCAAAATTGCTACCTGTACTTTGCGCACAAGGTTACATGGACAGCCAGCCAGCCGGACGGATATCGCTAGTTCGACTCAGAAAGTGATATTCTAAAATTTTTAAGGGGCTGTCGATATTAAAAACAAAGCAAAACAATTAAAAATTAAATATTATCAGCCATGTCACAGAGTACAATTCTATTCGGAATGATTCCGTTCGGAAATGAAGAAACCATATTTGTTTATTGATAGACAGTGTATTTTGAAAGTTTTTGGCCTTTCAGATACAGAAAAATCACATTCCATTCATGAAAACAAAAATGGTTTCATTCCGACTCTGTGACATGGCTAAATATATACATTAGGGTGGCAGCGAAATGTATGGAGCAATTTTTTTGTATTAATATTGATGTCTCCCGGGCGGAATATTGTGCCACATGTTCTAAGTCTGATGTGGAAAAAATTTCAGCCAAATCGGATAACTTAAACCCGTGCCCCTTTGAGATCAAAGTTCAAATGATAAAAAAAAAATTTCAATACAAGCAAAAAATTTTTTTTCGATTTTTTTTTTTTTATTTCTTAATATTAGTTAGCTTTATTAGCTTATGAACAACAAAAAATTTCATTTCGATCGGACAAGATTTTCAGTTTCAAAAGTGACTCTGAAAAAAAATTTTCAGGCTTGTTAGGAGCTTACTCTAAAAAATTTTAAAAATTTTTTTTTTTTAGTTTTGACTAGCATACATTAAAGATATTTTGTCGCTCTTAATAATAGGTTTTTTTAAACATTTTTTGTGACGTCGTAATTTTGTTTTTTAATAGGGCCAAAAACTGCATTTTTCCAGTTTTTTACCCCAATTTAAAACAAAAATGCGATGTCGAAAAAAAATTTTAAAAACCTGGTATTAAGAGCAACAAAAAATCTTTAATGTGTGCTTATCAAAACTAAAAAAAAAAATTTTTAGAGTAAGCCCCTAACAAGCTTAAAATTTTTTTTCGGATTCACTTTAGAAACTGAAAATCTTGTCCGATCGAAATGAGATTTTTTGTCGTTAATAAGCTAATAAAGCAAACTAATATTACCAAAAAAGAACGAAATTTTTTTTTTTTTGCTTGTATGGAAATTTTTTTTTTATCATCTGAACTTTGACCTCAAAGGGGCACGGGTTAAAGTTATGCGATTTGGCTGAAATTTTTTCCACATCAGTTTTAGACCATGTGGCACAATATTCCGCCCGGGAGATGTTGAAAATCCAAAGTTGAAATTTAGCTGCCACCCTAATATACATAGTAATTAATTCAGAGGTAAAGTACCCAAAGTTTTTTTAATTCCTTCTTGTGCATTAAAATATGTTCGAAGAAAACAAAAATTGTCGATGCTTTCATCCGAAAGCATCGTGCAGATTAATGCTGCTGCGGAAAACGCACGCTCAGAATCTACACTTGTAGGACGAACGGTCATAAGGAAATTATACACATTTTCCAAATATTTTCCTTTCATATTTTCGGAATCCTTCAAGTCAGAACTGAAAAAAAAAAAAATATTGTTTTCATTCTTTACTTAATACTAACAACAAAAATTTTTGTTATGTTGCTTTAAGTAGATTACTAAAAACTATTTCATTGTACTTTTTTGTCTTTACTAAATAAAAATTAAACAAAATTTATATCATGGCGACTTTTTTCCATTTTTGGCGAATTTAATCGGAATTCGAAACGAATAAGCAAGTCTATGGCGATTTTTGACATTGAGTTTAGCGAAAAATATCAAAATTTCACTAGTACTTAAGGTACGGTCACATATGGCAAACATTTGACGAAAAGGACGAAACCACTACGTTTGCTCATTACACTACGTGACAAAATTTCAACAAAGTCGTGCCCAAATGAATCTGATAGCTAATCTTTATATAGAATCCGAATATGAAGTCAGAATTGTCAAAAGTAGAAAAGTTTTTGAGATATTCCAAAATAACTGTTATCTGTGTTTTTAAAAAAGATGATGAGACTGAAATGCAAATATCTTCAAAAATTTTAAACGCATTATGTATTTCCGGCTTATGACCCATTTATGGGTCGTTTGTGAAGATGAGTCAATAAATAGCAGAGTTATAGTGGACAAAATTTCAAACTTCATTATAATTTGATGATTTTTTGCAATTTTGGTCTTTTCAAGTTATTTTTTTAAATAAAAATTAGGTGTCACATTCATTTGGTCAAAAAACTGTCACGTAGTGTTATTAGTGTAATTAAACTTGTATTCTATATTACAAAATAGATTAATAATGCTGTAAAAGGCTACTTTTACATAATTTTTAATAAATGTCAATACATATTTTAACAAAATATATTTATTAGAATTAAAGAAAAAAAATTTGTCTGTGCAAAGTGCAAAACTAGAATTTCCAAATCTGCACACTGATGCAATTTCAAAGAAGAATTTTAAAAACTAGAAAAAAAATCCCGGTATTCTCAATGCGGTATTTTGGTATTCGATTTTAGCCGGTAATACCGGTATTTCGGTATCGGTAATACCGGTATTGGAATCCCTACTGACAGCCCTTATAATTGGAACCATTACCATATAATGGTTAAAGCAGTTCAAAAAATTTAGTATTATTAGTGAGAATAAAAAAGTGTTGCCAAGAAACTTTTATATTTATATATAAATTTATATACTGCCAACACATTTGAAACAAAAGCAAATATTTGAAAATTTGTTTTTGTTTTACGTGTAGTTGTGCGAAAAAAAGATTTCTTTAGCATTTAGTGAAATAGGCCGTCAATATTATTTTTAAACCTGGTAAATGAAAAATATTTCATTTAAAGTATCATTGATTTTATTTAAGATATAAATAAGTTAGAGTTTTTTTTCCCGGAGTTTTTCGATTCCCGGGAAATTCCCGCTTTCCCGGGATCCCGCTCCATACAAATAATACTAAGTAAATTTGTTTTTAGTTAATGAAAAAAACTTTTATAAACAAACGTAACGAAACTTGTTTACAAAGTAAGTAAAATAAATGCTTAAATACTACAAAAATTAATTGAAAATTTAAACCGGAACTTGAATAATAATTACCTTACGCTTTAATATGTAAATTCCTTATTATTATACTCTAGATTCAAGATGTTTATGTTATCTAAACATAACAATTTAATTCATAAAAACAATAACAATGAGGTTTCAAGATATGAGATCAAAAAGATAATTCATTAAATATTTTAATAAATATATTAACATTTTTTAACGGCTTAGGAAATAACTTTGTGCCACACTTAAAGCCTTTAGTGAGTCGTCAAAGAGTATATTTCTGATTTTATTAACTGTTGCATTACCATGTTTCCGAAAAAATCGTTCACTTTTTTTACCGAGGTTGGACACATAGTTAAAAGTGCACCGTTGTTGTATGCTTCTGATGTCAAGGTTGATGCCAAAAATAGCATCATCCAGACTACTTCTTACAAACCGTTTCTTTTCATTAGGCCCATCTGCAATCTTAAGGACAATGTGTTTTTGTATATATGACTATGTTGCAATGAAAGAGTGATATGTTTAGGTATCTCCTATTTTTAAGACATGTCCATGGACAATGAGAATTTACTGCCTGCATCTTATTTTGAATTTATGTTCTTTATCAACTCTTCACTTTACTTCACTTAATTCAACTGTTGCACTGCCCATTCTGCTTTTAATAGATTTATTGCAGCAGGAGAAATTGATTTACGTGTGTACCCACTTCTTGTAATTGATCTAATCGACAACCCATCCACAGATTCTAATTTTTAAAGAAAAGAAAACTAAATTTCTGAGTAAAAATAGCTGTTTTCTGAATCTATGAGCAATTTGTTATTTCCCGGGATCCCGCAAAAAAAATCCCGGGAAAACGGGAAATAAAATAATTAAAATTCCGGGACGGGAAATTCCGGGAAAAAACCCTAACATAAGTGCACATAAGTGTGAGATTAAAATTTAAAAATTTAATACATAAAATAATTTTAAGCACAATAAAACTGCACATGGTTTTGGGCCACCGTAATATGACTGACCTTATTGCAAGAAAAAATATTATGATATAAGAGATCATAATATTTCTACATTTTCTGCAATCATACTGAATAGGAACCATATTTCTGTGGTTTTCACGAATAATCGCGTAAGTCGGTTTTTACCGAAATTGAGATAATGATGTCAAAGTGCTACATTTTGCATTAGGTTTTTATAAGTATTAAGCTTTTTAGAATATAATGTAGTATTATTAATTTTTTTCTGCTAAAAACAACTTAAGTTAACTGTTTAATAAAATATTTTGCTATTATAATGATTTATGTCGACATACATCGCCAAAAACTGTAAAATTGCTGAATATGTTTCCAAATAAAAAGCATATGTGATGTTATGTTGTTATTAGCGCAAAAAATATGAAAGTATTTTTTGAAAATTTTTCTATTAATAACAACTTATATGTACATATGCGTTTATTGTTGACTTCTTTAGTTGCAACAACAGCAGATGAGCGGTTGTTTGTAATTTTAAGTCCATACGTTGTGCTATAAGTATCAAAAACTCTGAATATGTCGCCAACTTGTGTGCTAAAAATAACAACGTAAGTCGTCATGTGTGATTAAAATGATAACATTTATTTTCACAAAAAAGAACTTATGTGGAGATATGATGTTATATTGCACACACTTAATGAGTCAATCAAACATATGGGGGATTTCATGTCAAGTGACCCAATTTTGAAATCGATGTCTTCCGATTTGGATGAAATTTGCACCAAGGTTAGTCCTATTGGATAGTAGTTTAGACACAAATTTTCAACAAGATCGGTCTAAAAGTTTCTGAGTTAGTGGGGGTCAAATTTTGACATTTTGGCCATACAGGTGTTCTTTCTTATCCATGTAACTTATTACCTATTGGTGTTAGCAAAATTTGTCCCAAGTAGCTTCGATAGCTATTTGATCCATCTTTTGAAAAAAATTTTTTTTGTTTTTTTTAAAAATTTTTGTTATTTTTTTTTTTTAAATTTAAAACTTTTTTTTATTTTTTTTTTTAGCGGGTATGTTTTTTTTTTTTTTTTTTTTGTTAAAAAGAAAGCTTATGTCTTTTCCTTTAAGGTAGTTTTGGTCTCTTTTTGGGATGCGAGCGGCTTATGTATAAAAAAAAATAATTTCTAACTCTAGACAAGGGTTTTTCAATTTTTAGCATATGCAGTGTTCTTTCTCATCCATTTAACTTATTACCTATTAGTGTTAGCAGAATTTGTCCCAAGTAGCTTCGATAGCTATTTGATCAATATTCTGAAAATTTTTTTTTTTGTTTTTTTAAAACTTTTTTTTTTTAATTTTAAATTTTTTTTTTAAATGTAAAATTTTTTTTTTTATATTTTTTTTTATCCGGAATGTTTTTTTTTTTTTTTTTTTTGTTCAAAAGAAAGCTTATGTCTTTTCCTTTAAGGTAGTTTTGGTCGCTTTTTGGGATGCGAGTGGCTTATGTATAAAAAAAATTATTTCTAACTCTAGACGAGGGTTTTTAAATTTTTAGCATATGCACTATTTTGAATTTTTTCCTATTTGTGTTTAAGTGTTTCTAAAGCCTTAAAAATAAAACGTTTGCAAAGAAACTAGACAAATTAACCTTTCCGACGGTATGTTACAAACCCAATTACTATTTTATACCTTCGATACTATAATGCCCACAATATGGTAATCCCAGGAATAAAATCACTTTTTTCTGTAGAAATGTTGACAAATAATTCTTTTTTTAATTTTTCCTACATAAATTTTATTAAATTATTTATCTTTATCTTTTTATTATTATTATTAGAAATTATTATTATTATAATTATATATTAATTTAATTATTATTACAAATTAATAAAAAGAATTTAATTTGTCAACATTTCTACAGAAAAAAAGTGATTTTATTCCTGGGATTAACATATTGTGGGCATTATAGTATCGAAGGTATAAAATAGTAATTGGGTTTGTAACATACCGTCGGAAAGGTTAATTTGTCTAGTTTCTTTGCAAACGTTTTATTTTTAAGGCTTTAGAAACACTTAAACACAAATAGGAAAAAATTCAAAATAGTGCATATGCTAAAAATTTAAAAACCCTCGTCTAGAGTTAGAAATAATTTTTTTTATACATAAGCCACTCGCATCCCAAAAAGCGACCAAAACTACCTTAAAGGGTAAGACAAAAGCTTTCTTTTGAACAAAAAAAAAAAAAAAAAAAAAACATTCCGGATAAAAAAAAATATAAAAAAAAAAATTTTACATTTAAAAAAAAAATTTAAAATTAAAAAAAAAAAGTTTTAAAAAAACAAAAAAAAAAATTTTCAGAATATTGATCAAATAGCTATCGAAGCTACTTGGGACAAATTCTGCTAACACTAATAGGTAATAAGTTAAATGGATGAGAAAGAACACTGCATATGCTAAAAATTGAAAAACCCTTGTCTAGAGTTAGAAATTATTTTTTTTTATACATAAGCCACTCGCATCCCAAAAAGCGACCAAAACTACCTTAAAGGAAAAGACATAAGCTTTCTTTTGAACAAAAAAAAAAAAAAAAAAAACATTCCGGATAAAAAAAAATATAAAAAAAAAAATTTTACATTTAAAAAAAAAATTTAAAATTAAAAAAAAAAAGTTTTAAAAAAACAAAAAAAAAAATTTTCAGAATATTGATCAAATAGCTATCGAAGCTACTTGGGACAAATTCTGCTAACACTAATAGGTAATAAGTTAAATGGATGAGAAAGAACACTGCATATGCTAAAAATTGAAAAACCCTTGTCTAGAGTTAGAAATTATTTTTTTTTATACATAAGCCGCTCGCATCCCAAAAAGAGACCAAAACTACCTTAAAGGAAAAGACATAAGCTTTCTTTTTAACAAAAAAAAAAAAAAAAAAAACATACCCGCTAAAAAAAAAAATAAAAAAAAGTTTTAAATTTAAAAAAAAAAAATAAAAAAAATTTTTAAAAAAAACAAAAAAAATTTTTCTCAAAAGATGGATCAAATAGCTATCGAAGCTACTTGGGACAAATTTTGCTAACACCAATAGGTAATAAGTTACATGGATAAGAAAGAACACCTGTATGGCCAAAATGTCAAAATTGGACCCCCACTAACTCAGAAACTTTTAGACCGATCTTGTTGAAAATTTGTGTCTAAACTACTATCCAATAGGACTAACCTTGGTGCAAATTTCATCCAAATCGGAAGACATCGATTTCAAAATTGGGTCACTTGACATGAAATCCCCCATATGCATTTTTAATCCTTTTACAGATTGTGATCCTGTGAGGATTTTTTCATGAAAACTATGTATAATACGTAGAAAGTCACTGTTAAGAGGATAGTAAAGAAAAAAGTTTAAAAAAGCATCTACAGGAGTTGAAATTTAGCTGCCACCCTAATATACATAGTAATTAATTCAGAGGTAAAGTACCCAAAGTTTTTTTAATTCCTTCTTGTGCATTAAAATATGTTCGAAGAAAACAAAAATTGTCGATGCTTTCATCCGAAAGCATCGTGCAGATTAATGCTGCTGCGGAAAACGCACGCTCAGAATCTACACTTGTAGGACGAACGGTCATAAGGAAATTATACACATTTTCCAAATATTTTCCTTTCATATTTTCGGAATCCTTCAAGTCAGAACTGAAAAAAAAAAAAATATTGTTTTCATTCTTTACTTAATACTAACAACAAAAATTTTTGTTATGTTGCTTTAAGTAGATTACTAAAAACTATTTCATTGTACTTTTTTGTCTTTACTAAATAAAAATTAAACAAAATTTATATCATGGCGACTTTTTTCCATTTTTGGCGAATTTAATCGGAATTCGAAACGAATAAGCAAGTCTATGGCGATTTTTGACATTGAGTTTAGCGAAAAATATCAAAATTTCACTAGTACTTAAGGTACGGTCACATATGGCAAACATTTGACGAAAAGGACGAAACCACTACGTTTGCTCATTACACTACGTGACAAAATTTCAACAAAGTCGTGCCCAAATGAATCTGATAGCTAATCTTTATATAGAATCCGAATATGAAGTCAGAATTGTCAAAAGTAGAAAAGTTTTTGAGATATTCCAAAATAACTGTTATCTGTGTTTTTAAAAAAGATGATGAGACTGAAATGCAAATATCTTCAAAAATTTTAAACGCATTATGTATTTCCGGCTTATGACCCATTTATGGGTCGTTTGTGAAGATGAGTCAATAAATAGCAGAGTTATAGTGGACAAAATTTCAAACTTCATTATAATTTGATGATTTTTTGCAATTTTGGTCTTTTCAAGTTATTTTTTTAAATAAAAATTAGGTGTCACATTCATTTGGTCAAAAAACTGTCACGTAGTGTTATTAGTGTAATTAAACTTGTATTCTATATTACAAAATAGATTAATAATGCTGTAAAAGGCTACTTTTACATAATTTTTAATAAATGTCAATACATATTTTAACAAAATATATTTATTAGAATTAAAGAAAAAAAATTTGTCTGTGCAAAGTGCAAAACTAGAATTTCCAAATCTGCACACTGATGCAATTTCAAAGAAGAATTTTAAAAACTAGAAAAAAAATCCCGGTATTCTCAATGCGGTATTTTGGTATTCGATTTTAGCCGGTAATACCGGTATTTCGGTATCGGTAATACCGGTATTGGAATCCCTACTGACAGCCCTTATAATTGGAACCATTACCATATAATGGTTAAAGCAGTTCAAAAAATTTAGTATTATTAGTGAGAATAAAAAAGTGTTGCCAAGAAACTTTTATATTTATATATAAATTTATATACTGCCAACACATTTGAAACAAAAGCAAATATTTGAAAATTTGTTTTTGTTTTACGTGTAGTTGTGCGAAAAAAAGATTTCTTTAGCATTTAGTGAAATAGGCCGTCAATATTATTTTTAAACCTGGTAAATGAAAAATATTTCATTTAAAGTATCATTGATTTTATTTAAGATATAAATAAGTTAGAGTTTTTTTTCCCGGAGTTTTTCGATTCCCGGGAAATTCCCGCTTTCCCGGGATCCCGCTCCATACAAATAATACTAAGTAAATTTGTTTTTAGTTAATGAAAAAAACTTTTATAAACAAACGTAACGAAACTTGTTTACAAAGTAAGTAAAATAAATGCTTAAATACTACAAAAATTAATTGAAAATTTAAACCGGAACTTGAATAATAATTACCTTACGCTTTAATATGTAAATTCCTTATTATTATACTCTAGATTCAAGATGTTTATGTTATCTAAACATAACAATTTAATTCATAAAAACAATAACAATGAGGTATCAAGATATGAGGTCAAAAAATAATTCATTAAATATTTTAATAAATATATTAACATTTTTTAACGTCTTAGGAAATAACTTTGAGTCACACTTAAAGCCTTTAGTGAGTCGTCAAAGAGTATATTTCTGATTTTATTAACTGTTTTATTACCATGTTTCCGAAAGAATTCGTTCACTTTTTTACCGAGGTTGGACACATAGTTAAAAGTGCACCGTTGTTGTATGCTTCTGATGTCAAGGTTGATGCCAAAAATAGCATCATCCAGACTACTTCTTACAAACCGTTTCTTTTCATTAGGCCCATCTGCAATCTTAAGGACAATGTGTTTTTGTATATATGACTATGTTGCAATGAAAGAGTGATATGTTTAGGTATCTCCTATTTTTAAGACATGTCCATGGACAATGAGAATTTACTGCCTGCATCTTATTTTGAATTTATGTTCTTTATCAACTCTTCACTTTACTTCACTTAATTCAACTGTTGCACTGCCCATTCTGCTTTTAATAGATTTATTGCAGCAGGAGAAATTGATTTACGTATGTACTCACTTCTTGTAATTGATCTAATCGACAACCCATCCACAGATTCTAATTTTTAAAGAAAAGAAAACTAAATTTCAGAGTAAAAATAGCTGTTTTCTGAATCTATGAGCAATTTGTTATCCCGCAAAAAAAAATCCCGGGAAAACGGGAAATAAAATAATTGAAATTCCCGGGAACTCCCGGGACGGGAAATCCCGGGAAAAAACCCTAACATAAGTGCACATAAGTGTGAGATTAAAATTTAAAAATTTAATACATAAAATAATTTTAAGCACAATAAAACTGCACATGGTTTTGGGCCACCGTAATATGACTGACCTTATTGCAAGAAAAAATATTATGATTTAAGAGATCATAATATTTCTACATTTTCTGCAATCATACTGAATAGGAACCATATTTTTTCTCGATTAAGTTTAACTTTATTTGTTCGCTTTAAAAAAAATTTTGTAAAAATTTATAGAATTTAGTTATCACACACCTAATATTCTCCACGGATGGAGTGAGCGTTGGTTGTTTAAGCAGACAGAAATCATTCTTTTTTTTTTTTTTTTTTTGTTGGTTTGGTTATGGGTTCGTTGGGTTTGTTATACTCTTGGCTAAATATTTTCATTTCAAGGAAGTTACTGGTACTGAGTTAAGTCGAAATTAATAAGCTGTGTGTGTGTGTTGCGTTGGATAATTTTAACGCAAAGATTCATTTTTATAACAAAACAAATATGTTGCACACATTATTTATTCCACTTGACATTAAACGATTCGCACATAAATTCTCAACTTTAGGCTTAAAACAAACAAAGTAAATCTGAATGAATTCTGCTCTGCATACAGAGACACAGATATTCGAACATTAACATTAATTGGAACACGCAAAAACCACTTTGGTTAGATGACTAAGATCACACAAGTCAGAGACGATATACAAAAGTGTAGCAAAGCAGAAAAAAAAGAAAGTTAAATTTATATGTCCGTCTTTCTGTCTGTCTTGATGGCAAATAAGTAGTAAAAATATTATTGGCCAATTTTTATTCTGGATTAGTTTGATGATTACAAGGAAGTTAACAGTTACAAAAGAAAATAACAAAAAGGTTAAAATGATTAAGAAAAAGTATATTATGAAAAATAAAATTTATTCGTATCTGTAGCTAGATATAATGTTTTGATAGTAAAACTTACTGGCGGCATTACTCATTTAGAACTTTGCTTGCACTAAGAAGGAAATGAACGCTTATATAAGGAGTAGTACTCTACTTTTCTTAAAACGCAATTACTGTGTAAATGGCAAACGTATTTATGCATGAACATAAATTAAAGAAAAACTGCCTTAAAAAAGTAAAAAGTGCCCATTAAGCTTGCCGTGGAATACAAATGAGGATTTTAGTATTTGTGGATATATTAAGAAATAAATAAAAGTGCTATTTTTAGCTGTGCCAAATCTTACATACCCTTCACCACAGCATTAAAAATCGTACCAAAACCTCAAGCTCGAGAGTACACTTGTATTCTTAAGACGACTATTATACTAAGTTTATTACAGATGATAGTGACAAAATATAGTTTATAGATTATTAGACTTAAAAACGTAAAGCTGTCTGGGTTAAAAAAAAAAGGTACAAGCCATTTGATGACCGATCTAGCTGAATTTCAATAGCAAACTATTCCGGACTATGCGTGAAAACCCCTTTTCAACATACAGCAGACATACAGCAGACAGATATCGTTAAATTAACTTCTCTTTTCATGCAAAACCCTGGACAAACAAATTACGACGAGTGGTGAAGGGTATTTTTATAATGCAAATCCATTTACTGAACTGTGTTAAAGATGATTATAAGTGGTTTTTGACTTTCGATTTCGAACGAAAATTCCGGAACGAAAATTCCGGCATACCTGTATACCAAATGTATCAAATAGAGAAAAAGTACCAATTTTCTCCCATTTTACCCCTTTATTTTAATCTGGGCCTTATGCTTTCTCTGTACTAAATTTATCGAAAAGAGAAAAAGTACCAAGGGTATATGAGTACCAAAAATTCAAACTTTAAAAGAGTACAAACTGTACCAGCTTTTCCTGATTTTAGGCCCCCAGAAAGTACACCTGTATGTTAAAGAGGCTTTTATCTGCACGTAAACCAAATTTATCAAGAAGAGAAAAAACTAAATTTATGTCATTTTTATCCCTTAAAAAGTATCCTACTTTAAAGTGGATGACATACAATCTGTTTACCAAATTTATCAAAAAAAATTCTAAACGTAAATGAGTACCAAAAGTAACAGCAAACGTAAAAGAGCACCAAAAGTACCAATTTTTTCTCCTATTAGGCCCCCATTAAGTACACTGTATATTAATGTTGGCTATAATCTGTATGTATACCAAATTTAATAATATGAGAAAAAGTACCAATATTGTTCCATTTTAACAACTTAAAAATAAACTCACTGTTTATTGTTGATGTTTTGCGGTGTTGCCTATTTAGCCATTTAGTGGCTAGATTTAGTCATTTGGTCACCAAGTTTTGGCAAAACTCGTGTTTTGTTTAAGTTTTGATATTGTAACAAGTAAGACCAAGGTATATTTATAGGAGGTAGCCGCGAGATTACAACAATTGTACAATAAAACAAACAACAGGCTTTTTATTGGTGTTATGTGATACGAACTGTCAAACAGAAAAGGGGTTGATAAAAGACAAAACAAGCAAATAAAAAATAAACAGCTGGCTTTCCGAGACTAGCTGCTTTCATACATTGAGTGCCCCGGTAGGCTAGCTGGTAGCTGGTAGGGAATTAAAAAAAACATTTCAAAAGTTTCTCGACGCGAGAGTTTCAAAACATGGGCACTGTTTTCCGAATTTATCAAAAAGTGAAAGAGTATTAATTTTTTCCCTATTTACCTCTTAAAAAATACCCTATATTTAAAACTGAGCCATATACTAGCCGTCTACCGGATTTCATCAAAATTTATTAAGCAATTTTTGCGTGACTGCGCCACATACATACAATTTCTCAAACTAACAAACTCACAAGTTCGCAAACATACAAACTTTCACATTAAAGCTTTTTTTTATTATTAGCAGGATTAAACCGTTTTTAAGAAAATCTTAGTGAGAGCATAAAGACATAGCATAGACTTCTGTCAAAAAAAGTTAAACTAATAAGGGAAATCACGATAGGTAGTGCAAAGTGTGCAAACGATGCAAATGCGTGCAAAAATACACACATTTGCACAACACAACAACAAAATGTACGTATTTCCAATTTGCTCTTTTTACTTCGTTTGCACTAAAAAAAACATGAGCAAAATTAGTAGTGCATATTTGCTCTGTTGCAAACAAATGTAAACAATAACGTTTGACATATTAATTTATTTTAATATGCTTGCGTATAATTGAAAACAAATGCATATTTTTTACAGTGCTGCCAGAAGTTTTTTGTGTTGCCAGAATAAATTTTTAGAAAAATTACACATTTGCACAAAAAATTAAAGTTGAATGCTCACAATCAATCATAATTTGCACAGCAAATTTACAAATTGCAAATTTGCACAATGACCATTGTGATTACCCTTAGTGTATTTTCACAGAAAAATTAAACTAGTGTATTTGCACAGAAAAGTTAAACTAGTGTATTTTCACAGAACAAGCTTAATGCAAAATATTTCGAAGTGTTTGCGCCAGAAAGTTGGTTAACTTTGAACTTTTTAACGCGTTGTGTATTTTTGACAAGTAATCAGCTGACAATAAAAAGAATAATTTAACAAATTTAGGAATCATGAAAGAAAAACTTATTAAATAACTTAAACAACTTACAATATTTATATAAAAAGAATAAATTCAATAAAATAAAAAAATCTTGATATACTTTCGAATCCGTTTTCAATATACAAATAAGTAAACAAATAAAAAACAGCTGACAGAAATGGCTTTTGTAATCCGCGTTGTGTAACTTCCAATTTTTAATGCGCTAAAGTTAATAAACTTCTACCTTAAGTATTCGCAAGTTAATTAAAATTTTTTTATGACGCGCGCAATCAATATTAATATTTTAAGTTAGCCACAAGTGAGGCAAAAGATTTAAGTCACGCGCACAACTCTAGTTCAAATATCATACGATTATAAAAAAAACTTAAGTTTGAAAGACCCTGCTTTTTAAAAATATTAATAACCAGCCACCTGCGAATAATTAATTAAAATTACACTTCATTTTTTTTCATTATCAAAAAAGAAATTTACCGCAAATTACATACCAGCAATATATTTGCTTTAATACCAACAATATATTTGCTTAAATACATTCTTTTAATTGCCAATGCCCAATGGCTGGATTAGAAAAAAAATTTAAAGCAATCTAAGGAGCTCATTAAAATTGCTAAAGTAATAATTATGATGCCTATATTTTTTCTTTGTTTTGCTTGCTAATTTGCGCAAATACATGTTGTTAAGAAGAGCAAGGCAATTTAAGAAACCGCCTTAACAACAAAACCGCTTCGATTGACTTGAAATTACCTCAATAGAAATGGTAATTCCACACTATTCCAGTTTTAAAGAGAATCATCGATACTCACTAAAGTCCTCGTCTATAGCATGAAACATTTGCTGCAGAAACGTTCTTCAATTCTCTTTTGAAACTGCTTTTTTGTCAATACAATGAAACTTTTGTTTTTTCGTTATTAAGTATTTTGCATCCCTTTTCTCTTTCTTCTTCTTCCTTTCAATAACAAACTCACAAAAATTGTTTGTACACGAATCAAAGTACACTCTTACCTTCGTCTTTACCCTTTAAAAATCAAACTCTAATGTTTTGCAGCGAATATTTCATAATATAGACGAGGACTAAACTAGTTTTTTTTTTTTGTACACGCAGAGAAAAAACATTTTTCAACATGGTCACCTCTAACAAAACAATTTTTAACGAAATTAATTTAACCATATTAGTGTTACCGGAAACCATATTATAGTTAAATTAGTCCTACATTAAGAAGTCACAACCCTCATATATACAGTAGTTTTCCGGTTTTAACGAACCAGTACTTTGTCAGGCCTGTTCGCTAAACTGAAAAGTTCCTTAAATGCCATACTTATGTCTAGTACCCATATTGTAAATAAATAAATGACTAGAACTGTATTATTTATTGTTTATTTTGAAATATTGTTTGAGATCTGTATAATATCAGGTCTGTTCTGAAAATCACTTTAACTCAAATCACGTGATTTCAAATCACATGTGCCTTTTGAAATCACATGTGTGAAATCACGTGATTTTCAGAACAGACCCGTATATTAAAAAAAATAAAAAAGGTACAATTCATTACACAGGTACCATAAAACCTAAAATAATATTAATGCAAAATAGGTTCAAATTCATTTTCAATTTCCTTGAAAGTTTTACATCAAAAATTTGTAGAGTAATGCTTGTTTTTTTGCAACAAAAAAAAATTGTTTGGTGGCATCTTCCTGAAAATCTTTTAAAAGCAATAAAGTTGATAAATTAACATTATTTTGTTGAGCCCATTGAATACAATTTTCGAAGCTTTTGAAAGCACTTATGTGTTTTATTTGTTGCTCTTCATGGTCGATTTCGTCTACATCCTGGTTATCATCTTCAATCATTCACAGTTTTTAGTTTTTCTTTTTTAAAATGTCTCTTTCCTCTACTCATTTTATGCGTAACTGGGGCCTGGTTCTGGCAGTCATGATCGATTACTTTCTCAATTTGAAAGCAATTTAATATCTAATTATTTCAGTCAATACTCAACGAATCGGAATTATTTTTTCAGGTACATAAACAAAACCTTACATAGCGGTACCTTTTGCTACTGACTTTGTTTTTAGTTAGAAATTACTTCATATTATGCTTGTTTAAACTAAAATTTTGAATCTTATTTGTTCGCTAAATTGGGCGCAAAAAAATATTTTTTGTTCGCTATATAAGGTACTCAATGGAGCAAACTTGTGTGTTCGTTAAATGCGATGTTCGCAAAATCGAAGGTTCGTTAAACAGGAAACTACTGTATATACATCTATGTATATATGTTCCCATCGATCCTATAAGGAGCATAGGGCTTCTATAAATAAATCCCCAGGTTTACCCATTCCGGCAACTTCTACATCAATTTGCCTTCTCCACGTATGAGCTGGGCGTCCTCTTCTTTGACTTCCTTTCATTTCACCCTCATAATTACATGGTTATTTTTCGATCATTAGCATGTTGCTCTTGGAAAAGAGGAAAACACTATTGTTAATTTAAAACCAAACAATTATTAGAGATAAACAAATTATTGTCATGTTTAACCCTACTATGTTTGGAGGCAATTATAATATGGTTGTGGCTTCTTGATGGAGGAATAATTTAACCGTAATATGATTGCCGGTAACGATAATATGATTAAATTAACCACAATATGCTTAAACATTTGTGCTAATAATAGTTTTTTCTGCGTGTGGTATGCACAGCACAGCATTTATTTAGCATGTAGTTCATTGCTACAAAGATAATTTTCAGGAAATTGTTAAATGATAGATATTAAATAGAGGGTTAAAATCAGTGTTCGAAAATAAACACTAATAGTGTTTGCGTAGAAAATCATTAAAATAAATAACGTGTCCCTGTTAGTCATCTTTCGAACACATAAAAATACTGGTTTTATCAATCTCAACAAAAGATGAGAACATTTAATTCCGTTTGGTTTTTTTAAGTCTACAAACTTCATTGTGTTCGGTTCGGCTCATTAATGTTCGTCCCTTTTGACTGGTAATAAAAACCAAACATTTATTACAAAAACAAAATACACATAGGAAAGAAAGAATACAAAAAGGCAGCAAAATAATTTTGCGGTCGTTGCTAAAATTTTTTGTTTGTTTATTTTTTTATCTATGTAAAAAAAGAAACATTATAGAACATTAAAATATAATGTTTGTCTACAGTATCACTACAATTGTTCTGTTTTTTAACGAAGAACAGAACACTATATAATGTTCGGCTCTTTCTTGAAAATAGTTAAGAACGGTGGCTGTTGTGTTCGTCTACACAATCACTAAAAAAAATAGATATTGTTCTTGGATGTGTTAGCTTAATAATGTACTGTTTATTTTCGAACACTGGGTAAAATTGTTGCACTTAAGAAAACTCTTGCTTATTTGATTCGTCCATTTAATGTGTACACTCTTTTCTGTTTTTACGAAAGAATGAGGACCTCATAGTTATAAGTGGACAATATGGAGTCCCATTGTCGGTTAGTGCATACTCATATATGCATAGTTAAATTTGAATGCCACTATAACTTGTAAGGCATTTTAAGGGTAACCATCCGTCATTAATTTAACTCGGTCATTAAGCAAAATGGTGTAAATAACAAATGTTTTTTTTTCTTTAAAAATGTTGAATTTTGAGTCCAAAAAGGATCATATGCAGAAAGTTTTTGCATTATATCTCAATTAAGCAACTGGAGCATATGAATTGCTCATCGAAACTTATTCCGAATATGTTTAACATGTGCCTTAACGCAACAAAGTGGAGTAAAACATAACATAAAGCCAATATATCTTATCATGACAAAGCTCGATCATATGTTATATGAAAATAACTGGATTTGTTTTTGGCCTTTAAAAGTGAGTTATTTTAGAGATCAAAGAGCAAATGATAAGGATTTAAGCTCAGTTACTCACCCTTATCGTGGTTGGCGTAGGCGTATTTAGAGAAAAGTTTTTACATATACGCTGTCGTGATTAAAAAACTTAACTTAACTTAAAGTTTTTGCAACTAATACGCCAACCACGATAACCTATTTTGTAAAAGATTTGTAAACAGTGTCGTCTTTGTTGTCGTTTTTGCTAACCACAATACCAATTTTTAAAAACGCCTTATTTGCGCCACATAAATTCTAAACACGATTAGGGTGACTGACAGTGATTGAAAGTTATATTTTTTTTCTGTTAGGACCAGTACTCAGGGGATGACTCCTGCTAGTTTTGGAACTAGGAAAATAGGTTATGGGAAGGTGGATAGAGGGAGTAGTGCTTGTGAACATTCCACTTGAACGTTTGTTGTAAGTGAGAGGGAGGACTTCAGCAGTAAGGTTATTCCACATACGAACAGTCCGGCCAAAAAACGAATTCTCTCTGTAATGCGTTGTACGATTAACTTGCCAATTGATCACAAAAGGATGTGCTCTTGAGGAAAAATGTGTATTACGAGCAAACGTGCGGGTTTCGGGAACCAGATCCCTAATTTCCTCCTATTGTAGTATCGATAAAACAGGCAAATACAAACCACATCGCGACGGTGCTCAAGGGAGTCATTAGAATTGGATACTCTACCAATGAGAAACTTCGCCCTCTCTGGGAAGTACTATTTATGATTCTGTTACACACAATTAAGAATGGTTTAGGTTCAAACAAAGCCTTGGAGATGAAGGAATTGTGTTTAATCCCATGACCATTTTTTTTTAAATATGGAATTGTCTAGTTTCAATAATATGTACTGAAGATTATTGCTAATTATCGGGATTTTTACGACTAAAATTAAAGGTTTATTCTTTAAAAACAATCCTGTATGCCAGCTGTATACCAATTTTTTTTGAGCTTCATTACTTTTTATAAGTTTTGCTTCCTTGACCGCAAGTTTCTTTGATTGACAACACTGAATCAATCTGTATTTTCACTTTAAATATAGAACAATCCGGAATATATAAAAAATGGCGCATTGCTAAGTATATCTCCATCTCATAAAGATAAAAGGGCTAAGAGCTGCACTGGATGTGAAAAAATTTTTGTTGGAAGCATTTTTTATTTGAACGAAAGATCCCTGCGTTGAATCCATATCGAAACTTTAAAATTTCACTTTGAATAAAATCTCGAAGCTTGTTGCATCTCTTATATTTGAAATATGACTCCTGACGGTGATTACAATAATTCAAAGGAGAATAATAGCGTGCAAAAATGTTCGGGGCAAAAAAATTTCCCTTATCGCGAATACTTTCCTCTCGTAATTTTTCACTTTTCCCTTTTGATTTTCTTACTTTATTTTTTTGGGAAACAGAACATGTTTATAAGTCCCAATCCATATTATGAAACATTTGCTGCGAAACATATGAGTTTGTTGATGAAAGGGGAAAGACGAATGGAAAAGTGTAATTTGTTTCACGTACAAGCAGTTTTTGTAAGTTTGTTATTGAAAGAAAAAGAGAAGGAAAGAGAGTAAATGACGGAATACTGTAAAACAAAATTTTTATTTTATGGACATGAATGCAGTTTTAACAGAGAACTGAAGAAAGTTTTTGCAGCAAGTGTTTCATAATATGGATGAGTACTTAGTTCTTCTTATAATTCGAATATTAAAGTTTACAAAATTTATTTTAAGTGCAAGATCCGTTAATAAGGCGCAAACACAACCGGTCGGCTGCGTTTGGATTTTTAAAGCCTTCGAAAGACGTGGTGTCAGAATTTTGGAAATTATTTTACTGCAAAAAATTTTAAAGTGCAATAAACTAACGCGGCAATTAATTTATCTCTACAAAGCCAAATATTTTGTTACTGGTTTTTTTAACTTTTTTATAAAATATATATTTTTGATTTAAAAGATTTTGTTATTCGTGCTTAATTCCCAATTTTTATTCTTCATAAAAACACTGAAATTAATTGTTGATGGGATAAGCGTTTCCTATGCGCATTTCACTGGTTGCTTAGGCTAGATCGTCAGGAAACTTCATCCAAAGATTTTAGAGAAACTAAAGATATTAAACCAAATAAAACTGTTAAGCATATAAGAATTATAAGCAACAGTTCTACTTGTAACAATATCAAAGTTTAAACAAAAACACCAACAATAAACAGTGAGTTTATCTCTTTTTACATTCCTCATATTTTTGAACAAAAATTTCTTTGATTTTTAATACTTTTTCTTCTTTGTTTGCATTCACTAAGTTATCGTTTAGACTTGCAATTTTTGAGGGTGAGAAGATTGGGCAGGAGTACTCAGTTTCATGTACTTTGCAATTCTGTTTTGTTTTGTTATTCTGGCACTTTTTTACTTGAAATTGGCTGTAGGTGTATTTTTATGTATTTACAAAATATAAAAAAGGAGAAGAGGAAAGACAAGGTAAAAATACAACAATTGCAAGACTACAATTTCATAATCTGGACATAATCTGGAGATTTTTTAAAAATTGCAAGTCTGGACGATGACTAAGAACTGTTGGCGTGACAAATTTTTCACAAGAGATTCCCTTCAAGGGAAAGAAAAATTTCATGAGAACAAAAACTCCACTTGTTATTCACGATAGGGTTAATTAAAATGCCTACGTACTTAGGAGCAATAATATTTTTTGATTTCTAAGATGATATTTTTAAAACAGCCTTTTGGTTTTAAAGAAACAACTTGAAAACTTTCAAAATTAAATTAATCAAAATGCATCTGTTTATTTTTCTTACTGTATTTAAACCTAAAAATATTTAAAATCATAGAAAGAAAACTTTATTTCTATTATCTTTTGTAAAACAGCCTTATCATCCATCTGAAAATGTTTAGTTAAACTAAGACAAACAGGTAATAAAGAATGTAAACAACTGGTCTTTTGTAATTTTAATATACTACTCTCCGGAGAGTCATATATGGTCAGACTAGATTTAGAAACCAATATACATAAAATAAACCTTTCTTCTTAGATGAAATGTAAGCCCAGTATTAACAAGGCAACAACAAAAATAAAACATGAAATATGAATAAGACGAAAACTTAAAAAAAGTAAGAAGCAACAACCAACACAAATCAACACTCACCTCAGAGCGCAGGCGCAACACAGCTCAAACAAGAAAAGAAAAGTTTAAAAAAAATTAATAAAAAATACAACTTTAGTATATAAAAAAAAGTATAAGAGTCAGTAGTTAGTTTTTTGTTGTCATGACCATGGTCTTGTGTCTTTTGGGTAAAAGTTTAAGAAGTTGCAAGCAAGCTAAGCTTAAAGTCGCCAAGCCAACGGTACATTAAATGTAAGCTAGACGTTGGCAAAAGAAGACGTTAAGAAGAAACTAAACGGAAAAAAAATAATTAAAAATAAAAGTTTTTTCTTTGAAGTGTTAACAGAAAGTTTCCTGGTAGAGTTAAAAGAATGAAGTTGTGATAAAAATTAAAAAAAAAATTTTAATAATATTGTTTTTGATCAATCAGTTCTTAATATACCATTTATCCATAAGAAGTAAAAGTGTTAAATTTTAAACAAGTAAAAGAAAATAAAAGCAAAACGAGAAAAATAAAAATGTTTTATTTAAAACTATCGATAAGTGGTTTATTAATTATAACCTTTTATGGTTGGGTGTCGTGCAGTGCTGAAAATATTAATAAGCATTTAATACCACAACAAAATGATGATCAATTAAATGATACTCTACATGTGTTAGTGAACAATGTTACGAATGCGAGATCGGGTCGTACTTTACTGCCGCATTCTAGAAATTCCAAGTTTACTTTAAGACGTAGACAGCCGTTTAAAATTCATGCTCGGGCAGATCACTTCCCCATTCGTACTCAAATACGAAGGGTTCACAATGCTTTACCGAAAACTCAGCACAAGCCGCAAAACATCCGCTTTGGTTATGAGTCCTTGAAAAGTTCTAAGCATGTACCCTCCTCCAAAGGAGCCATTTCGGGATTTTTAAATAATGGCAAAAGTTCCCCTTATAGACCACAATTATCGGGAGGACATCCCAATGCCATTCATCTACCCGCATTATCACAACAATACATACATAACTTTAAAGCCTCTCCTGCATTTAATGGGCAAGTAGTAGTACATGCTGTACCACAAAAGCAACAGCCAACTAGCACACAACAACAGAATAATTCTTATCCTAAATATGAGAAACCACCACAGCAACCAGCTCCAGCTGCTGTGGCTCCACAATCGCAACAACAACAACAACAGCCGCAACAAAAACAACCAGCTTTGACCCAATACCCTGATTTTAAGCAATATCCTATTCCAGACCAGGAAAAAATGCAGCAACACAATAAACAACATGAAAAGTATTTGCAACAGCAAAAATTTCTTATACCCAAAAACCACCTGGCCTACTATCAGATGCCATACACCCAAAAGCAGCAGCAGCAGCAGCAACAACAGCAAGAATTACAAGCACAGCAACAACAAAATTATGGAGTTCAACAACCCCAACAATATTTGCAACAGCAACAACCTTCCATTCCCATACATGAGAGTGCACCAACCGGAAGCAATAACGTTGCCTTTCCGGCTGCCGCCTCTGTGCCACCAAAAATGTATTCTGTTTATGAAGAGAACGACATGGCGGAATTGCAAAATAATAATTATCAAACAGCTTCATATCAAGGACTGGACAAAGAAGCCCAAGAATATTTACGCTTTATGAATACGAATGAATATTTTTTGCCCAACAGAGATCCCAATTACAAACAGATAGATGAGCAGACCGATAAACGACAATACAATGTTCTTAAAGCCCAAGCAGAACAACATTTACACTCCTTACAGCAATCACAGGCACCCATTCCCTATCAACAATCATTGCCACAACAACAGCCACCATATCACCATGTTTACACACCTTCCTCCCTACAAAACACACAAAATTCAAAAAATCTTTATTACTCCGATACATCTGATACATCCGCGTACAATCAAGAATTGCCTGCGTCCAAACTCTTCTATCAACAAGATCCCTCTGCAGCAGCATCTGCCTCTTCGACTGTTGTGCGCACTAGTTATCAAGCCGGTTACAATCAAAATCAATATTCCTCTACACCCAGTACTATAACAATATCAACACAATCTCCCAATCTATACTCCCAGCTGAGGCATAATACCTTTAGCCAACATACACCAGGGCCTTTACGTTTTGAATTTACCGAAAGAGATGCTATGGTTGGAGGTGTTGCCTATACTCATGCCCCTCAAGCGCAATTAAGATATAATGCTTTAACAGCCAATAAAGTAACGCCCATTATTGCCAGCATCGAAAGTTCCACAGAGAGTTCGTTGAGGATACAAAACTACTTGAAAGGCAAACACACAGTTAAGCAAGTAAAGCAAGACGGCGACGATGATCCAGAGGATGGTGATGACATGCAAGAAGCAGGAACCGTAAGTTGATTTATAAATATTGGACATTTTGATAGTGCACAGTTTTTATAAAAAATTATATATTTGTTTTGCACTATTATACAAGTAAATTAGCTTAAGCATTTTTTTATTTTGTTAAAACTAAAAATTTTTGATAGCCATTAAAGTTTTATTACCAGGATATCACACGATTAAAAACTAGGTTTTTGGCTAACTTATTAAGTTATTATGCCAGGGTATCACCCAAATTTTTGAAGCTCAACCACAAGTCCTCGTTCGACTAAAACTTCGTATAGGAAGGCAAGAGCTTCTAGAATTCGCTTCAGAGTGTTTTGGCCTTCACCAGTAACGTCTGAGTTTTATATGGTTCTCCACCAGTCACGTTGAGTTATTTGTATTCCTCAACTAGACAAACGCGTTCAAACATTAAGGTTAAAAACGATTGCATATAGTTAATGCATAACAAACGCAAAAACTGCAACTCGATACAGTTATACGAAGCCAAGCGAAGAAACCAAAAACTGTCAGCAAATAACGACAATTTGTGTACAACTTTTCTCATTTTGAGTTGGTTTGACAGCGATTTAATGAATCAGAAATGAAATCAACAGTTTCTTTTGGCCAATGACAAATGAAGAAGTAGAAGAAATGGCAGTTTTTACATTTGGCTGCAGTTTCTTAAACGCTGACTAATACGAGGTCCCAACGCAAAACGCACTAAAAGCTTAATTTCCCTAAAAAAAATAACGACAACGAGCGCGAGCGCGAGCTGCTTCTCCACACAGAGCAGTTTTACGAGTGGCTTAAGCATTTAATTTGTAAAGTTTAAATTAACAGTCAATTATCGTAAGGAGTTGCCGGATAATTTTTTGAACTTCAACTATTCACACAGAGATGTAGCAAATTTCTTATTACTAAGTCTGGGTTTACACTATGAAAGTTTTCTTTTAGAAAGTCTGAATTTATGTGTGAGAGGGAAAGAGAGCATGCTATTCTTTTTTCTTTCTCACCAATAAACTCAGACTTTCTGAAAGAAAACTTTCGTAGTGTGAACCCAGACTAACCACAAATTCTTGCAAAACAAAATATGTACATTAGCGTGGCCGTTAGTTGTATGGAGAACTTTTTTTTTTTGATTTCTTATACTCTCCCCCTCCAAATCGGTTCAGTTTTATGTAAAAAAAAATACAAAAAAATTTCGTAGCGATAAGTTGTGTTTTAGGGAGGGCGTCCGCCCCTCAAAGTTTGCCATCAAGCCATTTATTCAAATGTAATTTGTTTGCGTATGACGTATGACCCCCTCTAACTCAGAAATTTTTTGACCAATCTTGTTGAAAATTTGTGTCTAAGCTACTATCTAACAGTACTAAAATTGGTGTAAATTTCATTTAAATCGAAAGACATCTATTTCAAAATTGGGTCACTTGACATTAAATCCCCCTTTTATATATATAAAACGTATATAAAATGTTTGGTATTTTGTTTTTATTTTCTTAATTATTTTCTAAAATATTGATTTTAGCAAAAAACTTTAAGGCTTATGTTGTTGACTAGAAGAGCTAAAATATTGCCATATATCATATTCTTGTAAAATGTTGTTTTTAGAAGATAGTCATACGCAAACATATTACATTTGAATAAATGGCTTGATGGCAAACTTTGAGGGACGGACGCCCCCCCTAAAACACAACTTATCGCTACGAAATTTTTTTGTATTTTTTTTTACATTAAACTGAACCGATTTAGGGGGGGGAGAATATAAGAAATCAAAATAAAAAAAATAACGGCCACCCTAATGTACATACGTATTACAAAAAAAAAAAAAAAATTATTTAAATATACCTTATAAAAATATTTCTTTGTTTGTGATCTTCGTACAAAATCAAAATACTGTACTAATCCAACTTAACATAAAGATGAGAACATTTCATTGCGCTCGGTTATTCGTTTAAAACCGCAAACTTCATTGTGTTCCGTTCAGCACATTAATGTTCGTTCGTTTCAGTTGTGCTCATCGCCTTTTTGGCTAGTAAACCGAACAAAAATTTTTTAACAAAAACAAAATGCATGAATTATTGATGGAGTACTATTTATACTCAGGAGCGTATTTTGTTGGTTTTGACTTAAGAGGAGGCTTAGATTTTAGTTGATACCAAACAGTTTTTCTTTAGAATCAAAATAAAAAAAAAATTGGAGGTAGGTTTAAGAGAATTTTTCTACCAAAAAAAAAATTAATACTCTCTGATAATTGTTTTTATTGATTAATATCAGGCGCGGATTTAGCTTCGCCGTTTGCGTGGAGAGGGGGGTTAATTTTTAGTAATTTTTAAAACAAAACAATATAATTTCGCTATTAGCACTTTATTGTAGAAAAAAAAATATAAAACAGGCAGAAATCGACAGTTAAATTCAGAATAAATTAAGTGTGAAGCTAATTTTATTAAATTTTAAATATGTACATTAAAGACAACGAAACAATTTAAATTATATTTAAGAATGAAGTAATTTCTAATATTTGTGTATAAATTAAAACGTGTTTTCGAAAATTCAAAAATTTCATGGCCACTTAGGGCCTATATTTTCGGAACCCGAGCTAACTTTTCAAAACCTTTTGGCTGATTTTCTCTATCAATAGTCTAGTTTCATTTCCCGTTGCAAGTATTAAATCTGATTTTTTTTTTTTTTTTTTTTTTTTTTTGTTGGCAGAAAAAAGTGAAAATCGAAAAATAAGAACTATTTCTGCCAAGAAAAAAAAATATAAAAATCAGAAAATAATAATTATTTCTGCCAAAAGAAATAAGAATAAAAAATAACAATTATTTTTCCTAAAAAAAAATAGAAATAAAAAATAGCAATTCAATAAAAATCGAGAAATATTTTGATTTTTATAATAAACTAGCTTTACCCGGTGCGCTTTGCTACACCCATTAAAAAAAAAATTAGTAAAACTACGTGTATTAATTGATAAAATTTTGACATTTTGTTTTAAATATTAGTTAAACGAGTCACTTTTGTGATCGCGTTCTAAAAACAGGCAGTAAGTTTTAAAAATATTTTTCATATAAAATTCAATACGAACGTTTGCATTCGAAATTGTTGAACAGGCAGTAAATTTTTTATATTTAGAAAGAACTTCTCAGAGTTTCGATTTCAAATAAAGTTATAAAGCATAATTTTTAAATGTTGGTTTTTAATTTTCGCACATCTCACTTAAAGATCGTTAATATAATTATTATTGTGGTTATTTTGTTGAACCATTTATGGTTTAAAATCCAAATTTTTAATATTTTTTAATTAAGCTTAAGTTCATTAAATTATTTCTATGAAGAAAGGAATTTTCAAACATGAAAATTAATTAAAATTGTTATTGATAATCTTTCATTTTTGACGGTGGCCGGGATTCGAACCGCGGCCGGCAGGTTACCATGACATGTTTCGATCGCAACCACTCGATCTCCTCAGATGGATTTGCCGTTTGACACTCGCAGCCATCGACGACTGCTGACTTCAATAGTCAAACATCAATCCTTAAACCAAATTGTATTTTAACCTTTGGTAGATCTAAGTTTGCTTTTTTGAATGATTATCAATTTTAAACGATTCTACATGTTCCTCCTTACTTCTGTTTTTTCGTACTTTCGTCAAGAATTTTTCTTAAAGTCCAAAGTATATTTTTTTTTTGTTTTTTCATTGAATTTTTTTGACTCGTTTGGTACGCGAACTTTTTGACAATGAAAGAATATTTTTAATGGTCAGTTTGGCTAGGGCATATAAAATTTGATATTTGCAAGAAAAATTAAATTGTCATAAGCCTACTGTAATCGGATTTCCCCCTACTAGTTGGTGTAGGGATTGTTTAAAGAATATTTCACCTTTTGATATAACAACCACCCGGGAAAATCAGGTCAGGTCCATTCCTAGGAATATTGTCTAGTGAAGCCTTGCTCTTATTTGAAGGGATACTTTTTGAGATAACGTAGTGGTTGTGGCTTAAACTTAAACCCGTAGGATGCGAATTGAATTTGCCAAATTTGGTCCAAATTTTGTCACTTTCGCATAATTTTTTAAAAACACTGGCAAAAAAAATATTAAAAATGCTGCATATAAACGGTAATCAAATGTCAAAATATGTAAAAAATTTGAAAATGTAAATAAAATAATGATTACACATTTGTGGAAAGAAAAAAATAAAAAGGTGCGAAAAACACTAAATTTGGTCCATTTTCTTTCGCATCGTAATAGAGAGTATCCCCCTGATTTTTCACACTTGTGGCAAAGTTCAGCCTGTGGAGAGTCCTAGGTGCTGTTACTATTCAACACTGGAGGTTCGATAGCTCCGGCACCTTAACAAGAGATAAGAGTATAATTTTTGTCGGATGTTACACTCGAATTTCGGCCAGTGTGTAAAAATAATTCAAGCACTCACAGGGGCATTTATAGTACATATATATAAATGCTACCCAGCGGGTAAATTCAGAAGATTCTTACATCAGGCCTTCTTAAAGGCATGCTTAAAATATTTTTTAATTTAATTACTATTCTTGTCTAACTGTTAAAGAAGGTCTTATAGACAGCCCCGGCTCTTACGTATTAAAGATAAGATACACATTCCACATTCGCTTCTATGAGAAGGGAGTAGAGAAGGAGCAGGGTTGCCGTTTGAAAAATTATTATCCGACCAAAACTGTCTGCAAAACCTACCAAAATCCTTTGAAACCGACCAAATTTTTGAAATATTTAAAAACAAGAAAATCGTCATAAAAAATACAATTTCATACAAATTGTTGTTGAAGTAGAAGTAGACTCAACTTTAAAAAAAACTTCTACTTCAGCAAGGTGAATTCAACTGCAGGTGGTGTCGGAACTACAACAATCCAAAAACAACAGAAACAACATAGGGTTTTTTGCATTACATTGTTAGTGCCATTAGCTCGAAATGGCAACCATTATTAGCAAAACACTAACAAATCAAAACAAATAAGCTCGAACTCAGATGCCGTTTCGACACCACCTGTAGTTAATTCGCCTTGTACTTCAGCAACAATTTGTATGAAATTGAAAATGACATTTATAATAATTTTATTTAGTTTTGAATGAAAATTTTAACAAAATGTTGTAAAAAATAATAATAAATGGATATTATTGTTGTTGGAAAAATTTGCAAACGGTTTCTTAATGCAAAGGTTGTGAGTTGTTGTGAGTTGTTAATGTATTTTGAACACCTGTGAAAATGTTGCTGCCTATTGTGAACGAAGCTTAGTACTTTTTGCATTGCTAAAGGCTAGTTTACACTATTATACTTTGTATTAATACATGTCAAAAACTCAAGTAGCATGTAAATGTCTGATAGTGTGAATGCATGTGTGATGAAAATTACAAGTTTTATGAAAAAAAAGTTTGACATCCCATACGACTTCATCGTTTTTTGAAAAATTTCTAAACAATAATACTTTTCATTGGATCAGGGTTGCATTTTATTTTATGTGTGAGTGTTTATACTTTGTGTGATGGTGTAAACAAAAACTGTCATGTTAAATTAGATTTTTTGACAGTCACTACAAAACTCATTAGATTTCTATCTCACAAAGTATTATGGAATACGTTAGAGTTGTGAGATAGAGTACACTAGCCTAAGGTAAGTTTAAGCTTACCAAAATTACCAGTCATGGCGTTAGCGCCGTTTGTTGCCAATCCGATCAAATTTCTGAAAGGAATATTGTTTGTTTATGAAAAACCTTTTAAAAAGAAAAATTAAACGGTATCTGACTTGGTAAGCTCAAATAAGGTTACAAAACTATTCTTTATAAAACTAACACCGTTAAAGTAACTTCCTACTAACGTAATTGGTAAAAAAAGATAAAAGATTTGCACTTGTTTGCTTTGCGACCAGTGTTCTTAATTTGTTAAAATAAATATATGCTGTACATTTCCTAAAACCGACCAAAATTATGATTGGCCTACCATCCGACCAAACCAAAAATATCGGACCAAATTAGGTCGGAAAATACCAAGTTCGGCATCCCTGATGAAAAAACAAAATAAAAACAAAAACAACTTGCTTTATTGTTTTCGCAAGAAAATCAAAAAATAAAGCAAGTTGCCAGTTCAGTTTTTTAGGTCGTGCACTTGCAGTTTATTATCAAAGTAATTTTTGGGAACACAAATTTTTTTTTAATTATGTAACTAGATTTTGGTTTGATGATCTGGCCTAAGCAACCAGTGAAATGCAATCAACAATAAATTTTAATGTTTTTATCAAGAATAAAAATTGGGAATTAAGCACGACAAATAAAATCTTGTAAATTAAAAAAAAAAAAAATTTATATTCCCAAAAATTACTTTGATATTTAATTAAAATATTTCCAAATTCGCATCACAATTAAATTGCATTTTTTTACTCACTTCAATTATGTTTTATTTCAGAATCTATATGGCCGCCAACCACTGGTCAGCAGTGATTCAAAACCATCTAGCACCACAGAGTCACCGCCTAGTGAACAAAAAGATACAGAAGAATATTGTGAGCGCATCTGTGCAATTGTTGAAGATGAAAATGAAGAAATTGTTTGTGGTTCGGATGGTTACATGTACACGAGTGAGGCACAAATGGAATGCTATGCGTCTTGTTTGCATATTGGTAAGTTGTGGATGTGGTATATAATTAAAATTAATTTGTAAATTTATTTTAAAGTTATTGGTTGATGCACAATTATATGGGGGAAAGTGAAAAAATTAATGTTTCTTTTTTTGTTTGTACTATTTCAGATGTAACGATACAAGGAAAGGGCTCTTGTTCCAAAAGATAAGCCATCCTGGGCATATTAATATTATTAACTCAATTAGTAAAATAATTTATTTATTTTTTAGTATAAGTATTACAAAAAAAAAAAAGAAAAACTGTTACATATTAAGGCATCATCCAAAATGAAAATAGCAAGAAAATAAATTACGACATTTCACGTTATTGGGAGTAAAATAAATATTTTCTCGTTGTCTTTATTCAGTATATAATTTAAGTTTTATGCTTTTGAAAAACACACCCCTGTAATATTTGGATATACTTACATATGTCGAAACCCTGGGACTATAGTGAATTTTTTTAAAAGTGTGACTTGCGCTGAATTTGAATTTGTACTCAAAATTTCTCCATCACATATTTTTTTTTTAATTTTTACATCGTTTGTGATTTTTTTATAATTTTGACTTCATTTTTGTATTTTTAAAGAGTTTTTTTAACTTTAAGCCAATAGACCTCGAAAATCTGATTTGATGTAAAAATTCTGAGTACCGATTCGGATGCAGAGCAACTCAAGCCCTTAGAATATTATATTCTGGTCTATGGGTTAAAAATTTGTTGACATGTGGAATTCTCTCCAATCATGAGTGCTTATTGTCTAATTGCTAATGTAGTGCAAATTCTTTTGTCCTTCCGCTTACGTTTTTTGCCGTCGAATTAAACTCACCCTTTTTATAATACCTCTCTTGTTAACATTTTGTCAGTTAAAGCAGAGTCTTCCATTGTAATGAAAACATTTAACGAAAATACAAGGTCTACTTTTAATTGCCTTTGAATTTAAAAATAACACGTGCGTAACTCAGGGGGCCAATTTACTACATTTAGAGCTATAACTGACTTACATTACAAGACAGTTCTGGATGTCCTTTATCTTATGGCGTAATTAGCCGCTGGTTCTTGCGGATCAAATCCCAACTTTGTCTCCGATTCCTTTACTACCGCAGTTGCAGGCGGAAATTCTGCCATTCGGTTGGCGGCGAATTGGCTTAGGTACTATAGTATATCGAACGATATACATATGCATATTTACGAACGGGAAAGCTGCAGTTACAGCTCGAGCGAGTGTTTTAAATCATTAAAGTTACCTGGGGAATGCCTTATATCTCTGAACGAGATTGCGAAACATTCGAGGGCAACGCAAACATAAATACCAGGGTATGGATCTGCTGACTTATCGACCAACGAAAGCAAGAAATAAAATACAGTGTTGTTTTGATATTATTGTACTTGTTGTAGTATTGCCACCACCGTTTATATGAATTCGCCTTGTTTCTTACTTTTTAATGATACCTGTGTGTGTGTGTGTTTTTAACGGCTAAAAAAAATATAATTTTAAACAGCGTCTTTGAGTTGAATTTGCCCTTTGCTGGTAAATGTAAAATATTTTATTAATACGATTTCTGTATGACGTGCTAAATTCCCAATTTTACATATTTGATAAATACACTGAAATTTATTGTTGAGGGAAAGCTAGCTTCTATGCGCATTTCACTGGTTGCTTAGGCCAGCTCATCAGGAAACCTTTTCCTAAGATTTTAGAAAAGCTAAAAATATTATACGAATAAAACCCTAAAGCGAATAAGAATTTTAAACACTCAAGGTCTTACTCGTAAGTAACAATATCAAAGCTCAAACAAAACACCAACAATAAACAGTGAGTTTATCTTTTCTTACATCCCTCTACAATTGGTTGGGTTCTTTCCGACTCGAATTGTAGTTATAAGTGGGTAAAAAGAAAAAACAAAATTAAAAAACAAATTGTTTCATTCTATTGTCTTCGTAAGAAAACAACAAAAAAACCAATTTGCCAATTCAGTTTTCTGCACGGGCACATGCGAGTATATTATCAAAGTTATTTACGGGAATACAAAATTTATCATTAATACGATTTCTGTATGACGTGCTAAATTCCCAATTTTACATATTTGATAAATACACTGAAATTTATTGTTGAGGGAAAGCTAGCTTCTATGCGCATTTCACTGGTTGCTTAGGCCAGCTCATCAGGAAACCTTTTCCTAAGATTTTAGAAAAGCTAAAAATATTATACGAATAAAACCCTAAAGCGAATAAGAATTTTAAACACTCAAGGTCTTACTCGTAAGTAACAATATCAAAGCTCAAACAAAACACCAACAATAAACAGTGAGTTTATCTTTTCTTACATCCCTCTACAATTGGTTGGGTTCTTTCCGACTCGAATTGTAGTTATAAGTGGGTAAAAAGAAAAAACAAAATTAAAAAACAAATTGTTTCATTCTATTGTCTTCGTAAGAAAACAACAAAAAAACCAATTTGCCAATTCAGTTTTCTGCACGGGCACATGCGAGTATATTATCAAAGTTATTTACGGGAATACAAAATTTATCATTAATACGATTTCTGTATGACGTGCTAAATTCCCAATTTTACATATTTGATAAATACACTGAAATTTATTGTTGAGGGAAAGCTAGCTTCTATGCGCATTTCACTGGTTGCTTAGGCCAGCTCATCAGGAAACCTTTTCCTAAGATTTTAGAAAAGCTAAAAATATTATACGAATAAAACCCTAAAGCGAATAAGAATTTTAAACACTCAAGGTCTTACTCGTAAGTAACAATATCAAAGCTCAAACAAAACACCAACAATAAACAGTGAGTTTATCTTTTCTTACATCCCTCTACAATTGGTTGGGTTCTTTCCGACTCGAATTGTAGTTATAAGTGGGTAAAAAGAAAAAACAAAATTAAAAAACAAATTGTTTCATTCTATTGTCTTCGTAAGAAAACAACAAAAAAACCAATTTGCCAATTCAGTTTTCTGCACGGGCACATGCGAGTATATTATCAAAGTTATTTACGGGAATACAAAATTTATCATTAATACGATTTCTGTATGACGTGCTAAATTCCCAATTTTACATATTTGATAAATACACTGAAATTTATTGTTGAGGGAAAGCTAGCTTCTATGCGCATTTCACTGGTTGCTTAGGCCAGCTCATCAGGAAACCTTTTCCTAAGATTTTAGAAAAGCTAAAAATATTATACGAATAAAACCCTAAAGCGAATAAGAATTTTAAACACTCAAGGTCTTACTCGTAAGTAACAATATCAAAGCTCAAACAAAACACCAACAATAAACAGTGAGTTTATCTTTTCTTACATCCCTCTACAATTGGTTGGGTTCTTTCCGACTCGAATTGTAGTTATAAGTGGGTAAAAAGAAAAAACAAAATTAAAAAACAAATTGTTTCATTCTATTGTCTTCGTAAGAAAACAACAAAAAAACCAATTTGCCAATTCAGTTTTCTGCACGGGCACATGCGAGTATATTATCAAAGTTATTTACGGGAATACAAAATTTATCATTAATACGATTTCTGTATGACGTGCTAAATTCCCAATTTTACATATTTGATAAATACACTGAAATTTATTGTTGAGGGAAAGCTAGCTTCTATGCGCATTTCACTGGTTGCTTAGGCCAGCTCATCAGGAAACCTTTTCCTAAGATTTTAGAAAAGCTAAAAATATTATACGAATAAAACCCTAAAGCGAATAAGAATTTTAAACACTCAAGGTCTTACTCGTAAGTAACAATATCAAAGCTCAAACAAAACACCAACAATAAACAGTGAGTTTATCTTTTCTTACATCCCTCTATTTTGTAAACTTTTTACAGCTTTAATTTGTTGAAAAGTAGTTAAGTAAAACTTCTAGACTACAATTTCCCTAAGTGCTAGGTATTTAAATATCGATTATATTTGAAAGATATAAACATTTTAGTTTTTAGGAAAAATGCCAACAATTAAGCCATCGACCAGAAGTATTTTAAGCAAATATGTGTCACAAAACAATGAAGTCTTTAAAACTGATGGACAAGTGCTTTTTTGTAAAATATGCGACAGATCAATATCTTTTGAAAAAAAGTTTCTTGTGGATCAACATCTAAAAAGTCAAAAGCAAAAACATGCACAAATTATTGGAAAGGCCTCTCAGGTATTAATATCTAGTAGATCGAATGAGGGAAAAATAAATTCGTTTAGCACTTTGCTGAAACTATTGTTGTTGTTCTGTAATATAAGTGTTTGTTTGTTGACCTGCTTAAAATATAATTTGATTACACACAAAAATAAATTATAGTACAAATTAAATTATAACGGCCTAATTTATAAAAAATAAAACAGGTTAATAAAGGGTTTATAAATCGGATTATCATACAAAATCTGTTTCATAAACCCTTTATTAACCTGTTTTTTTTTTATAAATAAGGCAGTAAATGTTTAGTGTTGTCGTGTTGTTAGTTTGCAGGGTGTGCTAACTTGTGTGTTAGTGTGCCAGCTTACAAGGTGTGCTAACTTACATTAAGAGGCGATTTGTTGCCAATGTAATTGTTGGTATTTTGGATGCAGACGAAGAACGAGGTAAACTAAAATTTCTTTTTAACGTGGCAGAATAAGAGACGCCAAATCATGCTACAATTGCTAGAGCCTTTAATGGCTCATTTGCAATATTAGGTGAAAACTTTAATAAAAATCAAATATTATTGTACGTGACTGATGCTGCACCATATATGATCAAATCTGCAAAATATTTAAACGTATTTTAACCCAAAATGATTCATGTCACTTGTATGTCACATGCAATACACAGAGTTGCAGAAGAAATTAGGAATCAATTTGATTACATCGATCTTTTAACTTCTTATGGGAAAAAAATATTTCTCAAATCAAGATCACGGGTAACATTTTTTAAAGAAATGTGTCCTGATCTAAGTCTTCCACCTCAACCTGTAATCACAAGGTGGGAAACGTGGTTGGAGGCTGTCGTTTATTATGCAAACTACTTTGATCAATTTAAAGATGTTGTGGGAGCTTTAAATGAAGAAGACGCTACAGCAATAAATAAAATTAAAAAAATTTAAATCTGCATTCAATGAAAGATCTACTGGTTTTTGTTAAAGCAAATTTGCGTTTCTCATTTAAACTATTGATAAGCTGCAACAATTTAATTCGCTGCACAGCCAAATTAAAATAATTGACAAAGCGATAATTAAAATTAATGCGGTTGAAGGCGAAATTAGAAAAAAAATTCAGAGCAAAATAGATACGGTTATTAAAAAGAATATTGAATTTCAAAAAATTAAACAAATAGCTGGTGTTTTTGCTTTAACACCTTGTGGTGATTCTGTAAAAGAAATGAATTCCATTTAAGAATTAGAATAATAATTAGAATAATGTTGAAAGGACTTTTTCAATGTACAAAAGCTTTCTAAGAACAAATAGATTGAACTTTACATTTGAAAATATAAAGCAAATGTTATTTTTACATGTAAATAAATAAGAAAAATTTCTATTTACATACATATCGTTACCTTAAAGACGAAATAACCTATCTGCAGTTTTCAAAAGTTTACAGGAGTGGGAAAAAACGTTATAAAATTGGAACTATTTACAATATTAAAACGAAAATTACTTATTTTGATTAAAATGAAACCAGAAATATATATCGGTTGAGAAAAGTTTGTTTTTCTAAACACAGCTTATGTTATGCCACTTAGATTATTTGGAATTGTAAAAATCTGAAACCAAATAACCCATCTGCAGTACTAATAAGTATGAATAAATAACAATTTCTTTATACATATGTATGAATAGTATATACATTAAATAATAACAGTTACAGTTTCTTTTACTGGTTTAAGCAAAAAAAGTACTTAATGTTTGTTTTAATTACACTATGCAACAAAATTAAACTTTTATCGTGATTTTTGATGATTTTTTTTAGTGCGTAACGGTCATCTAGGTACAAAAACTTTATCATTTGTAATATTACATGTTAAAAATTTTGCACACATATGCGTCATGATATAGGGAATAAAAATCCATAAAAAAACTCAATTTAGAAATTTTCAGATAGGTTATTAGGCGTTTTTAATGGCATATTTTAGGTACTTCACTTTTTTTAGTGCATGAAGTCCTTGTCCCTGCTAATTATAAACATACATATTTTCAAAGTAATTTATAGTTACTCCTAATAAAACCACATATTTGTACACATGTATTTATCTCTGTGGCTATTTTCACTGCCGGCTTAAAATTGTACGACATACAAAACTGATAAAGATTTTTAAAAACTAATCTATTTTGGAAATGAAACATTAGTTTATACAAAAACAAATCACAGCGAAAAAAGTGATAAGAGTTTTTTTATTTTGAAAAGTTTTAGTTAGTTTATTGTACTTTTATGAACAGAATTGTCATTAGAAGACTATAATTCAAGCCGAGAACAAACAAGAACATGAAATGGTTCTTAATTACTTTTGTAATATTAATTTTTAAATGTGTTAATAGTGAAGAAAATAAAGGTTTAATAGTGGAACTAAGCAATGGCAAACTGAAAGGAAGAGATAATGGCTACTACTACAGTTATGAGTCAATACCTTATGCCAAGGCCCCAGTAGCACAACTAAGATTTGAACCGCCTCAAGCTTATGACGATAAATGGGCAGATATATTTGATGCTACAAGGGTACCTGTGGAATGCATTCAATGGAATCAATTTAAAGAAGGTTCCATTAAACTGGAAGGCGTCGAAGATTGTCTATTTGTTAATGTTTATAAACCCAAAACTGGCAAAGAAAAATATCCTGTCTTGGCGTACATACATGGAGGAGCTTTTATGTTTGGTGCTGCTAATATTTATGGAGAAGATTACTTAATGAAAAGTGGGTATGTTATAATAGTGAAAATTTCTTATCGCTTGGGTCCATTGGGCTTTTTAAGTACAGAAGATGAGATTATAAGCGGTAATTATGGTTTAAAAGATCAACAAATGGCCCTTAAATGGATTAAGGAAAATATAGCAGACTTTGGAGGAGATCCTGAAAAGATTTTACCTTTTGGATTCTCAGCAGGAGGTGCCTCTACCCATTTACAAATGTTAAATCCATCTTTACAAAATATTGCCAAGGCTGTTGTATCATTAAGTGGTGTAGCTTTCAATCCCTGGGTTATAATTAAGAATCCTTATAGACGAGCCTTAAAGTTAGCCAAACTTTTGCAGTGTCCTAATGTGGAAAATACTCCAGCCATTAAGCATTGTCTTCAGCAAAAAACCCCAGAAGATATTGTGTCTAGTGTTAAGGAATTTTTAAATTTTGGCTATAATCCTTTCACAACTTTTGGACCGGTGATAGAACATAAAAATTCGAAACAAGCATTTATGACTGAACACCCCAGAAATATTATTCGATCAGGCAACTTTTCACATTTACCCTGGTTGGCTTCATATGCCGCTCAAGACGGTGGCTACAATGCAGCTGAATTGTTGCAAATAAATCCTAAAACAAACAGGCCATTTATAGAGGATTTCAATGATAAATGGTTAGAATTGGCCCCCCAAAATCTGTTTTTGGAAAATATAAGTAATGAACCCATAAAATATGCTCAACAATTAAAAGATAAGTATTTGGGAAATTCAAAGTTTTCTGAGGAAAACTATTTGAAAGTGCAAGAAATGTACACAGATGTTTTATTTAAAAATGGAGTACAAGAAGCTTTAAAACTGCACAGTGAACATAATAAAGCGCCTGTTTATGCTTATGTCTACGATAATCCTTCAGATTTTAGTTCGGCCCATGGCTTGGCGCAAAGAAATGACATAAAGTTTGGTAAGAACATACATATACAGATCACTTATTTGCTGCAACGTCGTCATAACTTAAAAAATTAAATATTGTGTATAAAATTCATATTTATATCTTTATCACTTTTCCCGTTTGAAGAAAATGTGTCATTCTTTTTCTAACTCGCGTGAGAAAATTAAAAACTTTCGAAAATGTTTTTAATTTCAGTTATGACGGACGTTGCAGATGAGCAGAATGAGCGATATAATTTGTAGCTAAAAAATATTTGCTTTCTATTTAAAACTTTTCCCATAACAGGCACTGTTCATTCAGATGATTTTAGTTTAATGATGAGTTTTCCCCTACGATCTTTAAGACTAGATGAGGAGATAATTTCACAAAACTTTATAAAAATGTTGGAGAGCTTTATTGCTCAGGGGTTTGTTACTAAATTAAATTAAACGTTTTATTTCTTTTTTTTATGTATTCAAAATGCTATTCTTATGATCTAATTTTTAGGGAACTTACCTTTGGCGACTGCAAGTTTTTAAATAATGCTGGTAATACGATGAAGTTGAACATGGTATTAATCACTAAATATCATTGTAAAAATATTGTTCAATAAATGCGTTTATTGAAAACAAAAAAGGATTATTAATAAACGAGATGAATCTGCAAAATAAAACTAAAAATCTATGTATTTTTTGTTTTAAGCTAAAATAAAACAAATAGATTATTTAAAATGTGTGTACTACACCTAACTATACAATAAATGAAATTAAAATAAAATCAATGATCCTGAACAGACTGGACTAATTTTAAAGAGATTTATTTTTTTTTCGTTTGTTTTTTTAAATTGTGCATGTATTGGTTTTGTGCTGTTTATGCGCGGTTGACCCCGTTTGAAACTTTACGACAGCAAAAAACAATTCCTTCACCCCGCTTGCCCACAAATTATCATTTTGCGCAAGCATAATTAGCCTAGTGTAGGCGCGCACAATACGCGTATTTGTCTACATTTTTCAAATCTGCTTTTTTAATAGAGTTGTCAGTTACACAGCGTTTACATTTGTCAGTACTGGCAAGACAGTAAGCATATACATATTAGTCGGCAAAACAATGCAAAAACAAAATAGCTGTAAAAGTGTTTATGTATTAGTGAAAAAGTTTGAATGAATTGCTACTGCTTGAAAGTACTGGCAAATGTAAACGCCATGTTATTAAACATATTAGTCCCCATTTACATTATACGATTTTTTCGTTGCGATTCTTACTTTATAGGCGAGAGTGTAGAGAGGAATTTAAAGGGGGTACACAAGCGAGTGTACTCTTCGATTCGTTTTGTTTGCTCATTCGTTCTCTCATCTGACGAAAAATGTATTTAAGTTCGGTGACGCAGAAAAAGTTGTAACGACAAAAATCGAACAATGTAAATGTCAGACCGACTTGAAAGAGGAAACGACAATAATCGCAACGACAAAAATCGTATAATGTATATGAGGACTTAAAAAAACGGGTTTCGAATAGTTGTAAAAACCGCATTTTTTAAGAAACCAGTTTTCGGTTATTTTGCAAAAACCCGGTTGGAATAACCGGTTTTTCTAATTTTGAATAAAAAGTTAGCAAAAAACGATTTTTATTTATTGAACAAAGAATTAACTACATATCGTCACCTTAAAGACGAAATAGCCTATTTGGAAAAACGTTATAAAATTGGAACTTTTTACAATATTGAAACGAAAATTACATATTTTGATTAAAATTAAACCGGAAATATATATGTATCGGTTGAGAAAATTTTGTTTTTCTAAACACAGCTTATGTTATGCCACTTAGCTTATTTGGAATTGCAAAAATCTGAAACCAAATAACCTATCAGCAGTAATAATTAGTATGAATAAATAACAATTTCTTTATACATATGTATGAATATTATATTCATTGAAAAATTAACAGTTATAGTTTTTTTTACTGGTTAAAACAAAAAAAAAGGACTTAATGTTTGTTTAAATTACACTATGCAGCAGAATTAACTTTTATTCCATTGGGTATGTCCCACGGTTAAGTATTAATGCTCATTGGTAAAGGCTAGATTACACTATTATACTTTGTATTAATACATGTCAAAAACTCAAGTAGTATGACAAAGTGTGATAGTGTGAATGCAATGTGTCACGAAAATGACAAGTATTATGAAAAAAGTTCGACATCCCATACGACTTCGTCGATTTTTGAAAAATTCCTAAACAATAATACATACTTTTCATTGGATCAGGGTTGCATTTTATTTCATGTGTGAGTGTTTATACTTTGTGTGATGGTGTGAACACAAACTGTCATGTTATGCTATGTTCACATTTGGCTTCTTAAACGCGTTTAAGCAGTTCGAACGTGATTAAGCTCTAATCACTTCAAAATCGAGATGATTACCCATACGTTGAAGTGATTTGTTAATCATTTCAAATTGACATGATTACAACTAAATCACTTCATAAATCACATAGAATCCACTGAACATAGCTCAAATGTAGAATCGCCAACATGATCGTGTACAACCGGCCACGATTTCTGCCTAATGTTTTTATTTTTTTCCTTAAATAAGTCATAAATTTTCATAATTTCATCATTAAAATGATTAAAATAATCTTCTGATAACTTTATAAACGTGTTTTTATCCATTTTAAATACTTTAAAGAAATATAAATTTGTTTGTTGTTTTCTTCCTAATCATCTGTCATCTTAATCATCTCAAATGTAATGTGAACGACTTTGATTAGCTAAATCAACATTTTGCTTAAACGCGTTTAAAAACTTAAGTGTGCACTTAGCATTAAATTAGATTTTTTGACAGTCACAACAAAACTCATTTTATTTCTATCTCACAAAGTATTATGGAATACGTAAGACTTGTGAGATAGTGTAATCTAGCCTTAACATTGTTTTCTACACAAAACGAAAGTAAGGCATTGGACAATACAACATTTTTGTTTTGATAGAAGCACCCATCTGAATATATTACAAAATGATGTACATTCGGCGCACTGAGCATTTCTTTTTTTAAATGATTTACTATTATTGTAGTGAAGGTAGAAGCGACTAGATATCCGTCAGTTTTCCGTAGTTTTCAGGTTTATGAGTTATAACACTATAGGTAAATTCTGAAGTTGTGGGCCTGAAGTTTCATTTTATAGTACGATTAGGGTTTTTTCCCGGGATTTCCCGTCCCGGGAATTCCCGGGAATTTCAATTATTTTATTTCCCGTTTTCCCGGGATTTTTCTTGCGGGATCCCGGGAAATAAAAAACTCCTCATAATTTCAGAAAATAGCTATTTATACCTTGAAATTTAGTTTTCTATTCTCTAAAAATTAGCATCTGTGGATGGGTTGTGGATTATATCAATTACAAGAAGTGAGTACATACGTAAATCAATGTCTCCTGATGCAATAAATCTACTAAAAGCAGAATGGGCAGTGCAACAGTTGATAATTATTATATTTAGTGAAGTGAAGAGTTAATAAAGTACATTAATTCAAAATAAGATGCAGGCAGTAAAGTTTCATTGCCCATGAACAAGTATAGGAGATACCTAAACATATCGCTCCTTTATTGCAACATAGTCATATCTACAAAAACATATGATCTTGGCGAAATGCGATTAAAGTTTTCAAAATGTACGACTTAAAATATATATTTTGCTATAACTTCGGTTCAGTTTGAGATATGACTATGATGCAATGAAGGAGCGATATGTTTATTAGGTGATAAGCACAAATTTTCAATTTCAATTTATGTTGGTTTTTATACCCGTGAAGTGCGGGGAAACCGAAATAAAATAACATTTTGGAAACTCGTGTAAGATACTACAACATACAACTTGATTACAAATGGACCTATTGAAATGAAAAGGTTTGTAAGAAGCAGTCCGGTTGATGCTTTTTTTGCATCAACCTTGACATACATTTGACTGATATAGACGTTGTTTATAAAAAAGAAAAAAATGCTTCTGATTGTGAACCCGAAGCATGCTACAACGGTGCACTTTTAACTATTTGCCCAACCTCGGTAAAAAATGAAAGAAATTTTTCGGAAACATGGTATTAGTAAATAAAATCAAGAATATACTTTTTGACGACTTACAAAGCGCTTTGAGTGTGTCAGAAAGTTATTTCCTAAGCCGTTAAAAAATGTTATAGAGCAATTCCATATGAAAACGATCAAAATTGGCAAATTTTTGGACGACCCCTCTCCGATTTTAAAATAAATAGTCTCAATCGATTGCCCAGCAAAAAATAATGTACCTACATATTTTTTTTTTTTTTTTATAGTGACTGGTTTAGTGGTGGTGTACACCACTGTCATGTGACAAAATTGAAGAATTCTTCATAAGGGACCTCATTGAAAGTTGTTTTAAAAAAAAACTACTAAAGCGATCGCAACGAGGCTTCTAATTTTTTGCAGACTTATAAAAAACGAAGCTACAAACAAAACAAGCCATAAATGATTAAAATCTGTTTGCAACTTTTGATTTTATTCACAAAAGTCGACCAATTTTTCATTAATTTAAGAATTTCCCTTAGGGGGCTCCCATACAAATATTGCGTTTTATGAAATTCTTAAATTAATTAAAATTTGTCGACTTTTGTGAATAAAATCAAAAGTCGACAAATTAGAAGCCTAGCTGCATTTTTTAATTTTGTATGAATTTTTAAAAAACAAAAATTTCGAAATTTTGATAAAAAAATTAATTTTTTTTTCAAAAAAAAATTATGTTTCAATAACGACTACTCATATTAGAAAAAGAGTTTTACTTTTCTGAAATGAAATTTTATTGCGGAATTTCAGTTTTTTAGTAATTTCAATAAACTAAACCGTTTTGGAGTTACGCGAATATATGTTGAGCAACCTCCTCCATTTTCGAAATAACGGTATATCTCGAAAACCAGAGCCAATCTGAAAAAACCGCGGGCACCACTGGATTCAGCGTCCCATAATAACAATTGTCCCCGAATTATGTTAAAACGCCATGTGCCCGCCTTGTCACGAAAAAAAAGTGTCAATTTCATGCACAGTGTAATTTTTAAAATGTATTTTTAACAAGGTGGTCTCTTAAATGCTCTTCTCCTGTCCAAACAAGGAGTCGGGGCCCATTTTTTTATTGCTGATTCTTAAAGCAAAAATTATGAGGAATCAAAAAAAAAAAATTAGCCGGAAAATTTAGGAGCTTCTGTGGAAAATCGGAAAATTTAATTTTCATGGAAAAATTTAAAGGTAAATTTCTAAGAAAAATTAGGAAAATTTTATTTTTCAATTAAAGCCTGATTCAATACCTTTCCAACGAGCTATCACTCGTTGCGATCGCTTCAGTTGTTTTTTTAAAACAACTTTCAATGAGGTCCCTTATGAATAATTCTTCAATTTTGTCACATGACAGTGGTGTACACCACCACTAAACCAGTCACTATAAAAAAAAAAAAAATGTAGGTACATTATTTTTTGCTGGGCAATCGATTGAGACTATTTATTTTAAAATCGGAGAGGGGTCGTCCAAAAGGTGATCGCTTTCATATGGAATTGCTCTATATATTTCTTTAAAATATTTTATCTATTTTATTAATTAACTTTTTGATCTCATATCTTGAGTACCTTAATTTTTATTTTGTTTTTATTGTTGTTTTATGAACTAAATTGTTTTGTTTATGTCATCTTTTTATCTTGTATCCAGAGCATAATAATACTGAATAAAAGCATAATAATAACGAATAAAGGCGTGATATAATAATAATTCAAGTTCCTATTTCAATCTTCAATTAATTTCCCAGTAAAAACTTCGCCTACAAAATAATGTGTTGAGTAATCAGAAAAACATAAGAGCAGTACTTACAATTCTACGGAAAAAACCAATGAACTTTACAAGGGATGTCCCAAAAAGAACGCATTCAAAAGCAAGTCATTATTTTTTACTTTAATACATCCAGAAAAAAGTAGTTATAGAAGCTGTTATAGATGTTGTTATAGAAGAAAGCTGCCAAATAATGAGTTAAAGAAGTATTGAACCATTTATTTTAGTTTCTTTGTAAACAAGTTCCCTTACGTTTTTTTATAAAAGTTTTTTTCATTTATTAATAACAAAATTTATTTTGTATTATTTATATGGAGCGGGATCCCGGGATCCCGGGAAATTTAAAAAAATTTCCCGCTTTCCCGGGAAACAAAAAGTCCGGGAAAAAAAAAACTCTAAGTACGATGCATTCGCTTTTAACTGTGGTATTAGTTTAACGGCTTGCACATCCATGCATAACAACGAAAATAAGTCCTCCTTAGCATTTTCAATCTCATTATTTTTTTTTTGATATATGTGATACACAGGTGTCACATATATCATTCCTAGGTTTAAAAATTGATTGATTGTTTAGTATTTATATAAATGAAAGTAAGTCTTTCTGTTAATTAAAAAAATTCCTTTTTTTATATATATGTTTTTTCATTTATTTAGTGATGTGTTCACAATGGCTTCTTCTTATTAACTAAATGCTCTTTTCCCTGCTTTCTTATCTTGTACCGGCAGTTGACTATTTACATTGTTCATTTCCCTATTCCTCTCTACAGTGTTGCCGCAATTGATTTTTCTTCAAGAAATCCATGAAATTAGTAAAAGATGCGGGTGAAATACCAATTTCTTTTTGCGATTCACAATCTTGGGAATAAACTTCATACATATTTGCATAAGATTTAAAATAAGTTTGACAATATATTTTTTGTGTGTACTGACGTCGGTAATGCGATTATAATTTCGGGACGCCTTCCAAACACTTATTTAAATAATTTAAACGAACCTCATACTCCTTGCCTTTTTATACCCTTCACCACAGGTGGAAAAGGGTATATATAAGTTTGTCATTCCGTTTGTAATTTCTACAATATTGATCTTAGACCCTATAAAGTATATATATTCTGGGTCCTTATGAGGAGAGAAGTTGATTTAACGATGTCCTTCTGTCCAGATCGGACAGACCACCTGTGGTGAAGGGTATAAAAAGAGTAATTTTTGGGATTTCAGTATTTTGATTATAACTCAGTCATTTTTTAGCCGATTCGACAGATTTATATACCGACGTGCTTAAGAAGAAATTTGCCAGTTAGTTGGGTTATAAATCTTGGACTCAGGAAGATCTTATGATTCCCGAAAGTGGGTATTTAAAAAAAAAAAATTATTTTGGTCATAACTGTTTCGTATCTGAACCGATTTTTCCGAGTTTTTCAGAAAATATCTACTAAAGATTTCCGATCTTTTGATATATAAGGACTTATGTGACATAAATGTAAAACAACCCAGCCGCTATCATGTTAAATCAACTTCTCTCCTCATAAGGACCCAGAATTTACACACTTTATAGGGTCTAAGATCAATATTGTAGAAATTACAAACGGAACGACAAACTTAGGGTAATTCTTTATGAATTAAGTTTTTCGGGCTGGCAGCACTGGTTGGTAATTGTGTCCAAACTACATCTGTGAAATTGACAAGTGTTCAGTATACTCTGCCATTTCATCATGGAGAAACTCACAAACGAGCAACGACTGCAAATCGTTGAAATTTGTTATCAAAATTCGTGCTCTGTGAGAAATGTTTTATGGAAAAATTGTGTTAAGCGGTGAGGCTTATTTCTGGCTAATTGGATACGTAAACAAGCAAAAAATAAAAATACAAGTACAATAAGGGATTTTTGGAAAAAATTAGAGGTAATCGTGGTTTATTGCTCATATCTCAGTTATTTTTGGACCGATCTGGCTAAATTTCAATTGCAAGAAATGGTGGACTATATGTGACATAAATGTAAAACAACTTAGCCGCCATCATGTCTGGAGTCTCCAAAAACACATACATATCAAACGTAAGACGGACAGGCGGACACCGTTAAATCAACTTCTCCCCTCATAAGGACCCAAAATATATATACTTTATAGGGTCTAAGATCAATATTGTAGATATTACATGTTATGTATCTCTGATTTAAGTAGGATGTGCCGCTTCACCACTAGCTCAATTTTTCTCTCAGGATGGATTCTTAACCCGCACATTCCAACTCTAGATCACAACAGCAAAACTAAACAACAAAAAAACTAAACAACATAACCATCGCCTAAAACCACCTAAATCAAATAGACACGACATACATGGGATAGATGCTTCATCCCTGTCAGCGTTGCCCTTATCCCAACCAAGTCACCTAACCGCGATACGATGACCCCACACAATCGAATACACTTCAGACTACTACACAACCATTACACCGGAAATCCTATTAAAAAAAGATTACTCACACATATTTAATCATTTTCTAAAACATTAATTTATAATTTATTTTGATAATTTCTTAACCTAAAAACTTAACAAATAATAAATAACTAACATAAAAAAGATGCCATACACTAAAAGATTATTGTTTCAATATAATAAATAATCCGAGATATACATTCACAATTTCCTAAATTGTGAAGATATCCGTTACATATAGGTAAAAATTATTCTTTTTTTTATATAGGTTTTCTCCTCTTTTTTTCTTTTGCTATCAATGGGTTAAATTTAAAAAAAAATCAATTAGTTATTAAACGAATGGTATCATATACCCTATGTCTTGAACTCACAATAGTTTCCAATTTCTTAATTTTAATATTTTTTCAAACTAAACTGTTAACTTTACTTTCCTTTTCCTTCAAACGGTTAACACACTAACATAAACATATACAAAATCTCGTCTTTTCCCTTAAAAAAAATTACAGCAAACACAATAAACAGTAAGAAAAAAAAATTAAGACAATATCCACGTACACAAAAGGTTAAAATTAACCGCTTCTGGTACTTTAGTTTAAAAATTTTAAATCCATTCTTGTACCTATCGCTTTCCCCTAATGAGCTCACTAGAAAAAATTGGATACGGTTCAAACGCTCTCTTTAGTTCTCGAGAAGCAGAATTCTATTATTTTTGTTCTAAATTTCGTTTTTTTTTTTCTTTTACAAAAATATAACGACACTTACTCCTCTACCTACATATATTGCTTATTCTAATCTTAAATTATTTTTATGTTTCCAGTTGAATTTTCCCTTTACGCCTTAAAATATACTATTCTTTTCTTTTAAGTTAAAATTTAATTTTTCCAAATTGTTGACAAAGTCACACTTTGATTTCCTACCTTCTGGAAGGCATGGAGCGGGAATACACCACTAGCTCTACCAGATCTATCGTGCTGGCCTAAGGCCGGTGATGCCAGGGTGGATACCAACAAAAATCCGGACAATAAATATTTTAAAATTTCCGTTACCTTTTTTTACTTTTTCTTCTTTTTTTTATTTGTTGCACGCGTTATTTTATTTTGTCTTCATTCAAGAGGATTTTTAATCCTCTTTTTTTTAGAAACAGGTAACCAATTGTCTGGACTCTTTCTCCCTTGCTGTTCCAAAAATAAGGTCCCTTTAAAAATAAAACATATTTATAAGACAAAATTCAATAACTTTATTCCTAATTAACTCACTTCACTCCTTTCCAATTTCACTTTACTCACTTCAAAAAAATGTTCAATACTTTTTTATCTAATTTTTAATATCAAACTTTTGGCAACTTATTAACATCCGCCTTTTTTGTTTACGGCTCAACTTTACTTTAAACAATAATCTTTCAAAATTGTTTTCTGTTATTAAACCCTTCACTTTTGTTAAACACAAAACTTAACGGCTTTACTACACTAACAAAGTTATTAATAAAAAAAACAAACTCTCACATAATTACAACATTTATGTACAATAAGCCAGGTTCAATGCCCTTTTTCCTTTTTAACCTTGAAGCCCTTCATTAATTCTACCACAGTCGTTACCTTAAAGAGAAATTTTTTTCTCTTTCAAGACTATTATTTAGTGGCAACTTTATACTCGTTAATTCAAAAAATAGCAACTCTACATATAACAGTTTTCCAGAATGGACTTCCAATATTACTTTGACAGGCCATTAAACTACAAACACACACATTCCTCAAACAAAACAAGGCGAATTAACTACAGGTGGTGTCGAAACGGCATCTGATTTTGACAGTTCGGGCTTATTTGTTTTGATTTGTTAGTGTTTTGCTAATAATGGTTGACATTTCGAGCTAATGGCACTAACAATGCAATGCAAAAAACCCTATGTTGTTTCTGTTGTTTTTGGATTGTTGTAGTTTCGACACCATCTGTAGTTGAATTCGCCTTGAAACAAAATAACATAAAATAAAACACCAAATAAAAAACTTCTAAAAAAAACCCAACAACGTGCACCAAGCAATTCGAACCAGCAACAAACCACTTAAAGAACACAAAAACACAAAAACAATCAACATCCATGCGAGAAGGTTTGTAACCAATTTCCCCCTTTCTCAATCTTCTAAACTATTCTTTCTATTTCATAATCCATGCGCACTACAAAACCCTTGTCTAGAAACCAATCCCTCGCAACATCAACCAACTCGGCCTACCGCAAACAAAAAAAACTCCAATCAAAAAATGAAGCCATAAGCCTTATTACACCCATAACATACAAACGAAATGAAAAACTTATATGTATATATCCTTTTCCAATTGTGGTGAAGGGTATAAAAACGACCAGTTGTAAAACAAAAAAGTACCAAACAGTTATTCTCATCCGCTCAGGACATTGCATGATTAATCATATGTTTCTAGGTGCAATATTAACGAAGATTGAAAAAGTACCAGTTAAAAAACGGGAAAGAAACAAAAAGATCCCTTATACAGATTCTCATTCACTGAGGATCTTGCATGTTTAATTTTATGTTTCTAGGTCCAATACAAACGGAAATTCAAAAAGTACCAGTAAAAGAACAAAAAAAGTACCAAAAGCCCTCTTACAGATTCACATTCACTAAGGACCTTCCACGTTTCATGCACTCAGGAGCCTGCACGTTTAATTTTATTTTTCTTGGTCCAATACTAACGGAAATTTTAAAAAAATACCAGTTAAAGAATAAAAAGTACCAAAAAATTCATTCACAGGGGCTTATCTACTCAGGACATTGCATGTTGAATCTTATGCTTATATGTAAAATATTAACTATAATTAATGAACGTACACTAACTGGTGCTTAGCTAAAGAAATGAGTTTAACTTCCCCTATTTCCCCATTTTTGGTACTTTTCCTTCCCATTAAAGTATCAAAAATTTCAATATTTTAGTGGGAACCCGTAAATTAATACGTATATGTCAATTAATGAAAAAAAAATTTCTGTAAAAAAGTACCGAAAATAGTTAAACATTTTGCCCCTTAAGCGTTCGAATTTCGAAAAAGTACCGAATTCGTAGTTGTACTTTTTAGACTAGTTTCGAATGTGATATAAACTTTACCCCTATAGTTATTGGTTTAAAAGCTAGATAGCGTGACAAAAAAGTTCCAAAGTACAGGTTTAGGTTCGACCCTAAAAGGGCCGAATTTCAAAAAAGTACCAGATACCTGTCCGCTTATTTTTCCAAAGAACAACGATAAATATTACATTTGTTTGTGTCTCTTTAAGTTCTGAAGATGAATCAGTCAGTAACGTTACAATCTTCTATATATATAAAAAGAAGTGTACACTTTGATGTCACCACTAACTGCAAAAACGGGTAAACTGATTTAAATCAAAATTTAAGAGTACTTTGACGATAGTCTGTAGATGGTTTATGTGAAGTTTGCACGAAGTCGGCCCAGTGGTTCTTGAGATATGGCATTTAGATTTTCATATATATTCCTAAAACAAAATGCCCTCTATATTCAATGTTATGATTTTTTATTGTCACTTGAAAAGTTACCAAGCCATTGTATCGTAATGTCTTATGTGTACAATGACATTTGGAAAAGATTTTAATGTATGTTTCATATCGCTAGAGGGCGTAAAATAGGGTAAAACGGGTAAAAGCTCCCCCTCCAAATATCTGCTTAACTAATCAACCGATTTTCTTGAAATTTGGCAGGAAAATAGTGTAACATCTGGACGGGACTGTAGCCTGTAATTTTTATTAATTAGACAACGTTTGCCGGGGCAGCTAGTTTTATATATATATAGATTATTGATGTATTTACATACATACCGTACCTTTAATTTAGAAAGGAGGTACCCAACTTATACAATTTTTTTTTTTAGATTGAGACATAAAACTTAATAAAAAACAAGTTAGAGTGCTATATTCGGCTGTGCCGAATCTTTGATACCCTCCACCGACAGTTCGAATGTATGAGGAGTAATATCTGTATGATGTCTTTTTATTATTATTATCTTAAACTGTGACGATTTGTTATTAATTATGGTTTTAGGAGACTAAACTGTTTTCCGGGAGTAGGGCATATATGGTGCCTAGGGTAAATTATGTACCGATCTTCACGAAATTTCACAGTATCATTTATAGTCCTATAAAATTGTGACGAGCCAAAATTTGTTATGATTGCATTATTTTTTACGGTTTTAGGCGTACTGAACTGTTTTCCGGGAGTAGTGTTTATATGGGGCTTAGGGTAAATTATGGACCGACCTTCGCGAAATTTTACAGTGTAATTTCTAGTCGAATAAAACGGACTTGGGCAAAATCTTATGTCATTCCGTGCATTTTTGCATCATTTATGTTAGTTTTTGTAACTAAATTATCAAGTTTTTGAAGGTGGTGGTTCCACATTTTGATTCATAGCTCTGGTCCTACTGAACCGATTTTGCTGAAATTCAATCCCAAACTGCTTAGGATAACTACAAGCAATTTGACACCTAGTTTGTTTATTTCTTTTGAGTTTTTCGAAAGTGAGCGTGTTTTCAACAGACGGACAGACAGACGGACATGGCTAAATCGACTTAGAATTACTCAAGCAGCCAGAATATATATACTTTATGGGGTCTGAGATGAATAATAAAAAAGTTTCACACGGAACGACAAACTTAGTATACCCTCTTCACAACTAATTGTGGTGGAGGGTATAAAAAGTATAAAAAAAGCTTATGGATATTTTTAGAACTACATATTAGAAATGTAGAACGTATATTTGAGTTTTTTAATTTTTGCTTGAATTCAAATTGAATATGCGAGTCGGTATCGCCGATATTTTTTTTAGTATCGGTATCGTATTGGCAAAAAGGCGTATCGTAACATCCCTAGTAAAAATCCAATTCTTTAATTTTTTGTACCTAATTTATCTTTTATTAAAGTATTTAAGATAGGAATAAAATAATAATCGAATTGTTCTTCTTTTAAAATTTCGAATTGGTACTTTTTGAAATTCTGCCTAACTTGGTGGCCACACGTTTTGCCTTTCAATTCCATTCAATTTGCAATACACTCTCACTTTTTTACTAACACACTCACACTTTTTGAATTGACCACGAGATGGCTTTCAATTTCACCTTTCCATTTGTTTGGCAATTTAACTTTCAATTTAACAGCTGATTACATGTTTGTCTTTATGAATTGTTTTTTGATGAAATCTTGAAAGTAAATTGCTTACAAATTGAATGCAGCCTACGTCACAGTTTTCAATTTATGTAAATTTTGACAAGCAGTATATGTAAAAGACTATCAAGAACAACTTGATCGTGTGGCCACAGGGTAATAAGCAAGCGAATTCATTTTATAGGTGGCGTTGAAAGCACAGCTGTGCTACGTGTTTTCAGGGTTGTCAGATGTGGCGATTTCTCGCCAAACGTGGCGATTTTCAAACTTAAACGGCAACTGAAGAGGAAATAATAAGAAGGGCATCAATTCCCTGCAACTAATAAGACAAGTCCATACACGCGTGTAAGGTGTAGCCCACAATGGACCAAAAGTAACCCAAACGTATGGAAAAAACATGGTCTTTTTAACATTACGATGTCCTAGGGCAGCAACATATAACCCAGCTTTGGACTACAAAGGAGTAGTCTTTAAACTACTCCATTGTATACACAAGAGGACTAGTTTAAACCTCGTTTAAAAACGAAAACATGTCGTTAAAAAACGAAGACATGTCGTCTCACTACAAACACTTTTTAACAATGACATGGTCCATGCTTGCATTACATTGGACCAGTCCATGGAGTAGTCCATTTTATCAAAATGGATCAGGTGGTCCCATACTATTTGCAGGGTTGAGAATGCTGTGTGAGTGCAAAAGCAGAACAAAACTTAGGACAATACGGATTTACTCGACCAAAAAGATTTCGAGCTAATTTCGTTAATCGATAACCCTCTAGTGCATATGACCGTCTACAGACGGTCATAGTTTAAAAGCCCACAACATTCAAATATAAAAGCTGATAGTTTGATTTTAAAAAAATATGATGTAGTTGCCTACTTTATTTAATTTTTTGTGTACACATCAACTCTGCATCTCATTGCGTTTGCAAAATTTTTTCAGTTGTGTGACAAATAACGGATAAAAGTTAAAAAAATACATTTTTCTCAGAAGGTGATTTTTGTGTAAACATTTAAACAGTGACTAATTGAAATATTCGATTGGAAATTGTTTTGGTAAGTAGTTTGAAGATTTTTGAAGTGAAATAAAGTGTTAGACAATGCATTTTTATGTTTACAACGCATGACCACCCCAACCGTCTCTAGGCGGGTGTATGCAGTGCGTTAAAAAAAAATTATCAGTTATTTCAAATTGAATTATTGAAATGATGTGAATGTTACAGACGACGAGTTTCATGATTTTATGGACTTCTGCGAAGATAGCGATGAAGAAGTGGGAGGGAATGATTTTGATAGTGATGATAACGTCGATGATCCTGATTATGTGCTTCCAAATGAAAGTGACTTTTTTCCTCAAGAAGCAGTATCGTGTAGCATAAATGTGTCGGACCTTGACCTTTCTTTAGCAACATCTGCTCCTCCTCCTTCGGAAATTGGTAACATATCTGAATCTGCAAATTCTGATACCGTTGAGACGGCTACTTTTGAAGCTTCTGCAGGTAAGCAGAATAATGCCGCAGAAGAAATTAGTATTCCACTTGCCAGTCGTTTGCGGAAAAAAAGCACGAATGGCTTCAGTTGAGGATTTACAGGGAGAACTAGAACAGTCCTCATTGGGTCATTTCCAAGGTAATATTGCACAGCTTCGTAATAATATGGCTGAACTTCAAAAGTTGATCTGGCGAAAAAAGAACATTCAAATTCATGTTAGAGAATTTGCTTTTCAGAACCCAGACAGGAATGAGTTTTCTAATTTAAAAACACCGTACGATTGTTTTGCATACTTTGTCGATGAAGACTTGTTAGAACTAATTTCTTCAGAAAGCAATCTTTATGCACGACAGAAAAAAATTAACTCGACATTCTTCTGCAAATCACAAGATATAAGAAAGTACATAGGTATTCTAATGTTCATGTCTGTGTATCGTTACCCGAATGTGCGATCTTTTTGGGGTAGACATTCCTTTGAACTTATACGAAATGCCATGACCGTAAATCGGTTTGAAGAAATTCGAAGCCACATACATTTTGCTGACAGTTCTAAACGCCCATCTAGAGATGACGCTGAATACGACATTTTATACCTTATCCGTCCCGTCATCAAACATATGAATACTCGATTTTCCTCGGTGCCAATGGTGCAGCGTTTGAGCATTGATGAACAAATGTGTGGAACCAAAATGTCTAAAACAAATATTAAGCAGTATATGCCAAATAAGCCCCATAAGTTGGGTTTCAAGATTTTCTCAATTTGTGATACAAAAGGCTATTCTTATAATTTTGAAGTATTCACTGGTGCTGCCGACAACGTCATTCAAGAAGAAACGCCTGATTTAGGAGCTGCTTCAAATGTTGTTGTCCGTTTGTCTCGCAACATACCTGACTTTCGGAATCACATAACATATTTTGATAATTATTTTACATCTCTTGGGCTTTTGGTTTATTTACGGAGTCGCGGCATTTATTCTCTTGGAACTTTTCGTGCCAACCGAGTGAAGAACTGTTAATTGTCTACTGATGAGCAGTTGGTGGCAAAGAAAGTCCTCGAGGCTACTCTGAAGAATATGTCGCCACCGCATTTGGTATTGATATTTCTTCAGTTGTTTGGAAAGACAACAAGGGCGTTCGCTTAGCTTCAACATATGCAGGAGTTCAGCCATTTCACTCAAATACTCCAGGTGAATTTACAACAAAATCAAGGCGTTGGAATCGCACTACTAAGCAGTATGAAGAAGTGAGTTGTCCAAATATCGTTAAAGAATATAATCGACACATGGGCGGAGTCGATTTGATGGACAGTCTGATTGGCCGTTACAAAATTCGGATGAAGACAGGTAAATGGCCATCTCGTCTATTTCACCATATGCTTGACTTGGCAATGGTAAATGCTTACGTTTTATACCACCGCATAAATAGCGAAAAACATCAGCGAATCGAACTTCCAAAGTTCCGTGAAGAAGTAGCAGAAAGTCTTTTGCTGATGTCAGAAAAAAAGAAGGTTGGTCGACCATCTACTGATGCCGAACATTCTGCAAAAACACCACAGAAATCTAAGATGTACTTGCCACCATCTAATGTTAGATATGATGGACTCCACCACTGGCCATCTTTTCAGGACAAAAGTAAGAAACGGCAATGTCGCAACAAGCCCTGTAAATCCGACACTCAAGTATATTGTGAAAAATGTGGAATACCGTTGTGTATGTCCATCAAAAAATCTTGCTTCAAGGACTTTCATACTTTATAAAAAACCAGTACTTCATCATACTTCTGTATAAATATAATTACATGTTTTAATTCTCTTTTAAAATCGTTCGATTTTCTTACATTTAATTTTTGTGAATAAATACAATCAAACATAACGCTTTTTTTATTATCATAGATTTATGGAATTTTTTCAAAGCTTTCTGCATGAGACCGCCCACAGACGGGGTAACAATTTTTGGGGTTGCAAGGCCCCACCCACTCTTGATAAAAAAAATATCAGTGGATTCGTGTTTTATGACCCAAATTTAGTTTAAAAAGTAATTTTAATTCCACAAATCGTTTCTATGCATTAGAGGGATAATATTGTTACGAAAGTAATTTTAGTTAAGAATTAGTTGTAATTATTAGTTAAGAATTAGTTGAATTTATTAGTTATCTTGTATTTATTAGTTAACTTGCATTTATTAGTAATTTTATTTGTTTACATTGTTATTTAAAATTGTTATAATTTAGTACACTTCAATCCCAATGTGCAGAAAGCCCTCGAAATGACCGTTAAAAAAGCTTCAGTATAAAAGGTTAATGCATTAAACACATTCACCACAGCAGGCTACACGAACACAATACTACAAATGCTGCTGGCTAAAATTTTAGTCGTGTAGTCAGCTACTGAATTATGTTGAAGACGGCAGCTACAATTGAAAAAATACAAACAGCTGTTTTTGTTTACTATGTCTTTATATTTCAGTGGTGCCACTATCATTTTTTTTTACTTTTATAAAATGGAAAAACATGCATAATTGCAGACTCTTATTCAAACTTATGGCGATTTCTTTTCTGAGAAAAATGTTGCATTAATGTTACAGGTTGTTACGGGCCGGTTGAACAAGCGAGGTTTCCGACTAGCTTCCTTTTTTTATATTGTGACTCTCAGGTGGTTCCAACCCTTCTCGCCTGACGCGTACCCGAACACGAAAAAATTTTTTCCACCCCCCCCGGCCGTAGCGTGTCCCAGTACCCGGGCCTTAAATAATCACAACCAATTATCTAACTGTCCCTAAAACCCATTTCTATTGGCACAAACCAAACCAATGCTTTCCTCCAGCCTGCCCAGCAGTGCCAAGAAAAAAAAACACACAGCTGCATACCTGGGTGTAACCCCACGTCTCCATGCGCTTTCGATTTGAACATGACCTGACCATAACGCCGGCAGAGCAACGGTATTAATTTGTTCACGTTCTTGTATGTGGCGAATACGTGTTCATGTTCTGTATGGCCACAATTTTTGTTGTTGTGGCGTTTGCTTGTATACAGAAAATACATTGTATGGCCAACATCATGGCGCACATGGATGCTAAGACGAATGTTTGGGCAACGATGGCAGCACATGGACGAAACATGAACATGAACAGTCTACACGAGTAGAATTCATGTGCGACATGCTGTTCTTACTAAGTTGATGGATAGTGGAGACGGGTAGTTAAAAAAAAACTATAGACATTTGTCCTTTTAATGCCTTTCACCCGCAACAAGGTTCTACATTTTGTGTTCGTTTGTACATAAAATACAACTGTGGGAAAAATTTTCAAGTTATTTTGTGAAAATGTTGATGAAAAACATGCAAAACATGTTACATGTTTTACCCTTACTTTTACTTAAGGGTTCATACTGCCCTGTTTTACAACTTTGGTACTTACTACTTTGTTTGTACAACCAATATTTTATTTTGTTTGTCATAATATTTTAAAAGTTTTGTCAAAAGAATTCTACATCTAAATATTCTTTGACGGCATACTCCATTTTGAATTAAATCGTTTTTTTATTTTGGTGGAAAATTCTATGTATTTATTATCGTTTTAAATTTGTTCAAGCAATAAGTGATGTCAATGTCTGTTTCCAAACCGTAAAGTAAGTGTGCAGCAAATAGTCGAATAGGTTAAAAAATCGCTAATGAACTACATTAATAATAAAAGTGTAATAGTTGTAAATAAAGGCAGCTAATTCTGTTCGATTGAAGTTGTACAACATGTAACACTTCGAGTGATTATAGGTAACATGAAAAAGTGTTACATGCATATACTGTAGCATTTTTTTCTCGGAATAGAAATCGCCATTAATTTAAGATTATCAACAAATGAATTTATTTAAAAAAAATTAAAATATTTTAATTTTGTTGTTTTTGTAACTAATAAACAATATAATTTTAACGGCAGATTAAACAAAAATACATATAAAATGCTTTTAAAATAAAAAAATTTGTTCCTTCAACACACGTGGTATAGTTCGTAAAAGTTTCAGAACACTTTGGGTAAGTACGTAAATGCATAAAAACTGGCTGACTTCCAAAACGTCAATTGCTTTGTATTAGAACAAAGTATAATGTTTCATAACGCCGCAGTACAATATATATACAATGCAAACCCTTCCAAAACGTCACAGCTAAGTATTAGTAACGCATCAAAAAAGCAATCAGAGCATCGGTTTTAAAGTTGATGCTTTGTGACATTTAACATTTTATTTCCAAGCAATACAGATTTATTTAAAAAGTATTATGCATTGCATCACTTACATTTCAAAACGTTTTAATAAACAAAACACATAGTTGCATTGTTTCGGTACTTTGTACGTGTACATGGTTGAAATACAGTAGTAAAATTGTGTACGAACTTTGTATTAGTACGTTTTGGAAGTCAGCCACTATGTATCACTGCTGCAGTGATGCAAAATGTTGTTGCTGATGCGTGATTACCAGTTGCAGTTGTGTTGCTGATACTTTGCACAACAGCTGTGCAACGTTTGAATTTTTGAATTTCAAAAGTTTAATAAGCAAAAATTAAATAATAATAAAAATGCTTTTTACAATAAAGATGACAAATTTAATTGAAAATATTGAACCAAAAAGTAACAGTTTTCTTATAAATGACGATTAAACGATTTCTTTTTTGTCAAAAGTTATTGCTTCAGAAAATTAACTGAAGCAATAATTGCCAAAGTTTGCTGCAGAGCTGCGGTATTACTGCATAAAAACTTTTGACATATGAGAGTGATGCCAAGTTTCTTACAAGTGATGCTTTTACGACAACAACAACTGCATTTACGAACGTACCCTTTATCAATAACTTTTTAGGTAAAAACTGGATCTAAGAAGTTGTGGTATTATTAGAAACTACTTCGAAATGGCTTTCACTTGATCTTTAAAAAATTCCGATTTATTAGCCCGTTAAGGGCCAATTTCAAAAATAAATATTTTTTGAAAGATTTTTCTACAAAACTTAAAATTTTGTCAATATACATATTTATTTAAACATAATATCTTTAGGGAAGTACACTTAATCTTTTATATACCATATTATTAGTAACTTCATCATATAAAATTTTAAATTTATTAAGCTTTAAAAAATTTTACTTTGGAAAATTAGTCAATTTATTTAAAAGTTTGATTAAAAATATATATCTGGTAATAATTTATGTACTTCTTACATATTCATCCCAATTATGAATGAAAATTCCCCGGGAGTTTTCTCCCTTCTCTCATTTTTCCTATGTTAATTCAATTGTAAAAGTAGGAAAAGGGAAAAAACACCCGGGGAATTCTTATTCATGATTGGGCTGATTGAATTATTGTAATATGTACATAAATAATAAGTGTTCTGCAACGGCGAAAAACCGCAATTCAGAAAAACTTTATTAAGCAAAAATCTTAGGGTTAAATAATTTTTGTTATATCGACATGATTTTAAATAAAGCCAATTTTGTAAAAAAAAAAGTCAGCCACAGAGTATAAATATATAAAATTGGCTCTTAATTGGTTAACCGGTATGACATAAACGCCATGTGGATCAACTTTAAAGAATTTTCCAATGATTCCCATATTTTATAGATTCATTTTATACCTAAAGAGATATGGATAAAGTATTTTGAAATTTTTACGACCTATAACCACAGAGCACACAGAGGCGTCACGAGACAGAAAATATTAAGTTTTTTCTGTCTTTTTCTTCGAAAGCTGCCCTTTTTGTATTTTTTGTTTTGATTACGCAATTCGTGTTGATAGTAGCGGCCTGTTTTTACACATTGCCACTTTACTACTAAAAAACGTGTTCTTTCTCTTTCTTCGAAAGCTGCCCTCGCAAATGATTTAGGCATTTTTCATAAGTCAGTTTTTTCATCTCTGTATGCTTTGTGCTATAACTCCTGAACTAGAAGCGTTGGCGCGAAAAACATCTTCCTTTAGAACTTCTTTAAAGTATAAAAAAAAAATTATATAAATAACAATTTGGTGTTGAGCCGAGTTAATATTCTTGTTTCAAGCCGATTCTTTTCTGTTAAAAAAAAAAAATTCAAGCACTTATTTTTTAAATATTTTTTTATATTAGCAGCACTTTTTCTGTTTTGTAGTGGACAAAAATAGAAATTAGTTTAATTTGACTACAACTACAAAATAAGCACAGACAACAACCTGCAGCCATGTATCCGTGTCGTCGTGAAAATAATCATTTCCATATGCACACATGTATTCTAGTTTTGACATATTGAAGTCGGTAGCTTGCTGTCTCGAATGTGTTTAAAGCATAAATTATGTAAATATAAGTGCTGCCATAAAACAAATTAAAGTGTGGTGAATAGTAAAGCCTCGAACCTTCGAAAAACATTTCGAATGTTCTAGGCAACCAAATTGCAGTATAAATACTAGCGGCGACTAGCATAATAAGATCATTATAAGTTCAGACTTTGTCAATAACGTATAACGCGGAAGAAATTACAGTTGGTAATAAATAAAAGCTATAAATTACGGTTTGTTAGAGTGACTTTGTACTAAATAAAGTTGTGTAAATTGTAAACAGTGTTTAAAGTGTTGTGTTTTATTTATTTTATTAAAGTTGCAATAAAGAACTCGAAACGGTTTATTATAAAGGAAATAAACCGAATACGGTATTGAAAGGCAGTAACGTAACAATATATGTGGAGGAGACCAATTATGTTAATAGCGGTCTGAGAGAATTAGTGTCATCTAATGAAGAGGTAATGTCGAATGAACAAATTTCTAAATATGAGCAAATTCTTGCCAATACAAATAGAGAAAGAAAGTGTAATAATTTTTGGGTGCTTCTGGTGGCACTGGAAAAACCTTCATTATCAATTTACTAATAGCAAAAGTAAGGAGTAAACACCTTAGCCGTCGCATTGTCAGGAATCGCGGCTGCACTGTTAGAGCTCCCGGTAAACCTTACTAAAGTGGTTAACGTATTTTGTTTTTTAGTGAAAACAATCATAGAAAATTTCAAATTTATTTCAATTCAATTTCTTTTAATCTCTTTTTAAATATTCGATTTGAAAACTCAAAAAGAGTGAAATAGAATTAGATATAAGTTAACGTACTACGTAGATAGATACGCTTTTGCGTTAGCTTCAGCTATTGTGTGCCTTTGTATAAAATATTGTTTTAATTTGACAACGTTCCTATGGAAAAATCATATTTTGACATAATTCTTTAGACAACCGCAATTTCTTCGCACCGGTAACTCAAGATATCGCAGAATAATTTATTTGCTCTTGGAGAGTTTCAGTGCAACCCATCCAAAAATTTAACAAAAAAATAATTAACAAATATTTAGTAAAAATTCATTTGACTTTTATTGAGAACTGATTTTTCTAAATTTCCTAGTGCAAAATGTTTCATATTTCAGAAGTTAAAAACGAAATAAAAAAATTGACGAATAGAACTAAGCGGTCATTTACGAAATTGATGGAGGTCAGCGCTTTTAAGCTTCAAAGTAGAAAACAACTAAAAGATAAAATATCAGCCGACCAATATAAGGACATGGAGAAACTTCCTCTCGCCGACATAAATGAGTTTTTACCTTTTGACGTCAAACTGACTGACAACAACCACAAAAACAATTATTTGTGCGAAATAACTGGCCATGTGGTTGTTTTGTTTTTGCAGTTTTTAATTTTCCCACGAGTGCAACTTTTGACGTGAATATCTTTATTAAATATTTATACATATTGTCGGCTGATAATTTAATTGTCGTATGCGGATTCCGATAGTTTCGAGTAAATTGAGTTTGAAGTTTGAACTCCACATAAGACATTTAAATAATTAATAAATTTGTTGGTCGTTTTATATGGAAATTTGTCGTATGTGCAGTTACATACATTTAATTTGAAAATTGCTTCAGCAAATACCACATACGACAATCTTAGCACTCCATATCTCGAAAACCGTATGAGGTATCGAAAAACTGATTACGCCAAATGAAAGATCAAGTCGGAAAACCAAAGGAATCGATCTTAACTCAAATCCGCAAAAAATCCACATACGACATTTAAATTATCAACCGACGATATATACATACATACATATAAATTAAATCATTGTCAGAAATATTTCTTTGTGAGATTTGAATATAGAAATAATTTTTGACTATACATATCGAGAAAAGAAAACCTTACTATTTTCCGAATTTTGCAGCTAATAATATTGATATTAAAAACATTCTTTAAAAATTTAAAACCAAAAACTATATTACATTGGTAATAATATTTCTATATAGTACATACATAAAAATAAGTTGTCTAATGTTCATGATTTTATAACTCGAGAACCACTAAGCCGATTTTCAAACATATTTCTATAAAAGTGATATAGGACATGTTCGAAAATGCATCACTACAAATGTCAGCTGTTCGAAAATGCTTAGCAGATGACCAAAAAATAATATTTTGTAACACGCATCACACAAATGGTTAAGGCATTCTTTGTATTGATATTTAATAAATAAATAAATAAATAATGCATACCTATAATGTTCAAAGATATGTATAACCAAAAAACTGTGCAAAATTAAGCTCTGACATCAGCTTATTTGCATGAGCATTGCAAACTAATCACAGATGCGCTTCAGATGCAGCACAGTTATGCATTTCCAAACAAGCCCATATTCTAGCAATATACCTTTCAACTTCCTTTAAAAAAAAGGTAATATAATATGAATAGAAGTACCTATACTAAATGTGTTTGGGTTTATTGAGTACAATACAATGATGTTGTTTAAAATATTTTATTTGCTGCTTGATAGGTATTTATTTATATTTCTTTCCATCACTTTTTTCTGAAGTTTCTTTTAAAACGTACAACTCGATTTTGCTGTCCAAAAATCGAAAATCATTAAGAATCGAAAGCCAATTACTGAATCCTGCTATCGACATAAAACGTTGTGGTTCCAATTGCCAAACTGCCGAGTATACTGCTGTATTTTCAGTCTTAATATCAGCTCTTAATTTACCATTCATAGCATAAAATTGAGCGTTTGTATGTTCGCCTCCCACAAAAATCATATCTTCAACAAAATCGCACACATGAACTTTGCCCGGAAAAGGAAACTCGTTTGTACATTCCATTGTGCGTAAATGCCATAACGATAATTTGGGCCCACCACCACACACCATCCAGTCGTCGTTAACTGCCAAGGCGCCTTGCCATTTACCCATTTCAGGGCGGTTTATTTTTTCATTTTTATAGGGTTCTATAATGCCTACACTTTCTTTTTCATTTGTCACCCAAAAACGCACAGAGCCATCTTCGGATGCTGAATAGAGTTTATTTGAACCAAAGCCACAAACACCATGTATGTAATCTTCATGGCCCTTAAAATCACGTATAATGCGACCATCCTCCAAACTAATTTCATAAATAATATTATCACCACAACCTACAAACAGACAGTCTGTTTCAGGTCTGAGCCACATATAATTCACATCGGGAACTTCGATGGCATCTGCTTCTATAGGTATTTTCACTTCCCATGACTTTTTATTAACTAGTTCACACTTTTCCTCTAACCATTTAAGACCATAAACTACACCAATTGAGCCCACAATCAAGAAACCACGATGAAAACACAAACAGTTTATTTCCATTCCATCACTTTGGCCGTAGATTTTAATGGGTTCATGGGGTTCATCTGAATTTTGTAAATCGTTTAATCTAAAAACAAATTGAACTTATTACTAATTGTAGACATACATATTTATTTATTAATTTATTAACATCAATACAAAGAAAGCCTCCAAAGCCAATTATTTATGTATTGTTGATAAATAACAAAGTTTACAAGTATAGACAAAAAACTAAAAACTTAAAAGAATTCAGAGTGCCAAAGAAAAAAACAAACCTTTGGACAAAAATGTCTCCGTTTCTATTACCGGCAAACAAAAACTTTCCAGAGCTTGATATCGTTTGGGCTAAAACACAATTATAGAAACGTTTTATTTTATAATCATAAAGCGGATCTCGTAAGGAAGAAAGTGGAGACATATTTAGTGCAAATTTAACTAATTTTTAATAACTTAAAACTTTTCAAATCCGAAAAAACCTTAGAGAAATTAGAAAATGTTTTTACAAAAACTCTACAAAGTTCACAAAATATTGAGTTACCGGATCTTTATATCTTTTTAAAGAAAAAAAGTGCTACCAAATCATTGTTTTATAAGCAGAGCTGTCAGGAAAAAAAATATTGCAACCATGACGGAATAAGCAGGTGGCATCGTTACGGCAACAAATAAAACAACAACAAAAATGGAAATTATATCACCGTTTACGTCAAAAAATACTTTATACAAACATCAAAGCGTACCGCTGAAAGTGGTGAAACAAATACATTTTTAGCCAATATTTATTTAATTATGGTCAATATCTTATTTATTTTAATTTCAAATTAAAACAAACTTTAATAAAATAAAATAATCGCAGCACAAAACTTTGACATACGACTAGACAAGCAATGCAAGAGCAAAAACTCGTCATCTGGCGTAGTGCTGCCTTCTTTATTATTTCACCATGGTTGCAACCAAGCAAGGTACATAAGGACAGTTGTACCAAGGTATATTTACACAAGGTAAACTCGTTGGCCCATATGTTTGTCAGCTGTTTACCCCTAGTTGGAGCCAAAACGTCAAATTGCGTGTATATGAGCCAAAATTTGTACATGTGTGAGTTAAATTGTTTTTGTTTTATATGAAGACAATTTTGACAAATTGGCTCCATTTATAGAGCAGCATGTCTACACTCCCAAATGAGTCTACCTTGTGTAAATATACCTTGAGTTGTACCATGCAACAAAGATAATTTAAAAAGTTATCATCAAAGTACAATGATACAAGGTGGTCTTATTTTGAAAACGTGTGCAAAACTGGTATATCATTATAACACAAATTAGTTATCAGCAGTTGCTAACGTAGCAAGATTAGGTCACCTGTACCCATGTTCTGTAACACCCAGTCTCCACCTAACTTGAAATGCAGTTAAAACATAAAGTTAAGACTTGCTGTTAAAATGGTTATATGTTTATGGTGGCGTACAAGTAGTGAAGTTAGAGTTAAAACTTTTCATTATTTTCAGTTCGTTGACGCGTCAAGTATGTAGCTACCGTGTGTTTGTGGAAAATAATTAAAGTTATTTTATACTTAAATGTTTGTTTGTATTATATTTTTCACAAAAAGCAAAGTTTATTATGTGTAGTTTACAACCCTTTTAACAAATTAAATAAAGATGTCGAAAAACAACTACAAAATAGCGTACTGTCAAACTTAAACGTCAATTTATGTTATAAAAGAACTTTCAAAAGAAATGTTATTACAATCAAGTTAAAACTTTAACTGGAGCAGTCTCCACTTAACACTAACTTGCAGTTAGTGTTAAAGTTAGTCATTTTATGTTAGGTGGAGACCCCGGGTAACTTTAGTGAGAACTTCTCGCATCGAAAAGATGTGAAACAAAATATTCCATCGTTTCTCGAAAAGTGAGAAAAAAACTCATGTCAAAAATTATCAAAAGGGATTACGTCGTTACGTTATAAATGTTATAACATGCACTCGAAGCCGATGTGACATTGCAGACGTTGAAAACGCCAGTAACACACATCGTTGACGGCGACCAAAATTTACGAAAGTTGAATATTTTCAACGTCGGCGTCGAAAATTTTTTCTCGCCCCATTTCTCGACGCCAAAGTTACAGAACATGGGCACTGGCGTAAATTCGTCTTGGTATGTACTCACCTGCTATTCCACCCCCCCCCCCCCCCCCCGCTATAACAAACTTAAGACTTTGCATAGTAAACTTTGCCTGTCTAATATAAGATTAAACGCAAAAGCAGTTTTAGAGAAAAACCGGCAAAAACTGCACTGACAAAAATCGTATAATGTAAATGGGCGTTTGTGATTTTTCCTTAACTTGAGGGTTACACGATCAAGTTTTGCCTATCAAGTTTTAATACTCTCACACTTTTCTACCAATACACTCATACTTTTAAAAATTGAAACGAACTTGCCTTTACATAGCGTCTTCAACTGACAATTTTTTGTCATACCAAACGGCAAAGTCTATATAAAAAAAAAACTCGAAAATTTTTGTCAGCGTTTTTTTAATATGAAGTTTGACGTTTGGTATGACAAAAAATTGTCAGGTAAAGACGCTATGTTAAAATTCTCTTTCCAGTAAGTGTTTCAATTTACGTTCAAGAAAACAGCTGATTTCAAGGTTAGTGAGCAAATTTTTTGTTTGCCTTTGTAAATTGTTTTCTTGATGACATCTTGAAAATAAATTGCTTAAAAATTGAATGCAGCCTACATCACAACTATCAATTTTTGGAAATTTTGACAAATAGTAATTGTAAAAGACTATCAAGAAAATCTTGATCGTGTGGCTGCAATATAAAAGAAACAACAAAGTGCCAGTGTTGCCAGAAGTAGGGGGAAATACCTACATGTAGGTATTTTTGATACTAAAATAGAGGCGTAGGGAAAATCGGACAGAATTTTTATAATCACCAAAATGTAGAGATTTTTCGTCATATCGTCATTAATTATAAAATAAATTTAAAAAAAACGTTTTGTAAGTTATATTATCTTGTCCAAAACGGTTAAAAATGTTTTCTCTTCACTAAAATTGCTTTAAAATATATTTCCAGAGTTGCTTGTGGTTTAAAAAGCTGGCGACACTAATATGTACGTATGTTTTTCTAAGATATTATTTAATTTAATTTTTAAAAGTACATAAATATCGTAACTATTCAACAATATTGTATTAACTCAAAGTTTTTAGTTTTTCACTTTTTGGATAAAATCGACAGGTATTATTTCTATTTACCCGCTGTAAAAATATCGAGCTATTTTGTGTAACTTTTGGTAAAGAAACGGTTGGCTTAAACATTTTTTTTAAATGCCTTTTAAATCAAAAATAGTTTTGCTTCAACTGAAAATTTTGAAATGTTGAGTTAATACAGTATTGCTGAACAAGTTTGATATGTATTATTTTTTTTTTAGAGGCTGTTTAATTAGCGATTCGTTAGCAATTTGTGTTTCGGGAATGTGGGCTGCTAACCCTCGTCCCCTAGATTGGTGATAGGGCTGCTATCTACGTGTCCAATCCCACGATGCAACCATGTTTCAGCGGTTATCGCCTACTTTCCTGAGACGTCCTTTCGACCATTCAGGATACATGGTTGGTTAGGCGCCCTATGCTCCAATGGGAGTTAGAGGAACACATATATATATATATATTTTTTTTTTAGTTTTGAACTTATTTTTTGTCTAAGCTTTAATATACATATTCAAACAAAATTTATTTTTTAAAACTAACTAGCTGTTTAGTCCCGACGCTGCAAGGGATTTTCTAAATAAAAATAAAAAATGAAATACATACTGGAGAATTTTGTTAATAACTTGACCCCAGCGCTAATTACCATCAATACAAAAAATGTAAATATCACGACAACAGCGCCACCTATCGGGAGTTTTTTTTACAAACCATCAGTGAAAGTAGATCTTTCCAACGCATGTACTCGTTTGAAAATCGGTTGAGTGGTTCTCGAGTTATAAAATCACGAACATTGGACAACTTATTTTTATATATATACGATGTGTTTTCTTCTATTTTATTGACAATAATGCGTGGGGATTTTTGTAGGGAAAATTTTTTCATCGTGTAGGGAAAAATCGGATTTTTTTTAGCATGTGTAGGTATCAAGGCGAATTGAGTAGAAGGTGAGGTCAACTCTACAACTACAATGCTGCTGTGGTCGGGTTGTCAAAAATATTGCTAGTAAAAAAAAACAGGTTTGTTTACATAAAAAACTAGTTTGTATACACATTTTGACAAGTCGACCACCGAAAAAAATTACCATATGTTGACTTGACCCCACCTTCTAGTCAATTCGCCTTGGTAGGTATTTTTTTTCGAAAAATCCACTGGCAACACTGTAAAGTACTGACTTTTCCATCACTGGCACAAACATATTTTCTAAAAATCGCGCTATCAATTAATAAAATAGCAAAAGTTCTAATAAATAACTTAATAAAACCCCACTTGCTATGGTTGAAAATTATTAACATAAATTAAAAAGTAAAAGTCATATAAAGATTTTATTTCAATTGTTTTTTACAAAATTTCTTAGGCGTCACTAACAATGTTTTTGAAATTAAAAGGAAAACGTTGGTTACCTTTGGAACCTGGTCAAGTGTATTTGTTAGGTAAACAAATTCCTGACATAAAAGAGAAAAGCAATTTCATTGAAATAGAGGAAGATGTAAGAGCTGTAATGTTTCTTTTATATTGTGAAAATTTTAATGTTGATCTGTTAACAGCAAGATGTAAATCAACGGCATTGCGTCATTGAAATTAGCCAGAGTGAAGAAGCTTATGTTTATGATTTGTTCAGTTTAAAGGGAACCTTACTGAACAATAAACTTATAAGTCCAATGAAGCGAATATTGTTGAAAGCTGGGGATATTTTGAAGTTGGCCAATCAGGAAGTAAAATATTTTTATGATGGTCAGGAAGTTATAAGTCAAGTAAGTTATGGCATGTTAAACAAAAATATTTTTTGACTAAAATTTAGTACATCTTTAATTCAACTTTTTGTATTTTTTAGTCTCATGATAGTAGCGGTTTTTTGGAGGGAAACAAAAATAACTCAGATATTATTGCTTCTAGCCCAGATTCAACCTTCCAACATGAAAGTCGCATAAAACAGCACATAAATTATGATAATTTCTTAGTGCCCCAAGTACCTTCTAAGAAATCCGTTACTCCCAATAAAAATTTAGTTGTATCGACAACTGAAGTCAACACTAGTAAGAACTCATTAAATGATTCATCCTCATCCTTATCTTCTTGTAATCGTCGAAGTGATAGTTTTACTATTCCTGAAACCCAATATTGTGGACCTCAAAGTTCTTCAAATGCCTCGGATCTTTCTATAACAGAAAGTATTCCAGAGAACAATGCTAGTAAAATAAAGTTCAATTTTGGTAATCTAGATCATTTTGAGGATGATGACGAATTTTGTATACCAGAAACACAAGATGTATTGAAAGAAGGAGGCATTATATGCAGTCAAAGGCCACGATTACTTTCTCAGGGTCATAATGAAGATAATGACGAGGGCATTGAAGAACACTCAAAATCAACAGATGTGAATAGCAATGGTGGTAGCCAATTTCGTATTTGTACCCAAGATTATAATGAGGGTTTCGGTGAGGAAGCTGGGGACTATGTACATTCTCAAATAATTCCCCTTATTACACATAATACAGTTATTTTTAATAATTCTATAAAGAGCACAAAGGAAGATTCAAAAAATCAATCGAAAATTGAATGTGAAGATAAAGAGTTATTGGCTGTCAAATGGTCCAGTTCAAAAATGGATAATGAAAAAACAGAATTACGAGTTGATTGTTCTACTCCCGATATATTCGATTTTGATTTAAGAAATAATGCAAACGCAAGTAACGTAATAAATAAGCAAACTATTAACAAAGACCAACAGCCCAATTTAGTGGATGAAGAAGACTTCTTGCCTACGCAAGTTCTTCCTTTACCCAGTGCAACAGCAGTGAAAAACAAGAGCTCAAATCTCCAGGATAAACCTTGCTTGGAAAAGGAAAATGAAGAGGTTTTAATTTTAAGTGATAAGGAAAATAGATATCCTGTTACCTTGGAGCCTATAACAGAGGCGGCTTCCCTACAAGTCCTTGATGGTAATATAATTAGGGTAGTCGTTTAATTTAAATTATTATTTCATTCACGGTTAAAACTGAATTGTAACAAAAATATAGTACATACCTCTTAAAAGGTATAACTAATAAATTTTTCGGTTAATCAGAAATTTGATTAATCAATAATTTTTTTAATTTGTTTAAGGTATGTGCGCTTAATCGAAGGTTTAAATAAATCAGAAATTTTATTAATCAAATTCTTGGCTAATCGATTAATTGTTATTTTGATTTATCAAAATCATAATTGAATAATTACTATTTTGATAATTTAATTTTTGAACAATTGAATAATTTGTTTTTTTTTTTTTTTTTTTTTTTTTGTTAAATGTTCTTTATATTCTTCACATCTTCACAATATTTAAATTTTTATTATTTTTTCTATTTAAACATTTTTTAATAACATTTTAATTATTATTTATTTTATTAAATATAAAAAAGCCTTATTCAAACTTGAATCATCAAAATTAAAATTATTCAATTAAACAGAACTTTAAATATTCAGATCTGTTGAATAATCGATTAATTGATTAATCAAAATTTTGATTAACCGACTAATCGTGCATCCCTTATTAAAATCATGGTTAATACAAATTTGGGTAATTTAATCCTCTTATTTTTTAAAACACTTTACTTACCTGCAAAAATATTTTCATACAAATTTTTGAAAACTTAAACATTTTTATATGACAATTTCCCAACGCAAGGTGAAGTTTTTAACAATATAACCCCCCTGAATTTTGAATAATTTACTGCCGATTTCACAACTTCGAACGTTAACGTTTGCACAAAATTTATATGAAAACAATTAAAAAACTTAGTGTGTTTTTATTAATCTTTTTTTGACGAACGTTAAAGTAAAACAGGCTTAACTAATTAACTAATCATTTAATTTTTTTTTTGTTTATTTTATAAGTTTTTTTGTATTTCCGCACTTGGCTTACATTATTATCATAGTGTGTAATACGGCACCCTCTTACATCAGGTTCACATGGCCTTAAATGCACTTAAGTATAGCGTCATTATAATCACCACAATAGCTTAATTTTTTTATTATTTTTGCAAAAAAAATATTTAAACATGATTAATAAATCTTTTTGATTAGTTAAAATTTTGATTAAACGATTTATTGCAAATTCCTAGTTTTTTTATTGAAATCGATCGGTTGTGTCAAATATTGATTATACTGGTTGTAACTGTTATTTTTTATACATTTAATATAATTTTTTCACTCTTAAGTTCTAGCAGCTAGACCAAACACTTCTAGATTTTCTCGTCATAATATAAGTGGTGCTCCAAAAACAAGCCCGTTAACAGGAGCAGAGAATAAAAATGGGTCAAAGTCTTTGCTTGATGCCGATGAGGAAGATGATTTATTAACCCAAGCCTTTCTACAGCCTTCAAATCCTCCCAATTGCTCTACGAGTTCTTCCAATAATATTCAACCAGTTAAATGTTTTAACTCTACTTTGTTGGACGACAAAGTTATGGCTAAAAATCCTTCCTTATTCTTTGCTGACATAGAAAAGACACCTTTAAAAGAAGCATCTTCGCTAGCAGCAGCTTTTAAGTTGCCCGACAAAGATTTTAGTGTTTTAAAAAAAACCTCTTCAGGTGCTAGTGCAACTTCAGAATCAGATTTAGATTTGCTTATGTGTACGCCTCAATTGATTAAGGAAAATATATTTGTGGGTAAAACGGAGGATTTAAGAAAAAATATTTTAGCAGCCAAAAACAAGAATTTGTTTGAAGAAGATACTGATGAAGAGGAGGAAGAAGATGAAGACCCAAATAATTTGGTTAAATTAATTAATATACCAAAAGATTCTCTAGATTTCGATAAATTGCTGCCACATTTGAATAATAACTCAAAACATAACGAAATCAATGAAGAGCAAAAAGCAGCAAACGAAAACCAAAAAGTATACAAGTTTAACATTTCTTTTGGCAAAGAGCTGGATGAAAAGCAGTCGAAAGCATCTCACTCTAATTCATCCACACTTAGCCGTGACGAAAGGCATGCGGCCCGGGATAAAGAGAGAAATTTGGCTGAGTATAAAGAGCAAAGGAAAACAAGAAAAAAAAATCTTGCCAAGAATAAAGGAAATGAAACAGCTAAATCTAAAGATAGGGAAGAATACTCAGATGCAGGTGAAGAGCTCAGAACAACAAAGAATAAAAGTAACTATAGCAAGTCAGGAAAACATAAAGATAAAAACGAACAAACTTCAGAAGAAAATCAAGAAACTTATAAACAGGACCAAACAACACGCCTTCGCAAGAGACATGTCTCAACCGATAAAACAGAGAAAGCTAAAGAATTTAAATTGGAACAGAAAACGCAGGAAATGCCAGCTAAGCGCATGACCCGTTCAAAGTCAAGGTTTGAGGAAGAGCCCTCGACCAGCAAGCAGGCTGCGCAATCTAACAAAGACGATTTGGACAGCATCGCTACACAAAAATGTAAGTTCTTTTATTTGAAACTCTCAATAAGTAAAAAATCTGTTTTTAAGCATGTGCATACATACAAGTTATTTTTTTTTAACACAGGGACGTTTTCGCAAAAAGTCTTTTTTGTTACAAAAGTCCCTTTTACAACAAAAGATTAAACATTGTGGCTGTTATTTTTTTTCTACCCCTTAGTGGTTCGGGTTACGCGAATCCGAACAAGTTCAAAGCAAAACGAATTTCAAGGAGATATTGCACCTAATTGTTCCACAGATAAAAGTGAGCACCACAAAATCGAAAATGAATCGTCAGTGTCTCATAATGGTTTTGTAAATGACAAAATGACAAAGAAGACTGCAGGCAACCGAAAACGTAAAGCCGATGAAACACCACCTGTAATACCAAATAAATTAGTGCGTAAACGCTTAAAAAGCGCGGTAAAAAATACAGCAATTATTAACGTTAAACAAACATAAAAACTTTTTATTTCCTTTAAATTAGTGTCCGGACTCTTTATCGACAAGCACAAAAACATTGCCATCCTCATCAAAAATTTCGATTTCAATGACGATGGTCGATTACGAGCTCTTTGGAAAACTTGTTAAATATTCCAAAGGTTTCTGGGATGTAGCAAAAGATCCTGCAGATAGTGATCTGCTTGTAATGGATAACGCCTTTAGGACATTTAAATTCCTTCTAGCCATGGCGAGAGGTATACCTATAGTAACATCTGAATATCTTAAAAAACTTAATGAAACACAGTCGACAAGAAAAGTTAAAATAAATGATTACGCTTTTACGGATGCAGAGTTTGAAAAGAAACATAAATTTTCGTTGGCCAAATCTCTTCAAGTTGCTAAGAAAACTAAAATCTTTAAAGGCTACGAATTCGTTATGACACCAAGTATTTTGCCAAATCCTCAAGAAATAACCGGTAAGGCAACATTCTCTTTAATTCCTCATAAATATTTTCAAATATTAACAATTTTGTTTATCGCTTAGCTATAATTGAAGCTTCTGGCGGTTCTGTATGTAAAAACCCTATTCCTCCACCTAAAGAAAATCAAAAACTATATTTAGTTACGGCGTATAAAGACCAAAAGGATTGGCACAAGTATAGACGTTTAAACAAAGATATTAAAATCGTGTCTACTGAGGCCATAATGTCGGCAGTTATGAGACAAACTTGTGAACGCATGACTAGCTACTCGTTGGCTTGAATTTTTTGTTTAACATTGGGTATTATATGTTTAGTTGTAGTTATGTACCTTTATATTTTTGAAACATATAATTAGTTATTGTTCTGTTTAAATCAGACATTCCTATTTTCATATATAACCTGGAGTTATTCATTTATTTTTGTTTATTTTTTACCGTTAAAAAAAACTTTTTGTATGTGTGCACTTTATATGTTCAATTAAAATTATATCTTTGTATTGTTTTATACAAACTCATGGGTTTGAAAGCAATGTTGCTATTAAAAATATCCGTATATAGATTTACTTTGTACTTTCAATTCTGTTCGTTGTGATTTAAATAAATCGATTTCTTGTGAACGTGTAAACACCATGCTAAAAAATTATTTTTTAATATTTAAATAAAAAAAATCTCAATTTGCCATATATTTTTTTAAAGTTAATCAGGTTTGTGGTGGAAACCGATCGATTTTAAAATCAATCCATTTCTGGATTAAAGTTTTTTGTTCAAGATATACTTTAGTTAACATATACAGTATAAAATTTTAAAGAATATAGACAAAAAATAAGAGGAAATGTATAAAAAAAATAAATTTTAAAAGAAACCGAAAACATTATTATCGATTAAATCGTTTTATTTTCAAAATCGTTTTCTATCATATACCTGAATGTTTTAAATTTTTGAAAAATTTCGTGTTAAAAAATCACTTCCGTATTATAAGATTTCAAGCAACGGAAATCGTTGATATGGAGCAAAATAAATGCTTAATATCACAGAAACCATAAAAACTTCGTAAAACAGGCATTGGATTCAGAAATGGGGTATTCAAAATATATGTACCTCATACCTAGCTCAATTTTTTTTTGTTAAAAATGGGTGGTAGATCAAACCAATACTGAGTTGACGACTTGTTATCGAATACAGGCATGCCATAACAAATATTGAGAATTTTCTTTCTAAATCTATACCGAAAAGGACCAAGTTAACAACATTGCTTAAACCAATTATTATATCATTACTAGGGATACGATTTCCGTGCAAATGTATGTCGAAAGTCTAAGAACGATGTTGACTAATTATGTTTCCGGATCAATGAATTTATAATGACATCCATTTGTTTTTGCATATTGTTGCACATTTTGGTGAAATTGCATTTTTTGGCGTATTTAGGTTTTTAACGCATATTTTGACATTTTTGAGTGATATTTTTAATTTTCACTGGATCGCCCGGTGGCCGAAATTCGACCACTTGACATTTACTTTCGAGAGAACCTGTGCGTTATACAATAAAAACGTACACATTTTAAGATATCGGCAAAATGCACTATTCACCCATCTTTGTACGTGTGACTGCAAAATAAATTAAAACATCTACGCAAATACCTTTAAAACGATATATGTTTCATTAAAATCGGTGGACGATAAGATACTTAAAAATCAACCACGAACAAATTGTTCCCGTATTTATATATAAGATATTATAAAAAAGTTCTTAAAAGATTTTTTAAATACACAAAAAACCATCCAAAAGAAATTTTTTAATCAATAAAAAAATGAGCTTAATGCTTTGCTTTGAATACAAGATTTTCAGGTTTCGACAAAAGTTGCTCCTTTTTCAAACCGATGCAGCACCTTACATGATTAAGGCTTCCATTGGGTTAAAAATATTTTATCTAAAACTATTACAAATTACTTGCTTGGCACATGGGTTATAGGTTAGAAGCCAATTCGATAATATTGCAGTTTTTAATGAAATGTATCCCTTGGTTCAGCTTCCACCGCAGCCAGTAGTAACAAGATGGGGACCTGTCTAGATGCTTCAGAATTCTATTCAAAAAACTTTGAGTAATTTAAGAATGTCGGAAGAGCTTGTTGGTATCGATAATTATGCAATTAAAAAAGTAAAATACATAAATACAGTGGTATCCCGGTTTAACGTATACTCAGTTTAACGAATTCGCGACTTAACGTACGGTCATATTTCTTCCATTGAGTACCTTTTATTACGAACAAACAGCAAATTTTTGTACTCTATATAACGAATTTTTACAAAAAAAAATTTGAAAAAACAAAATATGTACATAGAATGAATGCAAACATATTTGCATACATTCTCTTGTTTTTGTATACATTTTTACCATATTTTAAGACCGATTTTACTGAAAACAACGAGTTAAGAGAAGTTTTTACTTTTCTTATAAAGAAAGCAAAGAAAACACTTGCTCTCGAAAATAAAAACTTGTACGTTACAAAGGCATTTTTTACTTTTGTTTACAAAAAGGTTTGTTTTCTGTTTCAAATTTTACGTCATTTTAGTGAAGTTGACATCAAAATGCTAAAAGAAAACTTTTAATTCTTAAAGAAAAATTAGACATTATTGACGACTATGAAAAGGGCCTGCGACTAAGTTTTGTACTTCACTATGTACTATTTAATTAAGAATGATATGAAGTATTTATTTTTTGTTTGTGTTATGAATGGAAATAAACGAATTTACTTCGGGATTTAACGAATTTTTCGATATAACGAAAGGGCCTGACAATATATAATTCGTTAATCCGGGATAGCACTGTATTAAATAACACCAGAAGTCAATTAGCATTTGTATTTTCCAATTACGGATACATATATTGGTAAAACAATAACTAATTAGGAGAGATTAAGTTCACTGCTGATTTAGTTCACTACCGCTCAAGTCAAATTAGTTGATATTGCAGAAAGTAAAATTAGCAATGTGAAAGAAAGAATAGCCCGAAAAATTAAAAAAAAAAAATCCAAAACGTTTTGCAAAAAAATAAGTTTTACGCAAAATAAAAAAAATTTAAAATAATTTTGATCTGATCTGGAATCAAAGTGAGATCTGAAAATAAATTTTTTCAAAATGCATTGGCATTCTTCAAGTACAAGACAAAGTTTTACTATTAATAAAATAGTAGTTATTTATTTAAACAAACAAAAATTTAAATAACTATTTTTAAAGATATTTGACCTGCATTAGACTGAATTTTTGTTTTTAGTAAAATGAAAAACCATTTTTTAGGGAAATTTTACAAGTTTTTAGTGCGTATTTATGAATTTTTAGTGCATTTTTTAAGAGCATTTTTTCGATTTGTTAGTGAACAGCTTCCCTCTGACGCCGATGGCAAGGGTCAGTTGTAACTTTGGCCTAGTCCGTGCAAGCCGTCACTGCGCGGACGGTCCTTTTCTTTACGGCTTACTCGTGGGACCAAAAACTGGACAAATTTCTTGAAAAACAAAAGGACGCGACTCTAGGAGTCGATGCAGGGAATATCTCCAATAACTCGGCAGGTTCGGTGTCAGATCTAGACGCCGATTGGCTGAGTATCCATGGAGATATTCTTGAGCAGGAAGGTCAGTTATTGACAGAACTGACAAGGACAAAAGGAACGAACGACCCCCCAGTCGGCTCCCCGCCTCGAACAGGGGTCTCGGAAAGACTCGATGGTCTGGCTCTGGGATCTGATGATGAGCATGAAATAACAATGATTTCGGCTCATGATCAGGACCGTAGAGCTGGGTCATCGACTCCTGAGGTCACACTCGAGATAGGGAGCGGAGTAGCGGGTGTACCAAAAACTATTGTTCGGCAAGATGCGACAGAACAGGTCACATCAGAAGGCCGAACGAGCCTTGAAAAAGCCAAGAGTGGTGTAAGAGCCTCCTTAGCCTTTCTAGAAAAGATAGCTAAGAAAGACTCCTCACTACACGATGGGCGGGATAGGCACTTGCTGAGGAAGGACCGGAAGAACGTTGCCAGATTCGAACGAATCCACGGATCTGTCGGTGATATCCTAGGCATTCCCTATCCTGCGGGATACACAGCAAGGGTTGCTGAGGGCTCAAATGTTGTCAGTAAAGATAACGAACCCTCAGCAACACCTGTTGATGAATCCTCCAAAAATTCGGGAATTCAGAAGGAGGGTACGAAATCAACACCTGGTCCTCTAAACCGAGACAGTATGGTCACGGATAAGGGAACCAAGCCTGTTGACGTAATACCCACTACTAGCTGCGCGATGAGGACTGGTAAAGTCTTGGTAATCTCCGACAGTCCCTCCCAAGGGGAAGTCACAAAAGGGATAACTGGGACAAACCAGCCAACATCTGCAGGGAAATCGGGTAATCACCGACAGAGCTCTGCTAAGGCCCCCAAGAAAGGGGTACTTAAGAGAGTCAGGTCTGGTGATGACCAGAAATCCCCAGCGGCTAAAAGGAAGGATCCCCGAAAGGAGATCACTAAGAGGACTGGCTCCAGAGAGGACCAACCCTCCACATCAAGGAAGCTAAGGGAGTCGTCAGGTAAGGACGGTATTCTGGCAGCTGTCATTGATCGTATGGATCCCGATGGAAGGATCAGTGTCGAGAAATGGCAGGTGCTAGAAAACAAACTGCTTGACGAAATCTTTAGCGTTAAAGGAAGGCCGGACGAAGTATCGTTCAAAGGGGCTGACTGGATAAGAGGTGTCAAAACTGTCAGTTGCGGCAATCTAAAGACCTTTGAGTTTTTAAAGGCTGCAATCGGCAGGTGTGGCAGCGCTTGTCCTGAAGCCAGATTGGACGTAATACTCGCGTCTGAGTTGCCGTTAAGGCCGGTAGTCACGGTATGGATTCCTCCACCTATAAAACCGGTAGAGGTCATACTGGGGTTACTGGCCAACCAGAACAACGGGCTCTTTACAGGACAGTGGAAGATGGTAGCTTCACTGGGCTGTAAGGAGAACCAAGGTAGAGACTTCCGGTTCGCAGTAGACCGAGAGTCTCTAAATAAGCTGAAATCAATGGGAGGGGTTGCTGTATTCGGGTTAGGGTCTGTCAGATTTAGGTTTCCTAAAGATGATAGATCCTAAGAGGCTGAAAGTGGTGCAGATAAACTTGCACCACTGTGAAGCGGCCTCAACCGAATTGGCAACCCACCTCATTGACAACAACGTGGACGTGGCCTTAATCCAAGAGCCCTGGATTAACAAAAACCGGGTAGTTGGATTAAAGGTCACGGGGTATACCTTGTTCGTATCCCGCTCGGAGGAGAAGGTACGAACTTGTATATTGGCAAGAACTGAGCACAATTTTATGTTCTCTCATTCTTTCAGTAACGGAGACCTCACGGTTGTGACAGGGAAGGCCAGAGACAGATCAGTCCTGGCACTAGCATCGGCATACTTGCCATACGAAGCTGTCGATCCACCTGGTGAAAAAGTACGAGAGTTGGTGGAGCACTCAGGCAGAAGCGGCTTGAGACTGGTACTGGGATGTGACGCCAATGCACACCACACCCTATGGGGTAGTGCCGACATCAACAAGAGAGGTGAGTCTATGTTTGATTTTATTATTGCCAGCGATCTTTTTATCTGCAACAGGGGGAATACACCGACGTTCAGAACTAGAGATAGGAAGGCAGTGATAGATATAACACTGACGAACTGCAGGGAGTTAGTGGAGGACTGGAAGGTGGCGTTGTATTTTTCCTTTTCTGACCATAGTCGCTTGTCCTTTAGTCTGATATTTGAGGGGTCGAAAAGGTGTCCGTATAGGAATCCGAGAAGGACGGATTGGAACACTTTTTCGGGATTGGTTCAAAGTAACTTTAGAGTTACAAGGGACTGGGGGTCGACTCCGACCGGTGTGGAGCGGCTGGTAAGCACCTTTACGGGGGTATTGACCAGTAGCTATGAGCGATCCTGTCCGTTAAACTTTCCGGGCAGGCGTACACAGCCAAGATGGTGGACAGACGAGTTGAGGACTCAAAGGTCCACCGTCAGAGGGCTGTTCAATAGGGCGAAGTATACGCGTAAGGAGGAAGATTGGAGTAACTTCAGGTTGAGTTACGGGAGGTATAAGAGAGATATTAGAAGAGCGAAAAGGGACTCGTGGATTAAGTTTAGCGAGTCAGTTGAATCCGTGAATGAAATGTCTAGGTTCAGGAGAATTTTATCCAAGGACCCGGTGGTCCCTGGATTTATTCAGAGACCGGACGACTCATGGACGGAATCTGGCTCTGAATCTCTCTGTCTGCTTATGGAAACTCACTTTCCGGGGTGTGTGGATCCTGGGTCGGGGGAACAGGTTGTATGTGGTGACCCCTTCTCTGGGTCGGGCTCGGACGGTGGGGAAAGTGAGACGGTGGGAGATATGATCACCTTGGATAAGGTAACATGGGCGGTGAATACCTTTGGGTCCTACAAATCGGCGGGACCAGATGGTATCTTTCCGGCGATGTTACAGAATATCGGGAGATCATCACTCCTGGTGTTGGTGGAACTGTTTAGGGTATGTGTGCTGAACGGGTACATTCCTAGAGGGTGGAGGGAGGTCAGGGTAGTTTTAATTCCCAAGGCGGGTAGAACCGGTCACTCTAAACCCAAGGATTTTAGACCAATCAGCTTATCGTCTTTTCTTTTGAAGACGTTGGAAAGACTGATTGATCTACATCTGAGGACGAAGATTGACGCCGGCATCATCAGCGGCGCTCAACACGCCTATCTTAAGGGTAGATCTGTTGAGAGTGCGTTGCATGATGTGGTGGGTTATCTTGAGCGGGGTTTGCGAACCAAGGAATACACTTTGGCGGCATTCCTGGATATAGAGGGCGCCTTTAACAATCTGAGGATAGAGGCTATTAGGCAGGCACTGTTTGATCAGAGGGTTCCGTTGTTCTTGGTCGAATGGATAACTAGGATGCTAAGCAGCAGGGTTATTCACTCGGACTGGGGAAACGAACGTTTGAGGAGATCGGTGACTAGGGGGACCCCACAGGGGGGAGTTCTCTCACCCTTATTGTGGCTCTTGGCCGTCAATGTCGTTCTGAGACGTTTTGACAGAATGGGTCAGAAGGTCGTAGCCTACGCGGATGATGTGGTGATATTAGTGTCGGGCAAGTTTCTGCCGACAATTAGCGACATCATGCAAGGGGCGCTGGGCGAACTGTCGGCATGGGCGAGTGATAAGGGACTGGGAGTTAATCCGGGGAAGTCGGAGTTGGTTCTTTTCACTAGGAGGTACAGGGTGGAGGATTTTAGGCTACCGGTACTAGAAGGAGTGGAGCTTAGACTATCTGATAGTGCTAAGTATCTGGGAGTTTTTCTGGACAGCAAGCTGTCATGGGGAAGGAATACTCAGGAGAGACTTAAGAGGGGTCTCAATGCCTACTATGCTTGCAGATCATCGATAGGTAGGAGTTGGGGACTCCGGCCGTCAGTGGTGGGATGGCTGTACACTTCGGTGGTTAGACCCATTCTTACGTATGGATGCTGTGTTTGGTGGGAGTCATTGAGATTGGCTAGTCGTAGGAACCTTCTTTCTAAGGCTCAGAGGTGTGCTTCAATGGGCATGACAGGTGCCATGAGAAGTACTCCTCAGGCGGCCCTGGACGTCATTCTACATCTTCTGCCTATTGAGCAGTATGTGATGGGAATGGCGGCCAGGAGTATTCTTAGACTGAGGGAATCAGGACTGATGGGGAATGTCACTCAGGGTCACTCACGGATCCTGAGTGAGATTGAGGCGTGTGGCTATTGCCTGGGACTTCCCGGATCCACAGATTATGTGGGCACTAGGGTGGATTTTGGGCGGCTGCCGGAGGTAATAGTTCCTTCTAGGGAGAGCTGGTCAGGTAGGGGCAGATTATTTAGTGGATTTGCTATTTTCACTGATGGCTCGAAGATGAGGGGCACGGGTGCGGGGGTCTACATTGAGGATCTGAACATCAGAAGGTCATATAGGCTTCCTGACGACTGCAGTGTTTTTCAGGCGGAGGTTCTGGGGGTCATGAGGGCCGTGGAACTGATAAGGGACAACATTGATAGGGGCTCGGAGGTCACTATATATGTGGACAGCCAGGCGGCTCTTATGGCCGTAAGGGGCTGTTATGTGAAATCCAAGCTGGTTGATGATTGTAGGAAGGCTCTTGGAGCAGTCTTAGGGGAGTATTTGCTAAGGTTGTGCTGGGTGCCGGGTCACTGCGACATAGTCGGCAATGAGGTTGCTGATGGGTTGGCGAGACAGGGCTCGGAGATGGAGGATCCTAACTGTTTGGAGGCGGTTAGGCCTCCAATGGCATTCTATTTTGGAAGAATCAAGGAATGGATTGTGGGCGTGACCAATCGGGCCTGGGGGAATCGAACGGACTGTCGGGTATCACGGACGCTGTGGCCGGTGCTTAATAGGTCCGATTCGGTTTTGCTGATGGGCAGGAGTAGGGTCTGCGTTAGGACCATGATAGGAATGATCACGGGCCACTGCATGATGGGCAGGATGGCGGTGAGGATGGGATCCGGATTGTCGGATATGTGCAGGTTGTGTGAGGACCCTGAGGAGTTGGAGACGGTGGAGCACATTCTGTGCCACTGTCCCAGGTTACAGGGCAGCAGGCAGAGGTGGCTGGGCAGTAGATTCCTGGGCGAATTAGGGGATGTCTCGGGTTGCGGACTCGAGAATCTGATAGGATTCGTAATGGGGATGGCCTGGCTGCGCGAGAATAGGCTGGGTGCTGGACGCACGTAGGGCGTATTTGGTTGAGTAGGATTTCGCTCGGGTTTGGTCCGGAACCTTCTTTCTTTCTTTCTTATTTATCTTATGCTTTCTCTGTTTATTTCACTAACTTTCTATCTCTCTAGGGCTATCCCTGAATAAGGCATCACAATGGACCATATTGGTCTCTGGGTGAGGGTGTGAAGGAGACTTCACACCGGCCTTTCTACCTACCTACCTAGTGCATGAAAATCTCAGCCATAATCATTACACAAAAAACAATAAAACCCAATAAAGTTAAATAAAACCGAAGGAAAAACCTGCTGGGTTAGGCTTTACCTCTGGGTAAAACTCACTTTTTACGAAAAGTCACTCTTGCCGAGAAAATTAATTTTTTCCAAGTCACTTGTCACACACCTAACCAACTTTTGACCAACAATAGCACTTAAGCACAAATAGTCACCTTTTACAAAAAAATTTTATTTAGGTTAAAAACCTCCTCAAATGATTCGTAAAAATGTTTTTCCTTAAAAAGACACGAATCTCAAAAGTTTTTCTGCAAACTTTTTTTGTTTTTTATACAAAGGAAATCCAAAAACTTGAGAAATTTCTAAATACATATTTCTTAAACCAATAAAGTTCATTTACTCCAAGTTTTTCTTAAAGAAACAATTTCGAATTTTTTAAATTTTATTAAATTGATTGTATACTTTTAAAATTAGAATTATTTGGTTTTAAAGAAATCGTTTATGCCATAAAGAATTACAAAATTTTAAAATGCAAAGTTCAGCAATTTGTTAAGCAACTTTAAAACACTTAACTTTGATTTAATTTTTTTACAATTGCTATACCTTAATAAAATTAATATTTCGTATCATTTTAAAGTTATTAACAATATAATTTATTTTTAGAAGCGTTTTTGGCATTAAACGTCTACTGCATATTTAATTTAAAAATGTTTTTGTTACATATAATTTAAGGTGTATTTGAAAATAATTGGAGCGATCTGCCTTACAGAGTAAGGTCAAACTATGATTTTCCTACTTTAACTTTTTTTTTTTAACAAATTGTCATGTATAATAACATTTTATTAATATTGGGGATAAAAAAATTTTGTTGATTTTATTTGGTAGTTTTCTTTTTTTTTTTTTATTATTTTTAGTGTTACTAATTCAATTATTAAGTTTGTTTGTTTTTTTTTTTAATAATAAATTTGTTTTGAGTTTACAGAACGAGCTTATCGTATTAATGGCATTTCTGGTGCTCCACCGACGGCTGACATGGCAGAACCTGGTCCTAATAATACCTGTTTCTGTTGTGTTTTTTGCATTTCCTCCATTTGGGCACGTTCTGTTTCGAAGACAACGGGGGCAAATAGAATCACCGAACTGGTGAAGAAAATCCACGAAGCATTGCAAGTAAATTTATATAGACCCTTCACACTGCTTATAGTGCCATCCACCAATAAACCGGTAAAATCACGCACAGGTTGTGGGAACATTTCTGTCAAACCCATTAGACGTTCAGCAATAGTCTCATCGGGTTCCTTTGGAGATTTTTATAATTGGTTGTTAACATTAGTGGATTAAAACAAGACAGAAAGAAAAAAATTAATAATATTAAGCAAAATAGTAATTTTTAAAGCTCTAAATGATGCTGATAGAAGCAGAGATAAAAATTGAAACATATAAAAACTAAAAATTATTGTTCTTGTTCTTCTCCTCTATTTAACAAAAGTGATACACTAAAATTAATATTAAATTCAGCTAATTAATACATAGTATCCTATCCAGCGTTGTCAACTTGGTGCGATTTACACCATTTTGGGTGTGTTTTTGAATTTTGTGTGTTAAATTTCGGTGCGTTTTTTAATTTTTGGTGGCATTAAATTAAACTCAGTGTGAGAAAAAAAATCTTTGTACAATACAATTCACCTGTTTCAATATCATTTCATTCAACAGTGCAAAGTTTTTACAAACAATTTCATAGACCCCAATAAGAACAACAAATAATGCTGTTTAAGGCGTGCACTAAGCGAAACGGTCTTGTTGTTGTATATATTTTGTATTATGTAAAAAAAAAAAAAATCATTTCATTATAAGAAATTTGCTGTATTATTAATTTTGAATCCATACTATTAATCGTTAATATCAATAATTAGTATTGTGGTTATTTTGTTGAACTATTTTATGGTTCTTAATCCAAAGTTTTAATAATTTCCATTAGGCTTAAGTTCATTAAATTTAATTTTCATTAAATTATTTTTATGAAGAAAGGAATTTTACAACATGAAAATTAATTAAAATTGTTATTGATAATCTTTCATTTTTGACCGTGGCCGTGAAAGATTATCAATAACAATTTTAATTAATTTTCATGTTGTAAAATTCCTTTCTTCATAAAAATAATTTAATGGAAATTAAATTTAATGAACTTAAGCCTAATTGAAATTATTAAAAATTTGGATTAATAGTTAATATCTTTTTAAAATGTTTTCTATAGAATTTATAAAATTATTGGGGGAATTCAGGTCACAAGTTGCACTCTTGCGAAAAAGCAAAGGTGCAAAAATATAACAACAACCACACAGACAATTAGTTGTGCGTAATAATTGCTTTGCTTTTTTGCAAGGGTGCAACTTGTGACGTGAATACCCTTATTATCTACACCATTTTTTATGAAAAATAGAAGATTCCAGATATAATGGAGAAATTCCAAATGAACATGAACATAATACAAATTTTATAATTCAATTTTATCAATTTAAAATTAAAATTTCTCAATATCATTTGGAATTTTCTCAATTTCAATTTCAATTTAAAATTTCTCAATTTCATTTAGAATTTTCTCAATTTCAAGTCAAAACTCTCAATTTTGTTTTGAATTTTCAAAATTTAAAATTCTTAATTTTATATTAGAATTCTCAATTTTATTTGGAATTTTCTCAATTTCGAATTTAAATTCGCGTTTTCATTTGAAATTTTCTTAATTTCAATAAAAAATTGTATAGTAAAATGAATACAAATTTGTTTTGTTTTTTTAAATTGTTGTTAGGTTCTTTTTTATACATATATATTTTCAATACAAAAATTTCAAGTTTTATGCCAAATTAACTCAATAAAGATCTTTAATAAAAAAATTGGTGCGTTTTACTTGAAATAGTGCGTTTTGAATTTTCAAAGTTGACAATGCTGATCCTATCTATTTCACATAGTTGTTTCTCTCTCGTAAGATCTTAAGTTTTTTTTTTTAATTCGATGTGAATTCTAAGCTGAAGAATCTCTTAGAAATTTCGTACTATCAAGAATTTAATACAGGCCAGGTATGAAAATCACTTTAACTCAAATCACATGTGCCTTTTAAAATCACGCGTGTGATATTTTGGTGTTCCGTTCTTGTGCGTTTCAGTGCGATTTTTAATTGCCGAAAGCACACCGAGAAACACAAAAACGGTATGGCTTCCAGAAAACCAGGAAATCGCACGTGCGATTTTAAAACAGAACCGATAGATACATATTACTCAACAATCTTACTAAAATGTCTCAAAACCTCAGAAGTTTTTAAAAAAACTCTTCATTTATCAATAGCACAAGAATTTTAAATTTTGTAGAAATCTCCAGCTAACTTACTGCCTGTTTTTAGAAAACGTAAGTGAGTGAGTGAGTGAGAAATTACATTGAAAACAACAATAAAAAACGAAAATTTGTTGTTGTTTTCTATATAATTTCTCACTCACTCACTAGTTTACGTTTTCTAAAAACAGGCTGTTAAGACCATCAATATCTTATACTAGCTAAAAAGTTTCTATTGACCTATTTTATTATCTTTCTAGCTTACTTTTCTACATAAATCTCTGAAAATTAATGCCTGTTTTCATAAAAATGTTTTAAATTTAACAACGGCTTGAAAATCAAATTTTCTATGAACATTTTTCTTAATAAACGTTTATGAATACGGGGGTAAAAGTGTTTTGTAGTTTTAAAATTTCAATCAATTCTATCAAACGTTGCTGTATATTTCAAAAAGTTAAAAAATCTCTATATTTTCATATATTTGCCTTTAATTTTTCAAACAAAAATGTAACAAAAGTTTTTTTAAAAAGTAGAGTCTACTTCAGAAACAATTTGTAAAAAAATATAAATTAGGTTTAAAATAATTTTGTTTAATTTTTGATATTCTTTAATTAGGCTCGAGTTCATCAAATTTAATTTTCATTAAATTATTTTCACTGAGGGAAGGAATTTTACAACTTTGAATTTTTATTAAAATTTATTGATAATTTTTCTTGGCTGAGCTGGGATTTGAACCCGGGTTGATCTTTACATGTTTCAAGAAACACCACTTTCTATCCTCAGAAGATCTCTGTGTTCTACCCACTGCACCACTGCGGTGCCCGTTAGCCAACAGTCAAACATCAATCTTTAACCAGTAGTACTGGTGGTTCGAAATTTGCTGTTATTATCACCTAAATTTCAAATTACATGTTGCCTCCTTTTTCCTCTGTTTTTTCGTATTCTTTCTGTCAAGACTTTGTCTTGAAAACCTGAATACATTTGTTTATTATGTTTTTTTTTTTTTGTCCACTTTCGTCGACATTTTTATTTGTACAAATTAAAGTACAAATGTAAACATTAGAGCTTGTGCCATAGCTATTTCTAAGAACAATTTTGATTTTTAGTTGAACTGTTAATTTTTAATTTTTGATATTCTTTAATTAGGCTCGAGTTCATCAAATTTAATTTTCATTAAATTATTTTCACTGAGGGAAGGAATTTTACAACTTTGAATTTTTATTAAAATTTATTGATAATTTTTCTTGGCTGAGCTGGGATTTGAACCCGGGTTGATCTTTACATGTTTCAAGAAACACCACTTTCTATCCTCAGAAGATCTCTGTGTTCTACCCACTGCACCACTGCGGTGCCCGTTAGCCAACAGTCAAACATCAATCTTTAACCAGTAGTACTGGTGGTTCGAAATTTGCTGTTATTATCACCTAAATTTCAAATTACATGTTGCCTCCTTTTTCCTCTGTTTTTTCGTATTCTTTCTGTCAAGACTTTGTCTTGAAAACCTGAATACATTTGTTTATTATGTTTTTTTTTTGTCCACTTTCGTCGACATTTTTATTTGTACAAATTAAAGTACATTATATATATAAATAATTTTGTTTAGTTTTGAACAAGGCGAATTCATGTAAAGGGTGGTGGCGATTCTACAACAAGTAACAACACCAAAAACACAACATTGTATTTTTTTTGTCAAAAACACAATTAACTTTTGACATTCCTCTCTCTTAATTGGGTAGCACAGCTCTGCTTTAAACGCCATCTGAGAAATGAATTCGTCTTGGTTAAGAATGAAAATTTTAATAAAGTGGTTTAAAAAATAAATAAAAAATATATAATATTGTTTTGGGAAAAATTAGCAAACGTTTTCTTAATTGAAAATGTGTGGTTGCGAAAAAATTGTTGCTCCATTATGAACACCAGTGAAAATGTTGCTGCCTATTGTTTGAAAATATAAATGACGTTTAAAATAATTTAATTTATGTACTGTTTTTAAAACACAAGTGATTGGACGTGTAGTAAAATTTGTATGAAAAACACTCAAAAAACTTAGTGCTTTTCATATAAATTTTGCTACACGTTCAATCGCTTGTGTTGTGAAAACAGCACATAAATGAAATTTTTATAAACGTCATAAACAATTTCGTACAAAATGTTGCTGAAGTAGAAGTTGACTCAACTTTAAAAAAAAAAACTTTAGTTACATTTTTGTTTGAAAAATTAATGAAAAATATATGAAATACTTTGGGAAGAAATAAGAAGAAAAAACGGAATTGTTGCTCTCAGTGTGAACAAAGCTTTAAATTCATATAGAGGAAGCTTGAACATAAATGGTTCGAATCGTTTTAAATGATTTAAATTCATACTTAGTAATGTGCGATTAATCAAAATTTTTGATAATCAAAATGTAAATTTATTAACTGACTTATACACATTTCTGAATAATAAGAACTGTTATTAAATTTAGATTTTTTAAGTTTAAAAAATTTTGTTTAAAATTTCTTTAATTAAAAAAAGATAAAAATCAAATCTGTTGCATTTTGACAAAACATCTTAAGTTGAGTTAAGATAGCAAAAAAGTTTTTAAAAAAAACTCGGTGAAAAAATCATTTTTATCAGATAATAAAATAAACCAAATTTCAAGAAAAAGTTTGTTTATAATACAAACAAACAAAAATTATTTTTAATGAAAATTCGTATGATTAAAAATATTTTTTTCAACTTTTTAAATTTGACTTTAGATGTTTTGTCAAAATGCCACAGAAATGTAGTGAATGAATAAAGCGCTATAACTGCATAAACATTCCTACACACATATGTACGCACAAACAAATTTCAAGTTTTGTTGTGCATGCCTAAATTTATCGATTTACTTTAGATTTTAATTAAGAATTGCCAAAATTTTGATAAAAATAACAAAAAAATAAAAAAAAAATCGATTTTAAAAGCCCAATAACCGATTTCAGTATAAAATCGCATACGTAAATTCGATTACAAAAACTCGATTGTTTTGCCACAAAATCGATTTTTGATTGGAATCGAAATCAATTTACCATTCCCTAGTCAGAACATGCCTGTATGATTCAAATTTCATTAAAATTGGATAGATATTTTTGGAGGCAGTAATTCTCCCTATGTCCCCCTCTTGGACCTAGTTTAAAAAAATTAAAAAGCCTATGTTTCCAATTTCATCAAAATTGGTTCAGCTATTTAGCCCATAAGGCGTAGTAAACGCAGTCAGGAGACGGTCGAGCGGTCAGATATACTGAAGTCAGAATGGAGGGTAAACAGCGTACTCACGTTAAAATAGCTTTGTTTTAATTTTGATTACGAAACTATTGCTTTAATAGATCGCATCAAAAACGATAATTAATAACTTCTGATTATAGGAGGCATAGCTCCCCAGGACCCTATCCTAAGCACTTTAGTGACACCTAATATAGCCTATATGAAAAATTTTAAAATCGGACCGACAGCTAACAACCTCTTACAAACATAGTAACATACAAAATTTTCATCTTAATTTGGGTACCCACGCATATCACTAAGCGGGCGGCGAGGTTTTTGAATCCAGGGGCCCACGGGCCTCAGCCCTCTTACATTTCAATTTTGTTTTTTTTTTAATTCCAGAGGGGTCGTGTGTTTTGCCATAATTTATACTTAATAAAATAACGAATTTTTTAATACAATCACTAACTATAAACAAAACAAATAAATACCTACATGGCTCCTTTATTGCAACATATTAATAACTCAAAAAATAAAAAATTTCAAGTTACTTAAGCAAAATTTTTCCTTTATACCTTCTTTATATGTAATAAAATAAATCAGTATAATATCTCAAACTGAACCGAAGTTATAGCAAAATATATTTCATTAAACCTGTATAAAAACTTTAATCGCATTTTGCCAAGTTTGATTTTTTTGAGATATGACTATGTTGCAATAAAGGAGCGATATCACCATACATACCTATTAAGAAAAACAAAAAACAGAAAGATTGCCTAATACGAAAAATGAGGTTAGGTGTTTGCAAAATGAATTAATGAAAATATTAATGGATTTTAAAGAAAAATGTCTGTTAAAACTTTAAAAAAGAAAACTTTACACTAAAATACTTACATCATCGTAATTTTCTTCATTTTTATTATCTTTGTCACTGGTCTAAAAAAAAAGTAAATAAAGGTAAAATTTAACAAATTTCTAACAAATCACAAGAGTAATGCATAATAAACGAAAATTTTATTGATTTTCTTATGATGCCTTACAGTTGCTACAGTAGTGGTTTTTCTTTCAGGTGTTTCATCTTTGCTTCCCCCCAGTGAAGACATGCCGCTATCTTTTTCGATAAACTCGATATCGGGATCGGAGTCTACCAAATCTTCAAGCTGTACGGTATCCACTTTGGTGTTTTGTAAATGCAACCGGAAAATCAATAAAATTCACTGCAGGTCTACTCGCTAGAACACGCACAATGTTTGTTTTCTTTGTCACTTTCAATAGCAAACAAATTTCGTTCAAGGACACTTTAAAGTTTTGGATTTTTGATAATTATTGTGGTTGCTTTTTAAAGTTTAACAAATTCCACTAAAATTAAAAAGAATATCTACGATTTTTTGCGCAACACACGATGTTTCGGTATAATTTTCTCACAGAAAGAAGAAGTATTCGATAATTAGAAAAATCACACGCGATTGTTATAGAAATGTCAAAATAGTCAAAACAATGCAAAAAATTTGAGATTTAAAAAAGCTTATAAATGTGAAACACTTGTGCCAAAAAACTAGGTAGCACTGTTCGAATTGTATCAGTGATTTAGCTAAGCCACAAACCTATGTTTGAAAAGTAAATAGGTGGCGAAATATGTATTTCAATATGTTTGTGATTGAATTTCAATCTTTGGAAAGAAAACATGTTCATATATTTTCTTGAGAATGAGAAATACGAAAAAAGTATGTATGATGTTAAAAATTCAGCATTTCAAGTTTTACGATAGTTTCGTTGATTTCTCTTAATTTTACTTTTTTATTCGTTGTTTTATTAACGTACAATATATGAGTTTATTTGTGTTCTTTGCTTGCAGTATTACTATATTTACCTGACCACCTCCCCTTGTTCTATCTGGTTCAGTAAAATGTTGTATTCTTTGAACATGTTCCACTTCATTCCTAGTTTGTTTCATTTTGTTTTGCTGAATTTTTACTGTTTTTATATGTTTTTAAAAACGTAAAATTTGCTTTACGAAATATAAAGATTTACACTAAAAAATAATATGAACTTATTTTAATTTTTTTGATTTAAATTTGTACGATAACTTGAAAATTTTTGTAATAAAGAAAAGAAATTGTGAAATATGTAAATGATAGGCGAATTCATTACAGATGATCTTAAAAGCCCTGCTAATAACTTTTTTTTAGCTTTATAATTGAAGCAAAGCCGCGAATAACGTTGTAAGTGACAATATAATTATTTTTAAGGAGAGAAAAAAAAAAAACGTTTTTAAAAAGCAGGATTACTTTTTTTAATTTTTTTTAGGTTATCAAAATTAATGATAATAAAAACTTGTATGCAAAATATCAAGAAAGTTAAATTTTTAGCAACATGCAAATTTACAGTTTATAACATTTTTTTAGTGGAAAAACGTTTCATATCCACTATCGCGATGTCATTTAAAACGGGTTTCCACTACGTAAGCAGCTTTTAAGACGTTATTCCAAGTTGCAAAACCATTAGTTTGTTTAATTTTTTTAGTAACTTACAACTTTCTGTCTCTTTGAAGTATATGAAGCACCGTATCTTCTTCATATCTGTATTAAAAGTATTCTGTATAAGAAAACTATATATAAGAAAAAAAAACTGATACAAGAAATATTTTGGCATGCAACAATAATAAAAATGCGTACAATACTGTATGTATTTGTTTAGGCAAATGTACAGCCACCCAGCGGGAAAACTCAGAAGACCTTCTTACCTCAGGCCTATTTTAAGGCCTGCTTAAAAAAGTTTTTGATTCAATTACTATTCTTATCTAACTGCTAAAGAATGCCTCATAGAAGGCCTCGGCTCTTTCGTATAAAAGATAAGAAGCACCTTCCACACTCGCTTCTTTGCGAAGGGAGTAGAGAAGGAGTAACATTTTTTGTATTGCTTTTTAGCACAAGCAAAATAATTTTTTTGGTCCCGTTACTATTCTTATATACCTGCTAAAGAAGCGAGAGCGAAAGGCCTACTCCGCAATGACTACGTGTTTAAAAAAGATATGAGTATGGAATGGAGCAAGAAGGCCTTGTACATCCAAAAGAAGGGGTACAGAGGCCTTCTAGTACTCCTTGTTTTCCCGCTGGGCAAGTGTGTACATTAGGGTGGTCGTTAACTGTATGGAGCGTATTTGTTTTCTATTTTTCCATGCTCTCACCCCCCAATTCGGTGGGTATTGTTAAAAAAAACTACACCTAAAAAGTTTTAGGACAATACGTGAAGGCTAAACTATCCCTCACGTCCGCCAAAGTTTTAGAAAAATCGTTAAGTCCGACTTTTATGCCTCATAACTTGGAAAATATTAATTTTACATAAACATCGTTTACAAAGAAGTTGTTATCAGTGAAGTTTCCAACAACTTTTGTCTGAACAAGTTTTCTCTAAATATCATATAAAAATTAACCAAAAAAAAAAGAGCAAACAGCAGCATTGATGCGATTTTTTTTTGTGGCGGGTGAGACCTAAAGGAATCCAACTTTTGATTTTAACGGTCACCCTAGTTTACATACATACTACTTTATTGTACAAAATATCCAACTAAAAAACAGTTTTTTTAGAATATTCAAGCTATATTTTTTTGAAAATCTACCACACTTTTTTGTTGAATGCACATACAAATCCCTACTCTTTTGCTATAGAAACTGTACATTGTACTGATCCATTAAATTCACGTTAAGCTGATTTTTTCCCTCAATTACGATTTTGAAAAATTTTTGGAATTACACGCCGAGATTTTATAGCTAAATTAATATGTCAACGAATGCCAAACAATTTTCATAATTTAACAAATTCTAACTTTTATTGTGTACAAAACAGTTTAAAAACTAGTAGTTGGAAATCAGGCGAACATTTTAAAGAAGAAATGATTGATTTCACTGTAGATTGCGTCAATTGAAGCGGGCATGTGTGTATAGACATGAGCTTTAACATAGCCCCACAAAAAATAGTCTAAAGGCGTTAAATCGCACGATCTAGGCGGCCAATTGACCGGTCCCGAAAGTGAAATAAAATGTTCACCGAACTCGCCTCTCAATAAGTCCATTGTTAAGCGTGCTGTGTGGCATGTGGCACCGTCTTGTTGAAACCACATGTCATGCAAGTCAAGCTCTTGCATTTTGGGCAAAAAAAAGTTGGATATCATCTCACGGTAGCGCTCACCATTCACAGTTACGTTACGATTCGCATCATCTTTGAAGAAGTAGGGCCCAATGATGCCACCAGCCCATAAACCGCACCAAACTGTGACTTTTTCTGGATGCATTAGTAGCTCTTGCAATGCTTCTGGCTGATCTTCACTCCAAAATCGACAATTATGCTTATTAACGTACCCATTGAGCCAAAAATGAGCTTCGTCGCTGAAAACAATTTTTCGATAAAAAAGTGGATCGCATTTTGATAATAAAATTCAAAAATTTGCAGGCGTTGTTCGTTTGTAAGACGATTCATGGTTAAATTATAGACCAAACTAAAGGTGTTTGACAGTGAAACAAAACACGAAACGTGCGTCAGCTGTTTAAACCAGTGTTGCCAAAAAGATAATAGCTAAAAAATCACCCATAGTTTTAAGTTTAATAAATATTTTATTGTTTTTTTTTTAATAATAATTATGTAAAATAAATCATGTATGAAGGTATATTAACTAAAATAACAAAAAAAAATATAATACAATTTAAATTTTAGCATTATTTTTTGGCAGTTTAGGAATTTTTTTTTAGCATTACTTTAAAACCGATTTAGCTGTAAAATATTTTTGGATATGGACACTGGTCTTTGTGTTTACCAAGTGAACAGTCTTGCCACGACCAAAAAAATTTTGTAACCAAAATGTAAAATTAAGGTAACCAAATGCATAAAACAGTAACCAAAATGTTTATGTATTAGAAATACTATTTTATTTGCACTCCAGTTAAAAAATATTAGCGGTTTTCACTCTTGGTAGTAAAGTTTCCTTGTAGACCTTGTTAATCTTATTAATGTAGTTAACGTACTAACATTTACAACACAACAACAAAATGTATTAAACTTTTATGAACTACGCTGTGGTTGAAAAATCACAAAATGTTGTAGTAAACACGTGTGTTAAATTCACCAAAACAAAATAGTGGACGAAACTCTATCTCGCTCTTTCCCTCACTCAGCAGATTCTTTAATTTACAATACATACGAAAAAAAACTTTTAAGTTTAAAATCGTATTAAATAAAACAGAATTGTACACTTAACACAAAGGGTAAAAATCGCTGGATCGATATTTGCTTAAAATGTTGACAGTATGTTACTGATGGTCTAGAAGGTACAAAAGGCTTAAGGCCCAACCATAATGTGCTTAAGTTGGCTTAAGCAAATGTACGAATACATGTAAATCATAAGAGGCAAACCATATTGAACTTAGGGAAACTGTTTGTTAAATTTTATGAAACTGTCATTTGCTTAAGCAAAGTGCGAACCTGATCGCACATTCCGTACGGAATCAAATGTTTGTTAATTTTATTTTTGTTTTTTTTTTTAATACATTTGAGAGACTTTTTGTTAATTTTTGACAGTAGGTTAATCAAGGCTATGCATATTATGGTTGGGCCTCTAATCAAGTGGGGTCAAGTCAACATATGGTCGACTTGTCAAAGTTTGTATACAAACTAGTTTTTTATGTAAACAAACCTATTTTTTTTACTAGCAATATTTTTGACAACCCGACCACAGAAGCAGAGTTGTTGTAGAGTTGACCGCACCTTCTAGTCAATTCGCCTTGAGTAATTACTTGCATGTGGAAACGTAGGGTAAACAAACTGTTGTTTTATTCATGCTACTAGCAAACACATTTTGTTTCACATTCAGCGTTGCCGTTTTGGTTACTTTTAACCAAAATTGGCTACTTTTCTTTCAATATGTACTTGTGTACTTTTTTCCATTTTGGTTACTTTAATACCCGCATACTTGTTTGCCAATTCAGTTATTATTTTAAAATTTTATAAAAATTTTCTTTTTGCGTGATGTACGAGCGTTGTACCCAGCTCTTTTGATTGATCTGTGTACTGTGTCCGCGGAAACACTTTTGTCCATGGACTCTTTCAACTCGGCAGCATTCTTTGGTGCACTTTTAAAGGTGTCATTCCTAAACAAAGACACCATTTTTCTTTCTTCTCGGATACTAAGCTTGCGAGGACGACCAGACCTAGTTTTATTTTCAACTCGTTTTTCTTTTTAAAAGCGATTTATTACCTTTTGCATTGTTGACTTACTTCTATAAGGTTTTTGAGCAATTTCAGAATATGATTTTCCCAATCTATGATTATTAATAATAATATTGCGCTCCTCAATCGATAGCTCCTTGCGAGTCATTTTATTTAACACTTTTTTCAATAAAAACCCAATTATTGCTACAATTATTGCCCAACAAGAAATAACTCTGAATACATTCTAAATGTACCCTTATTATTGTAGGAAGAAAAAAACATTTAAAATAATAGAAATGCCAATACTTAAACATAGAGCACTTTAGAGGGTACCAAGACTTTTGCTGTGCAAAATTATGGAGTTGCCAGGTACTTAAGAATATTTTATGGTTATTTCTTAGAATAACCTGGCCTTTACACATGCAAGTACACACTTTTTTAATAACATTCACAAAATTTTTGTACTTTCAGCCAATCGGCTGTTTCCTCGATTTTTCGATAATAATACGTATACACTACTTGCAAGTAACTACTTGCATGTGTATAGGCAGGGTAACCCTACGTTTCCACATGCAAGTAATTACTTGCAAGTAGTGTATACGTATTATCAACGAAAAATCGAGGAAATAGCCGATTGGCTGAAAGTACAAAAATTGTGTGAATGTTAGTGAAAAAGTTTGAGTGTATTGAGTTTTTCGAACTTGCACTTGCTTGTGGAAACGAGGGGTAAGAGTGCAAAATTTTGCTGGACTGTTGTATATGAATAATTTTACAAAATAGAAATAAACAACACAAACTTTCTTACGGCGAATTTCACCAAGTTCGGTTATAATTAACTCTCAGTTATAGCTGTCAAAACATATTGGTAACCGAAACTTTAATCGAAAGTTAGTTTTAACTGAACTTGGTGAAATGGCCGTTACATGTTTTTAAAAAAAATTTAGAAATTGTTTTATTTCAAAAGAGGTACCTTGATTTATGCTTCACACTGTATTTATGGACACGCTCACAACACTGTGCGTGCCAAATTTCAACTCTTTACACATACTTCTTCTTTCATTTACGGCCACTTGTTTTATATGAAATCACGACACTGTGCGTCGCTTGCAAGCTGTCATAGTCAATGTAGTCCAACTAAGAATGTACTGAAGAGTTTGTTTTATTCAACACGTAAAGAAGTTTATTTTCTAAAGCAATCGATTTTATTTCTTTAAACAAGAAAATCCAAAGTCCAAAAATAATATCTTGATTTTAACTTTTCGTGTTAAGTAAAATTTTCTTAAATAAAGAAAAAGAAATAATTAACCATAAGAGAATATTTTTTGGCACTCTTTTGTTTTTCAATTGGTGATTCCCGATTTTTTTTTTATATTTAACCGAAGGTTGGTCCCTCGCCAAATCAATCAAATCCAAGACGGATAAAAACAAATGCTCGAAACATGTAAACTCGTATATAGGTACTTATACATATGTATGCACACATGATGTTTCTTTGATATTTGCATAAATAAATATTGGCGAATTTCGACCACTGGGAAAACTCTAGTTGCTACTAATAGGCTTCCCTGAATTAATGCTTAGTTTAACTATGTTTCAAACCACTGTGAGGCGTTGGTATCTACACCCTTCGTCACAAATCTTATGTTTCATTAAATATTTATACCTATTATAAACAAAATTTTTTCTTGGGTTAATTCTCTGACAATTTGCTGAAAGCATGGCTTTACATACAACTAAATTCTTTATAAATTTGCCTTGTGTTTGTCCTGTAAAAAAAGAGACAGCACTTCCCAGCGGGAAAAAGAAGGAGTACGGAGGCCTTCTAGAAGGCCTTTGTTCCCTTTCTTTTGGATGTACAAGGCCTTCTTGCTCCATTCCATACTCATATCTTTTTTACACACGTTGTCATTGCGGAGTAGGCCTTCCGCACTCGCTTCTTTAGCAGGTACATAAGAATGGTAACGGGACCAAAAAAAAATGTATTTTGCTTGTGCTAAAAAGCAATACAAAATATGTTACTCCTTCTCTACTCCCTTCGCAAAGAAGCGAGTGTGGAAGGTGCTTCTTATCTTTTATACGAAAGAGCCGAGGCCTTCTATGAGACATTCTTTAGCAGTTAGATAAGAATATTAATTGAATCAAGAAATATTTTAAGCAGGCCTTTAAAAAGTCCTGAAATAAGAAGGTCTTCTGACTTTTCCCGCTGGGTTTGTTTGGCATACAACTTGAGAAGTCTTGTCTTTGTTAAATGAAAGTAAATTACTTACCCAAATAAAAAAAAAATCGACTTATGTAAATAAAAACATTAATTTGTTTTCTTTTGTTCTTTTAATATAATATTTATTTAAATATTGTATTTGTTGTCGTCGTTTTGCTCTTACTAAAACTGGTTAGTTTTTTTGTTCTGTTTAACAATTAAATTTAAAATTATAGTTTGTGTTTATGTTTTTTTTTTTGCTGTAGTTGTGGTTGCAGTTGTAGGTGTTTATAATTTGTAACATCAAAAAAATTTGTAACATACAAAAAAAGAACAAAAAGGAAAACAAATAAAAAAATTATGTAAATAATTATATTAACTAGTATGTATATATATATATATATTTGTAGTGGTATATACTGTAGATGGTTTGTTAGTATTTGTTGTTGTTTTATACATACACACATACAAAGCCATTAAGAATTGGTTTTAAAATGTTGCATTATATGAATAAAGGCTCAGTTAGCCGGGAGTAACAGTATCGTTGCAAATCAGCTGATTCATTTTGTTGTATGTAAAGAAATAAGAACGATTATAGTTAGCAGTAAGATCCCAATAAAAATTTTTATCATTTTGCGAAGCACTAATGGTACATTTAAAAAAATAAGCGCACAATTATGCGCTACGCAATAAGACATACAGAAATCCAGTAAAGTAAGTGAAAGAACTCTCAACAACTTTTATGAAAATAACAACATTTCAAGTGCTACGCCCTTCCCTTACTACGAAGCAGGTTTGTAAGGGAGAATACTAAACAAAACCTGTATCGAAACATTCGGTGTGTAAAGCTGATCGTTACATCCAAAAATGTTTATATGCGCTGAATAATGCGCTTTATGTGTCAAAAATGTATTGCTTTAAAGTGGGAACTTGCCATATTAAATTCATGTCTTCCGTTAGCGCAATGGTAAGCGAAACTTTTATGTTTCTCCCTTACAAACCTGCTTCGTTGGAAGCTCCATTTTTTATTGGGATGTTACGTCTCAATCTGTAAGAAATAGATTGCTCTTACTTTTTTACGGTAAGGTTACTGTTACTCCCGGCTAGCTGAGCCTTAAGGGAAGGGAGCAGGGAGTTCATGTGTGTATGTATTTGTGGTAAGACTTGTTACATTTAATTTTTGTTGATTTACCTCCGTATTCATAAGCGATTATTAAATTTAACAAACGTTTGTTAAGCAAGATTTTCATATAAAATTTGTTTTTTAAACCTTTATTAAATTAAAAATATTTTTATGAATACGGCAGTTAGTATTTAATTATAGTTTTTTTTTTTTGTTTTTGTTGTTATTTTTAATCAATGTTATTTGTTTGTTTGTAATTATTGCAGCACCCTTAACACAATATCACTCTCACTTTCAGACTTATCCGAGAAATTATTATTAATATTTATTATATTTGTAATTCTTTTTATAAATATTTAATTTTTTTTAGCATTTTTGTATTTTTTTTTATAAGTAAACAAATTTCGATATATTAAGTATATTTGTTTTTAAAAATATATTTTTTTTAATTTTTTTTAAGTTTTATGTATTTTTTATGTTTTTTTTTTTTTATAAATAAAATCTTAAAATTAACTCAAAAAATTAAGTATGTATTTATAAATTATTGTTAATATTTATTATTTAAATTAATTAATTAATAAAATTTCTTTAAATATAAACTTATAATTCTACTTTTTCTTTTAATATTATCATTTATTTTTTGTTTTAATAATTTGTGTTTAGTTAGTTTTACTTTCATCTATAAGCTTAACAAAAATATTTATTTATTTTTTTTTTTAAATAGATTTTGTAACAAAATTATTTTTTAATAGTAAATATATGCCTTTAATAAGGTGGTGTTTTTTAAGTTTTTTTTTTTTTTAAATTTTCCCAAAATTTTGAAGACTTCTTTAAAAGAAAAGCCTTATTTATTTTTTTTTACAATTAAAATTTTGATTACAATGTAACATTTTTTTTATGCTTTATTTAGTAAAAATATAAATTTTGTAATTTTATGATTTTTAATTTTTCATTGAGTATAATTTTTATTTTTTGTTAATTTTTTTGATTTTATTTAAGTAAGAAGAATTTTTTTATTTTTATAATGAGGTTCTCAACATGTATCCAACTCTTTTCCCGCTCAGCTTAGAGTAATAGTCTTGTGAATTCTGTTAAGAAGAAAAGATTAAACGAAAAAATTAGATAAATAATGAATAAATATTAAATTTATAAAAAATTAAAAACAACACCTTAATGCTACAAGGTTTCCTATCAAAAAATGAATATACAGTGTCAGTCAAAAAAATAGCACCAATAACCTATTCTACGTTCATTCTAGTGAAAACAAATATCTTGTGCGTATTATTTTTAATTAAGTATGCAATGCTGAGCATTTATTATTTTTTCCAAAAAATGTTAACGGTTCTTTTGCAATGATCGAAATTATAAAAAAAACTCTGCATCAGTGCAGTCATTAAAATAGCACCAAATGACAAAAATTCTTTAAAAAATATTAATAGTGATTAAATAGTTGAAATAAAAGGATCAACTAATAAAGGTAAAAAAAAAAATAGTTCGTCGCATATAACATTATTGATTTTCATAGAAATGGGACGTGAAAAGCATTGTACACCTGAAAAACGTGCCATTGTAAAAAAATGGTTTCTAAGCATAAATAATATTCTGAAATAAGAAACTTGATTGGGTGTTGTAATAAAATTATTGTTAATGCAATAAAATTTACTCAAAACTCGGAAACACGTGGTCGCAAGAAAGTTTTTCCCTCATTAATGGTTGAGCGTTTGGTCAGACACTGCAAGAAGACCCCGTTTATGCCAGATATAAAGCTAAAAAAGAAGCTAAGTGTTACCGCAAGTGTTGAAACTATTCGTCGGAGATTGCGAGACAACAACTTGAATGCCAGTAGTCCCCGAGAAGTGCCCCTGCTCTCACGTAAGCATGTCACAAAACGTTTGGAGTTTGCTAGAAGTCATTTGGAATGGCCAACTGAAAAGTGGAGCAATGTTCTTTGGACAGATGAATCCAAGGTTGTTTTATTTGGAAGCAAAGGATCGCGTTCTTACGTCAGAAGACCCCCTAACGCTGAATTCTATCCAAAGTTCACAACGAAAACCGTTAAACATGGTGGTTCAAGCATTATGATATGGATGTGCTTTTCCTACTATGGAGTAGGACCCATATATTGTATCAGAACAATCATGGATAAGACACTATACGTTAAAATCCTCCAGGAAGTAATGCTACCATATGTTTCGAAGGAAATGCCGCTTGGTTGGGTCTTTCAGCAAGACAATAACCCGAAGCATGCCAGCAAACTTGCCAAAAAGTGGTTTCAGGACAATAAAATAAACGTTATGGAATGGCCAGCTCAGTCCTCAGATCTAAATCCAATCGAGAACTTATGAACAGATATAAAGAAGGGAGTATCCCAAATACAACCAACCACTAACGAAGCCCTTTGGGTGCCAGTTCAGCAAATCTGGAACAGAATTTCGAAGAAGAGGTGACAAAATCTGGTGAAATCGATGCAAAAACGTTGTGCAGAGGTTATTGCCAATAATGGGCACGCAACAAAATATTAATTTCAATATGAGAAGTTATCATAAAAAAACAGAATTCAAAATCTATAATTTATTTTTAGTTTAAGTATTTACTTTTAATAGAATAAGAACTGTAGCGCTATTTTTTTGACTGAGTGTTTTTTAAGTTGTTTTAAAAAAGTTTAAAATTTTATATCAAATAAAAAACCAAATCAATTGCTTTTTATTAAATATTGTTTGACAGTCCTGTAAGTATCTTATGACAAGTATTCAATTTATTAAGTTTAACCTATTTACAAATAACTTTTTTCTATATCCTGGTGCTATTTTTTTGACCGCAGCTGTAGATGGGGTTCTCCTGGGTATTTGCCTGGTATCTGGATAAATACCGGGTGTATTAATTTTTTGGCAATTTTTTTGGGTATTTATTAAACACAAATGTATATGGCAATCATTAACTGTTAATAAATTTAATTTAATTTGAAATTACTTTTATAAAACGTCGTTAAATATTAAACATTTCAAATTACAACTATGGTTTTATAAACTCCACCACCACTAGTGGTGAATGAGAGAATACTAATAGTGTTTTCTTTTCTACAAAAAAATGTGACATTTTATTTTTAAAATATGCAATTTGGTGTCTGTTTCTTAAAAGGATGAGTTTTTTAGAATAAAACAAGCCACCCTTTTCGGGAGCAAATTTTTAAGAAACAGACACCAAATTGCAATTTTTAAATATAAAATGTCACATTTTTTTGTAGAAAAGAAAACACCATAAGTTTGTCATTTTGTGTGAAACTTTTTTATTATTCATCTCAGACTCCATAAAGTATATAAGTATATTCTGGCTCCTTGAGTAATTATAAGTCGATTAAGCCATGTCCGTCTGTTGAAAACACGCTCAAAAAAAAAAAATACTCAAAATAAAAGAACAATGTTTGTGTCAAATTGATTGTAGTTATCCTAAGCATTTTAGGATTGAAATCCGCAAACATCGGTTTAGTAGGATAAGAGTTATGAATCCAAATTTGGAACCACTCTTCTAGAAAATTGATAAATTTGTTACAAAAGCTAACATAATGCACGGACTGATATTAAATTTTGCACAAATTTGTTCCAAATGACTAAAAATCACAGTGTCAAATTTCGTGAAGATCGGTCCATAATTTACTCTATGCCCCACATAAGCCCTACTCTCGGAAAACAGTTTAGTACACCTTAAAACTGTTTATTTAAAAAAAAACTAAGCCCGATGTAATTCCTTTTAGTTTTCGATATATAAATAAAAATGCACATTAAAAAAGGAACGTGTCGTAATTGCAACAGGTTGACACAAAAAAGCAATTCTGTTGTTAAAAACGGCTGCCAACCTGCGTAATATGCAAGTTTATGCAAAGAATATGATGATAACTATTATGGGTATCAAATAAAAGTATTTCTCGGTGGCATGTCATAACGTCCAGTGTCATAGTGTCCATGGACAATATGAAACTCCAAAAAGTGTCACAGTGTCCATGCATTACCTGAAAAATGAGCATAATTATTATTTAGGGTCCTTGGTTATAATAGTCTTAGGGTTTTATGAAAACGGGGCATTTCATAAGCCCCACAGAGTTCATCCCAATTAAATATTTTTCCTTCTGCTAAATCAAATCCTTTTTCTAACATATCATTTCCAAAATGTTTACTGCTTTTTAGCACCCCAATTTCACTGTAGTTATTAACACCGTTCTATAGCATACCGTTCAAAATTTCCACTCGTCGTATCATCACTTGTTATCAGCGTTTACAAATCTGCAGTCAAAGTAGAAAAATTGCCATTTATTCCACTACCTCATTTGTCATTGGCAAAAAAAAAAAACTGTTGCTTTTACTTCTAATTCATTTAATGTAAACTGTCGCTGTCAAACCAACTCAAAAAGCGAAAAGGTGAACACAAATTTTCGTTTTTTGTTTGACAGTTTTTGGTTTCGGAATGGCCAGCTCAGTCCTCAGATCTAAATCCAATCGAGAACTTATGAACAGATATAAAGAAGGGAGTATCCCAAATACAACCAACCACTAACGAAGCCCTTTGGGTGCCAGTTCAGCAAATCTGGAACAGAATTTCGAAGAAGAGGTGACAAAATCTGGTGAAATCGATGCAAAAACGTTGTGCAGAGGTTATTGCCAATAATGGGCACGCAACAAAATATTAATTTCAATATGAGAAGTTATCATAAAAAAACAGAATTCAAAATCTATAATTTATTTTTAGTTTAAGTATTTACTTTTAATAGAATAAGAACTGTAGCGCTATTTTTTTGACTGAGTGTTTTTTAAGTTGTTTTAAAAAAGTTTAAAATTTTATATCAAATAAAAAACCAAATCAATTGCTTTTTATTAAATATTGTTTGACAGTCCTGTAAGTATCTTATGACAAGTATTCAATTTATTAAGTTTAACCTATTTACAAATAACTTTTTTCTATATCCTGGTGCTATTTTTTTGACCGCAGCTGTAGATGGGGTTCTCCTGGGTATTTGCCTGGTATCTGGATAAATACCGGGTGTATTAATTTTTTGGCAATTTTTTTGGGTATTTATTAAACACAAATGTATATGGCAATCATTAACTGTTAATAAATTTAATTTAATTTGAAATTACTTTTATAAAACGTCGTTAAATATTAAACATTTCAAATTACAACTATGGTTTTATAAACTCCACCACCACTAGTGGTGAATGAGAGAATACTAATAGTGTTTTCTTTTCTACAAAAAAATGTGACATTTTATTTTTAAAATATGCAATTTGGTGTCTGTTTCTTAAAAGGATGAGTTTTTTAGAATAAAACAAGCCACCCTTTTCGGGAGCAAATTTTTAAGAAACAGACACCAAATTGCAATTTTTAAATATAAAATGTCACATTTTTTTGTAGAAAAGAAAACACCATAAGTTTGTCATTTTGTGTGAAACTTTTTTATTATTCATCTCAGACTCCATAAAGTATATAAGTATATTCTGGCTCCTTGAGTAATTATAAGTCGATTAAGCCATGTCCGTCTGTTGAAAACACGCTCAAAAAAAAAATACTCAAAATAAAAGAACAATGTTTGTGTCAAATTGATTGTAGTTATCCTAAGCATTTTAGGATTGAAATCCGCAAACATCGGTTTAGTAGGATAAGAGTTATGAATCCAAATTTGGAACCACTCTTCTAGAAAATTGATAAATTTGTTACAAAAGCTAACATAATGCACGGACTGATATTAAATTTTGCACAAATTTGTTCCAAATGACTAAAAATCACAGTGTCAAATTTCGTGAAGATCGGTCCATAATTTACTCTATGCCCCACATAAGCCCTACTCTCGGAAAACAGTTTAGTACACCTTAAAACTGTTTATTTAAAAAAAAACTAAGCCCGATGTAATTCCTTTTAGTTTTCGATATATAAATAAAAATGCACATTAAAAAAGGAACGTGTCGTAATTGCAACAGGTTGACACAAAAAAGCAATTCTGTTGTTAAAAACGGCTGCCAACCTGCGTAATATGCAAGTTTATGCAAAGAATATGATGATAACTATTATGGGTATCAAATAAAAGTATTTCTCGGTGGCATGTCATAACGTCCAGTGTCATAGTGTCCATGGACAATATGAAACTCCAAAAAGTGTCACAGTGTCCATGCATTACCTGAAAAATGAGCATAATTATTATTTAGGGTCCTTGGTTATAATAGTCTTAGGGTTTTATGAAAACGGGGCATTTCATAAGCCCCACAGAGTTCATCCCAATTAAATATTTTTCCTTCTGCTAAATCAAATCCTTTTTCTAACATATCATTTCCAAAATGTTTACTGCTTTTTAGCACCCCAATTTCACTGTAGTTATTAACACCGTTCTATAGCATACCGTTCAAAATTTCCACTCGTCGTATCATCACTTGTTATCAGCGTTTACAAATCTGCAGTCAAAGTAGAAAAATTGCCATTTATTCCACTACCTCATTTGTCATTGGCAAAAAAAAAAAACTGTTGCTTTTACTTCTAATTCATTTAATGTAAACTGTCGCTGTCAAACCAACTCAAAAAGCGAAAAGGTGAACACAAATTTTCGTTTTTTGTTTGACAGTTTTTGGTTTCGACTGCAGTTTTTTAAACCCTGCTTTTTATACCTACCACCACTAGTGGTGACTTAGTTTGTCATTCCGTGTGAAACTTTCTCAACGTTCATCTAAGACCTCAAAAAGTTTATTGATATATTCTGCGTCCTTGAGTAATTCTAAGTCGATTTAGCCATGTCCTTCTGTCTATCCATCTGTCAAAAATACATACACGTTCCTTTCGAAAGACTCAACCGAATAGAACCATTTTGGGATTGAAATCCAGCAGAATCCGTTTAGTAGAAAAAGAGTTATGAGCCTAACTGTAAAACAACCTTTCTTAAAAAATTTATTTATGTGTTTGTTACAAAAACTAACATAAATTGAGGATTAAGTGCACTGATTCTCATAAAGTTAATTCGTTTTATATGACGAGAAATCGAACTACTCTATTTTGAAAAGATCGGTCCATAATTAACCAGGCCCCATAGAAAGCCCACTGTCAGAAAACACATCATTACGTCTTAAACCGTAATGAATAATGCTATTGTAGTAAAATTTTATTTGACATAGTTTCATAAAATAAGAAAGACTAGAAATTACACAAGGCCTAAAACCGAAACGAATTTGGATGCTGTGAAGTCAGTTTTTATTATTTATGTTTTATGATTTTGAGATAAAAATTCTGAAATATTCTTACTTTAATCCAAATTTGGATATTTTAATCAGACTAAAGTTTATTGAATTAAATTTTCATTAAATTATTTTTATGAAGAAAGAAATTTTACAACATGAAATGAATTTAAGTTTATTGATAATTTTTCATTCTTGACTGAACTGAGAATCGAGCACAGGTTTTTCACGGACAGGTTGCCCAGACGTTTCGATTGTAACCACACAACCTCTTCAGAAGGGTTGCCGTTTTATACTCACCGCCACTGACGACCAAAATAGTATTTTAACTTTTGGTAGATCGAAATTTGTTTTGAATGATTATCTACTTTAATTGATTTACATGTTCTTCCTTACTTCTGTTTTTTCATACTTTTTGTGAGGAATTCTTCTTGAAGTCCACAGTGCATTTTTCTGTTTTTCATGTTATTGTCTTTATTTTTCTTGTTGACCTTTTTCAGCACAGCTTGAAGGACAAATGTAAACATAGAGCTTGTGGCTTAGCTGTTAACAATCATTAGTATTGTGGCTATTTTGTTGAACTGTTTATGGTTTTAAATCCAAATTTTGACATTTTAATCAGGCTAAAGTTCATTGAATTTAATTTTCATTAAATAATTTTTACGAAGAAAAACCTGGGTTCGATTTCCAGTTTAAAACATTTATATCGACTTCGAGACAAATAGGTGAATTCGCCTTTAGTCTTTTTTACACACTTTTCTTACTAAACATCTTATTTTCTGTTATTTGTCGTTATTGTAATTTATTTTAATTACACAATACATACATACATATGAATTTTGTTTGTTGATGTTTTTTTTATACCCTTCACCGAAGGTAAAAGGGTACATATATATAACTTTGTCATTCCGTTTGTAATTTCTACAATATTGATCTTAGACTCTATAAAGTATATATATTCTGGATCCTTATGAGAAGGGAAGTTCAAATCCGGTTGTCCGTTTGTCCGTCCCCAGAAATGATGGGGGCTTGGTTGGTGTATATTTCTGTCAGGTATTCTTATTATAATTTTGCTATTGAAATTCAGCCAGATCGGTCCAAAAATGACTGAGATATAAGCAAACAACCACGACTACCTCAAATTTTTTCCAAACATTTAGGTTATCAATACACACCATACCACAAAATGTGGGCTGGATTGGAAACCTGAATTTTTGGACTGTCATATAACTTATGGTTACGCCTTATATATTAAAAGATCGGAAATCTTTAGTAGAAAATATTTTTAGAAAATTTCAGACACGAAAAAGTTATGGCCAAAATAAATTTTTTTAAAATACGCTTTATCGGCAACCATAGATCTTCCCGAGTCCAACTTTTATGGTTCAAATTAATGGAAAATTTGTTGTTTAACACGTCGGTATATAAATCTGTCATCTCGGTTAAAAAATGGGCAAATTATGAATCAAATACTCGTAAAATGGGCAAAAATTTTTTTTTTTTAAAAACCTACATTTTAGGGATATCTTTTGACTTATGGATACGACTTATATATCGAAACATCGGACAGATACAAAAAAGTTATGACCAAAATTAATTTTCGGGAACCACAGATTTTTCCGAGCCCAAGTTTTTTAACCCAAGTAAATTTCTTCTTAAACACGTCGGTATATAAAACTGTCAAATCGGTTAAAAAATGGCTGAGTTATAAACAAAATATTTATATTTAGTTTGTAATTAAGTTTGTTTCTTAATATATTTAATACCACTCAAACATGTGCAAATAATTAAATGCAATTAAGCGATTTATACTACATATATAAATATACATATATTTAGATATACATACGTATGTATGTATATATTAACTTCTGTTCTTTCCCAACCATGGTGAAGGGTATAGAAGATTCGGCATAGCCGAATATAGCACTCTTACTTGTTTATTTATTTGTTTGTTCTTGTAGCAATTAATTGAATTTTTTCTGTTTAATGTGTTCATTTTTGTTCATTTTACCCTGTCAACATAACAAAAAAATGGCTTGGATATTTGCCAAACTTAATTAGAATAGTCTTTAAATTTTGCGTGTAAATAAAGCTATGGGACAAAATAAGTTATTTTGTTTAACCATTATAAATTGTACATAAATAAAAAGGGCTCACTGTCGATTTTCTTTTTTAAAGAGAATGTAGATTTTGATTTTGAAAAATCTGCAAGCCAGTTTTTATGGTTAGATTTTTTTTTTTAAATTTCGTTGTTACTTACCTTCATAATTTATTTTACCATCTTGATCTAAATCCGCTATGGCTAATAGTTGGTTCAGTTGCGTTTCATTTAAGGGTTCACCAATCATTTCCATGGCGGTTTGTAATTCATCACGGGTAATGAAACCATTGCCATCACGATCAAATACTCTAAATGATAAGAAAAAAATATAACATTTTTAAAATAAAAATAAAAAAAGAAAATTAAAATTAAAAATTTATTAAAGTCTAATATAATAAAAATAAAACAAAAAAGGCAATCAGAACCTAGTTGAATCGGTTATTTCAAAACCAGTCAACCAACAAAAATATCAAAATTGAGTTATTGAGCGATTCCTGTTACAAAAAAAAAAAAAAAAACAAAAAGTGTCCCCATGTGTTGGTGTAGTAAAGCAGAGAAAACCTTGTTTGGTGCAAAAAGAAATCAAGTGACGCTCCTTGGCTGGTGTAACACTAGGCCCAATCTAATTTTGTGTAAGTTTTGTAGTTCCCAAATAATGTGGAAAAAATACAAGCTTTGAAACCCTACTTGGTTGGATATTAAGAGTATGAGAATATTTTTCAATGGCCTTCGACGGAAGCAGAATGCACTGAAGAACGAGATGAATTTTCATTCCAGAGCAAATATATATTCATGACAATAATACATATTAAACTTTTCAAAAACTTTTTTCAATTAACTTTTGAAGCCCCTTATCATAATCACTAACTTAAACAGTTTTAATGCACTACATTATTTTCTTATTTTTTTAATACCAATTAAGTGTAGGCCAATTAATGCTCTAATTTAGCATTCTTATTAAAACACATGATGATTGGTGAGTTGTTATTGCATTATCACTAGATTAGTGTAAACTTATATACAGGGGTTTGCTGGAAATCGCAAACGCAAAACGCAAGAATTTTAAAAGTCGTTTTTTAGTAAGATTTCTGTAATAAAAAAATTCAATGACAAATATTATACAAACATTCCTCTATTAAAAAAAATTTTATAACAAAAATTATAAAAATTAGATTAAAAGTGTATCAAAAACAGCCTCCAAATTGTTTCGTTTTGCGTTTGCGATTTCCAGCACCCCCCCATAATGGACTATTATTTTATTTTAGCACAAAAACATATGTGACAGCGCATAGAGAAAGGGACCTAAGGGTAAAAAAATCAATTTTCACTTTTTTTTGATGTGGACAACATCTGATCATCGAATGAGACCGATCCCATGCCCCAAAAGTGTTCCCTCCCAGAGATATGCGCGTTTTATAATGTGATGGTACACCAAAGATACACGTATTTAAATCTTTAAAATGGCTCTCCTGAACAAAACCGGTTTTTACCCTTAGGTCCCTTTCTATTTTGCGCGTCACATATTGTTAACAACAATCGTAAATTAAACATGAAAATTTATTTGATTACATCACACAATTAGGCTGGGATCGAAACAATTTTCACATTTATCATAAGTCGAAATATAATAGTTGTTTTTTATTTTGTGTTTTTTTTTTATCAATTTTATTGTACACTGAAAGAATTTTCTTCAGAATGCCAATGAATTTTGACATAAATCCCATGAAAAATTGCATTAAAAAGGAACCTTCGTTGGATCAATGAAACCTGTTTCATTAAAATGTATTTAATGAAACATTACATTAGATCTTTGAATGTTATTCATTGGATGAATACTTTCAAAAAAGCAAAAATTTTTTTTTTCATTTAATTTTTTTTAATTTTTTTTTTTTTTAACCAAAGTTGTTCTTATTCAACTTTTTTTTACCAGAGTCGCTGGCGGGAATCGATCCCGCAACGTCGGCGCTGATAGACTTTTTTATTTTATTTTTTTTTTTAATCAAAGTTGTTCTTATTCAACTTTTTTTTTTTTTTTTAACCAGAGTCGCTGGCGGGAATCGATCCCGCAACCTCGGCGCTGATAGACTAGCTCACTACTAGCTAGCCTACTGGGGCAGTTTTGGAATAAAAAAACTATGTTTTTTGCCATTACTCAATTAAAGAATTAAATCTATTTAAAGTGTGCAACGTCTGGCGAATTTTCGTCGACGCCCTGATTGTGTGCATTTTCATATACACAAATATTTTTTATTTTTGACGACGAATATTCGCGGCCAAAAATTCGCTGTTCGTCCCAGTTGTGTTCCCAGCATATGAGCGTAAATATGAGATTAAATTTTCATAACATAACAACAATAACAACGTTGATTTTTTTTTGCTAACGCATAATAAAAAAATACCGCATAAAGAGAGAACAAGCTTTTTCGTATACATCATTTGGTTGACAACAGCTTAAAATAAGGGTGTGTTTTTTTTGTTCATTACTTAGTACATACTATATGTATTTAGGTATGTACATATTAAAGAAAACTAAAAACATACGTATTAATGGATTGAAAGTTTTAGTTTCATTACTATAATGACATTTTTCATTGTCATAATAAAAATTTAAATTTATGAATGCATGCTTTTTCAAAATATTTTTATACTTTTAATTATTGAGATTATTTGAATGTTAAAAAAATTTTTTTTTTCAATTATTGAAATATGTTGCTTTAATAAAAAAATTTTATGTTCTCAATTAAAATTTTTTGTTTAACTTGGACAAACTTTAGTTTTCATATATCCAATGAAAATGTTTAACGTAATTACGAAATCCAATGAATCGATTTTAACGAAAATACTTCATTATAACTACGAAATTCCATTTGGACAATGAAAATTTTCATTTAACCAGTGAAATTTTTTTTATGAAAACGATTCATTAAATATATGAAGCATTTTTCTTTCAGTGTAGTTCAAAACCTACCTTATATCCGATTACGGTCCTTTAGGGCTTCAACGTTTTTGTAATCAAATCGACTATACAATATGATAAAAGTGATAAAACTAGGAATTTTGTTATTAATTGTGGCACAAACATCTTTCCGACATAACATTAATTTGTAAAAAACGTTAATACTTTCATTAGATATAAGCTTTGATCCACTACAGCTCAAGCACATTTTATCCGATCGAAGTAAATTAGCCACTATTCGAGGCGTAAGTTAGTAGCCTTTCAAACAAAATATAATTCAGATTTCGCTTAAATGTGCTAAATTCCCAAATCCCAACATACTGAAATTTATTGTTGGTGGGATAAGCTAGTTCCTATGGCATTTCACTGGTTGCTTAGGCCAGATGATCTGAAAACATTTTCCAAAGACTTTAGAAAAGCTAAAGATACAAATAAAACTGTAAAGTAAATGAGAATTAAAACTACTCAAGTTTTACTTGCAACAATATAAAATTTTAAGCAAAACAACAGCAACGAACAGTGAATTTATCTTTTCTTACATTCCCGACTACAATTGGTTGTTTTTTTCCAACTCTAAGTGTAGTTGTAATGCCCGTAATCAATATCCGTAACTTACAGTTATCATTACCTATCCGGTAACATTATTTTGGTAATTTCAAAGTGAATTTTGCCTACGCGAATTAACTATCGAAATCTATGGTGTAAAATACACATTAAGCAGTCGGTAAAAAATACGTTTTAAAATTATGAAGAGTACGTACCACCAAAGATTTCTATACACTGCTAGATACCTATTTGTAGAAATTTCGGGCACAAATGGGTAAAGAAAAAACAAAAATAAAAACATATAACTTTATTTTACTGTTTCGCAAAAAAACAAAAAAAATAAATTCAAACGATTTGCCAGTTCAGTTTTATTGCACTTCCACTTGCATATTTGTTATCAAAGTTTTTCTTGGGAGTAAAATTTTACTCCCAAGAAAAACTTTGATATAATTAATTTTACCATTAATACGATTTTTGTATGACGTGCTAAATTTCCAATTTTTCATATTTGATAAGTACACTGAAATTTATTGTTGAGGTAAAGCTAGCTTCTATGCGCATTTCACTGGTTGCTTAGGCCAGCTCATCAGGAAACCTTTTCCTAAGATTTTAGAAAATCTAAAAATATTATACGAATAAAACCCTAAAGCGAATAAGAATTTTAAACACTCAAAGTCTTACTTGTAACAATATCAAAGCTTAAACAAAACACCAACAATAAACAGTGAGTTTATCTTTTCTTACATCCCCCTACAATTGGTTGGGTTCTTTCCGACTCGAATTGCAGTTGTAAGTGGGTAAAAAGAAAAAACAAATTGTTTCATTCTATTGTCTTCGTAAGAAAACAACAAAAAAAAACCAAAAGTATAGAGTAAAAAACAAAAATTTACCGTTATCTGTTTAATCCGATGTTTTTTTTTTTTTTTTTTTTTTTTTTTTTTTTTCATTATTTATTTATTGAATCTTCATATATTAAATATGAACTAACAATAATTAATCAAATCTTATCCTAATAATTTATTTTATGTCCTGCCAGTGCCAGACAAAAATTTTCTTCATCATCTGTTTAATCCGATGTAATGAGATAAAACTGAGCTAATATTCTGCTTAAGCATACCAAAAAACATAAGAATCAGGTGGAATATTTAAAAAAAAAAATTTTTAAATGTTTTAAAATACAAGAGCGTGAAATTTTAAATTTAAAAATGATAATAACAGCAAATTTCGAACCACCAGTGCTACTGGTTAAAAGATTGATATTTGACTGTTGGCTGGCGGGCACCGCATTGGTGCAGTGGTTAGAACTCAAACATTTTCTGAAGATAGAATGTGGTGATTCCTGAAACATGTAAAAATCAACCCGGACAAAAATTCCAAGTTGTAAAATTCCTTCCTCAGTGAAAATAATTTAATGAAAATTAAATTTGATGAACTCAAGCCTAAATACTAGAGCTAATCTTAAAACCGGAAAGAACAAAGATTTCTTAGAGAAGTCCTTATCAATCTCATTTGTTCCGATTACTTCACTTTTTTTTTAATGTAATTCAGATATTGAATGTGGAATAAACTTATTTTTAATGCTTGTCCTTCATAAAAAAATACAATGTTCTTTTGTCAGTCTTTATATTATGCAGAATGCAGAATTTTTAGACCCAGAGCTGACTTTAATACAAAATTTCTTGTACAGGTAATAAAAAACGAAAAAAAGCGTTCTGTGTTTATATGTGCACTGTGCTTAAACAATAATTTCGAAAAGGGCACATCTCTTAAGACCCAAATACACTTGACAAATGCTTGTCCAGCCGGCGAATTCAACGTGTACGTGTGCTGGACGTAATATTCGCCGTCATATCTAATTTTTTTGATTTTTCATCAAGCGTTGTCGGTGAGACACATCCAAACACATTTTCACTAATACTACCACAATGCTTGATGCGTATTTTGATCAATGTATTTGGGCCTTTAGGGTTGTGACCTTTTCGAAATTATTTATGTACATGCCATGACATCGACAGTAGAACGAATGCTAGGGATTTTCCTTTTTCAAGCATAGTAGGTGCAGGGAAGCATTTAGAACTCATTAATATGAAAAAAAGTATTTGGCAAAATATGCGATGTCCCTTTTCGAAATTGCATATTCAATTGTATATTTGGTTAATAGCAGTTATGGAATATATGCCGTCGACTTAATTAATACGAGCCCTAAGCACCATCATTTTCGATTTTCGTTTTTTTTTTAATAAATGATTTCATTGGCAACAATTGCATCATCTCCTAAAATGTCATGTTCACAAAAGGTACCGTAACGATTTTATAGCATGAACAATTTTATCGTAAGCGACAAATTTAATACAAAATGAATATGAAATAAAAAAAAACTCTCTCCTGTAAAATTTAATATTTGGCGCTTACGTTATTTTCGCGGGTAGGGCTCGAATAAATAATCGATTAAACATTAAATACAATATTTTGTTAAAGGGAAATTTTTACTTTTTAGAGGAAATAATATGGATTTTTTTTTTAAAGTTGGGTACGATGAAAAAAAATTATCTGGCAGCCGTGTTTATTAGCTTGATACCGTAATTGTTCTTATTCGATACCATATCTCTTAATCGGTTCAAAGACGGTTTCATACAGGACGACTTTATAGTCCAGGATTAGTTAAGAGTTGTTACAGTGGAGTCTAGAGGCTCATAATTTTAAGTGAATTCTCTTGGTTTCTTTAGCCAGGTCAGCCATCATCCAAAAATATACCAAGGTATGTAACAAAATCACACTGGGGTATGGTATTAATTAAATTTTTTAATTAAATAAACTTTTTTATTTTAATTCTTTTAATCTTTTGTTTTGAAACTTATTTGCATAATTTAATTTCAAATGAAATTAACAGTTATTTGTATTGTATAACATGACTTATAACCAAAAAGCACCTAAAATAATTGTCAAAAACAAAAACCTCATAGAATGGCAAAATGAAATGTGGGAGCCAACATTTCAAACAGTCAAAAGCAGCAAAAAAGAGTTAGCGAACCAACAGCATTTGGGTATGTATGTAACACATGTTCTTGAAAAACAAAAATAAATGGCACATTTTAAATTAAACTAATAGAAGCACTGTAACTTGTACAGCAATTTTTAAAGGGCCAAATAAATTACACAAGCGGCTTGGCAAACATACACATTTTTCGATTGCAAATAAACGACACAAATATCAAAATTAATATCTAGATAAATTCTAATAAAAAACTTTTCTCCAAGCCACTTTTTTAAAGGCTTCTTCTTCTCCTTCTTTACTTTGCAAAATTTTAACTTAAATTTTGTAATTTAGCACTTGGCAGCGCAAACAGTTTGATAAATATTTAACAAGTTTGCACGAAAATTAAAAATTTATATACAAACATATCGCACGGGTTCCTCTGAAGGTGGTTAACTCAAAATTTATAAATTTTCATTAGAGACAAAATAACTGTTTTTTTTATATTTGCTCTTATACTACAAAGGGGGATACAATTGTATTTTTTTTTTTTGGCAAAAAACTAGAGAAATTGATCTTAGGTTTTTTACAGTGGGTGAATATGACCATTGTTTATCGTTTTTTTTTTTGCAATAAATCAAAATTTGTAAATTTTTAGTTGATTTTTTTTTAAGGAACCAGTGCGATATTTTAAATGTTTGTCAAACAATCAAAAAACGCACTTAACATCTTACAAGGTTTGTGCAAACGTACAATTTCGACAAGTTGGCCAAGCCATTTGTATAGTTTATTTGGCTCTTAAATAATTATCAGCCCAATTATTAATAAAAACTCCCCGGGAGTTTTCTCCTTTCTCCCATTTTTCCTATGTTAATTCAATTGTAAAAATGGGAAAAGGTTAAAAACTCCCGGGGAATTTGTATTCATAATTGGGCTGTATATCAAAATGTGGAATTCCTTTCGAGTGTTTAAAACTCTCCAATTATACCGTATAGCTAATGTAATCCTTCCTTAATTATATACGTTTAATTGAGTAAAATTTTTTGGATTTAAATTTGGAATTTTTTGTTTGTTGATTTAGCTGCAAAATTTCAGATTTGGCAGTAAGCATTTTCAAGTTATTTATTAAGCATTTTTAATAACAGAATTGAAACAATTTTTAAAAATATGTATAATGATTAGTATTGTGGTTATTTTGTTGAACTATTCGTGGTTTTTAATCCAAATTCCCAATATTTTCAATTAGGCTTAAGTTCATTGAATTTAATTGTAATTTTCACGTGTAACCATTGCAATAATGTGAACGTATATCTGGCAGAACCTTGCTATTGCTATTGCTTGACAAACATGTTAAAATTATACGTTTGTATAAATATTTTGTACTGTTTATTGGGGGTGTTAGCTGTTTAGACATACATTTAAAGCATGTTTGTAAAAATATTAAAAAATTTGGCAGAATGTTGGATATTTTTAAAACTTTTTGTGGTGTCTAGTGCTAAATGTTTTTGTTTTTAGCCGCATTGTTTACCACACAACAGATCGTTCTTCAAACCGCTATTTACTCAAAATTCTTTTTCTTTAGTGCCGGTTCACACACGTCAAGTTTGACTCTTCAAGTCTTGATCTTTTAGCAGAGAAGGGAAGAGAGAATGCCATTTCTTTCCCCCTCTCTCCTAAAAACTCAAGACTTAACGAGTCAAACTTGACGTGTGTTGACCGGCACTTAGTTTATATTTCTCCTCCGTTTTGAAGAAATATCGAGCAAAATTGCCGCAGCACTATCGTCGTCTGGATTGGAAAAATACATATTTATGTTGGTGGGTGGCTTTTCTCGAATATGCGCTGAAATGTAAAAGTAATATGAACATTTTAATCCTTAAAAGATACTACAATATTGTTGTATTTTAGAAAACTTATTTTTCACGTTAATTTTTTTTTTTTGCAAAATAACCCTAGATAATGGTTTTCGTTAGTAAAAAAATTCTTCGATTTCGAACGTTAACGTTCGCATAGAAATTTACATTTAAAACAAAAACAAATTTAAGAATTTTTTTAGTTTTTTTTTTATAATAAAAACAATACTAATTATTAATTTTTTTTGTTTTAAATATAATTTTCTATGCGAACGTTGACGTTCAAAATCGTTAAACAGGCAGTTAGAGAGAGAAATGTCATAAGTTGCTTGACTTTTTGACATATCGACCATCTAAAGCATTTTTTATTAATGTACTTATTGTATTATTGCCGCTACCGGATACATGAATACGCCTTGACAGGGAACTTTAATTTCATGAACAAAACAAAAATGGAAATAGAAGCATTTTAAGCAATTTTATTTTTAGTGTCTTTTTTCAGTGCCTCTCTTGGCCATCAATAAGAGTTCATTCTCTTTATTTATTGGATTGTGCTTGTCATGTTCATAGTAACATTCCATCATTGTTGCCATCAACATGCGTTTGAAGAACAAAACGAAATGCACTTGTTAAATACTTTTTCCACACTTATTCACACAATGTGACTTTTATTTTTATTCGCCTTCAGCTAAGGCATACATATAAGTATGATAATATAAGGGCGGTCTCACAAACAATAATCAAAGTTCCAAATTTTTTTAAGAAACTGCTTTTGAATCTTAGAACTTTCTAAGACAATAGTTAAGGCTACATACGGGGCTATAAGCGTTTAAATAGTCAATACTATAGTAATTAATAGTAGAAATTAAGTTCGAGACTAAAGTCTACGCTAAAGTCTATATTAAAGTCATTACTAAAGAAAAAAGTAAAGCCAAATCTAATACGGAAAAGATTAGGGCTTTCAGATAAGCGATTTTAAAACCTTTTTTCCTTTGTTGTATTCACTCAAAACTCAATTATAAGACACTAACAGCATTCCCGATATAACTTTCGTAATCATTCTACTTTGTAAATTTGTTGTATTTAACTAGATTATTTTAACAAATGGAATTCGGGAATTTTTGCATCTAGTTTTACTTTTTCAACATTAAAATAATATGTTGTTGTTCCTGTAGTGTTGTTGTGGATGTTTCTACATAAAACAAACCGTTGTTTACCTATTTTTGTAGTGTTGTTGTTGTTTCTAGAATAAGTTTTTACAAGCACATGCACGCATATAAAATATGGAGCAGTGTTGCCACGACCAAAAAAAATTTGTAACCAAAATGTAAAAATATAGTAACCAAATGCAAAAAAAAGTAACCAAAATATTTATGTATTTAAAACACTATTTTATTTGCATTTTATACAAGCATGTTTATAGACACTTTTACATCTGGTCTGGAAACCACAATAGGCCTTATAACTTTACGAAGTTTTTTTTGGAATTGGCAACTTTCAAACAAAGCTAAAACTTATTTTCGTCTATTTTCAAAACTGTATGAGTGAGCGCTTTCAAACTTTTAAAGAATTTACAGACTATAAATCTATGTACATTATCCGGTTTCATATTGTCTCGATAAGAGTAGAGAAACCTTGGTATCAGTGATATTATTTTTTTTGGAAAATCCCTACGCAGCCCGAAAAATCCATATTTTCCCTACGCGCTCAAAAAATTGTCCCCACAAAAATCCCTACAACTCTGAAAAAGTCCCTTAGTTTTAATGATTTAAAAAAAATCTTTCCTTCTTTTCCCTATGGTCATTTTTTTATAAGCAAATACTTACAAATAGGGATTTTCCCTACGTCGGTTACATAAAAAACCGTTTTAAAGTAAATAAAAAATAGTATAAATGTTAAATGCATCAATAACATACACAATTATATATGTCCAGAAAAGCGGAACGGGTAATGGTAGGACTAACCACGCGATCAAATGTTGCTTTCAAGTTTTTTAACATACTGCTTGTCAAAATTCACAAAAATTTAAAGATGTGATGTAGGCTGCACGCAATTTTAGTTTATTATTGTCATCAAGGAAACAACTTAAAAAGATAATTAAAATTGTTATTAACGGTTTTCTTGAAAGTAAGTTGAAACACTCAACTTGAAAGAGAAACTGATAGCAAATTAGATTTAATTTTAAAAAGTATGAGTGAATTGGTAAAAATTTAAGAGGTATTAAAACTAGAAGTGCAAATCTTGATCGTCTAACACCTAAGTAAGACAAAAAATTGGTTATTTTTCAGTTGAAAAAAGTAACCAAAATGGAAAAAAAGTACGCAAGTACACATTGAGAAAAAAAGTAACCAATTTTGGTTAAAAGTAACCAAAACGGCAACGCTGATATGGAGTGACATGACCAATGAGAAGTTTAAGCTTTTGTTTACTTGATTTAAGAATAAAATACTTATTTTAAGAAATGCAGGGATAAGTAGAAAGTAATACAATTTTAGATTGTTTTAAGTCCTTTTGTTCTTAAATTTTTAAGAAGGACTCGCAATAAAAGTAAGTGGAAAAAACTTAAATATAGTACGATTTTTTTTTTTGTAGAAGTAGTGTAAGTTTTTGAAAACTTCATCATTACATATTTAAAGACTCGTTCACATTAGGCAGCAACATTTTCACTGGTGTTAAAAAGAGGAAAAAAGAGATAGAAGAAAGAGAAGAAAGAACGAAATTGTTGCTCGCATTGTGAGCGAAGCTTTAGTTTTTAAAAACAGTAAAATTACTTTTTTCTACTTTTTTAGCCATGCAAATCAATTACGAGTGATATTTATATCGAACAAATTTTGAAAACGATCCTGTTTTGAAAGCTCATAAAAAAGCCTTTTATATACACAGAACTACTCTTAAGATCAAGAGAAAAAAATCATTTGAAAATTTTCATCGATTTCAATTTGATTAGATTTGCAGAATATAAAAATCACATTTGGGGATTTTTTCTTAGAAAAATCTTAGCATAAATTTAGTATCTTAGTATGTATAATTAAGCGACGAAGGTAAAAAATTTTACAACCCTTGTCGAAATTATCGATATAATATGGGACTTTAGCTAAGAGCATAGTGGGGAAAATAGTAAGGACTATGTAGTTACGATTCTAGTCAAGACTATAGAAGTCTACTGTAGTAAAGTCTATAGGCAAGATTATAAGTTAAATATAGTAAAGAAAGTAGCAGTTACGATAGCTAAGGATATAAGCAGGTCTTTCATAAAGACTTTAACTGGGCTTATAGTAGGGTATTCATTAGGTTAACCGTTAATCGGTTAACCGATTAACTACTACCCAATTAACTGATCGGTTTATTTAAAATAGGCAATTTTCGATTAACGATTAAATCGGTTAATTTAAGTCGATAAACCGATGTAACAAAAATGTTTAGTTTTTTGTGTATTATAACATATTTTTTTGTGTTTTTAAATATTTGTTTCGTCTCATATAAAAAAAGTATATGTTTGGAATATACATATTTTCTTCGAGCAATAAATTCTTAAAACACAGTACAAAAACAGAGTTTTTGCAGAATGTTCGGTACTGAGCTTTGCCAGAATGAGTCAGATGATGACCTGACAATTGAAGAAATTCTCGATTGTAACACAAAAAATCTTTAACAAAATAAGCCGAAATAATGGCATTTAATCGAGCGATTAACCGATTTAAGCAAAAGCCCGATTAAATGAATACCCTAGCCTATAGTTAAGAGCATTGTCGTTAAAATTAGTAAAGGGTTAAGTAGCGACAATAGTAAAGGCTCTAGTCGAGTCTTTATTAGCTTCCTGTAGTAAAGTCCGCAGACGAGACTATAAGCTTAATATGCTAAAGAAAACAGCAAAGAATTTAGTAAAGACTAAAGATGGGATGGTAGTTAAGACAACAGCAAAACAAATAGTAAATACTATAGTTGAGGCTCTACGCGAGACTTAGCAGTCCACTGTTGTAAAGTCTATATGCAAGACGAAACAAAAGTAAAGGCCATAACCAGGTTTTTGGTTAATACTAAAGCTGGGACTACAGTTAAGAGCACTGTCGGCAAAACAGTTGAGGCTATAGTTGAAACTATATCAGCCTCCTGTAGAAGAAAATAGCAGAGACTTTAGGAAAGACTAGATCATAGTCGGGAAAATAGTAAATACTACAGCTGAGAAAATAGTAGAGGCTATAGCTGAGCCAAGGCTAAAGTTATAAATGTAGTATGTAAGCATAGTCAACAACCTAGTAAAGTTTATAGTATGGACTTTTTTTAAGACTGTAGTAAAAACTATAGTCTAACATTCAGCAGTTTCTGGAGCCCTCCTAATATTTAATTTTATTTCAATCACACACTTTTCTAGTCACACTCCATTTTTGCACAATTTTCTTTTGTTTATCAAACAATAGATTTAAATGGTTGTAGTTGTTGTTGTTTTGGACATACCTAAATGCAGCAATTAAGTCCTCGGTGACATCATCCAATTCATCGGGTTTGCTGGCATTTTCTTCTTGTTGTTGTTGCTGTTGACTTTGTTCATCGCGTAAGGCTTGTATGCGTCCGACCCACTGCAAGAATTCTGCTTCATTTATTAAACCGTTACCTAAAAGTAGTTATGAAAAGAAAACAAAAAGAATGGATAAATTGTTTAAGCTACAAGATTTATTAAAATTTAATTAAAGTTTATTAAAATAAAGAAATAGTTTTATAATTTGAATTAGTTTTAAAATTCAATAAACGTTTATTTTTTTTATCTGATTATACTTTGTCAAATAATTAGTTGAAAATTATACCTATAAAGCTGTAATTTATTTAAAATTCTTGGCTTGTATTACGAGAAACTTAATGAACATGGTAGTTGCTTTTAAGTAGCGCACAAATAAAATGATTTTAGTTTGGAATTTTTGTTTTTAAAATTTTATAGTTTTCCATTTGATTTGCTTTTGGTTTGCTTTAACCCTGACTTTGACCGTCAACAATGTCTGCTTTTTCTTTACAACATCCTTCGTTTTTCCACAAACAAGCCAGGAAACTTGCATTGCGTGTTAACCAAGTTTATAAAATTTATTTATTACCCAGAATTTAGCTTTAGATTTATTTAAAGTCTTTATTTTACTTGTTTTCTTTTAGCAACAAACTAATAATTCTCTTGGGAAATAAGTAAAATTTATGTTTAAATTTAATCGATTTTTCTTTTCAGTCTTAACCAAAAAAAGTCAACAAATAAAACAAATTTAAAAGCGATTTTGTTTTAAATTGGAAGTTTTGTGCCAAAAAAAAGATAAAAAGGAAAGGAAAGTTTGTGTCTGCCTTTTTGTTGGCAATCAAGGCCAAGGATAAGTCTCAACGATTTGCAGTTTTTTATTTTAAACAATTTTTTTGCTTTATTTTATAATTTTTTTTTTCATTTGATTGTTATCGACCAACAACTTCCCGTTTGCATTTTATAGCATTTTGGTAAGACCTTATTGACTTTTAGTCCTTTAGCTTGGTTTCTTTTTTTATAGAATATTTTTGGGTTTCTTTTCGTTGTACGATTGTTATCATTTATTATGTAAAATAGAAATTATGAAATTATACTATGTTAGCATAGTTGCAGAAAAGTTAAAATTTTCCGTAGTAGACGCTATGAAAATTTGCATAAGGCAACGGTTTTAAATTCTGAAAATTTATTTTCATATTTGAGGTATTATTTGTGAAGCGGACATACGAAAAACCAATTTTTGGCCAAATTTCTTCATATTTGGCATAACTATAGTTTTAGTAGATATAAATGTGTGTGCGAAATATTTTGTTTTTATGGGCGGTGCGCAAAATGACCCCAGGAAATATGGCCCCAAAACAAAAGTGAAGAACGGCCCCAAAATTTTACATGAGACACAACAACACGCAATTTTGGGTACATTTTTTTGTTTTTTTTTGGGGTTATTTTTCATTTTTTCGTTAGGGCGTTTTTGCATTTTAAGTGGAATGAAAAATGACCCCAAATAAAATCACAATTTTTGCATTGAGGCTATTTTTCGTTTACTAATAAAAAATGCAAATTTGAAGAAATGAAAAATAGCCCCAAACATATTTACACAAATTTTATAAAAGTTTCTAGGGATAGTATAAAAAACCCGAATTCTTATACCAAAGTAGAGAAAATCCTTGCAGGTTATGCAGAGATGCTTTAGTTAGCGAAGCCGGTGTTCGGTATACCATAGAGGAAAGAATCCTTGCGCCCGGCCGAAGGCCGGCTATATAGACAAGCTTAAGTTAGCGAAGCCAGTGTTCGTTTTACCACAGCGGAACAAAACCTTGCGCATGGCCGAAAACCCAACCATGCTATCAATCGTACGACTTTTAAAACCAAAACTGTATAATAACTCGTATTTTGAAATCGGGATTCTTAATTTGGGATTTTTAGCTTAGGGCATATAAACTACACCCAAAATTTGTAATATAACTTTCTTTGTGTTCTTTTTTGGGGTTAAAATTCATTATCAATTTTGAGGTGATTTTCCATAATGAAGAATTGCCCCAAATTTAGAGTCAATTTCATTTTATTTTTAAGATTATTTTTCATTTTTTTTTGGGTAATTTTTCATTTAATAACCCCAAATTTGGGATTAATTTTCATTTTTTTTTTGGGGCCATATTTCCTGGGGCAATTTTTCGCAGCGCCGTTTTAATGATGCTAATTTTTTGAGTTATGAGATGCTAAATAAAGTGTTGCCGTTTTTGAAAAAGGTTTTTTTTTTAAATTATCGCTTCGAACTAGAAAAAAATAAAACGAAAAAACCAGTAAAAAAGTATAGTCGGTCAAGCCCGACCATATGATACCCTACACCACAGTATTTAAAAAAGCTTATGTGTCGATATAAATATGGATTTATCTATGTTTATAAACTTCATTAAAATCGGTTTGAAAGTTTGTAAGAGGCAGAAATGGCCCCCTACCTCCCCTTGTGGTCCTATTTTTGAAAAACTGTATAGCTTAAGTGTCCATATAGATATCTATCTTTGTTTTAAATTTCATTAAAATCGGTTTTAGAGGCAAAAATTGCCCCTATCTCCCCTTGTGGTCCTATTTTCATACCTTTTGTGTCCATATAGATATGGTTCTATCTATGTTTTAAATTTCATTAAAATCGGTTTGATAGTTTCTGAGAGGAAGAAATTGTACCCTATCTTCCCTCGTGGTCCTACGATTGAGCCCATTTTCAATAAGCTTGGTCCTTGTGCCAATAAAAACCTATGTCCCAAATTTAATCAAATTATCTCCAAAATTGCGACCTGTACTTTTCGCACAATGTTACATGGACAGCCAGCCAGACGGATATCGTTAGTTCGAAAGTGATTCTGAGTCGATCCGTATACTTTATGCTGGGAACACAACTGGGACGAACGACGAATTTTTGGCCGCGAAAATTCGTCGCCAAAAATAAAATACATGTGTATTTGAAAATACACACAATAATGGCGTCGGCCGAAATTCGTCATACGCGGCGCGGCGACTTTGCAATAGATTTATTTCTATTTCATATGCCGACGAACGACGAACAAATCAGTACCTGGTGACCATGTTTGATTTTAGTTTTCAAGTATTTTAGTATATTAAGTTACTTTTTTACTTTAATAATTGTTTTTTATTATTTTATCGCATTTAAAATAATTATACAAAGTAGAAAACTATAAGAATAGTTTTTAATTGTGTTTTTGTTAGTGTTTGTGTTTTTTAATTAAATTTTTTTTATATGGTCACACTAATTCTCTCTCTTTGCACAAACAGCAAACAACTTTCTTAATTAGTAAAGCTGTTAGTTATTCGTCGTTATTGTGTTTCATACGACGAATTTACTCAGCGAATATTTACTAAAAAATTCGTCGTGTAGGGCGAAATTCGTCCTTCGTCCCAGTTGTGTTCCTAGCATTAAGGTGGGTCTAGGACCAATATTTTAAGGCGTTACAGACAAATGCATAATACCCTCTCCACTATTGTGGTGTGAGTATAAAAATCAAGATAAGTGAATCTTATAGGAAATCGTTTTATCTTAAAAAAAAAAAAATTTACATCTGCAAAACCGAAAATAAAAGTGTTTGTAATTCTTATTCGCTTTACAGTTTTATTTGTATAATATCTTTTGCTTTTCCAAAGTCTTTGGAAAAACGTTTCCTGACCTAAGCAACCAGTGGAATGCGCATAAGAGCTAGCTTATCTCCCAACAATAAATTTCATTTTATATTATCAAGAATAAATATATTTTTATATTTTTTAAAGTCTTTGGAAATAGGTTTCTTGATGATCTGGTCTAAGCAACTGGTGAAATGCGCAGTGTATTTATCAAGAAAATAAAGTCAGCATCATAAGAAAATTTAAATGAAAGTTACGAGAATTTTTATTTATTTGTTTACCAAAATTTGCCTTAGGTGTCCTTTTTATACTGTAAAAGTTTGAGAATTAGATATTAAAAAGCTTAAGAGTTATGCAAATTTCTTTACAGGCGCAAAGCACTTTTAAAACGGAAGTGATGATTTTGAATTTTCTAACTAAGACCAATTTTTTTTTTTCAAATCCGAAATCAGCTCATATCATACATTTAATAGTGCAAACGTTTTGGAGTGGGATATGCATTAGTTTTAATGATACGTAAAGAACTATACATTGTTGTTGCACTGCGAAACCGGAAGTGACCAATTTAAATTAAAATTTTTCTAACTTGAAAGGATTTTTTCTATTATTTTTTTTTTTTTAATAAAATTAGCTTTTTTAATAAAATTAGCATACGGTTTTCTCATTATATTGTAAAAGTTAAGGGTCCTATATGTTTGAGAAAATGTTAAGAAAACTTCTGAAGGTCGTTTATACATTTTTCCGCTTAAGGGGGACTCCTGTGCAGTTATGAGACTTCTTCTTCAATATATTTCTATGCAGTCTGTATTAAGCAGTTTGAATTGAAGCCCCCTAAATAAAAGAGATCGCTTATTCATTACTTCTATACTGTCCAAAATATTTTTTTTTGGTGTGTCCGCTTCATGGATAAAGCCTCATATAGCAAATTATGTTTGACTTATAGCTTTCTTAAAATTTTCAAGTTATATAAGTTTTAATAAAAAGATAAAAAAACTTTTTTTAAAAAAAGTTATCAGTATTGAAAATATGCAATATCAGCAATATATGCAAAAATATGCATTCAAAGCAAATAAGGCAAAAATATGCACTTACAAATCGGTGCCATTTTACTGCAAATTTCTTGATTCGCAAAGATATTTAGAATATGTTAATCTCAAACTGACGAGAACAAATATGCATTTGCATAAAACTCCGGACCTTGGTTATAAGTAGTAAGCGTTTACCCAGAAATTATGTAGATAAAGAGCGTCTAGAAAAACGTTTTTAGAAAATATACAAAGCTTATCCAAAAAAGTGTTTTAGCCAGGGTTCGAAAAAACCCGAACATTATTTAGCGTACTTTTATAGTGTTTGTGTATTAGTACACAACCCTTAATATCGTTCAAAACTATTTCCACGAAATTAACAAACATTATATGGTTTTTCGTTATTAAACAGAAAATTGTAGTGATTCTGTACACATACATTACATTTTAATGTTCCTTAGTGTTTTTTTTTTAATTGAAGAAGGAACGAGCAAACACAAAATTGTATTGTTGTTGTTGGTTGGCAATTTGCACGACCATATCACGAATAGCCAGTATTTTGTTTTTGTAAAAATTTTGTAAAATTTGTTTTTGTGAAAATTTTTTTGTTGTGTTTACCAGTACAACGAAGTTTGTGTTTTTTTACGAAAAACAGACGCAATAAAATGACTTAGATTAGAACAGTATTTATATTGTGTACGAAGCAGTGTTCGAAAACAAACAGAACATTATTTCGCGTTCGGATCACACACCTAGGAACGATATCTATTTTTTTAGTGTTTGTGTAGACGAACACAACCCTTAATACCGTTCGTAACTATTTTCAAGAAAGAGCCTGTTAATACGAGCTTTTTCGTTTTTTGAAAAAATTATAATTTTGTTTTATTTTAAATTCAGTTTTGTTTTATTTCACAATTGACTTATAATAATTCGTATTTATGTTATTTTATTTATTTGACTTTCCTCAACAACGTCTTCTTTAGCAATGCCACAATCGCTCCCGTCTTGACAATTAATAATAATTATTTTTCCTTGCTGACCAATCAAAATTAACCTTCTAAATTATTTAAATGATGTAGCCATATCACCTTATACTTATCGACACGATTGTAACAAACCTCATTGCTGTTGCATTGCCAACTTAATTGATTGAGTACATAATAAAAATAGGAATTCATGTAAGTGATTTTATAAATTAAAAATGGGAATCATAGTAATTCATCATTAGCCAAAACACCGGGCCCGTTGCAAGACTGTTAATTCTAACAAGGCTGCGAATCATTTATCGGGAGTGGAGCCAACTTATGTATTGGTCTCCTATATGTACCGTTTTTTGTTTTGACGTTTGCTACCCGAACTTTTCCATCTGCACTGACCTCCACTTCTTCGATTTTGCCAACCAACCACTTTAGAGGTGGGGCATTGTCTTCGTGTACCAATACGACGTCTCCGGATTTGATGTTGCTGTTGGGACTTGTCCATTTGACGCGTTGTTGCAAGTCCCGGACATAATCCCGCCGCCACACATCCCAAAAGTGTTCCTTGAGCGATGATAACAGACGAAACCGCTTCAAGGATCCTGCCTTCTTGTCTTGACCTTCGATTCCTGGCAGTGCCTTCAGCGAGCACCCTATTAACAAGTGTCCTGGCGTTAGGGCTTCTCCATCGTTTGGGTCCTCTGTCAGTGCTACGATTGGCCGTGAATTTAGAACGGCTTCTATATCGACTAGTACGGTTGTTAGCTCTTCGTACGACAAATTTGCTCTCGCTATTGTTCGTAGCAGTAAGGACTTCGCGGATTTCACTGCCGCCTCCCACAGCCCTCCGAAATGTGGTGCTCGAGGAGGAATGAAGCGAAAGTCTATTCCCTTGCCTGCTGTTGCTTGTTCTATTTGAGTTTTCTCTTTCTCGCTCCACAGCTTGGCGGTCCCTACGAAATTTGTTGCGTTGTCGCACCATATTGTGTTTGGAAGACCTCTTCTGCCAACAAACCTATGTAACGTGGAAAGAAATGTGTCAGTTTGTAAGTCAGATAATGCTTCTAAATGAACTGCTTTTGACGCAAAACACACAAAAACAGATATGTATGTTTTTACGGGCCGTCTGCCCCTTATTCTTAAAGAAGTATACACTGGCCCACACAAATCAACACCACACACCAAAAATGGGCGACAAGACGTTATTCTGTCCTGCGGTAAATCAGCCATGATTTGAGAGGCTAATTTTGGTTTAAAATGAAAACAGGGTATACAACTATTAACGATTTTTCGAGCTAAATCGCGTGCTCGTATGACCCAAACCCTTTCACGAGAAATACCAATCAATGCCCTTGCCCCTGCATGGCAATTATGTCTATGTAACTCATTGAAGTAAATGTGTATAAAATGGGACTCTTTGGTCAATAGTAATGGATATTTTGCCTCATATGGTAGAGAGGATTTGCTTAATCTTCCTCCAACACGCAACAAGGTAATTCTATGCCCATCAATCTCACAGTGTTGGACAAAAGGATTTAGTTTTTGTAATCTACTCTGTTTCGATAGCGTAGATTTACATATATTTCGTAATTCCTCCCTAAATTCAATAAGTTGAATCATTTCCACAATCTTGAAAAAAGCCACATCTAACTCTCTAACGTTCAGCGCTCTGATTTCTACACCCATTCCCTTCGTAGTACGCAGTTTCATTCGTACACTCTTTATAAATCTTAAAATGTATGCAACAATATGAATTACCTTTCTACAAGAGGACACATTCTCAATCATTCTCAACACTCGATTTACCATGTTCGGATTTTCTTTGCTAGCAGTATTTTCAATAGTCTCAATATTTAAGACCGAAACTTTAGCTCTCTTTCTTTCCAACAACAAATTTTCCGGGGAAATCGTATATTGATCAGTCGTTGGCCAATCCTCTATGTTTCTTTGAAGAAATTCAGGACCCGTGAACCAAATCGAGTTTTTAATTTCATTAACATCACAACCCCGGGAAACTATATCCGCAGGATTGCTTGCTGTTGGCACGTATCTCCAACTAACATCTGAAGTAATTTCCTGAATTTCCGCTACACGATTGCTTACAAATGTATGTAATGAAGATGGGTGTGTTTGTATCCAGTGAAGGACTATTTGTGAGTCACTCCAAAATGCAACACTTTTTATATTAAATTTAGATAAATGATGTTTTACAACATCCCATAACTTTGCTAACAAGTGAGCTGCACACAATTCTAGACGTGGTAACGTCTTAACTTTCCTTAGTGGAGCCACCTTGGATTTTGCAACTAAAAGTCGTGTCGATACACCGCTAGTATCTGTAAATCGCACATAAACACAACAACCATATGCCTGCATAGAGGCATCAGCAAATCCATGTATCTGAATATTATCATCTAGCCTAGTGCCGACGAATCTTGGTATAACAATTGAGTGAATTTCTGAGAGAATTTCTATAAAAATTTGCCATGACGTATGTAAATTTTGAGGAATTGATTCATCCCAGTCTAAATTGTTTTCCCATATTTCCTGCAATAAAATTTTTGCTTTAATAACGATTGGCGCTAGAAGCCCAAGGGGATCAAACAGACGAGATGAAATTGATAAAATATTACGCTTTGTAGCAGAAACAGTCTCAAAACCATTTTCTGACCTAAAACACAAGAGGTCTTCTTCTGGTTTCCAAATGATTCCTAAAGCTCTAGTTGAATTTGATTCGTTTAAATTTAAATGCTTAACGAGCTCGAAATTATCACAATCTTTATAGTTTGAGTACCATTTTGCCAAAGTAAAACCACAAGAACTTAAAATTTGTGTCACTTCATTTCGAATTTGTTGCAATGTGGTTTCATTATCTGCTCCCGTAATTAAATCGTCAACATAAAAATCTGTGGCTATAATTTTTGAACCAAGAGGATAAACATCTTTAAAAATGTTACTTATTTCTTTTAGACATCGTATCGCTAGAAATGGCGCGGGAGCAGTTCCGTAAGTAACCGTGTTTAACTCATACGTTTGAATCGGTAAATTAGGACTTTCTCGCCATAATATTAACTGAAATCTGCGATCGTCTTTATGAACTCTGACTTGTCGATACATTTTAGTAATATCGGCTGTTAAAGCAAATTTATTTAGCCGAAATTTCAGTAATATAGAGAACAAGTCTTCCTGTATTGTAGGTCCAACCATGAGTATATCATTTAGTGATTTTTGACTTGACGTTTTGCTAGACGCATCGAATACTACTCTTAACTTAGTAGTGGTACTATGAGCTCTGAGAACGCATTGATGTGGAATAAAGTAATGGGGCATTTGTTGACAGATGTGACTCACTGGTGACATATGACCAAGTGTAAGGTATTCTTTCATAAAATTGACATACATTTCGTTTAATTCACAATTCTTTGATAATCTGCGTTCAAGAGATAAAAGGCGGCGCCTGGCAACTTCATATGATTGTCCTAAACTTTTTGGATCTATCTTAAAGGGTAATCTAACTTCAAATCTACCATCTTCGATACGTCGAGTATTTGCATCGAAATGGGTTTCACACCTTAACTGCTCATCAGTCATCCTGGAGCATATTGGAACCTGTTCAATTTCCCAAAATCGTTCAACTAATTTGTTCAAAGAATCTAAATTCTGATCATTGCTGTTAACCACAGTTTGATAAACATTAACCTTTGACTGAATGTTGGTATCACACTTGCCTGAAACAATCCATCCCAAAATCGTTTTCTGCAACATAGGCAATGTAGGGCCCAATTTTATCTGACCTACTGACAAAAATATAAAAAATACTTCCGCACCTAATAAAATATCTATCTTGCAAGGTCTATCGAAATGAGGATCAGCCAACGGTAAATTCGATGGAATCCCCAAACTTTTTCTCTCTATTTGGTAGTTTGGCTGTTTACCAGATATCGATTTAATAATATAAAAATCTGTTGAAATTTCAAATTCATTCACACATGATTTAATGTAAGAATTTAATCCATGTTTTATTCTTCGATTCTCATTCGCTATCCCTAAAATATTTAAACTTGTATCAAACCGTTTGATAGAAAGTCGTTGGGCTACTTCCTCAGTTATTAAATTAATTTGGGAACCCGAATCTAAAAGTGCACGAGCCGGCTTATACTTTCCGTATTTGTCCCTGATTTGCACTAAAGCAGTAGCCAAAATTACCTGTTGTTCATCTTTTTGAACAAACATTGTACTTGCACTCGGTATATTGCCCCGATTAGGTTGTAAATTTAAACCTGGCGTTGACATTCTACTAGTGCCTGCAGTACAATTCAAAGAGTGGTCTACACATTGGGCTGAACTACGATTTACCGTAGCAGGCGGTTGTGCGGGATTGCAATTATCCCTAGAATTATTTTTGTTTTTGACTAGATCCTCATTGTGTAAGAGAACATGATGAGGGCGTTGGCAAACATTACAGCGGTACGAACGACACTTCCTAACTGAATGACCAATTTTCAAACAGTTGATACACCAACCCTTTTTTTTCGAAATTTCAAATCTTTGTGGTACCTGTAAATTTATAAATATTGGACAGTTACTAATTTCATGACTATTATCAGAACAGAATAAGCATTCCTCTTTTTTATTTTCAATGCACGAAAATGAATTCCTAACTTTTCCTTTTTCCTTATAAGTGTTTCCATTATTCACATGAGGTCTAACCTGTTTATTACAATTCTGTTCAAATTTTGTGCCATCACTATTAACCTCAAGAAATTGACAACGCCTTATTAAAACTGCAACACAGTCACTCCATTTGGGCAATGATGTATAATCCAGATGCTCATCCCACTTAGCCTTAGAATCAGGGTCCAGTTTCGATAATACTAAATGGATAATTACCGCGTGCGTTATGTCCTTGTCGGTTCCTATGTGAGAGAGAGAATCCAAAATAGCTGACACAGTATCAACAACATGCCTTAATTCCGATGCACAAGGTCTATTTATTTTCTTTAAATTGAACAAAGAAGCTACATGGTCTTGAAATATAAGACATTTGTTGTCGTATCTTTCAGCTAACCGTTTTAAAGCACTAGCATAATTATCCTCATTCACTTGAAATGCCCTAACAGTTCGTAATGCATCATCCTGCAGACTATTAACTAAATGATTAAATTTCTCAATGACCGAAAGCGTTGGGTCATCATTCACTAAATTGTTAAAACAGGTTATATACTCCGAATATTTGCCACCAAACTTCGGAATTTTCAGGTGGGGAAGACGATTTCCTGAAACAACTGGTGTGCTCAGGGTACAGTCATGCACCACACTAACACGGCGGCTAACATTTATTTTAGAAAGTAATATTGACTTTGCCCCTATACAAATATCCTCTAGCTCACCTCGTTTATTGTCATCAGGATTTAACCTCTCTATCTCGTTCTGATAATCCATTAACTGCTTTATATACGTATCTAACATTTCCAATCTCAATTGCATATCAATTTGATCAGTAGACCCTGTACCGTCTTGGTACATTTTTCTAATACGGGTAATATTGCTCCGAGTTTTAGTTCTCTGTTTCTGCAAACTTGTAAGTGTCTCCGCTTCAGACATGTTGAATTAAAATGAGCCTACACTGATTTTAAAAATTCCCTAGTGTCACTCGCTTTCAACTATACCACAACCTATTTCCTGGCGAAATTCAAGTAAACTTTTTCTCTACTTTCGTTATAAATTTTACCACAAAATTCTTGTATTTATTAATCAAAATGTGTATAATATACAAATTTCATTATAGCAACCACAGTTTGCCTTTTCTTTCCGAATTTACAAATAAAGTGTGATATCCAATTCCTATGTAAAATTCTTTAGATATACGATTCCTCCTAGGCAGCTATTATCCAATCACTATTGCATTCTGCAGCAAAGTAATTTCATTACTGTTCAGAAATTAATGCAGATAAAAATCTGTAGAAAGATTAACATGATGCAATTAGTATTGTATTGAAACTATTGGTTTATAAAGTTGAGGTTATGAACAGAAAATGGAGGGATAATATGGCGGATTGTGTAAATGCATGGGATTGAAAAATGTAGGTTATAATTTAAATGGACGACTGCTATGACGTACTGTATATGTGTGTGAGAAAAGAAAGTGTGGGGATGTGTGTGTGTAGTGTTAACTGTAGTGTGCTAGTATTGTTAAATTAATAATTTTATATAAAAAGCATTTGAGGCATAACCTCAAATTTTTAAATCAGTTTTTTTTTTTTTTTATATATACAACCTTAAAAGCCCAATACGTATTACAAACAAATCAAGAGGCAGCCACAGATAGGATCCTTCTTTATCAACGACCAACGTACTTCCTTGCCAATATCTGAAAGCTAAGTTGCTAGGTTCCAGTGATGTGTGCGTCTTTTGATTTCTTAGCCAATTAAATGTTGCTTTTAACACAGCTTGCTCACAGCCCCACGTTGGGCGCCAAATGTTAATACGAGCTTTTTCGTTTTTTGAAAAAATTATAATTTTGTTTTATTTTAAATTCAGTTTTGTTTTATTTCACAATTGACTTATAATAATTCGTATTTATGTTATTTTATTTATTTGACTTTCCTCAACAACGTCTTCTTTAGCAATGCCACAATCGCTCCCGTCTTGACAATTAATAATAATTATTTTTCCTTGCTGACCAATCAAAATTAACCTTCTAAATTATTTAAATGATGTAGCCATATCACCTTATACTTATCGACACGATTGTAACAAACCTCATTGCTGTTGCATTGCCAACTTAATTGATTGAGTACATAATAAAAATAGGAATTCATGTAAGTGATTTTATAAATTAAAAATGGGAATCATAGTAATTCATCATTAGCCAAAACAGAGCCGTTTATTATATAGTGTTCTGTTCTTCGTTAAAAAACGGAACAATTGTAGTGATACTTAAGACAAACATTATATTTTAATTTTCTATGTTTCTTTTTTAACATTGATAAGGAAATGAACAAACGAAACATTTTAGCAACGACCGCAGCACGAACAGCTTGTGTGTGTATTGTGTACAGGGATGTTAAAGTTGGTACTTTTTTTTGGTACATTTTGACCTTCTAAAGTACCGGGGCACTTCCGTGACTCATTTGGTACAATTTAAAAATTTGTCATAGTTCCACATTTTTGAATTTTAAGTATATCAAACTAATTATTGAGTCCTTATCATTGCATTTATGTTGTACAACAAATCGTTAATGTAATGGGCGCTTAAATATACGACTAGTATTGTGGTGTATAGAGCGCTTAGACCCCTTTTACAATGCGGCACAGAAGTGGATTTATATATTTTTACAAATAATATCAATATTGATATTGTTAAAGAAATGAAAGAAAATGCAAAACTATTTTATATAAAATTTTGCGAAGTTTTGAGAACCAAAGTCAACTTTTATAACGAAGTTTTAATGTGGTTCCATAAATTTACTCCTGAAAATGTTATTTCAGGTAAAGCAAGTAGTATTGCACCTCTTCTAGTAAAAATGTTCCCGAATGAAATTGCAAATTTTGAGTCAATCAATAATCAGTTTAGAGCTTTAGTTGGTGTCGAGCAACTGCAGTCGTTAAAAACTGAAAATAGTTGTAAATTTTGGTCTGCAGTAGCTTATTTACAAAATGAGCTGAATGTCCATATGTTTCCTGATACTTCTAGAGTCGTTGCTGGAATTTTATCCATTCCACATTCGTCTGCGAATGTGGAAAGGGGTTTTTCTTTTCGAAATATCATAAAAACTAAGGAAAGAAACAGACTACATGTGCCAACATTATCAAGCCTCATACAAACTAACGATTGGTTAAGATCGAACAATTAAAGCTGCTATGATGTAAAAATTCCAAATAGTTTATTAACTAACCAAATGAGTGCCTGATTTTGATCTCATATATTTATAAGACTTTTATGTACCTTATTTTATTCGTACATATAATGTATGTTAATGTTAAGTTTTATTTTTTGTGTACAATTGAATTTCTATGAATGTTTTTGTTGTTTTAATAAACAAAACATGTTTATATTTTTTATTTAAAAATTTGTTTTAACTCATGACTAATGCCGAACGAAATAAACAAACAGTTGGTACAAAATTTAAAACCCCATTTAACATCCCTGATTGTGAATATGTTTTGTTTGTGTAAAATTGTTTTGCTGGCTTTTTGTTTTTGTTTGGTATGTGTGTTTTGTATTTGTAAAAAATGTTTGGTTTTTTTACCGCCGAAAGGACGCTACGCACAACAGAAACGAACGAACACTAATGAACACTAATTTAAAAAAAAACCGAACGGAATTTAATGTTCTCATCTTTTTGTTAAGTTGGATAAGAACTGTACTATTTTTGACAGATGACAGACAGGGAAACGTTATTTTTTTTTAATGATTTACTACACAAACACTATTAGCGTTTCCGTTTTCCACAAATCTACCGAAACGAACACTAAGGAGCGATGTTTAGTGTATATTTTTGAACACTGGTATTTAGGTATTTTTTAACAAAATGAATTGCGCCCTTAATTTGCCTTGGTAGGGTGTCACATTTTTTTACGTACATCTGTTTTTTACTTTGACACAAACGTATTGAGTATTTTGTTGGCGCCATTCTGGCTTGCACTAAACGAAAGGAAAGATAACCTTCATAATAAAGTAGAATTAAGAAAAACAAAGAAAATTTGATTGGTAAAATAGTTGAGCTTTTAAGAGAAACTAAGAAAATGTGTGTATAATATTAAGTCGATAAATATCAACGAAATAATTTCCGGAAAATATTTCAATAAAAATAGTATAAACATTATATTTGCCTAGAGGACTATTCTATAGGAATTTATCACCAAAAGCCTCTTCAAGATTTTTTATTGCTTATTAAGGCATACTTCCCTTTCTTTGTCGGATGTGTGGTGTAAGTACTTGATAATTCGAAAATCAAGGTAATCGCTTCTTTTATTTTTCCCCCCTTGTAATTGTATTTTTTTTTTGCATTTTTTGTTAGTTTTTACGCTTTTTATAGTTTTTTTTTTTATAGACGCCAGAAATTCTAAATCAAGGTCGTTTAAACAGAACAAAATATCACCAAAGTAAGAGAGGTAGAGAGGGGAAAAAGAACGACAGTCATAGAAATATCACCAACAGTTAAAAAAATAGTAGCAGTGATGATGATGGTGACATTCATTTACACACATGCATACAATGACTTACACATGCATGTGTTTCATACAAGTCTAATGGCTTTTTATGCAATCGTATTTGTGCATCAGCTTTATGAGAGATTTATTAGTAAGATTGTTACTTGCTTGTCATTATCTCAGTTGTCATTGTTGATGTTGTTGTTGTTGTTGTTTAAATAATGATATAACAGCCTTGTAAACAAAAACAAAATACATACTTTTCGCAATAAAAACAACAATAAAACAAAAAATATACATATATAATATCCATAATGCCATTGATATTAATCGACTTGAGTGATTTAAATCTAAAAAACAAAAGACGGACTAAAATTTAAAAAAGTTGAATTCTTATCCTAAAGGATTTAGAAATCAAAGTGGATAATTGCGCTTATTTGAATTTGATTTAGCGGAAAATAAGAAATAAGTTTAAATACATACTTAAAAATTGTTAAGTAGTGTCCGACCGAACCCCAACTTCATTAGATTTTTCAGATAACACTCATACTAGAAACAGAACTTTGGTTATTGAATAGAAAAAATTTGAACATTTGCTGTGAGTTATAAAAAAAGTCATTGCATGACTACAAAAGTATTTGACATCTGAATATTAATAGGAAAAATTAAAAATCGGATTAAATTCCCCGGAAATTTTTATTCATAATTTGGTTGGCAGTAATGGCAAATAATATGTTTAAAAATTTTCGTTAAAAAGAGGTTTGTTGGAGATGACCGTATTGAAAAAATGTTTTTTTCTCTGTGTGTAGCTAAATTGAAGGAATTGTAACATAAACTAATGTTCCTAAAGTTTATTATAATTTAATTTTCATTTAAATTAAAAACTTTTTTATTCATAAACCTTTGTCTATCTTAAAATCGCATTTAAAACCACAACAATGCTTTTTCAAAACGTTCAAGTTTTTTTTTTCCAAACTTTAATTAAACTTATCTCTTACACTCGTTATAAAATTTTCTTGTTTCCTTTAAATTTCGTGCTTAAAACTAATATTTTATTAAGTGAAAAAAAAAAACATTTTTGTAGTTTCAACGTCTCAGTTAAATGTTTCTTTACAAACGCCAGTAGATGGATAATGAACAATAACAACTAAGAAATTATAAAGAAATGTTTATTACATGTTGGCTGCTTATGCAACCGTATTAATGATTTTAGCTTTTAACAAAAGTTAAAATTCATTGTGAAGTTTTTTCTATTATTCAAGCACGACAACAACAATGAACCAATGAAGAATAAAAAAACAGCAACAACTACTTCTGCTGTACATGCCATTTGCAATGCCAGTTCGTACACTGTGTTTCCGCTTTTGTGGCTGGTCGGTAAAGGATTTTTCTGTATGTGGTAACACCACCATTAATACTCTTGTTGTGTAAGGATGTGTGTGTGTGTGTGTGTATGTGTATCAGTGTGCTAAAGTTAAAATTGCATTTTATATTATTTCAGACAAACGAAATGAAAAAACAGTGTAAGTTTGTGTACTTTTGTTTGGTACAAAGGTTCTTTATTTTTTTGCTAAAAAGTACATTTTTGTGGACAAGGGTATTTTCTGTAAAAATTTTTGTTTTAAAGTACTTTTTTGTAAATTAATACTTTTTAAAGATTCTTTTTTTTAGAATTATATAAGCCATATATATATTTTTGCAAAAATTTTATTTGTGGTGTTGTTTTTAAGAAATTTTGTAAAAAAATATTTATAGTAGTGTTAGTGTTTAAAAATGCCTCTGTCGGCAAAAACCAACACAAGTGACTGATTTTGACATGTGTGATCGCATAATATTTCAAAGTCGCCCGCAAATTTGTATGAAAACTGTTCCCTTATCGCTCGCTTGTGTTGTCGTTCGTTCTACTTGTCGTGCTAAAAATTTTAAGTGGGACCCATATCAGCTGTTTGTCGTTGAAAATGCAAGCGAGTCGATATCGTGGGCAAGGCGGTTGATAAAACGGTTCTTAAAAAAAAAACATTTATCAAAAAGTTTTATTTTTAAGAATCTTTTTTTTTCAAATTCAATTTAAAAAAAAAATTTTAAAAAGTTATACTTTCAAATATGTATAATATGTACTTTTTTTTTAAATGCACTTTAAAAAATTTAGTTTTTCAAAAAAAAATATAAAACCATATGTCCTAAGAAAATCCGCTTCTTTAAATCACTTAAAAACGAACCAATCGCAATAAGACGAAGGCGCAGCACAAAAGATCTTTTAAAGGAGTCTTAACCTCATAACCAACCCCGAATTTTAATGCAAATGCATATTTGTTGTCGTCAGTCTGAGATCAACTTAAACAAAATATCTTTGCGAATCAAGAAACTTGAAGTAAAATAGCATTTTTTTGCATATTTTGCTTTAAATGCATATTTTTGCATATATTACTGACATTGCATATTTTGAAAACAAAACTTGTTTTGTTTGCTTTATTTGGCGATGCTTCGTGTTGCAGAAGAGGATGATATTTATTTGTTGATTTCTAATGGAAAAAATAGTGTGCAAAGCACCTTGCGGTTTGTTGGATATTTAGAGAAGTATCCCGATTTTGTTCTTCGTCCACAGCCTATAACAAACAGGTGGGGAACGTGGTTGAAAGTAGTTATGTATTATTCTGAAAGTTTTGCCCAATTTAAGGATGTGGTGGAAGGAATTAACGATGGTGATGCAGTATCAATAAAAAAACATATTAACCAAATATAAAAGTTCAGATAATGTCTATGTCTTCAAATCATGAATTTATCTCTGAGACTTTTGTGAAATTAGAGAAAGCTAATCCATTGAAAAAGCAAATTAAAATAATTGATAATGTCATAAGTAAAATGAATGCGGTGGAGGGTAACTTTACTAAACAAATTCGTATCAAACTTGATAAAGTTTTAAGAAAAAATGAATGAAACTTAATAAAGTTTTTAGAAAAATTTAAGAATACAAATTAATAAAACAAACTACTGGCATATTAAATTAAAATTTATTGCGAAAACAGCGTAGTGGAAAATGTATATACCAAAAAAGAACTATCGGCATTAAATCAAGCACCGATCACTTCCGTCGACGTTAAGCGGTCATTTTCCATGTTTAAAAGCTTTTTGAGGCAAGAACAGATTTTACTTTTGAAAATATTAAGAAAAATTTTATTTAAATTTTTATATGTACATATATACAAAATATTTTCTTGTTCTTAACTCATTTTCAAAAATCTATCTAAGTCGGCATTAATACGATGTCTTTTCAGATATGTCTGTTGTATCCATTCTCTTTTAAACATGCTTCCCTATTCATTTTCACGTTGTCTTTCCAAACATGGCTGTTTTTATGTCTAATTGTCTAATTGTCTAATATACACATGCATATTGAAAAAATATGAACAAGCATGTAACATATTTCGTGTCTATTTGTCAACCCGTCTATCTTTTTTAACCCGATCGCCAAACAAAAAAATTTGGTTTGTTAGACGTGTCTGAAAAGACATCGTATAAAAGACCCCTTACAAATGACTTAATTTACATGATTGTTTTACTTTATTTTAACTTGTAATTTTTTTTTTTATTGTAACTTATTTTTTAATGAGACTGAATTTTTAGGGTTTTTAAGTTATTTTTTTTTCTTGTTTTTATCAAAGTAATTTTTGTGGAAACAAAATTTTAAATTATTTGTCGTGCCTAATTCCCAACTTTTTTCTTGAAAAAAATACTGAAATTTATTGTTTGGGAATAAGCTAGTTTCTATGCGCATTTCACTGGTTTTTTGTTTAAGCTTGCCATCGTTGCAAATATGTATGTATGTATGTTCAGACCTAACAAATATTTGACGATAAAATGCAAAAAAAGCGTGACCAGTAAATTGATCAGACTTAAGCCTTATTTTTAACAATTTCTATTTAGTTACTAAACTTTATTTTTAAGATTATAATTGTATAATGTAATTTAGAAACTGTAAAATAATGTTTGCTCTAGCCAAACGTTTTGCAAAAGCAAACAGTTCTTTAAGAAAACTAGTGGTTACGTGAAGGACGTCAAATATTTAATAGGTGTGAACATAGCTTCAGCAACCAGCGAAATGCGCATAGAAACTAGCTTAACCCTAACAATAAATTTTAGTGTTTTTATCAAGAATAAAATTGGGAATTAAGCACGACAAACAAAATCTTATTAATTTTACCTTGTTATAAATATTTTTTTTTTATTTTTTATAAAAAAGTTAAAAAAAATTTTTTAGTGCATTTTTTTGCGCATATTTTTCTATTTTTAGTGCATGTTTTATGCGCATAAAAAGCGATAATTTTGTTCTGGCGAGTCCATGGGTGCACTCTCAAAAATTGGTCTTTATATACTGTGGTGTAGAGTATCAAATGGTCGGGCTTGACCGACTAGACTATTTGACTTCTTTTAATTAAAGTTTCCTGGATTGTCGAAAAAGTAGAATTATAGAAGTTTCCAGTAATAAGAAATGCCAGATTAATTGGGTATGTACATATCTGTTCTAGTAATTTTATTAAATATGTACAGAACATTCAGCCATGTCACAGAGCACAATTCCCTTCGGAATGATTCCGTTCGAAATCGAAGAAAACATATTTGTTCATTAATATACAGTGTATTTAATAGTTGTTTGGCCTTTCAAATACAGTAAACTCCCATTCCGTTCATGAAAAAAATGAAGCCCCAAAATAAGGAATAATTTCCGATTCCGAACGGAATTGTACTCTGTGACATGACTGATTACATTAAAAAACAGAATAATTAAGAATTTTTAATAAAAAATAATTCACACAGAGCAAAGCTCTAAAATACAGAATGGTACTATTCACACAAGTTCTATTTTAATTTTTTCAAGAAGGTACTATTTCTAAAAGGTGCTTTTTTCAAAAACTAAATTTTCTTCAGTAGAAGCAAAATAATTTTTAATTTTACATTAAAGGCAAATGAAAAATAATTATTTAACCAGCCGTTTTATTACTAAAAAGTAGACAAAATAGCACGATATTTTTACAGCGGGTAGATATTAATATTACGTGTCGATTTCTTCTAAAAAGTGAAAAAATAAAAATTTTTAGTTAATACCCTCTTGTTGATGAAGTGCGATGTATAAAAATAGTTATATACATACATATTTAAAATAAATGTTCAAATTGGTACTTAATAATTTCTTTTTTATATGTATACAGTACTTTTTTTAGACCTAATGTTGAGCTTAAATACTTTTACATATTGTTTTCTAACCAATAAATCCTTTTATGCCTTTAGTTTTTTCCCTTGTACTTGTTGTTTTTTACCACTTTACAATTCATTAAATTTCATTTAACAGTGATTTTGTTTTTAAGGTTAGACCAAATGATTTTATTATGGTTTTCTTGTCTGTTTTTAATAGATGATTATGTAAATTTGTTTCTCTTACTCGTTTTAAAAAAACTTTGTAAAACACTCGTACACACGCACGCTCTTCACATGGAACTAACAGTAATTTGCTGTTCGAATGTTTGTGTATGACACACACACACACACACATCACATGAACTACTCCCTGTGCAATTAACCTTTAGCCTTTAACTGTTATACATTCACACTCGCATGGATAATACAAATAAATAAAAACAAACATTAGCAAATAAAGAGCACAAATAGAATTTGGGGCTAAAAGAGTTCGTTTAGTTAAAGTGTTATAATTGTTGTTGTTGAGCATAGATGGGGGTATTGCACTCATCTTGCAGTTTCAACTAGTGCTGGGAACCTATCGATAGTACTATCGATATTATCGATAGTCTTAAATTATCGAAAATATCGATAGGAAAAATATCAATATCGATATTATTATTATTTAAAATACAGCTATGAAGACATCTAACACACACACAGTTTTTTGCCGCATATTTTTACTTGCTATTATTAATTCGAGCTGAATTACAGCAATGAATACAAACAACAGGAATGGCAAGTGTTATGTGCTTTTTACTACTTATTAAAGGCCTTTAAGTCGAAATTTGTACATGTTTATATAGGGACTAAAATGTCAAATATTTTTGTAATGTTGTAAAAAAATGCAATTGCAATTGCGAGCATGGGACAAAACAATGAACGACCATAAGAGGATAAGTCCGCTAGATTGATTACCTTTTTGGGTTGCCAGTGGATTTTTCGAAAAAACCTACACATGCTAATCAAAATCCGATTTTTCCCTACACGTTGAAAGAATTTCCCCTACAAAAATCCCTACGCATTATTATCATTAAAATAGAAGAAAAAGCATTAGTTATAAAAAATAAATTTTATTCGTATATGTACATATATTAAAGCTTTAACATTAAATAAGTAAAAACTAAAAAAATAATAAATGTGTATGTACTTTTCATTAAATTTATTTAAGTCTTTCAACATTAGGTGTGATCCCGTACTCAACGTTGAGAGCACGCGGGATCCAAATCTTACCGAAAACTGTTCCCGTACTCAAAGTTTGGTAAGGTGGAGCTTTTAAGAGAAAAATATTTTTCTTACACAAATTAGTCCGTACTTTTTTTTTTTGGGCAAACTTATAAAATTGTTGAACCATCAGCTGTGTCAAAAATAAATAAAAAACTGCAAGCAAGTTAACCAAAATAATTAATATAAGAAATATTTATAAAATAAACAATAGAAAATTTTATACACATTAATGTTTTTTTTTTTTTAAACATATTTCATATTAACGTTTTCTTTTGAATTTTTATTGTTGCCGTACTTTAGTACATTTTTATCTATTTGAGATAATTTTTTTTACTCTCAATTTACCGAACTTTATCCAAAAAGTACGGGATCAAAATGGTGAATAGAAAAAGAATATCATTCAGGGAAAAAATAAAAATTTTAGAAGAATGTAAAAAAGATGTAAGACTTTTTCTTATATCGCATATTAAATATGAATACGCTGATAGAGGCATTTGTTATTTTTAAGCACATGAGTGTAAGCATACATTTGCTGTTTCAACATATTGTCTGAACTAAGCTATATATTACAGATTTTTCAGACAAATAATTTGTACCAATATGTAAACACGTATGTACTTACGTATGTAAGTTTAATAAACATGAATATTATAACATAAACAGCTCGTTTTAATGGTAAATGTAGCTAATTTTTTATTTAAAAAAAGTTCGGTATTACGAATCTCTCAGTTTAACGAAAGGAGCTGACATTATATCATTCGTTATACCGGGCTTTGCCTGTACATACATATTAGTGTCGCCAACTTTTTTAAACACAAGCAACTCTGGAAATATATTTTGAAGCTATTTTTAGGGGAAACATTTTTTTCAAACGCTTTGGACAATAAAATATTATTAAAAAGCGATTTTTTCAGCATTTATTTTATAAATAATACGATATGACGAAAATTCCCTACATTTTGGAGATTATGAAGAATCTGTCCAATTTTCCCTACGCTTCTATTTAAGTATTAAAAATACCTACATGTAGGGATTTTCCCCTACTTCTGGCAACACTGGTTGAGAATCAAAACCCATTTAGAATATTATTTAAAGTTGCAATAGAATATCTTATAGTCAGTCCCTGCTACTTCGGTTCTTAAGAAAGGTACTTATCAATTTTTAAAAAACTGTCATCTGAAAAACGGTCGTATATACATACGTCTCATACGTTCAATAAAGAGATAAAAACAACGAATGTACCCTGATAAAAACTAGTTAAAGTTTTCCTGCACAAGTACAAACATTCAGTCGATAGTAATATCGATGTATCGATAGTGAAATCTTAACTATCGATAAATATCGATAGTAGAAAATATCGATATTATCCCAGCACTAGTTTCAACTCACACTTAGTGATAGTGCAAAAATATTGCAATCATTTTGTTGATGTTGAGTGATGAATTGAAAATTTGCAGCCTCACGAAACAAGAGAGATAGATAGTGATGTTAAAAAATTTTGCACTCAAAAAAAAAAATATTTTGATTTAAAAAGAAGCAATCATCAGTTTATTGCAACTTTTTTTTTCTTCACTCTTTTGAGTGCAACTGAAATTGCTGCACTCAATTTAACATCAAAAACTGGTTTTTTCATGATTAAAGCCAATAATTATAGCGTTTTTGAACATATTTCATTTTGTCTAATATTTTTTGCTTATGTATATCCTCCGAAAAAATCAAAAGCCATGCACATAAAAATTAAAATTTTTAAATTTGAGTGATACAATACTTTTATGCAGCTTTTTTGATTGCAAGTCCAAATTTTGCACTATTTGAATTGAGTGCAGATTTTTGCATGCAATCTGCGTTTAGTGAAAGTGAAAAAATTTGCAATATCACTAAAAAAATTTTTAGTGGTAGTTAAAAAATAACAATCATCACTAAAGCTGGTAAAAAAGAGTGCAAACTATGTTCTTTGCAGTTTTATTTAGTGCTAGTACATTGTTGATTTAAATCAGTATTTAGTGCACTACCCCCAACTATGTTGTTGAATCGCCTTCTTTTATTGTTATTGTTGATGGATGAAGTCGTTGTAGAAATTCTTGTTTAACATGTAACGAGTTTTTGTACATTCATTTGAATTAAATTGCAATAATTGAATAATGCTTGCATTTGTTAAAATCTATTAAAATTTTAGTCAATGACTATTTAAATGCGATAATTAAAAGGAAATTATGTAATTTGAAAATAATTAGAGAGCCTTTTAAAATTTATAATTCGATTATGAATGATGGATTGGTTGCCTTGCACAATAAAATACAAAGATTTTTTTTAAACAAAATACAAATATTAAGATTATTATAATTATAATTAAAAAAAAAATAAATAAAGGGTGATTTTTCAATTTGAGTTTTCAGTTTTTAAAAAGATGCGTGACATTAAAATTTGTGCTGTGTAAGAAAGTTTGCTTAGTAAATAACGTACATTTAAAATTATATTCAGCGACGAAGCCCATTTTGGGTACGTCAAAAAAAAAAAAAAAAAAAAAAAAATTGCCGAATTTGGTCTAAAGAGCGGCGGAAGCAGTTCAAAAGCTACCAATGCACCCTGAAATATGCACTGTAAGGGTGCGGTTTGTGGGCCGGCGTCTTCATCGGACCATACCTTTTCAAGAACGATGCTTACCTACTTTTTATGCCCCAAATGGAAGTATTGGACCTGGCTGAAATGTGGTTTCAACAAGACGGTGCCGCAGCACGCGATATCATGAAACAATTAAGAAGCTAGTTTGGTGAGTGATTCATTTAACGTTTTGGAGCAGTTCATTCGCACCCCAAGATGCTGCGTTTTGATCCCACTAGACCTTTTCTTGTGGGTGTCTCTCCTTTACAGGGGTAAGTTAGCCACAATACCAGCCCTGGACAATGTTACAGCTGCTATTGGTGATATACCGGCCGAAATGCTGGAAAAGTATGCCAAATTTGGAGCTCAAGTGTGCACCACCTAGGGCGTAGCCTCGGGCAACATTAACATGAAATAATCTTAAAAAATGTTAATGACAGGTAGTCAATAATCGCCCCAAACAAATATTTTATTTACTTTTGCAAATTTACTGTGTTCTTGCAATTTTCAAAGCCCGAATGGTTTGAACATCACCTTTATTTTAAAGCAAAACATTTCTTTTAATACTATTAAAATAAAAACAAATGTACCAGAGCTGTAAAAAGCTGCAATCAATTGAAATCGAACTGATTTTATTCTTCGATTTTAAAATGATATCTTGTCAAAATTCTGATTGCATTAATTTTTAAGTCATAATTTTTGGTAATCAATGAATGCAATTCATTTCCTCCGAAATTACAACTATGTATACTGAATGTAAAAATGAAACAATGTCTGTATCCACTTGGAATCTAGCGGTTATAAATAAAACTTGACGTTGTTCGCAAATCAAAATTATCGAGTCTGCTTTATATCTAGAAGAAGGAATTTCATTTGCATAGAACGAAGGCTTTGATGCTGATTTAAGTTTGATTGCAATTATTAGAGTTGATTGTAATTACTGGAGCTGATTACTATTAAAAATAAAATCGATTGAAATCAAATTTGATTGTATTGAATTGATTTAAGAAAATTGATTTAAATCTTTTTTTTCGTATCTTCGAATTTTAAATGCAATCAAGAAATAAGCAATTATTAACGAGATATCATGTGATTGCAGTTAAATAACTTGCAATCTTTTAGAGCTCTGAAATGTACCAAGTAATGGTGTTTTCTTTTCTACAAAAATGTGTGACATTTTATTTAAAAAAATGCAATTTGGTGTATGTTTCTTAAAAATTTTGCTCCCGAAAAGGATGAGTTTATTAGAATAAAACAATCTACCCTTTTTGGGAGCAAAGTTTTTAAGAAACAGACACCAAATTGCATTTTTTTAAAATAAAATGTGACATTTTTTTGTAGAAAAGAAAACACCATAAGTTTATTTATATTATAGCATTTACTTTATATTTATCTAAAAAAAAGAAGGAAAACAAGCAACAATAATAATTTCATTATCCTTGGATTAGGCATTCAGTAATGAAGAACTGAACGCATGAATAAAAGTTTCGTTAAAAATAATATAAATATATATATAAATATATAAAAAAGCCACAAAAAATGATGCGGATGATTATTGTATTATATTATAAAAAAAAATCCCCTAAAAATAATGACGAGAAAAAAAAAACTTTTTTGCCTTTAAAGATTAAATATTTCCAAAAATATAAAAAACTGCCGTAATGGGTAGCTATCTTGATGACAGCTCACTTGGGTTCCTTTGTGTTACCCAAAGCTAATGTCCAACCTAGAATGCAGCTCCTTTTGGTGTCACTGCAGTTTCCAACCAATGCGATTATCTAATGAAAAGAAAAGGCACCCGAAGTTTCACCTCAAATAGGTCATCCAAATAGAATAGCACTGGTTTCTCCTGGTATTTCTTCCCAATGTCCAGTATATCCGGATGTTATCACAGAAAGTGAAACAGTTTTCTCTTTCTCCTGGTAATAACATGTTCTACATTAGTTATTGAATTCAGGCTAATTCTGCACACAAGAGTCTATACCAGACAATCCCAAATATAACTGATTTATTCCCTGTTCATCGCACCTAGGTCACAGAGTGCGGGCTAAGAAACGTGTTGATTTAGGAGTCCACGACAACTGTGTAGGTCTATAAGACTCAATGAGTGACTTACAGTGAGCAGATTCGTCAAGTTTTCCGTGATCGTCATCCGAAGATCCTTCCTCACGGTGTTCGTAACACTGGGTCAAAATAATGCGTTGACCAGCGCCCTCTTCCTCCTTCGCCACAAGCTGTGGCACCAGAGCAAGGGTACCGACTTCGAATCCGTGCATTTGGGCACTTCATCCCCCTCGGTGAAGGGCGGAGCCTATCTAGCACTCCTACCATTTTATGGTCAAATGGCAACCGGTTGCAATGCAACTCCACACCGAGCAATAAATTACTCTACCCGCGATATGGGTATTAAACCACAACCACCACGTTACTCCCCCGAAGAGGCCTCACCATAACCAGGTTGGGACCGAGGTCCCAAGGGCACCCTGGTTCCCGTGGTACCAGATAAAGACTCCGGTCAGCTTCGTAGCCTAAACTACTACCAGTTGGACCCCAAACGGTACCGGGACTGGTGACCCACAACTTACAGTGAGCAAATGGAGTGCCAATAAGTTGGTCTAAAAAGTTGTCATTCAGAAGACCACTTTGTTTGGCAAACCCAAGTGCTATTTGATTACCCCGCCAGTTCGTATTAGCTTTACCTTAGAAAGGAATTGCTTATACAGTATTTAACGCTTCTTGCACACCGACTTTAAGCATTTTATGCATCTAAACTTGTGCAATTACAGTTTGTTATTTAAAAAAGCCGAAATGGAGTTTCTAAAACATGAAACATTTTTTTTGCCACGCCCTAAAATACAGCACTTTTTGCTTTTTTATATATAGCGCTGTCATTTAAAGCCCGATCTTATCATACCGCATATCGTTGTTCATGGCTTGACAGTGGCTTCATTTTTGCCTTTGGTGACTTTTTAATCCGACATCATACTCCGGGCGCCACTTATGCAATCTCGGATCCTTCCCCCAAATCTAAATTTTTAAACGTGCCAAGAAAGTCTTTGTAATACTAAGTATGTCTAGCTTTTATTATACTAACTTTTATGCCACGCCTTAAAATTTAGCTCTTTTTTCCTTTGCACATACATACAGTGGTTTCCCGAATTAACGAACTCTCGATTTAGCGAATTCGGGGTTTAACGAACAGGCAACAATTTTACCTTAGGTTCTGTGTATAGCGAATTAAAATCCAATTTGGTACTCGAAGTAACGAATAAATAAAAATAATATACAAAAAATTCGAAAAACTTCGAAATACATAGTTGGAGGCAAACAGTTCTAGTCTTGACGAAGATGAAGAAATAATTACATGATTAGAAAACGATGTACCTGCTGATGTAGGGGTAAAAATTAAAAACAGAGATGTAATCAAAAGCTTTGATGTATGTATCTAGTGGGGACAGGAAAATAATATCGATATATTTAAGACTTTAAGGGTTTTCTTGATCTCGTTTAAAAGACTTGCAATCTGTGCAAACTGCACATCTACGCCTTCGCAAATTTTTTCTTTATTTTAATATTTCTTGTCGAAAATTAAAAACTTAATTCTAATTGTTGTTTGTAAGCTATAACCAATGTTACCGCTAATTAATTGCATTCAAGTGTCAAAAAAGCCTGCACACAGAAAAAAATACCAATGTAAAATTAACATGGAAAAATGTTGATTGAGAATCTTAGTAATTTTCTGCAAAAGTATGCACTTTATTTAAATTTATCATTATTTCATATTAATTTTAAAAAAAATAACCTTAAATCACGTTTATTTAATATTTTTCACTGTTAAAATAAAAAAAAAAAAATATATTAAAATATAAATAAATATGGATTCAATATTGAATCCATAAAAAGCTGTTTTATATTAAAATCAAAAGTTTATCTTGTTAAATTAACATGCATACATACTTAAGTATGTACATTTTTTATTTTCATTTTTTAAATATGTTATAAAAAGAAGACAATTTCCGTATTCTTTTAATTAAAATTATTTAGTTAAATAGTACATCAAGTTTTCAAAGTAGAATGATGACGAAAACCATATTGGGCGATTCTGCTGATGCTTCTGTTATCAAAGGAGAATACAAAATAAGTGAAACATGCGTTACAGGGGTAAGTGTTTTGAATTATTCTTAAATAAATGCATATGTTGTCTCTGAAGCTTCTTCACACTGTTATAACACACTCAAACCAATTTGATTCTACATGAAATTCACGTTGTTTCAACTTGAAATAACTTTCATTCAACGTGATTCGGATTGTTATTTCAATATAAATTACATTTTGCTCTAACTTTACTGCAATGTTAAATTAACATGAATTAAAGTTATTTTAAAAGAAAAAAATGTTGTTCGCAGTTATTGTAAAACCAGGTTGAATTAACATGAAAAACGTATAAAGCAAAATCACCACCGAAAAATTTTAAATCAACCTTGTTTTCTACGTTTTTAACTTGATTTTTTTCTGTGTGTGCTAGGCTCAAAGTGTCGGTTCTTTTCAGCCTTCGGTGGCCTTCGAACTTTATTAGATCCCGAGCGAGGTGGTTGGGATGGACCATTAGTTTATCTGTGTATTTGACGCAATACTTTTTAATTTCTTCCTGGATGGTAGGGATGTTAAGATACTTGAGCTTCAAGAAAAAGCAATTGAAAAAAGTTAAAGAAATCTCAAAAACAAACGTCATTTACAAGTTTCTTTAAAAAATTATGTACTTTTTTCTTATTTTTGTTTTAATAATTACCATTTTTCATTAATTTTATTTAATAAAATTCATTTACTTGAAATACGATATGATATGAATTGTTCTTTTAATTTGTTGTTACAAGAATAAATATTGTTACGTTTTTCCTTTAATAAACGCGTTTGAGTTCTTTTAATTGCAAATCCGAATAAAAACTCACACTTATTTAACTTAACAAACTTTATTAATTATTTTGTTCACAATTATTAGTTACGAACAGAACCGTTTCTCAAAACAAACTAAACTAACAATACATGAGTCACCCCTTTTTAAATTTCATAATTATTTCTAGATTTTTCCTGAACCTTCTTGTAAAAACTATTTATTATGTTCCAAAACCATTTCTAGAAATGACTGGGAGATTCATATAGGAATTATTTTAAAATAACAGTTGTGTTGAAAATTATACATGACAATTTTAAGTAACTAATATGACATAAAACTATAACTTACAAGATAACTTATAACTATTACTATAAATAATTCTTAGATAATTTAACTTTCGTAACAATATTTTTTTTTAGTACAGGATTTTACGAATTTTTTAATTTAACGAACAGGGCTGACAATCAATTGTTCGTTAAATCGGGAAACCACTGTATTACATTAAACTAGGTAAAACCCAATACAAAAACAAAAAAAAATTTACCAGCGACTTCATAAAATACAAGTCATATCGATTAAGTATTAATAGGTTACAAAATTGTTTTGCCACATGCAGCCATTTCTGTTTTATACACATATAGCATTGCAAATTAAAGTCCAATCCCATCGTATCGTATATCATTGTTAATGGCTGGAATATGGTTTCATTTTTCTGTTTATAAATGACTAAAAGCACCAAAAGACCGTGCAAATTATGCTTATAATGCGATAAATATTGTATGGTATTCATATGCAATCCATTTAAGTGTTACCTAAAAGATGTACGCTTTATTGCAAAAAACCTCTATGGCTGCTATGGCAGACAGCTTTGCCATCAGTAAATATTTATATGAACATTACGGTTGATCACACCGTATAATGAAAGATATGTCAATGAAGTTTCTAAAACAGAAAAAAACTTGTTTTCCACGCCCCAAACACAGCGCTGTTGGTGTTTTATAAATAGTTCCGGCATTTAAAGTCTAATTTTTGCATTTTTAATCTGACATAAAATTCTGGGAGCGATCGAATAATCTCGGATCCTTCCCCCCTAGAAAGTCCTTCTAAAACTTAGCATGTACACAGTTTTTTGCGACTGCTAAAGATTTTAATAAATATTGTTACGTTACTGACTTTCAATAACGTTTTGGTTTATTTCCTTTATAATAAACCGTTTCGAGTTCTTTATTGCAACTTTAATAAAATAAATAAAACACAAACACTTTAAACACTGTTTACAATTTACACAACTTTATTTAGTACAAAGTCAATCTAACAAACCGTAATTTATAGCTTTTATTTATTACCAACTATAATTTCTTCCGCGTTATACTTTATTGACAAAGTCTGAACTAAGAATGATCTTAATTACGCTAGTCGCCGCTTGTATTTATACAGCAATTTGGTTGTCTAGAACATTCGAAATGTTTTTCGAAGGTTCGAGGCTTTACTTATTCACCACACTTTAATTTGATGTATGGCAGCGCTAATGTTTACATAATTTTACCTCTTATACTGAAGCTTTTTTAACGGTCATTTCTAGGTCTTTCTGCACATTGGGATTGAAGTGTACTAAATTATAACAATTTTTAATAACAATGTAAACTAGTAAAATTACTAATAAATACAAGTTAACTAATAAATACAAGATAACTAATAAATTCAACTAATTCTTAACTAATAATTACAACTAATTCTTAACTAAAGTTACTTTCGTAACAATATGTATTCAATATTTACACCTGATTTCACCTGACTTTCATTTTGCATCGTACAGGTAATTTGATATACATACAACCAACCGGACGAACATTCAGCGTTAGATCGATTCAAGATTTGATTCTTAGTTGAGCTCAGGTCAAACCCATAATACCCTCTCCCCTATTGTGGTCTGGGTACTTGAAGTTACTGTCTTCGATTTAATTATGGGCTTTGTTAATTGGACAGCGATTTTTCTGTTTCATCGCTTAATTTATTCCAACACTCACTTCACCATCACAATGAACTTCATCAATAAAAATGTTTATTATATAAAATTAATTATATTCTGTTAGTGTTGAAATGTGTACAAATAAATAAATAAAATTATTTCCAGCAATAATTTCGACACCATAACTTAGAAAAGAATCCATAGCACACACACACAAACACGCACAGAAATAAAATCAATAAAGTGTGCGTGCTTAATTGGAAATATAAAAGCGATGATTATGAAATTATTGGCAAAATAACTACAAATAATTGCCAAGCACAAAGCAATAAAGTGAAGAGAGAAAAGTAGCATAAGTTGTTTACAAATAAACAAACTAATGTTACAAATTACAGAAAATACAAGTTTAAATGAATGTTAACGATACAGCCATAGGGCCCGGAAAAACCTGCAGGGATGGAAAATTCAATAAAAACAAGTTAGAGTGCTATATTCGGCTGTGCCGAATCTTTGATACCCTCCACCGACAGTTCGAATGTTTAAGGAGTAATATCTGTATGATGTCTTTTTATTATTATTATCTTAAACTGTGACGATTTGTTATTAATTATGGTTTTAGGAGACTAAACTGTTTTCCGGGAGTAGGGCATATATGGGGCCTAGGGTAAATTATGGACCGACCTTCGCGAAATTTTACAGTGTCATTTCTAGTCGAATAAAACGGACTTGTGCAAAATCTTATGTCATTCCGTGCATGTTTGCATCATTTATGTTAGTTTTTTAACAAAATTATCAAGTTTTTGAAGGTGGTGGTTCCACATTTTGATTCATAGCTCTGGTCCTACTGAACCGATTTTGCTGAAATTCAATCCCAAACTGCTTAGGATAACTACAAGCAATTTGACACCTAGTTTGTTTATTTCTTTTGAGTTTTTCGAAAGTGAGCGTGTTTTTAACAGACGGACAGACGGACAGACAGACGGACATGGCTAAATCGACTTAGAATTACTCAAGCAGCCAGAATATATATACTTTATGGGGTCTGAGATGAATAATAAAAAAGTTTCACACGGAATGACAAACTTAGTATACCCTCTTCACAACTAATTGTGATGGAGGGTATAAAAATGTGAATAAATGTTATCTTATTATAAATATCTAAATTACTTTTATTATTTTTAAAATTCTTTCAGAAAACCATTCTTTCTTAAGTTTTAATTCTGTTAAAAATGGCGTTAAATAATTATTTATTGAGCAATTACTTCATGTTTCGGTAGGTCTTTTTCATATTTACTGCATAAGCTAATTATACGAACTAATATCGACTTCTATAATATAACAGACTCAGTTTGGATGAGGCAATGAAAAGTCTCTATGTCATTGGATCCTCAGGCAGCTGTAGTTCTTGAAGAAGTTTTAGAGTCAGTGCAATAAAGTAAATCTTGATCCTTGGAAAACAGTTGAGACAACTGAGAATGTCTTTTCCCGAAAAACGAAATATTTGTGTCTTTTTTTTAAACATATTCCTCTGTAGTAATCTGGTAGCTGAAAGTTAGACCCTAGATTTCGAGAGTTCCAAATCACAGCCTTGGTTTCTTTTTTACAAATACCGGTCTCAGCAACAAAATGTAAATGATTCTAAGTGTTCAAACATAATTAATTCTTCAGGTTTAAGCAAAACTCCTAAAGCCCATAATTAAATCGTTGGGAGTAACTTTAAATTCTATCTCATTTCTTTCTTTTTCTTTTGTGCTTATTTTTCTTCGTTTACAAAATGTATGAAATTTAATGAAAGTATGGTTAAGAGTATAATGGCCAATTTCACCAATTTTATTTAAATATCAATTCATATTTTAATATACAGCCTGACCCACAATTTCGAAATGAAAATTTCTTTCGCATAATTACATTGAAAACAAAAACAAATTTTAGTTTTTTATTATTGTTTTCAATCTAAATATAAGAAAGACATGTTTTTGTCGATATCGTGGGCCAGGCAGATAGTTTTTTTTATATAATTTTATTTTTAATTGACATGAAAAACGACATTTAAACATAAATTGATATTTTAATAAACTGGTGAAATCGGCTATAAGTGTATTATTTATGTCAAAGCATAGGAAAAAACGTTCGCAAAAAAAAAAATAGATTTTCTTTCACGACGGCTTTCTACGACAAATTTTTATGTCAAATTGTATATAAAATGGGGTCTCGACGCAGTCCGGTTTAAACACCAATGAAAACAACAAAAATTTATCATTTAATATACAAAAAACAGAAGATTAGTTTGTTTGAATTTGGTGATTTTGTTAATTGTTTTTAAAAACACGGACAAAGCAGACCGAATTTTATGGTGTAATTGTGTCGGCGTAGCCCAAGCAGAATTTTGTTGCTTAAACAAGTGTGCTGGCAAACAGAAAATATAGCCATCTCTGATGTGAATGCATACTTTTGTTTGTTTGTTTGTTTATTTTTTGGTACGTAGTTGCACTTGTCCATGGAGGACTGTGTAAATATTGCACATATGAACATGATTTAGGATTACATATTCGCATTATAGTTGTAGTTGTAACTGTTTTTTAATGCCACTCAATAAACCGCCAAACGTGCTGTTAAACACTTTTGACATGTTAAAAGTTCATACATTTTTTTTTCTTACTTAATTATTTCCTTATTTGATTTTCACAGAAAATCGCGTCGTGACGTGTTTGACAAATATTCCATTGAACGTATTCAATAAAATAAACAAAAATTGTTACGAAATTAAATTTGGTTCAGAACTATTTGTCATAAGTCATAAGTTCTACAGACCAACCTAAGGCAGGGGGATATAACAAAAGGTTATAAAGGTAACATATTTTAAAAAATACACATTTATTCAAAAGTAGTACTTTACTGAAAAGTAAATTTTTTTACCTTTTTACAAAAAAGCACTTTTAACTTACATTTGACTAAAAGGTAGGGACCATATTACTAAAGAGTACCTTTTTACTTAATAGTACCATATTACTAAAAAGTACCTTTTTACTAAAAAGTCCCATTTTACCAAAAAGATCCTTTTTACTAAAAGGCTCTTTTTACTTAAACGTACCGTTTTGCTAAAAAGTATCTTTTGACTAAAAATGTAAATTTTTACTAAAAGTTTTTGATTTTATAAACATTAACAATTATTACATGAATATTACAATTTTTTTTTTTAAATTAGTATACTTGAGAAAATGCATGTACAAAGGTCATTATTAGCGCGGTCCAACCAAAACTCACAATGTTAGTTGCAAACAAAACAAAAAGCTTTCGGAGAATTATCTTAATATTTTTATTATGATAGAAGGATCTACGACAATTATGTGTGAACCAAATTATCGGCCAAATGCTCGGCACAGCTTCGGTGGCATAACTCTATCCGATATTCCATATTTTCAATGACTCTGAGGCATAATTGAGGTTCAATGTCGTTAATGTGCCGAATTACCTCATCCTTTAGCTCTTGAATTGTTCGTACACTTTCTTTTTTAAATATCTCCAAAGAAAGAATTCCAAAGCGGTTTTATCGCCACGACGTGAGATAAAACGACCACTGAATTTCTCGCGCAAAAGAGCCATTGTTACACATATCGTTCAGGTTCATTTCCTTAATTTCTGCCCGCAAAAAGTTCATTATCATTTCGCGATAGCGAACAGCATTCACGGCCACTGCTTGGCCGGCCACATTTTCAAAGAAGTACGGCCCGAAGACGCTGTCAGCTCATAAACCGCACCAAACAGTCATTCTTTGTGGATGAATCGGCTTTTCAACAATAACTCGTGAATTCTTATATGCCCGATTCTCCCAATTGTTGACACATTTGGTCGATTATGCTCACTGAAAAGATCACAAAGTGCACGAAATGCATTTTGATTTGAACGCCCATGTTCGTAAAAGGCTTCAACAATCTTAACGCCATGGTTGAATTTGTCAAAGACTAAAATAAAGAAATGTTAAAATTAGTTGGGCAAAAACTTGAACATGAACATGAAATTAAAGTGAGCTGAAAAGTTAAATTGTGTCATATTGATCCAAGGAAGGATTAAGCATGAGCTCTTAGTTTGTAATTTAACTTCAAGAAAAAAAGAAAAAATTTAATTTAATTTAACAATCCTACACTACAGGGGCCTGATTCTGGCAGTCGTGATCGAGTAATTTCTCGATTCGAAAGCAATTTAAAATCTAATTATTTCAGTCAATACTGAACGAATTGGAATTATTTTTTCAGTGTTGTAAAGCATTAATTTGAGTTTCACAATACTGAAAAAATAATTTTGATTCGTTCAGTATCGACTGAGATAAAATTGCTTTCGAATCGAGAAATAACTCGATCACGACTGCCAGAATTAGGCCCCAGGACATCTGACATACGTTATTTGTAAAAATCATGTTGAAAAATTTCCCTTTAAAAATCGTTAGAACTTTAAAAGCCCAACTATAATATGCATAAGCTGGCTTAAGCTACTGTCAAAAGTTAACTAAAAGCCTCTCAAAAACATTTTAAAAAACAAAAACAACATCAAAAAATATTATATTCCTCGCGGAAAGTGCGATCTGTTTCGCAATTTGCTTAAGCAAATGACAGTTTCATAAAATTAACCAAAAAGTTTTCTTAAGTTCAATATGGTGCGACACTTATAAATCACATGTATTTGCACAGTTGGGCCTTAAGAGTCTCATTTCGAAAGTTTGCAGTTAAATTTTAAATATTTTTGATTTGGTGCTGTGTCAGGTTTAGAAGTGGCGAGCAAAAATGAACTTTAAAGAAATGTTTTTTTTTAAATTGGTTTTTAATTAACTTTTCTATTAAATACCTTTTGATTCTTGATTATTTCCAATAGAAATAAGATATATGTAATTGTTTTTATTGTCGAAACTTTATTTGACAAAAACAAAAATTCCTTGTTATGTTTAACAATTTATTTATGTTTCTTTCATAGAAAAAAAAATGTTTTTCCTTCTTAAAAATTGAAACGTAATAATTCGGTGACTGTTCACGCTGCGCCTTAACTAAAATTAAATAAAAAGGTCTTACACCTAGAAAATTAGTAGAGATTCTGAATTTACAATGTTCATAGATGAGAAAAATCAAAAAACTAAAATAATCTGTGGAGAGATTTTTAAATAAATCCACTTTGAACATTTTTGCGATTTTAATAACGAATGACTAGTTTTGACTCCATTAAGAAAATTGTGCAACAGTATTTTTTTATCTCTTATGGTTTAAGATATACAGACTGAGTTTTTTTAGACCCAGTAGGCCTAATAATAGACAAAAAAAGTATTACAAATAAAATGTATTTCTTTATTCAATATAAGGTCCGTTTCATTTTTATAACGCATGTATGAAATTATACTTTAGAGCTCTATAAACTTAAAACTAATCAAGTTACCTTGAATTTTTTAATTGGGTATAAATTGGCAAAAAGTCTGTTATCAAAATATTATTTTGGTTCGAATCAATTGTATATTGTTGTTAGCGATAACGTTGCGTCGCAGATCGAATTATTTATCAATTGTTTGGTATCTAAAAACTATTAAAACGCGTCTAAGAATTTTTCGGTGAATGATGTCGTCTAAAGCTTTGACTCACGATCAAAATCGGGGAAAAGTGTGTTTCCTGTGTTCTCGAAAACAAAAACAAATGTATATTATAGAGAATCAGTTAAAAATTGACATGAAAAACCACGTTGACAACTATGATAACGAGCGCAGATTGCCGGCTGCTGTGTGTTGTACTTGCAGGAGAAAGGTATTTCAAGCGAAGTCTGAAAAAAAGAAATTAGCATCTCCAGATTTGTCTATTTTTAAGCCTGCGCAGGCTACGCGATCAAGATGTGAATGCAAAATTTGTGAAATTGCACGCGAAATACCCGTTAAAATTTGTGGAAAAGTTGCAAAAAAAGTTCCAGGTAAGTTTTAAAAGCAAAAAAATATATTTTTTTTGTTAGTTTGTTCTTATGTTTCAGATTTTATTGTTTTTATTTGTTATTTTAGGCAAGTCTAAACAAATGTCTGCGACAAAACGGTGCGACGTGTGCTTCAGTGAGATTGGAAAAGGCAAACCACATAAATGTGGGTTGAAATCTCGAGTAATAAATGTTTCAAATCATATATCAGATGGATCTTTAAAAGCGAATGATCAAATCATGTCCCGTGTGATTAAAGAAAAAGTAAAAGAAGATTCTAAGGGTGGTCGAGAGCCTTCAGTTTTGCGGTTGTCACAAATTCACGGCAAACCACTTCAAATCGCAAGAGGCAATAATAAAAACAACCTTTCCACAACAAACTCATCTACATTATCTGCGGATGATATGTTGAAAATGAAAAGCAATTTGAATTTAAGTGATCGTGCAACTTTAAAAATGTTGAAATAATAAAAGTTTAATAGATTTAACACTTAAAAATTATTATTATGTCATTTTTTCCTTTCTATTCATATAAAACAATGCCATATTTTCTACTTTTTTAAAAATGTTTTGGCTAGAGAAAGTGTTGCCTTTTAAGAAAAATTATCTTTTAGGTACCTTTTTAGGAAAACGCAAATTTTTAAGAAAAAGTCGTTTTTATGAAACAAAACCTTTTTAGAAAAAATAATAATAATTTTTTAATAAAAAAAGCTAATTTTAAAAACCTTTTAAGAATAAGTACCTTTTAAAAAAAGTACCTTTTAAAAAAAGTACCTTTTAAAAAAAGTACCTTTTAAAAAAGTACCTTTTAAAAAAGTACCTTTTAAAAAAGTACCTTTTAAGAAAAAGTACCTTTTAAAAAAGTACCTTTTAAGAAAAAGTACCTTTTAAGAAAAAGTACCTTTTAAGAAAAAGTACCTTTTAAAAAAGTACATTTTAAGAAAAACTACCTTTTAAGAAAAAGTACCTTTTAAGAAAAGTACCTTTTAAGAAAAAGTGCCTTTTAAGAAAAAGTACCTTTTAAGAAAAAGTACCTTTTAAGAAAAAGTACCTTTTAAGAAAAAGTACCTTTTAAGAAAAAGTACCTTTTAAGAAAAAGTAACTTTTAAGAAAATGTTCCTTTTAAGAAGAAGTACATACATTTGAAAAAAGTGCCTTTCAAAAAAAGTACCTTTAAAAAGATTAAAATTTAAGAAAAAGTAAGTATGTATGTAGATATAACTATTTATATATCAAAGAAAATAGTTTTTAAGCAACATTTTTTATTTAAGGAAAGTACCTTTATTAGAAAAAATACCATTTTAGAAATGTACTTTCTTTAGAAAAGGGACTTTTTCTTAAAACAATCTTTCAAGAAATATTTACATTTTAACAAAAAGTTCGGTTTTTAAGAAAATTTATTTTTGTTTAAAAATGTACAATTTTTTTTTTAAATATGTACCGTTTTAAAAAATTTACCTTTTAAAAAAAATTTCCCTTTTGAATAAATTTGAGTTTTTGACACTGTAAGATGGACTTAAATATGGAGGAAACTTAAAAAAACATTTATTGCCGCAACTGCTTCAGAACTGAAAATAATCACCCAGAGGAACTCATCACAATACAAAGCTGCAAACAAAGAATGAAAAACTGCGCGAGAGAATATTCGAAACTTCAACCTGTGGACGATGTGACCCTTATAGAAAGTACGGTGAATGACCGCAGAGCAACCCAAACCTCTTTGCCGACGAAATGACCAGCACAGGATTCTGCATTCTTAAAAGGCAGACCAAAACTATGGTAATATGCCGAGAAATGGTCGACCACTTTATTAAATTGAAACGGTACCGCTATTTTGGATCAGTGATACGTGAGAAGGGGAAATTGAACAAAGACCTAAACTCCAGAATATCGGCGGTAGCTGGCAGGCTATTCTTTATTACGATTTGAAAGATGATGGTACGAAATCTAGTGATTGGTACTTTCGTCATTAGCATCTCTTTATTTTGTTCGCTTTACGCAAAACATCACCTTTTTTTTTTTATTTAAAATTTGCATATATAAAATTTTTGTAAAAGCTTTCTAAACAAACGACAGGTATCCACTAAAACCAAACTAGCTGTGTACAACTCTACAAATAACCCTTACCTTCCCCTACATGCGATTGTGAGTCATGGACACTTATGGCGAAGCACAAAGCCGAATTCAAGCAGTTGAAATGTAGCATACCTAAAGAGAGTATCCGAAAATACCAGAAGAGACAGAATAAGAAACTAAAAGATCCGAGGGCACTTTAGTTCAGAGCCCTAAGAAATTTAAATAAGTAGCTCCAAAATTAGGTGGTTTGGTCACGTTGCCAGGATACCAGTCTCCTGACTGGTAGAGAAAACTCTAGAGGCTAGCTCAGAAGGGTCATGAAGAAGAGAACGCAGAAGAACAACTTGGCAACAAAAAAACGGCTTAGACAGAAATAGCGTAACATTCGCAAAAACCTCTATACTGAAAGGTAGAGAAAGTATGAAGAAGGTAAGTTTTTAAGCTGTACATTTTTAATAAAATGTTCCATTTAAAGAAAAAGCATCTTTTAACAAAAAGTAAAAAATCTTTTAAAAAATTTTTTTCTTCTTTTTTATCTTATAACGATGTAAGCTTTATTCAAATAATTCCTTTTAATACCTTAAAACGGAGTTACGGCGTGGAGGTAGTAGTTTAAGTGCTTGCCTACAAAACCCAGTTCCCCAGTTTCGATCTCTGGCAAAGGAAAAATATTTATCATGTCATTATTTTCGAGTTTTTCAACATTAGATGGCTTCAAAATCCCTCCAAACCATTTATCCAAGTTTTACAAATAAAAAAAAAATGCAATATTAAATGTGGAGATAGTAATACGTCTCTTACAAATATATTTGTAACTCATTCCTTGATAATGATATCCGAAGGATATCGAAATATTGGAACAAATAATTTAATAAATAATATACATATTTTTTACAAATAATTGGCCTCGAGCTCGAAAAAACTTTTTATTTTAATAATTTAAAAAAGGTCGAAGAAATAAAATTTAATTTAAAAAAAAAACTTGTCACAAATAAGTATCATTTTAAAAAAGTACCTTTTTAAAAAAATCTTACATACAAAAACCTTTTCATATAAAGTTGAGAGAAAAGATTCTCATCTGTTCTAAAAGCATTTTGAATTCAAATGGTACATAAGTACATTTTAACCCCTTGTGGACCAAGGCTTGAATTCGTTGAAAAAGTTTAATTTTTTTTATGAAATATCGATAAAGGGGTCTTTATAAGGTAGTTTACAAAATTTTAAATTTGTGGTGGACTTGCAAGGATCCGAGGGGGACCTGGTACTTTGAAGTACCGTCGGGTCGGCATAAGCCAAAAGTTAAAAAAAAATCATTAATTTTTGTTAAGGTCTTATTAATATTTTTAATAGTTTAATGAGGATTTACATCACTTTTACAACTTTTTTTAATTAATTCCATGGTATTTAACAAAACAATTTTTTTTATCATTACAGCATAAATAGATACCACAATGAGAACATTTCGAAAAGGGCTTCGATTGAATTTTATTAATACTGCAAAGTTTGCATCTTCCCCGTGATTTGACAAAAGTTGGCCAATGTCTTCCTAGATTTCCTAAACGTTGAAACGGATTCGTTTTTTCCTCGGCGTTTCTTACAGCCTGTAACGATTTGGTCATCTGTGGACATCGCTTTCAAGCTTCTACGACTTACGGTTAGATTATTTTGAGTTAACAGACCCATTGCTACTGAGCGCCTAAATTCCAAACTTTTTCAAAGGACTGACAATAAGTTATGTCAGAGTTAATAAATGTCATCTCCAATAGACCCCAGAATATTCGGTGCCACCATTTTTTCGATTTTCGATCAAGACCGTAGGCACTTCGTAATTGGGCAGCTGATATCATTCAAACTACCATCGCGGCCTTTTCTAGAAACTGTCGTTTGCTCAGTTCCGTGATAGTTTGATGCCAAAAATATTGCTTTGTTGTCCACCCACTTAAAAAAGCTTATGCCGGTACATGAAACTCTAGACTCCCAGTCACCTCTTTTCATTTTTTTGTCATTATTTAAATTTTTGGAGCTCCTTTTCTGTTGTAGCGTATTGTTCCACATGCTAATGTTCCTTCCGTTTTTAATTTTTCCAAACGCCGGACTGATGTAAAGTAATTATCAAAAAAACAATTTTGTTTTTTCCCCACTCCTCTTCGGTCATTGACAAAACAATTCGTTCTCCAAGACCAAATTCAGAATACTTGTTTTCTAAAGCTTCGTCCTTACCTTGATAAACCGAAATTTTTTTAATATAGCCGTTTTGGTCAGCTAGACACCAAACTTTATAGCCTCTTTTTATTGGCTTCATAGGGCAATACTGTTTCATTGCATTTCGTCCTTTGAACATAATCATCGATTCATCAGCGGAAAGTTGTCTTGTGCCATGGTAAAACAGTTTAAACTTATTATTCAATTCATCAATCATAGGTCGAAGCTTGAAGAGCCGATCTTTATTATATTGAGGAATTTTTGAGTTATCGTTAACGTGCAATTAGCTCAGTATTTCATCAAATCTATTTCGGCTCATTGTTTTCCCAATTATTAGTAGAACTGGGAAGTTTGTGATAACCCATAAGGAAGTTTATGCCTAAAAAGGCGTAAAACTCACATTTTTTTAAATTTAAAGTTTTATTCCTTTGGATGGCGTATAAATTTGACTGAAATATTACATTTTCCGCCATATCGGCAATAAATAAAAGAAAATATTCAGTAGGGGTCCTGTTTTTAGCAAATATACCTTCTACAGGTCCCTCTAGTAAGGAAAATTCAAGAATACTTGTATCATGTGGTTTTGATTTCCATCGGCGATTTGGCTCGGCATCTTTGTTTTTATGGCTGCTGCTAGGAGTTGTTTCCATTATCTTCTCCTTATCGTTCTCAACATGTCTTTCATTCTCTATCTCACATTCTGCAAGATTGTTAGGAGAAACATCTTCATCTAACAACTCCTGCAAGTACTCATTCCATGTGTCATTACCCGGCTCGTGTTCCTCTTCACTTGCAATATCGGTGTCATCAGTGTTATCGACAGGAATTGACTCCAGAATCGTCAGAATTTCATCTGTACCAATGCGTTTATAACGAATTCCAGCCATAGTTCTATTATTGGCAAACAAAAGGATTATGCTGTAATAATAATTAAAAATAACACTCACAGCCCAACGGTACTTACCAGTCCTCTGTACTTATTTTCAACATAAGAGGCAATTAACAATTTTTTTTTTAAACCAACACTTTTATGTGCGCACAACAAATTATTTTCCAATAAAAATAGACTTTTGGGGTCAAAAACAACTAAATATCCTTATTTTCAGCAATTAAAAACTGGTCACAAAACCGCACGTTTTTTAGCAGAAACACATTTTAATTTACCGTTATTCTTGGTAAACGAGGTTGCCAATAAGCAAAAAAACACATTATATAAAAGATTATAGTGTACTTCAAAGTACCTTTGGGCAACAAGAATCAAAATGTTTATCGTTTTCATTTTGTAGGCATATTATTGTTATGGTACTTAAAAGTACCGTCGGTCGACAAGGGGTTAAAAACAATCTTATTTTTTTATGTATCTTAGTTATTAAACGCCTTAACTTCTTAATGCTAAAGTTAATATCTAATTATGTAATTATAACTATTTTTTTGTTATTATTACAATTACAACAATTTAATAATAACAAAATGTCTTTTTTAAATGAATCATTTCAGTATTTAAAGCCAATTAGAGACCTGTCAACACTTTAATTTACGTTTTTATCTTTATCAGGTCTAAAACTCATGGCCTCTCGTTGCCAATAGCGGTTGGCTTATTTACTTATTCTAGTTAACGTTTATATATAAGTAAATATATGCAACTGTAATTGTTTTCACACAAATGGTGCTGCTATCAGCGATTTAATACTATCGTGTAGTTGTAATAAACTCTGGTGTAAGGAAAAAGGTTAGCCATTATCATATGATACTGATTTCCCAGTAAACATTTTGGAACTTAGTGAAGGGAATTTTTATTTTTTTAATTACATGGCTTAAAAAAAATTCAGCAATTGTTGAATTCTTAGATATTTTATTTGAAATTTTTTGTTATTTTTTACTCCAAAATGTTTAGCAGGTTATATGTACCATTTTTTTTTTGCTAAGGCGGTTATAAAAGACTCCCTCTGGAATATACATTTTATGTTCGGAGACTTAGAGTCTAAACCAAAATGCATTTATGTCATTTTTACATGAGTATTTCTTAAGTAGATGGCTTGAAAATTTTGAATAAAGAGTATACAAGGTTCATAAAGTAGCAAATTATTCTGAAAATATTAACGGCCTAATTTATAATAACAAAACAGGTTAATAAAGGGTTTATTTTTTATAAATAAGTCATTAAATGTTTCAAAAAAATTATAAATTTGTAGCCGAACAGCTTGACGGACGAATGTCGTTAAATCTATTCAGAAAAGGATTCCAAGTTGATCGGTGTACCAATTGAGTGTGTTATACACATAAGCACAAATGCATTACACTCTCTACTCTGATGATGGTTTGGATATACAAATCTATTGATATGGGTGGCGCTACTTCTCTTAATAAAAATCGAAAACGAAATGAGTTGCATGGTGTCTTTAGTCGATGTTGACACTGTAGATGACACATAAATGGATGGCAATGAATGTTAGCAAACATGGTGTGTGGGTGTGTGTGCGACAAGTGACATTTTCTGGCTGCAAAAGTAATAAACTATATTGGAAAAAATAAGGCAGTGAAGCTAAAATGAAAATAGAATAAATACAGAGCCATCATTCAGTCAGTCAATCATTAATTTTTTAATTTTTTATAGAGTCGTTTCAGATGGAGTAGAAACAATTAGGGGGTAATTCTATTTATAAGTAGCATATGGGTACCCCGGTAGACTAGATGGTAGTGAGCTAATATATCAGTGCGTGGGTTGTTGTATCGGTTCCCACTGGGGCTTAAGGTCTACGGTTTTATTGCTTGGTAAATTAAGTTAAAATATAATTTGTAACTGTATTTGAAAGATTTATGCCCGTAATTTCTACAAAAAGGAAGCTGGTCGTGTCCAATGTTTATTTGGTCTACGTGTTTATACCTTCAGTTTTCTTTTAAAATATGGCAGCTTTAACAATATAGATTTCTATACACAGATAGATTTCTTTTTGTAGAATTAATAAATCAATCAATAAATAAATAGCAGGTATGTTTAGACTTAACAAATATTTGATGAAAAAATCCAAAACAGCGTGACTAATAAATTGATTAACCGTTAACTTTCTTGTTTAACATTTTAATTCATTTATTAAAGCTTTTTCTTAAAACAATCGTTGTTGAATTCAATAAATAACATGTCAAATACAAATACTTAATTTAAAAAAACAGTAGGGCGTCAAATAATTGCTTAGTATGATCACATCTTTAGATTAATATTACAACTACTCAAAAATAATAAAAAATTTCAGTTGTAATTAATTAACTATTACAATAACTTTCAGTTAGAAATATGTTAATTGACAGTTATATTTAGGGATGCGATTTCCATGCAAATGCATGTTTTTTGTCGATAGTCTAAAATCGATATCGATTTGTTTTCGCATATTTTGGTGAAAATGCATATTTTTGCATTTTTTGGTTTTAAATGCATACTTTTGCATATTTTAACATTTTGAGTGATATATTTTTTTAAATTTCCAAACTATAAAACAAAGTTCTTCAAAAAATTTACAAATTTTTTACAAAAGAAATCTTACTTGATTTTAAAATTTTTTTTTTGAGTTCTGCTTAAAATACAAGACTTTTAAGATTTCGTCAAAAGATCCTTAAATTTTTAACCGATGCAGCATCTTACATGGTCACGGCTGTCAATTGGTCTAAAGCAATTAATCAAAAACTGTTACATGTTACTTGCTTGGCTCATGGGTTAAACCGAGTTGTAAAGGAAATTAGAAGCCTATTCGATCAAATTGATATATTGGTTTCATACGGGAAACAAATATTGGCTAGATGCATTAGAATACTATTGAAAAAACTCTGAGCAATTTAAGAATGTTATTGAAGAACTTCTAGCTACCAATGCTTATGCGATTAAATAAGTAAAAGAAATATTAAATTAAAATAACACCAAAAGTCAATTAGCATTTGTATTTTCAAACTTCGGATATATTGGTGAAACTATAACTAAATTAGATGGACTTCGTTCACTTAATAGTCAACTCAAGTAATTCGATTGGCAGAAAGTAAAATTAATAATATGAAAGGAAGAATAGCAAGACAAAAAAAAAAAATCCGAAACGTTTTGAAAAATATAGGATTTCAAAAAATAAAACAAATTTCAACTATTTTTGATCTTGAATAAATGTGGGATCTGAATTAGAAAATTAATATTCTCCAAATGAATTGGCATCCTTCAAGTATTCAACTTCGAGTAAGGTGAGAGATCATTTTTCCATGTAGAATAGAATAAAAACATCAATAGAATTTTTTTTTTTTTTTGTTTTAAATAAAATTAAAAAACAAACGCTTTTTTATTAAAAATGTTATAGTTTTTAGTGCATATTTTTTATTTTGTAATGCATATTTTGGAGTTTTAAGTGCATATTTTAAATTTTTTAGTGCATGAAAATCTCATCCCTAGTTATAATAATAGTTTATTGTAACTTGGGAAAATTAGCTGTCAAAAGCAAAACTTAAAAACAATTTTTTAAGACTGCTTTCATTAAGGAAATTTAATATTATGAAATTAATTTTTATACTTTTTTATAAAAAGTACTTTCCCAATAAAAAATTGAGCTTCCAACGAGGGAGAAACATAGAAGTTTCGCTTACCATTGCGCTTGCGGAAGACATGAATTTTATATGGCGAGTTCCCACTTTGAAGCAATACATTTTTGATACATAAAGCGCATTATTCAGCGCATGTAAAAATTGTTGTATGAAACGATCAGCTTTAAGCTGGGATCACACGATTGCCGCAATGCACCAATTTTCATACTTTTTAATACCCCAATCGTGTGACTGCACAACCAATTGGCTCATGTACCAATCAAGGACAATATTGTACTTACTTTTACCAATCAAATGCAACCCTGGTGCGGCAATCGTGTGACTGTTTTCTATGCAACCGCGCGTCAATAAAAATAACAAAAATGCACCAATATTTATTGTGTTCTTGTGCGGCAATCAAACAACACAATACGCACCAATATTTGCCTTTTTTAACAAATTTACTTTTTTGTGTTTCTTTTAGTAGGTAATGAAGATAAATATTTATTTATTTATTATGTATTTCAAGTTTTTTTTAATTATTGCTATTACCAAAATATGTAAGCATATTTAGCTGTTCAGTGCGAATATTTTTATTTAAGTTTCTGAGCGAACCTTAACATACGAAATTGTTGAACAGACTTAATTTTTGGAATTTCTTAAAAAATTTAAATAAAAATATTCAACAAAAAATTGTTTAAGTACATACATATGGGCATTTCCCCAGAATGGTCTACCAGGATGAAAAAATAGAATGTTGATAATCATCGTCTTTTATTGTCTATTATTATTAAAAAAGTCTATGTTGTTATAAAAGAATGGTTTCATAGCATGTCTCAGCTGTTTTACTTGAGGAAATTGCACTGGAAACTGGAAAATTTTATATTTTCTTATATTTTCTACTTCTTAACACATTTTTATATGCTTATTTTACATGCAAAAATATGTTATGTTTACACTCTTTCTTCATAATCTTTTCATTAAAATCAATTGTAAATTGAGTATTTAGTTGTTTGTTAAGGAAATTTGAAGACATTAATGGGAAACTGCAATGTGATAATAATAAAAAAACATATGGAAAAATCGTACGTTCGCGACCCGTACGTTCGCGACCGGTACTTAAGCCAATTAAACAAAAACCAAAAGAGATATTTTTTTTGGTAAATACTGCATGGAGACCTACATTAATACAATTTTAAAATAAATTAATCACTTTTGAATATTCCGTTCCATTACGCAGATTTTAACATTTAACTGCTGTCAGCCAAAGTTGACTTCTATTTTGCGTACGTTCGCGACCACATGTTAATAACTATTATTATGAAAACTTAAACTCGATGAAACTCATCTTTTGCACTAAACATACAGCTACCCAAATGCTATCGAATCGCAAAAAAAAAGCTAGGGAAAGTTTTGTTTTCTATATTATTTGTACATCAAAAGCGTACGAACGTACGTTCGGGACCCCAGGAAATGCCCATATATGATACATATTTAATTTTATTTAATTTACAAACCAACAAGAATTTTCAAACAAATAAAAAAGCTACCACAACAGCTGTTTTCGCAGTTGTCAGGTAAGAACAATCGTGTGACTGTGATGTGGCAATTGTTGTAACCATTTCGCTTTGTACCAACTAGCGGCAATGAAATTTGTTTAAAACAGGGCAATCGTGTGATTTCAGCATTTTTTTATTGGTCCAATTTTATTATTGTGCGTCAATAAAGCACAATTAAAATTGTGTCATATTGGTGCATTTGCGGCAATCGTGTGATCCCAGCTTTACACACTGAATGTTTTGATACAGTTATTTTTTAGTATTCTCCCTTACAAACCTGCTTCGTAGTAAGGGAATACCGTAGCACTTGAAATTTAATTTTTTTTATAAAAGTTGTTAGAACTCTTCACTTACTTTGCTGCATTTCTGTATGTCTTATTGCGTAGCGCATAATTGTGCGCTTATTTTTTTAAATGTACCTTTAGTGCTTCGCAAAATTATAAAATTTTTTATAGGGTTGATTTATACAAAGTTAAATTTTTTAATAAAAAGTACCTTTTTTAATAAAAAGTACCTTTTTTAATAAAAAGTACCTTTTTTAATAAAAAGTACCTTTGTTATAAAAAGTACCTTTTTTATAAAAAGTACCTTTTTCATAAAAAATAAAAATACCTTTTTTATAAAAAATAAAAATACATTTTTTATAAAAAGTAGCTTTTTGGAAAAAAAAATAAAAATGAAGACAATTTCCTTAAAAGCATCTTCTATTTAAATAAGATTTTTTTTTCAAATAATTTTTGTAAAAAAGAAACGGTTTCTTGGAAACAAAATTACATATTTTTAAAACATGTACCCTAGAAAATGTTTTATTAACTTCTTCAAACTTTTCGCTTTTGTCATATTAAATATAATAGTTTAAGCACTTTCGAAATACATTAACAAAAAAAAATTCGTTACTAAAACGTAACTTTTCGCAAAAAGCCTTTTTATACCCTAGCCCAGAGATAGGCAAAATGCCGCCCATGGGCGCTTTGTTATTTTCTTATTTACACGTACTTAAACACACGTACAGAAATAAACAATTGAGTCTTGCATAAGCATTCGTACAAGAAGATTGTGTTAAAGGGTCTGTACACGTCAAGAATTTCTTATCAAGCGCTATGGTTGTATAAGTTAAAATGTGTTGGTTTGTGTCACACAGACGATGCTGGATGGAAAAAATAAGATATGACGGCGAATATTACGTCCAGCACACGTACACGATTGAATTAAATTGCTGGACAAGCAGCGTTGACGTTTACAGACTTCTTTAGGCTTGTTGCTGGCGATAAATTACAAATAGTTTACCAGCGTTGTCAAATTTGCATTTCCAATATTTTTAAGCATTGAGCGGTTTTGAAGTTTTTTTTTGGAAACTCTGGGTTATCAATTATAATTTTTTACTTTCATTTTTGTTATACTATTTCTTAAACTATAACCTTACCTAATTTGCTTAACACATACTCGTATAACAGTGGCAAGCATTAAGAGCCTAACAAACCACTCAAACAGCTTGGGAAATACAGACTTTCCGTTTACAAATAAGCGACCAAAGTGTAATTAACCATCTTTCAATTAATTATAATAAAAATTGTAATTCTCTTAAATTTTTTTGTATCGTCTTCTTCTTTTTCCTTAATTTTCACTTAAATAATTACACTTGGAACTAGGTAGGCAGCGCAAACAGCATGGAAAATATTCCACAAATCGATTTTTCTAAAAACATGTTTTAATCGTTTGTCAAATACCCCAGTTAACAACGCAAAAGGTTTGTACAAACCTACAATTTTTACATGTTTACCAAGCCGTTTGAGCAGTTTATTTGGCTTCTAATTTTAAAGAATTAATTATGTCCCTGTTTACATTGTATGATTTCTATCCCTGATATTTTGTTGTTTCTTTTTTTGAGTTAACATTGTGAAATATTTATAGCAGTAATTTTTTATGTATTTACACTTGACAAATAACAAATTCGCGTCTGAACTAAAATAAATTTTCTGTCAATTAAGGTAACAAAACAAATCGCAAGAGTAGATACACTTGTATGCCCCTAATTATTCCGTTCTCTCTCATGTTGCCTAGAAAGTAAAGATTTTCGTTAAAAATAAAATATTTTATTTGCTTCAGTATTCCTCGTATGTTTAATAAAATTAAATAAATTATATATTTTTTTTTTAACTATAAAAATAGTTCAGTTTTTTTTTCAAAATCGGACTTTTTTTGTGTAATATACAGTTTTTTTGAAAAAAAAAATATAGCAACGCTGCAGTCCACTGAGATCGTCATATAGTCATACAGCAATACATTACAAAAAATAGACATGTATGTATGTGCTTGCCTATCGCTGTCTTAGACCCATTTTTATACCCTTCACCACAGGTGGAAAAGGTGGAAATTTCTACAATATTAATCTAAGACCCTATAAAGTATATATATTCTGGATCCTTCTGAGAAGAGAACTTGATTTAACCATGTCCGTCTGTCCGTCCGTCTGTCCGTCTTACGTTTGATATGTGTTTTCCGGAGACTCCAGACATGATAGCGGCTAGGTTGTTTTACATTTATGTCACATATAGTCCACCATTCCTTGGTATTGAAATTCAGCCAGATCGGTCCAAAAATGGCTGAGATATGAGCAAAAAACCACGACTACCTCTAATTTTTTCCAAAAATCCCTTGTTGTTGTGGTATTTTTATTACTTTTTTCTGTATATCTTGAGAACGGCAACAGCCAAAGTTTTTAAATTAGGTACACACATTTAGGTTATCAATACACAGCATACCACAAAATGTGGGCGGGATCGGAGAAGTGGGCGTGGTATCTCCCGTACAAAATATATCAAAAATTGTATAAAAACCTGATTTTTTTGACTGTTTATGACCTATGGTTATACCTTGTATATTAAAAGATCGGAAATCTTTAGTAAAAAATATTTTTTGAAAAAACTCGGAAAAATCGGTTCAGATACGAAAAAGTTATGACCAAAATAATATTTTTTTTTTAAATACCCACTTTCGGGAACCATAAATCTTCCCGAGTCCAAGATTTATAACCCAACTAACTGGCTAATTTCTTTTTAAACACGTCGGTATATAAATCTGTCAAATCGGCTAAAAAATGGCTGAGTTATAATCAAAATAAAACATTTTTTTTTTTAATTTTTATGTTCAAAAACGATTTAGAAGAAATATTTACCAGTTTTCGCTTTTTAAATTTAAATTAATTTATAGTATTGTAAATATGTATGTATATGTAAAAATTATTTTGTTTTTGTCTAGTTGCTCTGTATTCTGCTCGCAAAATGGAGAAGGGTATATAAGATTCGGCACAGCCGAATATAGCACTCTTACTTGTTTAGTATAACCATTGACTGAGAATTACGTTTTAAGACGATCTAATGATTTCCGTCCGTCCGGCTGGCTGACCGGTTGATTGATTTTCCATGTAAACCTTGTGCGCAATCTGCAGATCACAATTTAAGAGATAATTTGATTTAAGTGGACATAATAACCATTCATCTTATTAAGTTTCTATTTACAATCCAAATTTCCCATATTTTTAATTAGGCTTAAGTTCATTAAATTTAATTTTAATTAAACTATTTTTATGAAGAAAGGAATTTTACAACATGAAAATTAATGAAAATTGTTATTGATAATCTGCCGGGCCGGGCCGGCAGGTTACCATGACATGTTTCGATGGCAACCACTCGATTTCCTCAGATGCATTTGCCGTTTTACACTCGCAGCCATCGACGACTGCTGACGTCAATAGTCAAACATCAATCCTTAAACCAAATTGTATTCTAACCTTTGGTAGATCGAAGTTTGCTTTTTCTGAATGATTATCCATTTTAATTGATTTAACATGTTCTTCCCTACTTCCGTTTTTCTATTTACATTATACTTGGTCCAAACTTATTCTATGGCAATGGAATTCATCTTACTAAATTTTTTTGGAATCGGATCATATTTGACCATTTACAAAATACTTCGTACTTTTTTTTAAATAAAGCAAATTTTTCAAACATTAGAGAAAAAAAAATTATATGAGGAAGTTTACACGGTGTCTTTCCAGACATGTTTGTTTTCATATCTAATAGTGTTATTTACATATACATACAAATTGAAGACATGAAAATTCATATAAACAAACACGAAAACTCATTTCGTGTCTGTTTGACAACCCCTCTTTCTTTTTTACCCCGATCGCCTACAAACAAAACAGACGTGTTTGTCAGACATGTCTGAATTCATTTGTCAGCATTTTAACACTTTTTCTTTTATTAATTTTGATAACCAAAGTAAAAGAAGTAACACAAGTAAATTGTAAAAATTCTTTAATCAAATAAAAAATAGTTTATATTAAGGCCAGCAAAAAAGATTTCTGTTTTTCAAAATTGGATTTTTTTATTAAACTTGATTTTTTATTTTAGTTTTTAAATCGGTTTATAGGAATTTGTTTTCAATCTACCGATATTTTTCTTATTATTGTGGAATATTTTTTGTTAACATTTTTATTCTTTCAGTTTACTTCTCTCTTTCTGCTAAAAGTAGCTGTTCTTAGAGTTAAATAAAATATCAGAAAAGTTTTTCCCCACCATACTATAAAGCGCTTTAAGTATATTCAACTCCTACTTTACAGCCAAAAGATGATAAAGATATACAGACATACCAACACTCATTACACTTACAGTTATGTGAGAGTTGAAAGTCTTGTGTTTGTGTAGTTTTTATAGTGCGGAAGTGCTTAAATAAGCAGAAAAAAAGGTTACGAACCATACAATATACGGTACTAGTACAGTGGATTTATTGAAAAAAAAAAAAATAAAAAAATAAAATAAAAATCTGTTCTGAAGGCTTCCTAATTCAAAAATAAAATTTGACTTTGTCAACATTCAACAAATTTCAGATAAGTATTCCTCTTTTTTTCAATATGTATCCCCCACTGTGCGAAAATATTTGTGAATTTATATTTATGTGTATGTAATTTTTAATATATCTACGTGTATATGTGTGTGTGTTTTTTTTATTATATTAAATAAACCATTTCCACTCAAGATATCAGTGTAAACATAAAAGAATATATAAAATAGCAGACTATAAAATAACATTAACAGACATATTTATGTCATATGTATAAGTATATATGTTACGTATATTCATACGAATACAAACACAAATAAGCAGATATTGAACAAACTTTGTTTTCATTATAAAAAGTTCAAGAAATAGTTTTAGGTAAAAATTAATCACATTGATTAAAGTATTTTGCAAATAATAAATCTTTTTCAATCAACTTACCCGAATGACTTGCCTCTCTTATTAAATCATTTATGATTTCATCTCTTACATTTATGCCTAAATTCTTAAGCATAAATTGTAGTTCATTTGCTGTAACACGGCCATCACGATTTCTGTCTAATAAATCAAATGCTGTGCGTAGATCTGGAAATATTAGAGAAAAAAAACACACAAATATTAACAGCCGTATTCATAAAAACTTATTGATGATTAATTGACCGTTTTTAAGCAAAAATTGCTAAAGTTGTATTCATAAACGAAAAATAGTCTATTGAACCTTTAATAAACCATTCATAAAGTAAGAAAATTTATTGTTGGATTTGCCCTTCTTTAAACCAAAAATAAAATGACATTTTGATTAGTGTTTGCATTTTATGATATTATTTTTGTGAAATATATTGAAAAATAATTTTTTTTTATTTTAGACAGTCAATTTAAAGTTATATTGACAATTATTTAAAAAAAAATTATATGATTTAAATGAATATGTTCAGGGGCAAATGCAGATATTCTCTTTAATTATTTATTAAATTATTGCAACTAGTTGTTTCTTTTGTTTAAAACAACAAATTATTGTTCAAAAATATTAAAAAAAAATGAAATAAACAAATTATTATAATAGTGATGTTAATAAAAAGTAAACAAACTTTTTATTCGAATACTTAATTATCTTATATTTAAAATAGGTTCAAACAAAAGTTTTTATGGTACCTTTCGGAAACATTTTGTTCAGAAACTAAAATAATATGTAGTTTTATTTGATAAGAATAATTTTGAAGGTCTAAAATTAAAAAAAATAAATAAAAAAATGTATATAGAATATCATGTAAACCGAATAGAAGTTTCGTGCATCACTAACAATAAAATGGCAGCCAAATATAAAGAAAGTTGCCATACTTAAACAGAAAATCGCTGCGAACAGTTAATAGTAAAAAAGCTGTTATTGTACGTTTATGAATACAAATTTTTATAAGAGGTTTATAAGACAAAAAGAGTTAAATAGTTATTACATACTATAAGCTTACAATAAGAACTTTTTATGAATATGGCTGTAAAACTATAAGTGATCTATCATTAAAAGATTATCAAAAAATCAATTAAAAAATTGCGAAAGAACTCTTTTTTTTCGCACAACTACACTAAAACAAAAACAACTTCTGAAAATTTTGTTTTTGTCTCAAACGTAGTTGGCGAAAGAAAGTGTTCGGTCGACATCGTAAAATTGGTAGTTATTATTAAATAAATTAAAGCCAATAATGTATTGAACTACGTAACGTATGATTGATATTGTTTGCCATAAGAATAACAAGTATACGCCTACGGTTTATGAACACAGTCATCAAATCGATTAAATTTATAGAGAAATTAAAAGAAAAATCTTATTAATAATAAATTTAATAAGAGAAATAAACATTAAAATTTAATTTAATTTTAAAACGCTTATGCAATAGCTATATAATTTGTTTAAATAAAAAATACCTCTAACATCCAATTCTAAACTTTGCTCTAAAATCACATTTATATTTAAAAATCGTTTTAAATACAAAATTCAAACTCAAATGAAACTTAGTCTACCAACCTGGTTTATCTCAATTCAATTTAAGTTTCCATTCTGTATAAATTAGCAATAACAACAACAGGCAAAGCAATAATAGTCAGCTGTTATGTGAGACCACCTTGTAAATAAACACACTTTTTGCAATAAATCGATTGTTTACGGCGCGGTGTGGCAGTCTTCATCGTCATCTTCATCTCAAAAAAGTAAGACCCAATTACGCCGCCTGACCAAAATCAGCCCCTGACAGTTGCTCGTGTTAGCTCTTACTTTCTGGCATTAATTATGGGACCATTGTGGTTTTACTACAGGTTGGTATAAGTTAATTTTTTTAATGCTATAGATTTTTTTTATGATTTTCATATAAATTTATTTCCATCACTACAAATATTTCATTTTGTATTTCAGTTGATCGTTTTATTGTTTTATAAATAAAAAATGCTTAACCCCTAAACATATGCTTTAGTTATTTCGTAGAACACTTAACTTAAGGGAAAAATAAACCACACAAGCGCTTACAAAAACATATGAATTAAGTAAAATAAAAATAAGGCTGTTGCTTTGCTTTTACAATATTTTTAAAAGGGGAACTGTTGAATATATGATTGCATTGTTTTCATTTGGTCGATCTAGACGCAATTGTCAAATTTTGATTCCTAAGCTAACTTTCCTAGTGGAGAGATCATTTCATGTAAGGGTTGCGCGAATTTTCAATCATTTACCAAAACTCTAAAGACCTTTGAGTTTTCTAGTTCTACTTATAAACGTAAATTGTTGAGGCAAATCCAGCAGAATGAAATGTTGGCCTTTTTTATTATGGCTTGGCCACTAATGTTATTGAGATTGTTTATATTTTCTCTACGGTACCCTAATTTTACTTTAATTCTTAGCTTGATCTTTTATTAAGATTGTTTCAATTGATAACTTAATTTCTTTTTTACTAATCAAGTATGTGATGGAAATGATTTTAAAACAAAATGATTGAATTCCATAATGTCGTTTTCAGTTGATTTCTAATACATTTGCCTATTTGTTCTGTCTATATTCTGTTCTTTTGAAATTTATCGCTTTTCATCACATCATGAATAAAGAAAAGAAATAAATAAAAGGTTATATTTATAAGTTATTTTTTATGTTCTTATTGTTTATTGAGTAGTATCCCTGCGGGAAATTTGTGTCAATTGGTCCAACAGACTGGTCCTGGGATTTGTGAAAAAACAACAAGTACAAAAAGAAAGGACTCATGATCAGTGAAAGAAGAACCAATCCCTTAACTGGTTTATGAAGAACAAAAAAGTAGAAAAAATAATGAATTACAGTACAGTCTTCACCGGTGCTGTGACAAATTCTTTGGTACTTTCCAAAATTTGGTTCTTGAATTTAATTCTAGGACTTGTTTTTGTAAAATAATACTACATTGTATTGAAATAATACTACATTTTAGTAAGTTACACTAAGCACTAAGCAATGAGAATAGATCTGTGACTGGTCAAATGGTGTCAATTGACCCCCTCCAATGACAACCCCATGTAAAAGTGATAGGTCTTATTCATAGAAAGTGTTAGAACTAGAACCGGTCTCTACCACCAAAGACCTATCACGGGACTACTTCGGTGTCAGTTCGCTTCCCTCTAGGGATGTATGAGTTGTATTTTTAAACCATATATGGACCTCTGGGCTCGGTTTTTGTGTAACATTGAATTAATAATAAATAAATAAATAAAGTGCAGTATGTTTTTGTGAGTATTCAAAATTTTTCAATATTTACACAAACATGTGCTGTTGTTGTCAAACTTCTAGGTGGTTTATTTGGCGCTTTAAACATAAACATTAAATTTCCGCTTGTATACGTATGAGTATTATTTAATGCTATGAAAAAAATTCACCCCTATCGTGAATAACAAGTGAAATTTTTGTTCCCATGAAATTTTCATTCCCCTTAAAGGGAAAAAGGAATCGTGAATCTCATGTGAAAAATTTTTCACGCTATCAGTTCCAGTGAATGTAAAAAAGAAGAAAGATTAAAAAAATTAAAAATCAATGAAATTTTTGTTCAAAATGTACACGTACATACATATATATTTTAAAGAAAAGTTAAAATAATAAAGCAAAATATTAAGTATTGGAGGGATAGTTTAATTACAACGTTAGTTTTTTGCACTTTTTAAATTTTATGTACATAGTAAAATATTTTCCAAAAATTCTGCTACCACGTCTTTCGAAAGCTTCACAAATCCGCAGGCAATCGACTTGTTGTTTTGCATTTTGTTAACCAATATATCGGTTTGTGCCTTTTTAAAGGATCTAGCCCTTAATATTCGATATATAGGAGGAACTACTTACATACATGTTCTGTTCCCTAGCAAAAATAAAGTGGGAAAATCTAAGGAAAATGTGAACAAATTACGAGGGAAAAATATTTTCACGATAAGGGGATTTATTTCCCGTGAACATTTTTTCACGTTATTATTCTCATTTGAATTACCTTTTTTTTCATGGGAGTTGTTCATGATCGCAAATATGTGAAAAGGGGAAAAATTACGAGGGAAAAATTATTCACGATAGGGGTGATTATTTATTAATTAAAATAAAAATAGTTTAAAAAGCGTCTAGTTTTAGTTAAAAACATAATTAAAGTTCTTGCATCTTAAATTTTTTTTTTTTTTGATATTATTTTTATTTTCTAACTAAAACTTTTTCTAATCCCAGTTTTATTTTCTACCCCACAACTGTATTTTATTCATGGAGAATAAAAAATAAAAGTATAAAAACAAACGATTTAATAAAATTCATGCATAAATTCAAAAAATTAACATTCAAATAACTTTAACTAACTTTTCTTACTATTAAGAAAAAATTTATTAAAATAATAAATATTTTTTTTTATGTTAAAAAAATTCATAGAGATATTTTCTTTGCACATTTAATCAAAGTAAAGAAAAAGAAAGGAAATATAAAAGTGGAGAAGTAAATAAATGCGTATTATTCTGATACTGATTTGTATTTGGTATAATTTTAATCAAATGTTCTTATTACAAACTTTGAGGTTTTGGTTTCCCCTGGCAACATTTGTAAAATAATATACATTAAAGCAACACTAAAAACAAGATAAAAACGAAATACAAAAAAATGAAAACGCTTAATAAATACATTAAAATATATATTCTTTCATGAATGGCTTTAACCCATCAAGTTGGTGGAAGGAAGTGGTACGATAAAAAAAAACTGAAACAAAAATTTAAATAAGAGAAAAAGTTAAAGCCAACCAACAGGTGGCAACAATAGGAATGTTTTAAACAAAAATTATGTGAATTAAATCAGCTTTTAAGTCTTAAATTGTAAATCTCACTTTCTAAATTTAGATCTTTTTATTTCAATTTTGCTTAGAATTTTTATTTATTGTCTTATTGTATTTCAATTGCGTATTTAAATTTATAACTGTATTGGATTTCCAATAATTCTTAAAACTGTTGTATGTTTTAAATTTGAATTCTTGAAATGAAAGTTGGAATAAGGTTTAACTTTATTCTTTCGGTTTGTATTACCAACTTTCAAAGATGTAAAAAAAATTGTATTTGTGGAAATAAATTGAACTGTCGTAACATAAAGGATAAATTGAGATGATTGTCAATGTTTTAAGGGCTTAATTATAGAGGAAAAGTTTATAAAGAAAACAAAGAGTTTTAGTTTTAGAAATCCTACTAATAAAGGGTGGTTAAATTCGAAGGGCCGATGTTGATTTTGAATAAAACACAAATTATTTAGGAAATTATTGTCATTTCTTTTTATTATGATAATATTGGTATGGTTCAATTATGTATGGAAGCAAGTATAGGACAAATGGCCTCGGCGGCACACCTCCATCCAATGGTCCAAATTTTCGCTAACGCTAAAGGCATACTTGAGGTTCTATGCCGTTAATGTGCCGAATTATCTCATCCTTTAGCTCTTAAATTGTTGCTGGCTTATCGACGTACACTTTTTCTTTCAAATAACCCTAAAGAAAGAAGTCCAACGGTGTCAAATCACATGATCTTGGCGGCCAATTGACATCGCCACCACGTGAGAAAACACGGTCATTGAATTTGTCGCGCAAAAGAGCCATTGTTTCGTTAGCTGTGTGGCAAGTGGCACTGTCCTGTTGAAACCACATATCGTCTACATCCATATCTTCCAATTCGGGCCATAAAAAGTTCGTTATCATCTCACGATAGAGGATACCATTCACAGTGACTGCCTGACCGACCTCATTTTGGAAAAAAAAATACGGCCCGATCATGCCACCAGCCCATAAACCACACCAAACAGTCACTCTTTGTGGCTGCATCGGTTTTTCGACAATCACTCTTGGATTATCATTCGCCCAAATGCGGCAATTCTGCTTATTGACGAACCCAGAGGTGAAAATGTGCCTCATCACTGAAGATGATTTTCTTCGAAAATTGATCATCTACTGTTGCCATTTCTTGCTGACCATTGACGACGTTTGGAATGGTCAAGAGGCTTTAGTTCTTGAGTCAATTGCATTTTGTAAGCGTGTAGATGCAATTCTTTATGCATAATGTTCATCAACGACGAGCGTGAGAGGTGCAATTGTTGGGCACTACGACGAGTTGAGGTGGACGGTTTTTTAGCCACACTATTGTAAACAGCAGAAATATTTTCTGCAGTACGAGCTGTACGAGCATGCACTGGTGTTTTCACATCTCCTACAGACCCGGTTTGCTCAAATTTTTGCACGATTTTTCCGATTGTACGCAAGTTTTGACGATTAAATTGACCGAAAGTAATACGAAGTGCACGATATGCATTTTGATTTGAACGCCCGCCCCGTTTGATAATAAGCCCGAATAACTTTAACGCGTTGCTCGATTGTGTATCTTTCCTTGGTTCAAATTGTGCCAGTCTCAAATTGAGAAATGCCAAATGAAATGCAGAAAAAAACTTAAAGCTTAGGTTTGGTTCATATTCAACATCGGCACTTATGGTGTTTTCTTTTCTACAAAATATGTGACATTTAATTTTAAAAAAATGCAATTTGGTGTCTTTTTCCTAAAAATTTTGCTTCCGAAAAGGATGAGTGTTTAAGAACAAAACAAGCCACCCTTTTCGGGAGCAAAATTTTTAAGAAGCAGACACCAAATTGCATTTTTTTAAAATAAAATGTCACATTTTTTTGTAGAAAAGAAAACACCATTAATATTTAACCACCCTTATGAATGTGAAAGTTTGTAAGTTTGTGGATCAATAAAGCGAAACAACTTAATGGATTTGGATGAACTTTAGCAGACAGACATCATATGGCCCATATTTAAATAGAGGGTACTTTTAAGAGGGAAATCGGGGAGAAAATTGGTACTTTGGTACTTTTTGCTTAATTTGGTATGCAGATTGCATATGACCAGGATTATAATATTTCATAAAATATCAAAAAAAAAATTTAAGTATTAGCACAGTCATTTATTTATTTCAATCATTAATTTTTTTTTCATATTTATTTTACCGAATGATTGAAATTAAATTTTGGTAAAATTTGCAAATAGAAAAAAAAACAACATGGGAACGAATATTAAACGGTCAAGCTTTTAACACAAATATAACTTAACATGCCTACAAACTTACATAAAACTATAATTTTTTTCTATTTAATAAAAAATATTCAACTGTTATTGAGTCATGTCTAAGCAAAAGTATTAAATTTAATACTGGAAACAAATATTACGCAGACTCAAGTACAAAATTATTTAAAGCAGTGTGCGGCAAAAAGAGAGCACAATTAATTTGTGAATAAACCATTTCGTCACCTAAAATGCAAAAGGGCGTAACAACACTTTTTTTTTTTTACAGAGGAAGTAAAAAACTTTACAAAATCAATAACAACAAGGAGTACTTGGCGTTTGAATTTCTTTAATAAAATCGCTATTTTTGATCGCGGGAATCTAAATTTTTTTTGTAGTTTACATGTTAACTTAAATAAAATGAGCAAAAATCAATCAAAAACTTTGTTTCGAAATTTTTTGTTTTTACTAGTGTTGCCAGTGGATTTTTCGAAAAAATACCTACACATGCTAAAAAAAATCCGATTTTTTCCTACACGTTGAACAAATTTCCACTACAAAAATCCCTACGCATTATTATCATTAAAATAGAAGAAAAACATTTGCTATAAAAAAAAATTTATACGAATATGTTATTAAATTAAAATATTAAAGCTTTGACATAAATAAGGTACAAAACTAAAGAATAATACACATGTAGTATGTACTTTTAATTTAATTCAATTAAGACTTTCAACATCAGGTGTGATCCCGTACTCAACGTTGAGAGCCCGCGGGATCCCAATCTTACCGAAAACTATTCCCGTACTCAAAGTTTGGTAAGGTGGAGCTTTTAAGAGAAAAATTTTCTTCTTCTTGCACGAAGTAGCCCGTACTTTTTTTTTGGGCAAATTTTTAAAATTGTTAAACAATCAGCTGTGTCAAAAATTAATAAAAAACTGCAAGCCAGTTAATTAAAATAATTAATATAAGAAATATATCAAAAGTAATTTTGGGGAATACGAAACTTTAATAAAAAAGATTTGCCCAATTATGAATAAAAATTCCCCGGGAGTTTTTTCCCTTTTCCCATTTTTACAATTGAATTTACATGGGAAAAATGGGAGAAGGGAGAAAACTCCCGGGGAATTTTTATTCATAATTGCCATGTTTATTATTCGTGCTTAATTCCCAATTTTTATTCTTGATAGTTTTTCTAAAATCTTTATTGATGAAGTTTCCTGACGATCTAGCCTAAGCGACCAGTGAAATGCGCAAAGGAATAGCTTATCCCATCAACAATAAATTTTAAAATTGGGAATTAGGCACGAATAATAAAATCTTTTAAAATAAGAAATATATTTAAAATAAAAAATAGAAAATGTTGAAATATGTAACTAAATGCTTGAATTTTAATTTTATGCACGTTAATGTGTCATTTATTTATTTAAACATATTTCATATAAACGTTTTCTTTTGGATCAGAAATTTGGGTTTTATTGTTCCCGTACTTTTCTACATTTTTGTCTATTAGTGAGAGCAATTTTTGTTTACTCTCATTTTACCGAACTTTACCCAAACTTTACGAACGAACTTTACCCACCTATTGAATGATAACTTAGAAAAAATATATTCTACATATCGTCGGCTTAAAGTGTAAACCTGCTAATTCCCTTTTAACAAATTTTACAGGAGAGATAAAAAACTTTTTATTTTTCCTATTTGCTACTTGAGAGGAAAATCAAAAATATTGTTGATTTGATTGAAGAAAAACTACATGCTGGTCGACGAGGCATATCTTTCTTTACCATACGGCATTAAAACCTCAATTTTCTTAAAAAGTGGATTTAGCAGGTTTACACTCTAAGCCGACGATATATACTAGGGTATTCATTTAATCGAGCTTTCGCTTTAATTGGTTAATTGCACGATTAATTAACCGAGGTTTTGATTTAACCGGTTAATAATCGGTTAATTTTGTTATTCATCGGTTAACCGATTAATAAAGTTTTGTTATAAATTAAGTAATTTCAATTAATAAAACTGCAAAAATTACACGGTGCTACAGTGTAAAAAAACTTGGAAAACCACCTAGCGTGGGTTATTGGTCTTGTTGAGTACATAAAAAATTGTGTCAAAAAATTTCAGAAACACCCTCAAATTCAGAAGTTATTTAAAAAAAACCGTTTTTAGTGATGTTCGTCAACTTATCGACATGTAACTCGGTCAGTTTTTGTCCGATTTTAATTTTTTTAACAAGTTTGGAAAGAAAACTGATTACGCTTTAAAGTTACGTGCATTTATTGATACATTTGTATGTTTTAACCATTGTTTTTGTTAAGAATATCTACAAAAAAAACGAAAATTATAAACTTTTTTGATTTTAGTAGCTTTTCATTGCTTATTTTAATATGAACGCTTATAAAAATTAAAACCAACATATGAAGAAAATTTAGTTCTTAACAAAAACTGGTTTTAATTTTTCAAATCGGATGAAAATTGTATAAGTTATTCAACTTTTCATTAACACCTGTTTTTAGTATTTTCTCCCCCCGCGCAAAACATATGAATAAAAAACAAAAAACAATTAACTATACAAGCAAATTTATCAACTTAAAAATGCAGTGTTTTGTTTGTTGTAATTTTACAGAAACGTTTTTGGTATTTACTTAATAAGAGAAGTTATTATATTGGATAATGCCGAATTAAATATACCCTGCGTTATTGTTAATCTGTCTTTTTTTAAAAAAATCGAACTGGAAGATAATACAGATGAATAGGGTTTATTATGTCCTATTTTTTTGAATCATTTAAAAAGTTTAAAAAGTTTTTATATGCAATTTTTAGTTATATATATTTGGATAAATACATAAACTAATCGAATTTAAAACCAACACAATGGCAAAGTTTATATACTACCTTTTGGTGGAGGATATTGTTTTTAGATAAGAGAAAAAAAAGTGTAAAATTTGTGACAAGTGAAGTGATATTAATATTAATTTTATTAAAATAAGTAAGTTTGTAATTTTTGTAATCCTTTAAGAAATTTTAAATTGTGATAAGTGGGACACCCGTAGCGATTACCAATACAGGCGTAAAAACTGGCCTGCAAAGACATCTTTTAAAATAGGCCAGAAAAACGTTAAGAATATTCCTATTGTGGAATCAGATAAAATCATTCTACCGCCACTGCACCTTAAGTTGGGCTATATGAAACAGTTTGTAAAGCGGCTGGATGTAGAAGGCGATGCTTTTTTGTATTTAAAAGCTGTTTTCCCACAAATAAGTGAAGGCAAAATAAAAGAAGGTACTTAACACTTTTTTCTTAAATACAGTTGTTATATTAACTTGATGTTATTTTTGATTTTTAGGTATTTTTATTGGACCGCAAATTCGAAAAATTATGCTTGATAAAAATTTTTCTAAGAAGCTTACTGATATAGAAAACAGAGCATGGAATAGTTTTATTTCCTTATGTCAAAACTTTTTGGGAAACAAAAAAAGTCCTAGCTACGTTGAAGTTGTAAACGAATTTCTTGAGTCTTACGCTGAAATGGGATGTCGAATGTCCATAAAAATTCATTTTCTGCATGCACACTTAGATTTTTTTTCCCGAAAACCTTGGTCAATTCAGTGACGAGCAGGGAGAACGATTTCACCAAGAAATTTTACAAATGGAAAAGCGTTTTGATGGAAAGAGCCACATTAGAATGATGGCAAATTATTGCTGGTCTCTCAAACGAGAAACAGATGGTTTGTTGAACAAACGTAAGAGGGCTAGTAATCATTTTTAACTCCACATGTTAACTTAGGTTAAACTATCGCAAAATTTTTACTTTAGAAAAAGTTTAGTAACTTTTGCAAATATAAACCGATTTTAACAAATCATATCTCTTTTTCTTCATAAAATTATCTTTAAAATACAGTGCAAACAAAAATCGGTTTTCATAGAAAAAAATTAAAATAACTATTGTTGAACTTGAAAAATTAGGAAAAAAATTAAAAAAAATTTGAAACTTTTGAAAAATGCTCACCTAATTTCTCAGAATATATTTTTTATGAATAAACTTCATAAAAGATTAATTGTTTGCCTTTCCAAAACTGTTTAAAATTTTGAAATAGAACAAAAAATGTGTGAGTTAGATGAACTTAAGTGCTACGACCTACCCTAAATTAGTTTTTTTAAAATTACTCAAAATTTTGAGGGTGTTTCAAAATTTTTGAACACGGTTTTTGTATGTCCTCACCTAGGCCTACAACCTCCACTAGGTCGGTTTTCAAGTTCTGACAAAAAGTGTTTTTTTGTAGCAGTGTGTTATTTATTATTGGAGTCTATCAGTAAAAAAAACAATAATATAACGAACAAAACAATTCTTGGACTATATACAGATTATCTAATTTCTCAGTCCTTTTCCAGGATTTCTCTCAACATATAACATTTTCCATTATGCCATTATTTCGGCTAATTTTGTTAAAGGTAGTTTGTGTTACAATCGAGAGTTTCTTCTATTGTTAGGCCATCATTTGACTGACTCATCCTGGCAAAGCAAAAAATGTATTTCCAAACCCCTAGTTTCTGTTTTTGTACTGTATTTTAAGAATGTATTGCTGGAATACATATACCTTTTTTATATGAGACGAAACAAATAATTAAAAACACTAAAAATATGTTTTAGTGTTACAAGAAACTAAAAAAAATTGTAACATCGGTTAATCGACTGAAATTAACCGGTTTAATCGTTAATCGAAAATTGCCAATTTTAAATTAACCGATCAGTTTATCGGTAAGTAATTAATCGGTTAACCGATTAACGGTTAACCGAATGAATACCCTAATATATACAAATATCAGTGTCGCCAATTTTTTATACCACAAACAATTCTGGAAACATATTTTGAAGCTATTTTAGGAGAAAAATTTTTTTCAACCGATTTGGACAATAAAATATCATTAAAAGAAACGTTTTTTCAGCATTTATTTTATAAAAGTACGATATGACGAAAAATCCCTACATTTTGGAGATTATGAAAAATCTGTCTGATGTTCCCTACGCTTCCATTTAAGTAACAAAAATACCTACATGTAGGGATTTTCCCCTACTTTTGGCAACACTGGTTGTTATTCGCTTTTGTATTTTAGTTGAAGTTTTGCTAAATACTGCTTTTAAAATACTTGAGATATTATTCGCCTTTAAAGAAAGTTAATAGAAAAGGATTGACTGAAATTTTTTGAATTGATGCCAAGTCCTTGCCTAAAGTTAATATTATATATATGAGTATTTTGTGTTTTTCCTCATGTAGAGTATTTCGTCATCAGTACTTGTTCCATTGAGAAACTTTTTTTAAATAAGGAGCCATAATGAGAGCTGAGTGGCAAACTACTACTTTTCTGCTGTATAGTGGAAAATGGCTTTCTAGAACGTAACTGTCGTACCAGTTTCTAAGCTAATCATTCAAAGCAAATATCGATCTACCAAAATTAAATACCATTTGGTTTTAAGATTGATGTTTGACTGAAGCTGTGAGTGTTAAACGGCAAACCCCTCTGAAGAGATTGTATGATTACAATTTGAGTGCCCCGGTAGGCTGGGAGTAAGCTAGTCTATCAGCGCCGGGGTTGCGAGTTCAATTCCTGCCAGAGATTCTGGTTTTGCTTAGAGAATTAAAAAAAAATTAACTTAAAAAAAAAATTAAACATGTTAGGGCAACCTGTCCGTGAAAACCTGGGTTCGATTCCTAGTTCAGTCAAGAATGAAAAATCATCAATTAATTTTAATTAATTTCATGTTGTAAAATTCCATTCTTCATAAAATTAATTAAATGATTTTAATTTATATTTTTTTTCTTAAAGGAGAAAAGTACTTCCAAAAACATTCTATCTCTTTTAAGTGTCGAATTAAAAAGTCGTGCGTTTTTGGAGGACGGGAAAAGAAATGGCTCTTCTCCTAAAAGCTCAAGACTTGACGGCTAAAACTTGAAGCGTGTGAATTAGCGCTAACACTGAAAATGAAATGCATTTTTATTTTAAACACCACGCCGGGCGTTGGTAGCGATAATCTTAATCATCTTTTGGTGGTACTTGGTTTTCGGCAAAAATCTAAAATTGACAGATCTCAGGATCTCTTGCGATCGCTGCAGAGCAAAGATTATCAGGGTTGTGCTGGAAATCGAAAATGTACAACGCAAGAATTTTAAAAGTCGCTTTTTAATAAGAATACGGTAATAAAAGAATTATATGATAAATACTATACAAATATTTCTCTAATAAACAGAATTGTATAACAAAAATTATAAAAATTAGATTAGAAGTGTATTAAAAACAACTTTCAAATTCTTGCGTTTTACGTTTTCGATTTCCAGCACACCGCTGTATATCTGGTACCACGGTAGTCAGAAGCCTCTAGTGTCACGGCACCGAACTGACTATTGGTTAAGGACTCCGTTGGCATGTTTCTTTCAGGAAATGCTTTCTGCCCTTCAGGAAGATTATATTTTTCGCTTCTCCATTGATAAGCTACTTTCAGAAATCACGTGGTGGTTTTGGTTTAAAATCCAAAGTGCTGACTTTTTACATCTTGTGGGAGCCTGAAAGGGGATCTTTAGCTGCTGCTACTACTGAACAGATGCGTCTATAATTTTTTCTAAAAGCAGCGGATTATAGACAACTTCAGCTCCTAAACAAGGGGTAAGTGTATAATTTTGCCGGATTATGCACTGAAATTGCTACCTGAGTGTGTTGGCTGCGCTCACACGCACTGTTTGTCACCCAGTGTTTAAGATCCACCATGGAGTAGCCCATAGGCAGGTGTGCCATCTTTTCCACAGCTGTTATTACAACATTTACAAGTTTTAATAATGAGCTAGATGCGTACACTCAAAATATTATTACAGTAACGGACTGTAGTTTTTTTAAGAAATATTCCGTTCAGTCATTTTTAAATAAATAAACATTTAAAATTCCAAGCAAATTTATTTTTAACTGATTCAAACAGTTATTCAAAAAACAAAGTGCATATTAATACGGATTTTCAGTTGCAGTTAATATTGTCCGTTGATTGAGTTAAATTTTTCTTTATGTTAAAGTAAATAAAAATGTAATTTAAAGCAACGAAAAGTTCATTTAATTTTTACTATCAAAAATTCAACCGCGAATTCCGTAAAAACAAATCAATATTCAGTTATCTTATATAAATTAATCGTCAAAAAATTAACTACATATTCCGTAAAAACAAATAAATATGCAGTTATTTTATAAAATTTTACTGTCAAAAATTCAACACCATATTCAGTAAAAACAATTAAATATTCAGTTATTTTATATAATTTTACTACCAAAAATTAATTTTTACTTATCTATAAAAAATGCTTGTTTTGTGTAAGCAATTCCCATTTTCTATTTGTTAAAATAATTTAGTTAAATACATCAAATTTTAAAAGTAAAATAATTGCGAAGCCATATCGGTCATACTGCTGGTGTCTTATAATTGAGAGTTCTTCTGAAAACAACGTGGTCAGTACAACAAAAGTAAAACAAACGTGTGTAACTGGGTAAGTAAATAAAAATATTCTCCCTCTCTCGCTTATAAGAAAACCAAGCGGACAGGTGTCTGTCTGGTATTTTTTAGAAATTCGGCTCTTTTGTGGAGTAAACGAAAATTTAATAAAATAACTGAATATTTAATTGTTTTTACTGAATATGGGGTCAATTTTTTGACAGTAAAATTTTAATAAATAACTGAATATTTAATCGTTTTTACTGAATATGGTGTTGAATTTTTGACAGTAAAAATTAAATGAACTTTTTATTAAAAATAAATGAAAAATAGGTAGACCGGTTTTTAATTGAACTTTCATTTATTTTATATTACAATTTCAGTTAATTTTACGTACAGAATATTGTGAGTGTACGTTTGTGTATTATCTGTTATACAAAAGACTTTACCCTCCGGGCACACGAGCAATAAGTTTGGCAATTATAGCAGTGGCAAAGGTCAAATTCATTGCTAACACAAAATATTAACATGTGTCCTGCATAAATATGTATGCGTTGGAATACATAATCAGCAGCAACTGTTATAATAAGGGCGTGAAATTTCATGCATAGGCATGCTTTTATTCGAAGTTTTAAATATAAAGTGAAAAAGTTATTTTTCCGAACCAACATTTTTGCTAAATAAAGGGCATCGATTTGTTTAAATATATTTTTACAAACTTTTTTTAAGCTAAAATTGTTTTTACTATAAAACCGTAACGGTACCTTATATGACCATAAAATTTTAGGAGATGATGCAAGTGTTGCTAATAAAGTCATTTATTAAAAAAAAAACGAAAATTTAAAATAATGTCGCTTAAGCTATTTTTGCGGTAAGGCTCAAAATGATATTATTGGAATTTTAAATTACTGTTATATTAATACTTGAAGTAGCATTTTGGACGTGCAAAATCACCGTTTAATGTCTATCTGCTGTGTTTTTGAGTTTGACAAAATCTAAAAATTAGTGTCTCAACCAGGGTTGTAAGGCTTTTTTCTTAAAAAATCGTCGAAAGTTTTGACAAAATTAGTCAAAATCGTCACAAACGTTTAACAAAATCGTCAAATATTTAAATTTTACAAATCAGACAATTTATTATTGCATTGATTGGTTCAAAAATATAAATTTTTAGCAAGAAATTCGATTAATGATAGAGACAGTAATATGGTTAAGTTTTATTCAATTTATTTCAGCAAGTGGGCTGATATATATTTATCATTTGAAAAGAAATACATAAAAAAAATATTTTCATAAAAACATAGCAAAAATTTACATATTTATTTCATTTATTTTTTTATTTCACAAAAAAATTAAATAAAAAATAAAATCTCATTTGCTATTAAATTTATCTTTAAATGATTAATTTTTAGCGTTATCACTATTACAAATTGTTTTTACTATTGAAGGTGCTAAACCAAGGGTTCTGTCTATATCAACAGCCTTTTCACCCGACTTGAAACGTTTTTTTTCGTCCAATTTTAGTTCCCAAACATAATTAAATGGGAATTCGCCTTTTTACACGCAAATATACAAATTCTTTACATGTGATTATGACTTAAGTGAAAAAATTCAATTAATTATATGTAGCGACGGAAATCGAAATCATAAAATCGCAAAGCGGATTTAACCAATTTTTAAAAAGCGACGCAAATCGGGGCTCTAGTGTATATTTTTTTCAGTATCGATGGCATTCATATAATTGTATAATTCGCATTACTAATGCTTCTAATGAAAGCTACCTGGTTTATGATCGGGGAAGATTTTTTTTTTTTTTTTTGTTTAATTTCCAATAATTTTTGTATATCGAAAAAATAATTTTTACGTTTTGGGCTGTTCCCAATAAACATAATTGTAAATATTTCTTGTAAGCATTTTATTGATGCCAGAAAATCGTCATTCTATTCATTTTAGCAAAAAAATCGTCAATTGTCATTTTACTGTATTTTCTCAAAAAAATCTTCAAAATGACGAAAAATCGTCACGTGTAACAACCCTGGTCTCAACCTGCAATTGGTTTCAGAAGGATGAAATGCATGGCATGAAATTCCTTGGGAGTAGATTGAATTTTTGAAACATTTTTTTTAATAAGAAAAGTTCTTAGCCGAATCTTTTTTCGATTCAATTTTGTTAAAGTTAAAAGTATCTTGTTAGAAAAATAAGAGTTCGCTGTACCTTTATAGATTTTTATTTTTAGTACAGCCAGCTATCAAAAAATTTGATCTTAATTAGTAAATGTAACTTTAACCCTTTTAAAATGTATGTCAAAATTACAAATAACAAAAACATTATTTTTTTTAAATAAAGGGTGATTTTTTATGAATTAAGTCTTTCGGGCTGGCAGCACTGGTTGGTAATTGTGTCCAAACTACATCTGTGAAAGTGAAAAGTGTTCAGTATACTCTGCCATTTCATCATGGAAAAACTCACAAACGAGCAACGACTGCAAATTGTTGAAATTTATTATCAAAATTCAGCTCGATGGAAATCCACTGTTTTATCGAAGAATTGTGTTTAGCGATGAGGCTTATTTCTAGTTAAATGGATACGTAAACAAGCTAAACTGCCGCATCTGGGGTGAAGAACAGCCAAAAGCTGTACAAGAGTTACCGATGCATCCCGAAAAAACGACAGTTTGGTGTGGTTTATGGGCTGGTGGCATCATCGGTCCATTTTTCTTCAAAGACGACCGTGGAAGAAACGTTACCATCAACGGCGAACGATATCGAGCCATGATACGCGACTTTTTTGTGCCCCAATTGGCTGAGTTGGACATGGTTGATATGTGGTTTCAACAAGACGGTGCCACATGCCACACAGCTCGTGAAAGGATGAATTTGGTGAGCAGTTTATCTCTCGTAATGGGCCTATTAGTTGGCCGCCAAGATCATGTGACTTGACGCCTCTTGACTATTTCTTGTGCGGTTATGTGAAGTCATTGGTCTATGTGGACAAGCCAAACACGATTGAAGCCTTAGAGTATAACATAACACGTGTTATTCATGGAATACAGGGCGAAATGCTCGAAAAAGTGGTGCAAAATTGGACCTTACGAATGGACCATTTGAACCGGAGTCGCGAGCAACATTTACATGAAGTTATTTTTAAAATGTAAATGGAAAAGACCAATTTATCGATTCAAATAAAGATTTTGAATATATGATGCAAATTTGAGTGTTTTATTAGGTTGTTAAAAAAACTACGCTTAAAAAATCAGCCATTATGAAATTTTAAAGCATATTTTGAATCTGTTAAGCATATTTTAGGCGCTTAATTTCCAATAATAAATGCATACAATTCTACCCCCAAGTCGTAATACATTATTGAGCAATTATCTTTTAACACAAGCTGTCAACATCAATTGCCATTTACTTTAGACTTGTTTTTTAATGCAACAAATATAGAAAAACATTTAAAAGAAAAAAAAATTTAAATGCTTTTTTTTAAAACACTACAAATAATTAAAACTTAATTATTACTTGCTTTAAAACGATAAAAATAACACACAACCTCTCTTCAGCATATTTTTCAGTTTATGTTTTAAGCAATGCCGTGTTCGCCATCTTGAACATTGGAAAATTGACTTAGTTATTCTGCCGGCAGTATCGCTTGTGTTTTGACAACACAAATTTCTTTTGTGGTCGGGGAATAAAGAAACAAACTTCTATTTGCGTTATGTCAACCGACACAAGTATAATGCAATAATTTCTCTCTTTTCTCTCTCTGTTTCTTACTAAAATTAAACTTGTTTTCCCTTTTTTTGCAAGAACTTATTGCCATTTGCATATTTTACAAATCTTCTGATTATCACTGATAAAAAATGTCCAATATATTTGTTTTCTTTTTTTTAAGACTTTGTGTTAGATTTAATATGAAAAATGCAAAAGGATTGAGTAAATTTATTGGTTTATTTCAAAGAAATTAGGAAATTATTTTGAAAATTTGCATCAATTTGCACAAATTTATGATTTTCATAAAAAACAATTTTAAAGAAGAAGCGTTGTGAAACGATTTTTTTTTTGCTAAAAATTAATTTGGGAATTCAGTAACACTGGTCTGCAGTTCACTCTTTTTTAAAATAAACATATCGCCACATAAAATTCAAAAGACTGTAAGCGAGAAAAAAATTAAAATTGACATAAAAATTGGCCACTATAACTTTTACGACTTTACGTCATGATAAAATATTGTGCTGGTAGCTTGTGTTCGAAACCAAACACTTAATATCGTTCTTTAGTGTTCGGTTGGGTAGATTTGTGGAAAACACAAAGGCTTATAGTGTTTGTGTAGAAAATCATTAAAAAAACAACGTTTCCCTGTTTGTCATCTTTCGAACACAAAAATAATATTATTTTTATCCAACTCAACAAAAGATGAGAACATTTAAATCCGTTCGGGTTTTTTTTAAAACCACAAACTTCAATTTGTTCGGTTCGGCTCATTAATGTTCGTCCCTTTTGGCTGGTTAATAAAAACCAAAAATTTTTTACAAAAACAAAATACACACACAAAAAAAAAAAAACAAAAAGCCAGCAAAATTATTTTACACAATACACACAGCTGTTTGTGCTGCGGTCGTTGCTGAATTTTTTCGATTGTTTATTTCTTTATCAATATTAAAACAAACATTAAAATATAATGTTTGTCTACAGTATCACTTCAATTGTTCTGTTTTTTAACGAAGAACAGAACACTATATAAAGTTCGGCTCTGTCTTGAAAATAGTTACGAACGGTATTAAGGGTTGTGTTCGTCTACACAAACACTAAAAAAATAGATATCGTTCCTGGGTGTGTGAGCCGAACGCTAAATAACATACTGTTTATTACTGGCTGGTTGGTCCCAGATTAAGTATATGTTCCAAATAAATCCCCTTCCTAAGATCACTTAACGGCAAACACATCTCCTTTGAATAAAGATATCTCAATTACAATTGGCACAAATAACTTCTACATGAATTAAAACCTCATAACATAATTTTGTTCTGGCGGGTCCATGATTGCCCATCGATCCCAAATACGTTACAGTCTTGAAAATCTATTTTTAAAATACTGTGGTGTAGGGTGTATTTTCTTACAGATGATATTTTCTTTATTCAATGTTAACTTATTTTCCGAGCAATAGTAACATAGCCCTTCAGACCGTTACAGTTCAACAGACCACAGTCTATGGCGGGAATTGAAGCAGCAACCTTCTCGCTGATAGACCAGCTTGCTACCCAGTAGTCAACCGGAGAACACGTTACGAAATTAAATTGGTTAAAATTGCTAATTGTTACACCAAAAAATCTGAAAGCATTTTATATTAGGTACAAAATAAAGTTAATATTTGAAAAAATAAATTAATTAACAGATTTCAATTATAAATGACTGGATAAAAATAAAAATAAATAAATAAATTATGAATGCATTTAATTTTAAGCTCCAGGTCTTTTTATATAAAAAATATTTATTTATTTAATTATTCTCAATTAAAACTGAATTTAAACAAATTAGATTTCGTTATGACGCACATAGGGGTGAACAGTACCAAAAACGAGGATTAATTCAAAAATGAAGTTGGTTTTTCGTATTTGGTACCGTATAAAATTCAGCACGAATAACTGTACAAATTATGGATCTATGTTGTTTACTTTTTTTGTTATACGCTGTCAAAGTTGAATAATATTTTATAATTTGGAAATATTTATTAAAAAGTGAAAATCAAGATATTTTAATTGCGATTTGTTTCTTAGAAAACACTATTTTTTAAAATGGATTTAACAACTTCAGGTATTTGGCTAATTTATTAATAAATTTTTGTAAAGAAAAGTATTGCGGAAATATTTAAAATTTTTTTTTAAATTGGTCAAAAAAATTTGTTTTTTTTTTATAGAAATGTTGATTTTCAAAATGTTTGTGAGAATACTTGGGCAAAACTTTTTATATATTCTTAAAATATGGTATTTCAGCTTGCTTATTTAACCTTGCCCGTTTTTGCCCCATTTGAAAATATTTGAGATTTTGTGAAACACATTCAGGTATGTGATGAAAAACGATCGTTTTTAAAATTATCGTTTTTGTAGGTGTGATGATTTTCGACCGATCTTAAAATCCATTTCTGCAGTTAAGTCTTAATTTTTTGTTCAACATATAATTCAATTAACATATATAACAAAGAATTTAAAAGAATATATACAGGAAAACAGAGGAAAATGTATTAAAAATCAATTTTAAAAGATACTGAAAACGATATCATCGTTTTCAAATCGTATTGTTTTTGTTATTTTTCCGAAATGCTGAATGAAGTTTCTGCCAAAGTTACAAAAATTGATGTAGAATTGATAGAAAGATTGCATATAATAATTATTGTTACTTCCTGTGGTCACGAGATTCACTTCAAAAATTTCGCGACTTTTCCCATAAAACCGCAAACCTGTTCGTTAAACTTTACCCATGGTTTTATCTGCCTCCCACTTTTCACAAGCTCTCAATTCATGTACCCGAAATAGTATTTTATGCTCTATTGCCAATAGGCCATTTTTCTGAGGAGGCACAAGAAGCTCGTTATAAAGATTTTGCTGCTCGTAAATGCAGTCGTATAAAATATATTGAAGACATTTTTAATCGATTTCTTATAACTTCAGATCCTTTAAGTTCAAGCAAAAACTTTTTTAAAAACTTCATAATTTAAATTTTACACAAATAGCACTTGATTTGCTTACTCTGCTAAATATTTCCGATGCTGGTGATGATAACATGAAGATTATGATTTTGATGAAGGTGAAGATAATTATGAAGATGATTTTTAATTCCATATTTTAGCGATGAATGTGCCTTGTTTCAAAAAAATATATTGTTTAAAAAAATTACATATTTACAGCCGTATTCATAAACATTTTAAACATCATTTCAAACCTGTTTTAAGCAAAAATGGTTAAAATTGTATTCATAAGCGAATATTACCTTAAAAATCCTATTTTAAACCTTGTGTAAATAAACGAATTTTAAAATTGGTTCGACCCTTGTTTAAGCCTATTTTAAAGTGACATTTTTGTTTTTTTCTGTGTGTTTATGGTCATTTTGAACATTTTTGCGAGAAATTTTTATTCAATATTTATATATACATACATAATAAAATGAAATTCAAAAATATGTAAGTTTGTATGTATATTATTAATATATTTTTCAATTTCACAAATTAAAGCTCAAAAAATTATTAATTGTACAGAATGAACTAGTGATGTGTAAATGATCAAAACAAATAAAATAAAACTCGTTATTTAAATACTTTTCTTGTCAGCAATTAAATCATCATCTAAATTGCACTTTTACTAAAAACTTTTTGAACTCTTTTTAATTTGTTTAATAAAAGAGAAACTATCGTACTATTATTCATTTATAAAAAGCAATTTTTTTTCTCACACACGACAAAAAAAAATTGTAGATACGAGTACGAGTATGAATTAATAACCACTGTTTTGCATCATTATGATTCAAGTGACCAATAAAAGAGATAGTGTTGCCACCTTCAATCAAAAAATAGGGTAAAACGTTTATTAGTTAAAATGCTGATTATGAATATAAATTTTTAAAAAAGCTTTTTTAGGCTTAAAATGTTTTTTAACTAAAATGTATCAAAAACCTGAATTAAGATTTTTTTATGAATACGGCTGTTAGTTTTTTGTTTTAGTTTTTAGTTTCTTAACTAAAACAAAACTAAAATTCCACTTCAATTTTAATAACAAATGTTTTTTTTTAGTAATCAATATAAACAGAATCAAAAAAATAAAAAAGATTTGTCATAAATTCTAGGCTTTCCTGAATTAATCCTCGTTGTGCATATGTGTGACGTGCTTAATATCCAATTTTTAATTTTGACAAATACACTGAAATGTAACTGAAAGCTAACTTTTATGCGCATTTAACTTGTTGCTTAGGCCAGATCATCAGGAAACCTTTTTCCAAAGATTTTAGAAAAACTAAAAATATTATACAAATAAAACTGTAAAGCAAATAAGAATTATAATCACTCAAAGTTTTATTTGCAACAATATTAAAGCTTAAACAAAACACTAACAATAAACAGTGATTTTATCCTATTTTTTGTTTTAGATTTCAATTTAATTTTGAATTTATTGAACGAATACCATTCCGAAAAAGTGAATATAAGTAATTCAATGCAATTCTATTCAATGTTGTGGGTTTTCGCATTATCAAAGTTCATACTTTAGCTGTTTTCTTTAATGTCTGTTGCATATGCGAGGGGTCCGATGTGAATGTGAAATTCAACGGTATCACATTCCCTTCTTTTTTTTTTGAGAGCATAGTTTTATTTCAATATTTCTAAAATTAAAAAGAAATTTTTGCTTTATATACCAAGAAAGATTTTTTTTGCATAAGTAAAATTAGAAAAGAAATAAAAAAACAAAACTAAAATTTTAATCCAAATTAATTTTTTCTAAGCTTTCCTTTAAATAATTTTTCTCCTGCAAAATTCAATTTATAAAAAACATTTTCAAGATAATTACTCCTTATTTAACATTTAAAAATAATCTTTAAGTAAAAGGAAAGCAAAAAATTCCAATTTTTGTTTTCAACCTTCTTAGTGGGAGTAGAATAATGTGACTTTTTGCCAACCAGGAAATAAGTTTTTGGTGTAAGAACAAGAGTTGAAAAGTTCAATTTGTTGCCTTCCTCAATAACCTTTTCAAGAAAGAGGTAGAAAGTTCTTAAGTATTAAGGCAAAAAGTCAAACAAAGTTTACAAATACTTTTAAGTATACTTTCAAAAAAAAAAAAAAATTTATAAAATTTTGTCAAAGATTATTTGGGGTAAGCAATAATAAAAGGGCTAGGCTTTTGAGATCTCAGTTTAACTTAGTTAGTTAATCTGAAAACAGATTTAAGGCGCCATTACTAGGTTTGTTTACAAAATTTTGACGAAAAAGCTTAGTTTTGCTGAAAATGCTTGTCTTTATGACATATTAAAATAAATCACATTTCGACGGAAAAATTCGAGTTCGTTAAACTAAGTTTAAACTTAATCCAATTCTCAAAAGCCCGGCCTAAGACCCTACATTTATGTAGCTTGAATAAATGAAGGGCTTTCAAACACACGGAAGAGAGGCGTCTTTAAAAACTTTCTAAAATAATGATTTGGGTTTCTATAATAATCGTAGGGGAATGAATCCCTCTTCGCAGTAAAATATAAAAAATTATTGAAATAATAATAAATTCCAGTCTGGAAGGAGTTGAGCAAAAATAACTAGATGGGCAGGCAGGCTTCCGTCGACATCGCAACTGCGTGGAATAGACAAAGACCTTGCGCAACATTATAGATAAATCAGTCGAATGGCGTACAACTCTCTATCAAGTTTGTTCAACTTCAGGAAAGCTTTTGTCTTGAAAAGGCGTAGGGCAATATGGGAAACACTAAGGGTAAAGGGAGTTCCTTTTAAAATAGTAAATATTATAAAGGCAATTTACTCTAGTACAACACTCGGACAAGAAGAAAGATCTTACAAACCCTGTCTTCAAAATAAGACGTATTGTAGGGAGTTGCAGTGAGCAGCTAGAAAATCTAGACTTTCCAGACGATACATGTCTTATTATGCAAAGCAAAGTTAATGACTTAGAAGATCTTGCAAATCGCGTAGGTTTGAAAGTAGATTTCTCAAAACCAAGCTCAATGCCTATTCATAACTATTTTGACAACCATATTAAAATTCTAAATTAAAAAATTGGATACGAAAAATCTTTTTGCCATCTGGGATCCATGATGTCGACTGATGGCGGTGTCGAGGAAGATGTTTTGAACAGACTCAAAAAAGGACATTTCATAACATACAAAAATAAGAACTATTGCTTGTGTGAGGTCTACCTCCACTCAGAGATTTCATTAATAAATGCCTAAGAATAATATGTAGAATCTTTTGACCTTATGCTTAACTTATAGTTGTGGAGAATATCGAATGAGGAGCCAATAAGCATCCAAAAAGCCAGAAAGAAATGCACAAAGATGAGTCATACATTGCCAAGACGAGATAGTATCACAAGAACATCCCTAGAATGGAATCCTCAAGGTAGAAGACATTGAGGTCGACCAGTTACAGACATTACGAAAAATTCTTGAAATTTAACCTTTTATTATTTTAGAGCAAAAAAATAATTGTACATAAATTAAAAAAACAAAAACATTGAATAGTTTTGATAATAATAAGCTATAAAAACTGTTAAGAAAATTTATGTAAAATTGGTTCATGCTTTTAATTAAAGTCATTAAATACAAAACTCACAACTCATTTACAAAAAAAAAAAAAAAAAAAAAAAAAAAAAAAAAAATTACTTCTCCTGATAACAGTTTGCAATTTTAGGTCAGAATTACTGCTTGAGTGAAAATTGTTTTATTTTTTCTTAGTAAGTGGTTTTCAATTGTAAAGCTACGGTCACACTTAACCAATATTAAACGCCCAACACGCCCAACCGCTATTTCTTTTGAACATTTGCTTGATTTTTCAGAACGTTTACTATATCAAACATTGATTAAAGAACTTTTAGTAAAAACCTTCTATTACGATTTTTTTTTTTAAATTAAGTTTTGTAAATTAACAAAAATTGTTGGAAAGAAAGTTAAAGTTTGAAAGATTAAGTGGTAAGCCTTTTTTGGGTTTTCCGACAAATACTTGTCAAGTGTATCAAGTGTATTATAAAAATAATAGCATTTTTTAGTTTAAAAAATGTCAAAGGGGTATTAAGTTTATCTTATCTTACAAGTTAGAGGTTCTGATTAAAAAAACGTGCAGTAATAGGTTATTTGGTTTATCTTATCAGTATTAATATATCGAAAAAATTTACAACTATCAAAATTGGCTGAGTTCCAAAACATCAGAGTATGTACTTTGCAATCAAGTTTCACGATGCACAGTTTGCTTATTGTGCATGCATCGATAACTTTTTAAGGGCATTTTGATGCAAAGTTGTGGGAAAGGTTAACAGTGTGACAAACAATGTGTTTATCAACCACCTTGAGTGTCAGAGAAACCAGCACAACCAGGTAGCAATTTGAGTTTATTATCCGGAAACACTCGGAAACACTCGTTCCTTGCTTAGTAGTTTGGGCTATTTAACCACCGCTGCTTTTGAAAAAAAATGCTAGCTCCTCCTCCCACAAGTGCTAAAAAATCAGCCCTTAAGTGGGATATTCCTTTCTGCAACTTTAGGTAGTAGTCCACAACCATCACATGATTCTTAACCAATAGTCAGACTGGTGCCGAAGTAGAAATGGGCAAAAAATATCGATATATCAAAATATCGATATTAAAATAAACAATAATCAATATATATCGGCAATATTTTAAATACCGATATATCGATACTGAAATGCGACTATCGAATTCGATATTTTTTAAAGTCCGTCTTCATTAAAAACTCTAAACCTTAGCCGTTTTTTAAACGATTTGTTTTTTTTTTAAGAATTGGCATCACTGCATGCATCATATGTTTTTTAAAGTAATATGAAGATCTAAAATGATTGACATTCAGCGTTGCCAGAAGATTTGGAAAGAAAATCTTTATTTGGCAAATAAAATCTTATTTTGAAGAGAAAAATCTTCAAATTTTATATAGCAAGGCAAAAAAGTAAAAATTATAAATTTTGTATAAGAACATACTTTGTTTAGGGAAACTTTTTTAATTGAAATACATGCATACATAAATAAAAAATTGCGGTATTTATACAAAATTAAATTGTAGGTTTAAATTGAGTTTTTAGTTATATTTTCCATAAATTTTTTTCTAAAAATACGTTTTAAGTCCATATTTAACATTTTTCATTTTTCGAATTTATTCTATGAGCTAAATTTCAGTTATGTATTTTATAAAGCTTTTTTGTAATAATCCTATTCCTTAAATTTTTCAGAAATTACTTTATTCACTACCAGACTATTATATTGTATTTTCTTGTTTCGGAAGGAAATAATTCCCAGTTTCTATTTGTTTTAAATCCATTTAATTTCTAATACATAAGATCGTAAAAAGTCCATCTAAGTAAAGAAGTTTCATTGAAAGTTATTTAATGCTTAAATTAGAGATATATTAATTTTGGGCAAGAAGATTTTAGTTCATATGAAATCATAAGGGTTCTCAATTTAATATTATTTATATAATAAAATATGGGTTTTTTATTCGACCTTTTCTTAATGGAATCTCAAAAGAAATAAATACTCAAGCTCGAGGTCAGTATTTATTTCTTTTGAAATTCTATTATTTATATATTATTTTTTGATACCGTTGTTACATCGAAGGCATTTTGAGAAAATCGAAAATCGAAAAAGCTCACTGAAAATATATGGATTTTTCTAAATATTCTAAATATTCCTAATGGAAAAGTTATTAAAACAATGTTGGTACACTTTTTAAAAGATATTCTTAAGCACTTATATATATATATATATATATATATATATATACATTTTTATAGTTTGTTAAAAAATTATCCTAAACATGGAATGTGGAAATTACAAACTAAAAGCTTCTTAAGTTATAGATATTAGTTTTACCTTCTGGTACTAAATACATAAACTTTTTTGTTCTTTAATGTATAAAACTTTGTAAATATACGTTTTTATTTTCACAAATAATTATTTTTCATCAATATTCTCAAAATTAACAACCGCTAATCAAAGATAACGTTTTAATATGATGCATTTTTGTGTATGCTAGACAATGGGTACAAAAGTGTGCAAAACCAACAATAGACAACAAGTTGATACAAAACCTCATTGTTTTAAAATATTGATTGTTTTTAAAAACATTAAAAAATTTAGGTATGTTGAACAAACTTAAAAGATAAAAATCTTTATTTCTAAAAATAAAAAATCTTCATTTGAGAAAAAAATCTTGAAATCTTGTTTTGGTCAAAGAATCTTCAAAAATAAGATAAAATCTTCATTCTGGCAACGCTGTTAGCATTTATAAGAAGCAGTGCCGGTTACAAGAAGCAGATCGACATGATAGCATATAAAACTGAGAGTGCTCCTGATGTCCATATCTGATGATTACTGGTTTAACTAAAACAATCAAAAACATTTCTAGTTAAAGTTGGTACTTTTGGGGTGCAATTAAAATTTTAAGGTAAGTTGGTACTTTCATGACTTATTTACTTATACATATTTAAAATTTTCGTAATATATGTACTTTTTTTAGATTTCATATGGTTTTTTTGTATTCTTCCCTTTTGTTTTTGTTATAATTGAATTTTTTGTTTTGATTGAAATTTTTGTTCCTATTAATTTTTTGAAATAAAAAGTAACAATGTATATGTATTATATTTCCCTGTTGGCCAAACTGCCGTCGACGACATTATCGTCAACGATTTATGCACGACATGTCCTCTATTACTTAGGATTTCTGGAAGACAATTTTGAGGAAAATGTCGTGGACGACAAAATACTCGACTTTGTCAAGTGCACTGTCTTTTAAAGAAGTTAATAAACGACGACATGACCGACATTGTCTTGCAAGTTGTCTTTTGTCAAAGCTTATCCACGACAACATGACAGACATTTTCTTGTAAGGTATCCTCTATCAACAACTATACACGACAGTATGAGCGACAGTGTCTTGTAAGCTGTCTTCTAAACAAACAAAAATAATTTGTTCGTAATAAAAAATAAAAATAACTGTAAAATAACGATAATAATAAAAAACTTCCAAAGCAAAGTGAAGAAAATCAGTCAGTCAAGTCTTATTCTAAAAATATGTATGTGCTTTTGTTTATTTTTATTTTTTCGTTTAGGTTTATAGGCGACATTGTCGTGTAAGCTGTAACTCCTATAACTTCACCGACATTGTCTTATACGCAGTCGTTGACGATAAAGTAAAATCCTTTGTCGTCCATATAGTCGTCAAAGACATGTGAACGACAATGTCGTGCATGTGTCATCAACGACTATATGGACGACAATGTCGTGCATGTAGTCATCAACGACAGGCTGAGCGACATTGTCTCTCTTTGTGTCGTGCACGATTTACGCGACACTTGTTTGAAAATGTCATCGACGATTTGCATTAGTTGTCCCTTACGTGTCGTGCAGGAATTTACATTGTCGTGCACGAATCATCAATGATTCGTACACGACATGGCCAACTGTTTTTTAATTTGGTAATAGTTTCACCAAAAAACGTTCGATATATCGATATTTTTTAAATAATAAATATCGATACTATTAAAAATATCGATTCGATATATATCGATATATCAATTTGTCCATCCCTATGTCGAAGGACTAGGTTCTGACTTGTGTGACACCAGATGATAAAGTACTCTCGTAAGTACCTCGGTCTCAAGCAATCATGAAGACTTCAGGAGACATGCCATTTTGGATGTTTCTGCATCCCAGCTGTGCTTTCAACAGTTAAGACCATAAATTTTCAATGTCCGTAAAGAGAATATCGACACAAAAGAAACTGTCATGCTCCTCTAGCCTATGACTATGACTATGACAGTACGACTATAAAACGGAAAAGATAAGCCTTCCTTACCTATCAAGGGACGCGTCCTGTTGCCGAGCATTAGGTCAATTTTCAAATTTCCTTTCAAACTCAGGCATTGAGCACAGCTATTTTCCCCAATGTATGTCACATCAAGAGGTCGAAGTTCCTTAAGATGGTATGACCCCCGGGGGATAACGTTTGATATTATGGTCTAATTTCATGGTGGATCTCAATCACTTGGTGAGTTAATTTATTCACTTACCAAATGCCCCTGTGTGAGTTAAAATTCATTTAAACATACAGGTAGTCAACGAATTACCACGCATCCCTTGTTTCAGGGCACGAGCTATCTAACCCCTACTGCCTTTTTTTTATTAAATTCTGGCAGCATCTGTCGAATAGCAACAGCATCTAGGGTTCCTCCATGGACCGAACTTAAACCAGGATTTGTTCCAGGTACCAGGATTTTGGGTTCAAACCACAGCCACTATGTGCTCTACTGAACAGTATTTCTTCTTTAATTAGAAGGGCAAGGCTCCCGCAAAGATAATCAACCTGAAAGGCAGGAAGCATTTCTCGCAAGAAGCATACTTAACGGAGACCTCACCAATAGGCAGACAGGTTTGCACAGGGGGCAACTGGCTCCCGTAGCACCATCAGTGTATAGTTCTGAATTACAACTTCGAGTTCAATTAAGTCCATTGGACCCCAAGGAACTCTGTATTTTTGTAGATTTATGGTGCTACCAAGAAGCATTCACTCCTATTAAAAATGTATGAGATACCGAAGGATGCCGGTACACTTCATCGCTGCAGGCAGAATAGGTCAATTGTCCCCTTTTGGTTCCAGGAATGACCTCAACCTGATTTGCCCCGGAGGAAGTAACACCAGAAGTTGAAATATCCTTAAGATGATCCCTACAAGCATTCAAAAAATCGCGTTCCTTTGCAACTGACGTTTAGCAGCTCAGCCGTTCTTACACTTTAAAACTATTTTGGTCTATATTCTGCTCAATGTTCTCTAGCCCTTAACTACCCAGTATGCTTTTGTAACTGACCAGTAGTGTCCAACGGACTCATTAAAGCAATTAATGATACTTAAAGAAAAACAAAGACAGTATTAGATATTTTGTTTATTTAACTTTAATTGGTTATTTTTTTAACAAACATTACAAATAACACTATGGAACATTTTTGGGATTATTGTCTGGGGGGTGAGAAATTCCAAGTCAGGGTGATGGTACTAGGTCAGTATAGTAAAACCCTCAAAGGGTTTGGCGTTCGTATGTGTCAGTTTTTTTTGTATGACCTTTTAAATTTTTTCCTTATCTTGATGTTTTTTCGCTTAGTTGTAACATTTTGGCAAAAACGTAGTTTAACATAACTCGAGAACCACTTGTCCGATTTTGATGAAACAAATTTAGAAAAATTAAGAATTACAATTTCTCTAATCTGTTTCTATACCGTTTCGTGAACATTCCAGAACCAGTGTTGCCACATCAATATTTCTCTTTTAGTACAGTAGAAAAATATGAGAGAGTTCGGCTTATGAGTGTCAATGTTTTCTCCAAATAATGTTGTGCATATCTGGAGCAAATTTTTGAAATTCATACATTTACCTCATTGTGAATAAATGAGAAACGATTTTCATGATCTATGCCTTTTTTTGCTCATGAGTTATGTGACTTTACGCGAAAGTAATTAGTTTTGGCACTTTTTTCCATTTTGGATTTTTTATGAATTTAAAAAAAAAAAATATTTAAATTTTTAGGCAAAAAATACTTTTTTCCCTTCATACATTCATTTTTAACTTCGAAAGTGTTGCACATATAGGAAACGGTATAGAAACAGATTAGAGAAATTGTAATTCTTAATCTTTCTAAATTTGTTTCATCAAAATCGGACAAGTGGTTCTCGAGTTATGTTAAACTACGTTTTTGTCAAAATGTTACAACTAAGCGAAAAACATCAAACCGTTTGAGGGTTTTACTATACTGACCTAGTACCATCACCCTGACTTGGAATTTCTCACCCCCCAGATTGGCTGTTGTACTGTGTAATGAGTGTTATTTTTGTCAAGCTAATAGGGCCTAAATTTCATCAATGTAAATAAAATTCAATTTTTTATTGTTTGGAAAATCTAGATATTTTTGAGGGGCAAATGTGACAACGATTCTTTCGTTTTGAATCAGGTTCAGATGGTTGACCAGCTCAATATATATTAATAAATAATATATTAATGTGTCTATTGGACACTTGTGGGTTGAGGCGCTACTATTTTAGTTTATTGATAAAGAATAATAAACTATTTATGCTACAAATATTTGTATTGTGCATTTTTATTCTCAAGACCATCGGGGTAGAATAGGTAAAACGAGGTTTCTCAAAAATAAAATACTTTAGCTTTTATGAGCAATGGAAATCAAAAATGTGTTCGCGAGACACTTGTGGGTAGTAAAGGGCTAGTTTCGTTTCGTTCAAAATTTACTGAATTATAATGGGTAAAACGGAAAAAGAACATAATAGAAAATATCGTTAACATGATTTTGTAAAAAAAAAACAAAGAAATATTTTGTTTTACTTCGTAAATTTTTTTTGTAACAGCAACACTTGAGAAGAGTAATAAAATATTTATAAAATAAAATTTGTTTTATTACTACTTTTTAAAATTGTACTTGTACTATCAGTAGCTGATAGTAGTAGCTTTTGAAGATCTAGCAAAGATAAGAGAGTTATTTTGTAATCGTAAATAAAATTTTTTTTTTGCGTACCAAGTTCTGATTATATTTTTATTTTTATTTAAAATGCTAAATGATCCAAAAACTGAAAGTAATTAAACTACTCAGCATAAACTTAACTAAAATTTTTTCTCTATAACAACTTCCTTAACTCATGATCTTTGGAACCTAATCGCTATTTGAGGCATTTCATTACACCGATTAATAAAGTACTTTCTCGCAATTATCACAGTAGTTCGCAAGTGCAAGTAGCTCAGTTGGTTAGAGAGCAAATCCAAGACCAAACAATTTACAAAAAAAGAAAGACTCAAGTTCGAATCTTAGCTTGGGTAGAAGGTTTTTTATATGTGAAAATCTTTTGTTAAATTATAATTCGGACGGGGTGTAGTGAGTAAGATCTAGGACTAGAAAAACATAGACGTTGTTTGTAGTAGCCTGGTTTTAAATCCCAGCTCATATAGTTTTTTCTTCATGTTAATTTTTCTACTTACAAAATAGTTTATCTAAAGTAAAGTAAAAATGTTTTTCAATGGGGATAATATCCCTTGTAAAAATAATGAGTTATTTCAGTTAAAAATGAAGACGTATTAAGCGAAGTTTCTCAATATATGTTTTTTAGGTTAGGTGGGTCCAGTACTTAGTTCTCGTTATGTTACCACGTGTTATTGACTACCAGACGTCCCATATTACCTATCTGCTACCATTACTTCTCAGCCAAGCGGTTGATTCAATGAAGAAGTGGATCAACATCAAATTAGTGTCAGAGAGACTAGTTTTGTCTCTTGGAGTTCTATGACCAAATAAATAGTTTGAATTTTAGTTTCTAAATGTCGGTATAGTAACAGAAAGGCGTTTAGTTGACTCCTCTTCATCCTCGTCATCGCAACTTCTTCAAAAGTCCTTGTAAGGAAGCCTCTGGGCGTGATTCAAAAAAGGCCAAAGGCCAGTTATAACCACAATTAGGTTACAGAGGTGAGGTCTAGACAGCTTTAATGCCCGCTGAATTCTCTTACAGTTAATGATTGACCAGATTTTCCGGCCTTCCCCACAAGGAGTTTCATTGCATCATCTCTGGCTAGCGATAAGATGAAATTTATGTGCAACGATTTGCTTGCCCCTCGCTAGTGAAACACCTGCATGCAGCGTTTAAAAAAACTGCAGTCAAAGTAGAAAAACTGTAATTTCTTTTACTACTTCATTTGTCATTGGCCAAAAAAGAAACTGTTGCTTTAACTTCGGATTCATTAAATGTTAACAGTCGCCGTTAAACTAACTCAAAAAGCGAAAAGTTCTACAAACATTTTCGTTTTTTGTTCGACAGATTTTGGTTTCGACTGCAGTTTTTTAAACCCTGCCTGTATTACATATTAAGCCATTATGGTTCAAGGTAGTGCATGTATTCACCAACGAGTCAGACATACAGTTGCCATGATGGGTCCCTGGAAACAGTGTAACCATTGAATGTCTCGCCATCTCTTCCAGAGACGCCCAGCATTCTTTAACAATACTCGATGTGATAAAGAAATATAGTACGTTACTTGGTAAAAGAGGTTTTGGCTGGGAAGATGGCATTTAACGATAACCAAGGAACTAGATTAGCAATTTTCGTTCTTGTGGTTCTATTGAATGAAAATACATAAAAAGAATTTGTATTAAATATTATATAAATCGACTTTATTTACGATCAACGAAAAAACTAGTTCAATAGTTTTTGCTTATAGTATCTGAACAGAGCTTAAAATTTTGTAAATAATCACCCTTATTGTGTTTGGCGTATTTAAAATACGCCTACGACTGTTTGGTAATAGATTAAAGGAAAAAAGTTCACGTTATCTTTATTCTATTAACAAACAGTAGTAGGCGTATTTTAAATACGCCAAACACAATAAGGATGAATATAGAAAACAAAACTTTTCCTAGAATTTGTTTTGCGATGCGATAGCATTTGTGTAGCTCTATGTTTAGTGCAAAAGATGGATTTCATCGAGTTGAAGTTTTTATAATGATAGTTATAAACATGTGGTCACGAACGTACGCAAAAGACACTGAAAGAAAAATGCTTCATATATTTAATGAATCGTTTTCATAAAAAAAATTTCACTGGTTAAAAATTTTCATTGGATATATGAAAACTAAAGTTTGTCCAGGTTAAACAAAAAATTTTAATTGGGCACATTAAAAACAATATACAAACATAACTATATACATAAATTAATACAATATTATAGTTTCCTTAAAAATATGTTTAATTGTTAATTAAAAAATGTAAGATTTAATTATTTCATACATCTAATTTAATATGCCATTAAATTTATGAAATCAAAAATTTTTTATAAAATTATTTTTAACATTCAAATAATTAAAAGTATAAAAATATTTCGAAAAAGCATGCCTTCATAAATTTAAATTTTCATTGTGACAATGAAAAATGTCATTATAGTAATGAAACAAAAACTTTCAATCCATAAATACGTATGTTTTTAGTTTTCTTTAATATGTACATACATAAATACATAGAATGTACTAAGTAATGAACAAATAAATGTTCTCCTTTAAAAAAAACACACCCTTATTTTAAACTGTTGTCAACCAAATGATGTATACGAAAAAGCTTGTTCTCTCTTTATGTGGTCTTTTTTTATTATGCGTTAACAAAAAAAATCAACGTTATTATTGCTGTTATGTTATGAAAATTTAATCTCATATTTACACTCTTAATTGAGTAATGGCAAAAAACATAGTTTTTTTTATTCAAAAACTACAGTAGGCTAGCTGGTAGTGAGCTAGTCTATCAGCGCCGAGATTGCGGGATCGATTCCCGCCAGCGACTCTATTTAAAAAAAAGGTGAATAAAAACAACTTTGATTAAAAAAAAAAAATCAAAAAAATAATTTTTTTTACTTTTTTGAAAGTATTCATCCAATGAATAACATTCATAGATCTAATGTGATGTTTCATTAAATACATTTTAATGAAACAGTGCCCATGTTCTGTAACTCTCGTGTCGAGAAACTTTTCGATTGAAATGTGTGAAATAGAACAAAAATGCCGTATATTGAAACAAACAGCTGTTTTTCTCACTAAACTGTGTCTGTAACTTTTTTTGGCGAGTACAAGCTGTCACGCAAGGAAATTACTCGCCAATTTACAGGAAAAGTGTGTCTGTAACATTTTGGTGAGAAAAGTTCCCGCTTTGGACTGTCAAAAAAACTCACGAATAAAAATGGGGGGAGAAAAAAATTTTAACACTAAAAAACAACTAAAAATGCAAATTGCAAAGAATAATAATAATAAAATTATGTTCTTGGCCCTTTTTTATTGTTTAATTATTTTCTTTTACCATTTTTATAAAATATACGAATTTTTTCAAAGCTCGTTCACAAACAACAAACATTAAAGTCGCACTTTACATTATTTGGCATGGCCGACGGTTGGATTTTCGCCGCCGTCGTTGAAAATTTTTCAATTTTAGTAAATTTTGGTCGCCGTTAACTATATGTGTGACTGGCGTCCTCAACGTCTGCAATGTCACATCGGCTTCGAGTGCAATGTTATGACTTTTATAACGTAACGACGTAATCTCTTTTGATAGTTTTCGACATAAGTTACAGACACACTTTTTTCTCACTTTTCGAGAAACGATGGAATATTTTGTTTCACATCTTTTCGATGCGAGAAGTTCTCACTAAAGTTACAGAACATGGGTACAGGTTTCATTGATCCAACGATGCGCTGCATAGGTTCCTTTTTAATGCAATTTTTCTTGGGATTAATGTCAAAATTCATTGGTATTCTGAAGAAAATTCTTTCAGTGTAGAAGTCAACTTTAGCTGACAGTAGTGAAATGTAAAAATCTGCGCAATGGAACGGAATATTCAAAGGCGATTAATTTATTTTAAAAGTGTCAAAGTCAACTTTAGCTGACAGTAGTGAAATGTAAAAATCTGCGCAATAGAACGGAATATTCAAAGGCGATTAATTTATTTTAAATGTGTTAATTAATGTAGGTCTCCATCCAGTATTTACAAAATAAAATATCTATCTTCGTTTTTGTTTAATTGGCTTATGTACCGATCGCGAACGTACGGGCCGCGAAGGTACGATTTTTGCATTTTCCCATAAATATCTTAAAATTTCCTTAACAAAAAAACTTAATACTCCTTTTACAATTGATTGTAATGGAGAGATTTTGAAGAAAGAGTGTAAACATAACATATTTTTTGCATGTAAAATAAGTATATAAAAATGTCTTTTGAAGTAGTTTAAAAAGAAGATATAAAATTTTCCAGTTTCCAGCGCAATTTCCTCAAGTAAAACAGCTGAGATATGCTATGAAACCATTCTATTATAAAAACATAGACTTTTTTTATAACAATAAACAATGGTTGACCATTGTGAGGAAATGCCCATATTCTATTTTTAATAAAAAAAAAACTCTGACATTTCTTGGCATTGCAAAAATTCGATACACAATTTCATTTAACTCGTATTCTTTTCACTATTTATTCAACATAACTAAATGAAATACTCACCCAACAAGTATTAGAAGCAGAAAGCTGAAACTGCCAGTACAACAAAACAACAACAAAAAACGTATTTAATCTAAAGCTCTAGGAAACAACAACATAAAAAGCGTCAAAAACAACTAAAAGAGAGAAAAGAAAACGCAGTAAATGTAGAAAAAAGCAGAAAATCACAAAACCAGAGGAAAAAACTTGGAAATGTCAGTTGGTATGTGCAGGGTTGTGTGTTTAATCTTCTGAGCCGTGAATTTGGTGTATCGGTGTGTTTTTTTAATATCCTCCACCACCACTGGTGGTGAGTATGGGTATACTTAGTTTGTCATTCAGTGTGAAATTTTTTTAGTAATCATCTAAGATCCCATAAAGTTTATAGATATATTCTGGGTTCTTGAGTAATTTTAAGATGATTTAGCCATGCCCGCCTTTCTGTCCGTCTCTTTCTATCTGTTGAAATCACGCTTACTTTCGAACGACTCAAAAGAAAAGAACAAAATTCATGTCAAACTATTTCTAGTTCTCCGAAGCAGTTTGGGATTGAAGTCCAGCACAATCGGTTAAGTAGGAAAACAGTTATGAACCCAAATGTGGAACAACCTCCCTTAAAAATTAATATTTTTGTTACAACAACTAGCATAAAGTACCCTAGAGGGAAGCGAACTGACACCAAAGTAGTCCCGTGATAGGTCTTTGGTGGTAGAGACCGGTTCTAGTTTTAACACTTTCTATGAATACTTTTACATGGGGTTGTCATTGGAGGGGGTCAATTGACACCATTTGACCAGTCATACATCTATTCTCAATGAACGTGTTTAGTGTTATTTCAATAAAACAAGTCCCAGAATTAAATTCAAGAACCAAATTTTAAAAAGGCCCAAAAAATGTGTCACAATACCGGTGAAGACTGTACTGAAATTTATTACTTTTTCTACCTTTTTGTTCTTAATGATTGGTTCTCCTTTCACTGGTCATGAGTTCTTTCCTTTTCTACTTGTTATATTTTCACAACTCCCAGGACCAGTCTGTTGGAACAATTGACACAAATTTCCCGCAGGGTAATGACAAAATACACCGGTTCTCAAATTTTATGAAGGCCGGTCTATAATTTACCACCGGTCCCATATAAAGCCCACTCTCGAAAAACACTTTAGTACGTCTAAAACCGCAATGAATAATGCTATTTCAGTTGAATTTGGTCTGTCACAGTTTGATACGAAAAGAAACCACTCCGCAAAATTCGTTAAGATCAGTCCATAATTTATCATATTAAGCCCACTCTGGAAAATCATTTAAATACGCATAAAACCGTAGTGGTAAAATTTGGTCCAATTTACCTTTGTAAGGCTAGAAATGACACCATGTAATTTTGTGATAATCGGTCCATAATTAATAATTAACTGTATGTCCCCAAGAAGCATTGAAATTTGGTCTAATTTTGGTTTTTGTAAAACTAGAAATCACTCTACCAAATTTTGTGATGAACGATTTAAAATTTACGCACTAATAGAAAAATGCATCTTCATATTGATGATGCCCTAGCAGCAGAATTGTGACATCAGTGTTATTACAAATGGCATCATTGAAGCAAGAAGTAACATTTATCCAATGACGAACGTCAACATAAAATTTTGTCATATTTTATGCGTCATCTATGCTATGACTAAAGTGACATCAATTCGATGTCACATTTTGTCTATTATTAACATTATTTTCATGTTTCAAAAGTAAAATAGGATGCAAAAATTCCCAGATTCTATTTGTTTAAATTTTTTAATTAAATACATGAAATTTTCAAAGTAGAAAGATTACGAAAGCCATGCTGCTTATAATTAAAAGTTCTTATGTAAACAAAGGGCGAAATACAACAAAAATGATACAAATATATGTAACGGGAAAGCAAATAATCAGCCTTATTCCGGTTGTTTATCGACAGCGTCGTTTTTTGTAGAAGAATTAAGAACACAGACTGTGTGTCACTTTAATCTATTACAAAAAAGACACTGTCGAAGACGACAACGACAACCGGAATAAGGTTGAATAATATTCTCTCACTTTGAATGAAGTCAATCCTAATGACTCAATTTAATGACTGTTTGTCATTAACTGTCTGTTTTTAGAAAACGTAAACAAGTGAGTTAGTGAGAAATTATATTGAAAACAACAATTTTTATTAAACTGACTCCGATTTGTCATTTATATGATGCCGACTTGTCACCCCATTCATGACATAATTTCACCTGATTACAATTTGGTCAAGTTTTGTTTATCACAAAATATTTAAAAGTGGCATGGGGTCAAAAGCGAAGACACTTGTCACAGTACTGATGTCAAAATACATCATTGTTATGATGCCTTTTCTATCAGTGCGATAGCTCTAATCGAAAATTCCCTCCTAAAATCACTTTAATACGACTAAAAATATTTTTGAAGCAAATCATGATATTTTATTTAAATTAATCAACGAATTATATTATTGTAAGGTTTGGTTCTATAAAGATTGACTTTTGGTTTCAAGATACCATATAAAGCCCACTCTTAAAAAAAATTTCGAAGTCTCGGTGCAGGGTATTTAAGATTCGGCACAGCCGAATATAGCACTCTTACTTGCTTATTCTTGTAGCCGTCGTTGTTCTGTTATCCAACTTTATGTAAAAATATCCTTGAACAAGAAACGACTCATACTCAAAGATACACATGCACGCACACTTTAAAGATTTCAATGAATTTTACAAGCTGATGGTTGTTTGTTGTTGTTGTTGTTGTTGTCGGTTTGTTATTTGTTGTTATTTTGCTGTAGTTGTTGTTGTGAACATAGATATCGAAGACAATGCATAATGCATATGTATGTATGAATGAATGTAGTACAAATGGTCATGCAACCAAAATCTACATGACGTTAAGAATACATATATTGCACAGTGGGTATTGAATTCGTTGAAATACCCTTTAAATATTTTTTCCTATGTATTTTGACTGGAATTTTACAAACATGCCATGCCACTGGAACTTTTAACAGAAATTTTTTTAAATTTAAGTAAAAGGGACTGAATGTAACTGTTCCCAATAAGCACTACAATTTAAAAAATGTAAGTACAGTAAATATTGCTGGAATTCAGCTTTAATTTATGCTCTATTTTTAAGTAAAATTCCAATTTTTACAATGCCAATGTTTAATGCCCAATTTTCAGAATAATATTTAAATCTATATTAAGTTAATTTTCATATAAACTTAAATCGTATTTAAATACAGATTGATTTTTTGAGTTTTGTTTAAAATGTCTTATTTAATTAAGATAAAAGTATGGTAGCACTACTAAATACAAAAAAATATCATAGCAAATTGTATTTTTTTACAAGGTGGCCTCAAAAAACAGTTGTCTGCTATTGCTTTGCCTGTTGTTGTTGTATTGGTTTAATATTGAGACCACCTTTCTAAGTTTTTCCAATGGAAACTTAAAATGAATTTAAATGTACCACATCGGTGAATTAAGTTACATTTAAGTGTTTAGTGAAGAAAAGAATTTTGTATTTAAAACGATTTTAAACATAAATGTGTTTTAATATCAATCCTAAAAATTGGGCATAAGACATATTTTTTTTTAATTTTGTCTATAGATTTGATTAATACTTGCTTTAAGTACTTGAATTGAAATTTAATTATTACGTGTTTGAGACTGGAATTTCACTGTACTTCAACGCTTGAATTTCACTGAGTTAACATTGTTATTGCAATGTAATTCAAGTATAACTCAAGGCTTGAAAATGGAAAAAAGAACTGGAATTAAACTTAATTTATACTTGAATTCCAGCAAAATTGCTATTTACATTTTCAAACCAAAAACAAATTATATCTTTTAGAAATATTTACTATAAGCCCACTGTGAGTTGTCGCATTGTACTGACAGTGGTAGAAATAGGAAAAGAAAAATTGTCATGACTATTCTACACTAGTTTTTATTCCAAAAATAAACGAAATGAGACGAAATGAGAAGAGTTATTTATTTTTTTTTGCAAAAAGATAATTTTTGTAAAAAGGCATTATTTTTCTAAAAATTGTATCTTTTCATAAAACGGTACTATGTACTTGTAAAAAGGAACTTTTTGGTAAAAAGATACTTTTTTTTATAAAAAAAAATTGTACTATGTACTTGTAAAAAGGAACTTTTTGGTAAAAAGATACTTTTTTTTATAAAAAAAAATTCATTTTTGTAAAAAGTTACGTGTTTTAAAAGACTTATTTATTCTTTTTGCATAAAGATAATTTTGGTAAAAATGCACTTTCTTTGAAAAATTGTACTTTTTTTTTATAAAAAGGTACTATGTACTTGTAAAAAGATACTTTTTTGTAAATAGATACTTTTTTTTAAAAAATATACTTTCTTTTTGTAAAAATCTAAGTGTTTTAAAAGAAAAATTTTCTAAAAATTAGTTTCTTAAAAAAGGTTCTGTTTTTAAAGTAGGTACCTTTAAGAAAAATTTTTTTTCTTTAAAAAGATTTTGTTTTTATGAAAAGGTACTTTTTATAAAATGGTTCTACTTGTCAATGGTACATTTTTGTGAGATAACATATACTTTTTAATAAGCCTTTTCGTAAAAAATTAATCTATTTATGGTACCGTTTTTTAAATAGGTACTTTTTGAAAAATGTACTTTTTGGGAAAAAGGTATATTTTTATAAAAAGGTAGTTTTTTGGCACTGGTTTTTTTTCTTAACGGTAATTTTTTGTAAGTAACTAACTATAACCAAAAAGGGTACTTCTTTAACAAAGCCGCAATTAACGTTATAAGTGAAAAAATAATAACTTTTCAGGAGACTAAAAAATATCGTTTTTAAATGGCGAGATTACTTTTTTATTTAGTTTATAACAGTAGTACTAAAAAATATATGTGTTTTTTTTTGCAACTGTTCGCATTTGCTATGTTTTTATAGTTTACTGTGAGCGCTCGTTTATGCCTTTTTGCAAAACAAATTTCATTTTCTCACTAAGAATGGACTTATTATTCAACAAAATAATGAATCGAAATTCCCCGGGAAAAGGGAAAAAACTTTTGGGGAATCTTTATTCATAATTAGGCTGTTTATCTCCGGTGTCCACTAAAATGTATTAATTATATTTTCCAAAAAGTACTTTTTCAAGACGGACTCTTTATTTCAAATTTTTCGTTTTAAAATCAGGCTCAAGTCCATCAAATTTAAGGGAAAAAACTTTTGGGGAATCTTTATTCATAATTAGGCTGTTTATCTCCGGTGTCCACTAAAATGTATTAATTATATTTTCCAAAAAGTACTTTTTCAAGACGGACTCTTTATTTCAAATTTTTCGTTTTAAAATCAGGCTCAAGTCCATCAAATTTAATTTAATTTCATTTTATTGTTTGCAATTCACTATTACACAGAGAATACTTAAATTTAAGAAAAATGGTAAAAAATACCTTACAGCTATAATATTTTACTAATTGAACCAAAGGAGCGCATACTTAAATTAAACAAAGAAACACGGGGAAGGCAAATTTAAATTTCGTTAAATTATTTTAATGAAAGAAGGAATTTTACAACATGAAATGAATTAAAATTTTTTTTTTGCTAATTTTTATTCTTGACTGAACGGAGTATTAAACTCAGGTCGAACTTACATGTTTCTTCGTTGTGGCGGATAGGGTAAAACTGCAAAGAACTCTGCTGTTGAGAATGTGTTTATTATCGAAACATGTAAGTTCGGCCTGAGTTCAATCCCCCGTTAAGTCAAAAATAAAAATTATCAATATATTTTAATTTATTTTATGTTGTAAAATGCCTTCCTTTATTTTAATAATTTAATAAAAATGTAAGAAGAGATAAACTCACTGTTTATTGTTGATGTTTTTGTTTAAACTTTGATATTGTTACAAGTAGAACTGTTGCTTATAATTCTTATACAATTAACAGTTTTATTTGGTTAAGTGGCTTTAGTTTTTCTAAAATATTTATGGATAAAGTTTCCTGACGACCTGGCCTAAGCAACCAGTGAAATGCGCATAGGAACAGCTTATCCCATCAACAATAAATTTCAGTGTTTTATCAAGAATAAAAATTGGGAATTAAGCACGAATAACAAAATATTTTAAATTAAAATTTTGTACCTATTCCCAAAAATTATTTTGATAATTTAATAAAAATTAAATACATATGATGAACTTGAATCTGATTTAAAAATGAAAAATTTGGATTGAAAGCCATTAATAATTCTATTAACCACAAAAAAAAAATAAATGATGAGCTTTTTATTTTAATATATAATGTTCTTAGAAAAATATGTTTTTCTACAATTTTTTTACTTATATAGTTGGTTCACAGAAAAAAATATCTCAAGAAAATTTTTAACAACACAGTTTGTTAAAAATAAAATTTTAGGTCAACAAACTTTTTGTTTGATTCAAAGCAAAAATTTATCAAATTTACACTTTGCAAAATAGCACTCAATAAAACATATTTAATAATGAAATAATTAAATATTTCTTCATATTCAATAAAAAAATATTTGAATCAAAGTAAAGACAGTTTTTTAACAACTCTTGTCCATTTTTAAACTTATAATTCTCATTCGGCTTACAGTTTTAGTTGAATAATATCTTTAGCTTTTCCAAAGTCTTTGAAAAAATTAAAAAAATTAATAAATAAAAAAATAAAGATTGGATTAACATTTTGTTTGATTTACTCAACATTTTCAACAATTTATTTCAACAAATCAAGTAAACATTTTGTTGAAAAAAATTATTTTGGGCAACATTTTTTTTTATTGACTCAATAAACTTGGTTGTTGACTAAAAATTTAACAATTATACATACAAACTTTTTATCAATACCGCAAAAATCGTCATCGCAGAAAATTCAAAAATTTTTGTAATCAAATATGCGATTTTCGTATTCAAATATGAAAATTATTTTTTTTTGTGTTGTTTTTAATTTTCTGTATTTTAAATGATTTTCTATCTGTCTACCCGCCTGTCTGTGTATGAAGTGCTGTGCTGCATAAAGTTAAAGACAAAAACACAACTAAATGAAAAAAAACAGGAAGCAACTCGTTGAGCAAAAAAAAAAAAAAAAATAAAATAATAATAATGAAGAAGATGAAAATAAAAGATTAACTTGCAAAGGAATACACAATCAGGCCAACTATATGAAGATTGTTATATGTATATATGAAATAGTATAAATATGTAAGGAGTGTGTATACTAGGGTAAATCAATTTTCTTTTGTAAATAGGCGTATAGCAAAAACGTAATTTAAAACAAATTTTAAGAAAACTTGACTAAGAAACTATGGGTCTAAAATCAAAACCTAGATCCCACCGAGACATAAAAAAGTTTTTCTATCAATTTTGCACATCTTGCTTACTTCGTTCAAAGTCATCTTTTTCTCATCAACCATTTTTGAAACTCGTTCCCTCATCTTGGAAATTGGGGGAAATCATTTAAATTTGACCATAGTGTTTTGACATTAATGCCGCTATCTCAAAAAGCACTTAAGATGCAGATCTCAGTTAGGTTTCAAATACACCAATACCTCACTTTGCGTCGTGGTTACGTTACACGCGACTCAAATTGAAACGACGTAAAGTGAATTATGATTTTCTATAGCAAACCATGTAAAGATTGTAGATAGGTTCCAGGGTTACGAAAATACTACTTTTTAAAAAGAAACATTAAACAAAGTAAACATTTAAAAAACAAAAATAATATAAAATTATGTTGCATACATACAAAAAACAAAAAAATCAAATTCAATTAAAACAAAATAAAATATTATCAAAGTAATATTCAATTAATTTTTAAAAAAACAAAACAAAAATGAATCTCTGTCTGATGAAGTAATAGTGGCTGTTGTCGTAAGTCGGCTTTCTTTCACAAAAAATTGGTTTAATGTTTGCTAAACAGCTTTTTTTTTCAAAGTAAAATAATTTTTCAAAGTAAAAAAAGCTCAACACACTAATTGAAACTGAACTCTAAAGGGCTCTGGAGACTTTCAAATAAACCCGTCAATCAGTGCATATGTGTAAGTGTCGTTTATTTGAGGCTTTTTTGGAGACGTACAAATAAACCCGTCAATCAACATTTGTAATTTTGATTTCATAGGGATCGTTTCAAATAATATTTATATTTATATTTATTTATATTTTTTTTTTCTTCCGTACATGACAACATACACAACGCAAATAAAATTTTTTTGTCAATCACAACTGGAGACTATCAAATAATCAGCCATCAAATAAAAAAATCAAAACTTTTTGATTTTCATCAAGCATTGCCGACAACGCGTATGTGTACCCGAAAAAGAACGACTGCACGCACACAACTATGTGATTGCTGTATTTATTTGATAGTCTCCCGGGCGTTTTAAATTAGCAAAACAAAGTGAAAATAAAACTATATTAAAATTGCGTTGATTTTGAGTTAGAAAGGGAATCCCCGAGTTTTTATGGCATTGCGCAATTATGTAGAAACAAAAGTCGTTGCCATCTTTTAGAAAAAAAAAGAAAATTTAAAAAAAGCCAAAACAACGCAACTTCGAATATCTAACGACGCATAGTGAAAATTAGTATTAATTCGGCAGCGACACAACTTCGAAAAAAATAGGTTAAGAGACACCTTTATTTAAACTTAAGTTTTTACTGCTACTGAACAATCAGAAAGAACACAATTTTTTTAATTAATGTTTTATTGTGTAATTCAAACAATAGAACCTTAGTCTTTTTTACAATCCATTCGGTGTGTTTGGGTTCGACTTTGTAAAGTCACTGCCATAACACCGTCATGATTTTTTGCAATTACTCGTCGTGAGAAATGCGTTAGAACCTGCACACATCGCTCGGTTCCCTGGATCCAAAAAGAGCAACTATATTTGTGTTTTGTAGTGATATACCAGAAGTTGCTAGTTTTTTATTTTTCATAACCAAACCTCTCGGCGGGAGCTAGGTTTTCATTTTAAACCCACACTTTCTGTGGGTAATTTTCTTAGAATTTGATGTAGATTTCGATTGTGCTAACACCTGTCACCTTTTTTCTAACCCGAACAAATTGACCCACCCTAGTGTATACATATTAATTCAACTATTATAAAAGTTAATGCACCAATACAATGTTCACAACATTACTAAAGACACGGTGTATGTAATAGTTTAACTTAAAGAATAGTAAATAATTTGTTGCAGAGTATTGTTTGATTAAGGGAGAGCAATACGGGAATAAGGAAATGGAAGGGGTATGTCAGTTGCTAAGGTATCCGTACACTGAACGAAAAAGGACATTCAAAAATTGTCAACCAATAGCATTAACACGATAAAATATTGTTGTCAAAATTTCGACAACAGCTGTTGTCAAATTTTGAACATATCATGCAATTCTGTTAGTAAATACCTTTCAACTTGTGTAATCGGCTGACAGACAGAGCAGTAAAGTGTTCTAACTATTATGCCTTTGCCGATTTATTTATTACACATAATTTTTTTTATAAGTTGGGTTCAGAATGTCGAATTGTCGAAATGACAACTGAATATTGGCAATATACCAACGGTGTGTTGTCAAAACTGATAACAGCATGTTTTCGGAATGACACCATTATGTTTACAATATACAAACAGTTTGTTAATGTTAAATTCAGACCAAATGCTGACATAATGACAGGGAGGTGGTTACGAAATAGGCAACCTTTTATCAAATTGAAAACAAACGTTGTTGGCTCACTTTTGACAACGAATGTTGCCAATTTTTTTATTTTTATACCGTATTTTCCCTCTGTGTATCACATTTTCTGGTTCAAACATTAAGACGTAATTAAATGCTTGTTCATGGCATGCAACGTTTAATAACAAATAGATTAATGGATGAATAAATGAGTAAATGAATAGACGTCTGAGTGAATGAATGGAGGAACGAAGCAAATTGTCACAAAATGTTTTTGAAGTTTTTATGTTTGAGTACTTAAAAGTTTTTTCCGGTTGTTTTGGCTATTTAATGAATTGCTACTTGAAATTAAAAATATTTTATTGTTTTTTTTTTTTTGAAAATTTATACAAAAAAAGAAATTACTTTATTACTTTCCGATATAAAGTTAGCACGCCAACTGGTTTAAAATACTTTTAACCTTTTAGAATTAAGGTTTCGAAGTTTTATTAATTGGCCTAAAACAAAAGTTTTTTATAAAAAAAACCCTTGGACGATTTGTTAATGAATAATCGTTTTAGAATAAAATGATTATTTTTAATAACACGGTGATACAAAAGTTATGGAAACAAATTTTTTAAGGTTTAAAAATCATAATTTTTTTGCTTATAACAGGCATGGAAAATTTAGTACTATTGCGTTTTTTATCAGTACAGTCGACTCTTGATAATTTGAAATTCAAGGGACCAGAGAAAATGTTCAAATAATCGAGATTTCATATTAACGAGAGTTCAAATCTAGGACATTTTGCAATTGCGCTTTCGCAGAACCATTTGCACCAAGTACTTAATTCCGCAAATGAGCAAAAGCAAAAAGAAAAGCAAGGACATTTTATTTTTTATTTTACATAGCAACTGTCGATGTGTTGTGTATGCTAAAAGCAAACGATTTTAATTTTTGTTTTAAAAACAAAAACAAAATCACATTACGAATTCAAATTATAGAGTCTAAAAAACTGAACTTCAAATTATAGAACGCTGTCGGGCAAGATATCATTTCTATAAAGCAGCGCAAATGAACTAAAAAACTAAAATTTTATATTTTGCATAAAACACAGTACATTAAAATAATTCAAATTATAGAGCGTAGAGCCAAACAATTCAAATTATAGCGTGTCGGCGTTAAATATGCCATTCAAATAACTTCAATTTACCGAGAGGACCAAATTACATAGATTTTTTTCAATTTATTAAATGTTTTTCAAGGGACCTGGAAAACAGTTCAAATTATCGCGAGATTCAAATTAACGAATTTCAAATTATCAAGAGTCGACTGTACTTCTTTAGATAAAAGATATCGCAGTACCCACACAACTTCAAAAGTATTTTTTTTCTTATTACACAATTTTTAAAACTCAAATAGATGCTTTAGAATACTGAAAAATAATTTCGATTCATTCAGTATCGACATAAAGAATATGAAATCAGCTCCATGATGTAAAATTACAATTCCCAACTTTAAAGAATATTTTAGCTTTTAAAGTTCAAGGTCTTCTCGAAGCTCTTGCCGAGACTGGAGGATTTGTTTTTCTGTAGAATCAAGAGAGTAGCCCCAGCTTCGGTGTTGACGTCTGGACTGGGATTCAGTACAAAAGATGGGGCATAAGGATCAAGCAGCAATGCACTTCTTTATCAAAATCCCCACAATGAATCTAGAAACGTCGGCGACTGTCGAAGGTGGTTAAAGCCAAAAATGCCATTAGAGCTTTCTTAGCCTTTATTTATTAGATAAACAACTATTCGCTACACAAACAGGAAGCACTAGAAGTGCCTTGCTATATTTAAAAGCTCTGCAGTTCTATAACACTGGGAAACAGTCATTTTGCGGCCTGGAACTTTGTTGCAAATTTTTAAGAATTTTAGGTCGCTGATTTTAAATCTAATCTATATTTTTCTCTATCAGCTCGACTTTTCGAGACATACCGTTTTGTCCAAAATTAAGGCACTTTCACTAAATATATTGGAATAACTTGAAAACGGTTCACCATATTCAGTAAAAAATTTTTGATTTTATTCACAATTTAATAAAAAAACTGAATTGATAAAAAGTTAAATTTCCATAAAAAAAAAACATTTTAAATGTGTATACAGAAAAGAAAAAATGTTTGCCAAAAATTGTTCGATTAAGTATTTAATTGGTGTACATAAATTTTTTCAATTAATTTTTTGTTTGCTGCAATTAATTTTTTTAATTAAAACACATAAATTTAAGTGTTTGTGTGTATGTTGTGTATTTTTTAGTTTATGCAATTAATTTTTTAACTGTCTAAATTTGTGTGGCATGACTCGAAAATACAAATCCGTTACTTGATATGATCAATTCTTTTGCAGGGGCAAAATTAGTAAAAAATTTAATTGTTTGCACAAATTCTTTAATTAAAGTCATTTTTCTATTTTTTCTGTGTATGTTTCTCAGTAAGTAGAGAACAAATTCGAAATATGTTTAACTAAATTTAAATAAAAGGTTAAAATACAATTTGGTTTAAGGATTGATGTTTGACTATTGACGTCATCAGTCGTTGATGGCTGCGAGTGTAAGACGGCAAACCCATCTGAGGAGATCGAGTCGTTGCGATCGAAACATGTCATGGTAACCTGCCGGCCAGGGTTCGAGCCCCAGCCCCAGCCACGGTCAAGAATGAAAGATTATCAGTAACAATTTTAATTAATTTTCATGTTGTAAAATTCCTTTCTTCATAAAAATAATTTAATGAAAATGAAATTTGATGAACTTAAGCCTAATTAAAATTATTAAAAATGTGGATTAAATTTTTTTAGACTTAAACGGTGATTTTTGTCGCATTTTTTATTTTTAATTAAATTTTAAAGAACAAAAAAAATGTTCATATTAATTCGAATATGTATTCTAAGTCAAATTACAATTTTTAAAGCTTTTATACTTATACTTTTTCAGGAATATTTTCTATGTTTTTATACTCTTCATTACAGGTGGAAAAGGGTATATGGGCATTTCCACAGAAATGTTAACCGCAGCCAAATAATTCAAAGTCTATAAAAGTATGTTGTTTTAACATATTTTTATAGGGAATCTATCAACTCTCAATGATTTAAACAAATTTTACATTTATTCGTAATACGCTTTGAAATATTTAAATGCAAAGTCGAACAAGTGAAAAAGTTCTGTTTTGAACATTTCTATTGCACGTTTTGTTTTGCTAAATGATCTTAATGAGAAACATTATGCATTGACAATTGCTTTTTAAATCTCAGTTTATATTCAAACAATAAAGGAAAAATGTAAACGGAAGGATGCGATTGCCAGTTACGGCAAATTTTTTCTTTGCTTTACCGTATATTTCGATGTAGCGTGCGACATTGAAAAAGAACATTTGTTATCAGTGCGTCGAGGGTATTTGCACAATGCGTTTCAAATATTAGTAACAAACAGATATTTTTATTGCAAATTTAATTAAAAAAATTTTGCTAGAAAATAATCAGTGCTTTTTTCTTGGTACTTATTTTAAGTTTGTAGCGTGCGACATCGTAAGTGTAAAATGCATAAATTCAAAAAATTTTTTTTCCTAAAATATCTTTATTTGCGATGGCCAACAACTACAAGCATCAAGGACAGCTTATTCCATTATAAAAAACTTTATTTGAGACTAGCAATACTATTTTCAGTTAAGATAGTTTTTGTTCTATATTTGTATTTTTCAATAATTAGTATTGTGGTTGTTTTGTTGAACTATTTATGGTTTTTAATCCATCAAGGACAGCTTATTCCATTAAAAAAAACTTTATTTGAGACTAGCAATACTATTTTCAGTTAAGATAGTTTTTGTTCTATATTTGTATTTTTCAATAATTAGTATTGTGGTTATTTTGTTGAACTATTTATGGTTCTTAATCCCAATTTTTAATATTTTTAATTAGGCTTAAGTTCATCAAATTTAATTTTAATTAAATTATTTTTATGAAAAAAGGAATTTTACAACATGAAAATTAATTAAAATGTCATGGTAACCTGCCGGCCGCGTTTCGAGCCCCGGCCACGGTCAAAAATGAAAGATTATCAATAACAATTTTAATTAATTTTTATGTTGTAACTTAAGCCTAAATAAAAATATAAAAAATTTGGATTTGTATTTTCCTTTATAATTTTATATCTTTTGTTGAGAAAATGAATATATTGAATGAATTTAAAATAATGTAGAATCATCTTACGCATGCCTAATTACATAAAAAGTAAAATCATAAACATAAAAGTATGATGGAACAATATGTCGCATGCAACATGTAGCGCGCGACAGTGATTAAAATTAAATAAAAAATAAACTCCACAATATTTTTGAATTAAATAAAAACCATTATTAAGATACATCAATGCATAATATTTTAAAATTAGTCGCATTAAAATATTTTATCAGGTTTCGCTGAAATCAGTGTTTGAACTGTTTGCCGTAAAAACAACTTCTGTTTCTGTGCAAATGCCTTGGGTTTTTTTTTATTTTCTTGAAAACGAACAATTGCTCAAAATCAACCTAAGCACAAATTATAGTGCTAATCAAGAGCTATAAGTTTCGACTTTTGTCAAAATAAAATTAATGTTTTGGTATATGTTTTTTTTCACTTTTAAGGCGTACGAATGTCGCATTCGACATTCCGTTTGTAATTTCTACAATATTGATCTTAGACCCTATTACGAGGAGAGAAGTTGATTAAACGATATTTGTCCGTCCGTCTGTCCGTATTACGTTTGATATGTGTTTTCCGGAGACTCCAGACATGATAGCGGCTAGGTTGTTTTACATTTATGTCACATATAGTCCACCATTTCTTGCTATTGAAATTCAGCCAGATCGGTCCAACAATGGCTGAGATATGACCAGAAAACCAAGATTGCCTCTAATTTTTCCAAAAAATCCCTTGTGATTGTTGTATTTTTATTACTTTTTTCTGTGTATCTGGAGAACGGCAAGAGCCAAAGTTTTCAAATTAGGTACAAGCATTTAGGTTATAAATACATACACACCATCCCACAAAATGTGGGCGGGATTGCATTTTTTGACTGTAATATGACCTATGGTTACGCCTTATATATCGGAAATTTTTTATAGAAAATATTTTCTGAAAAATTCGGGAAAATCAGTTCAGATACGAAAAAGTTATGACCAAAATATTAATTTTTTTCTGAAAAATACCCATTTTAGGGAACCATAGGTCTTCCCGAGTCCAAGTTTTATAACCAAAATAACTGGCAAATTTCTTCTTTTACACGTCGGTATATAAATCTGTCAAATCGGTTAAGAAATAGCAGAGTTATGACCAAAATACTGAAATCCCAAAAATTACTCTTTTTATACCCTTCACCACAGGTGGAAAAGGGTATATATAAGCTTGTCATTCCGTTTGTAATTTCTACAATATTGATCTTAGACGTTCCTTCATGGTCCAGTTGTCTAGGGGGTTTGCTTAGGTTAGAAACTGTGAGTCCCTGGTTCGAATCTTGTTTTTTCAAAAAGAAAATTTTTTTTAATTTTTTATGTTCTGAAACGATTTAAAAAAAAATATTTACCAGTTTTAAATTTTTAAATTTAATTTATAATGAAGTTTTATGTATTGTATATATGTGTGTTTATGTAGAAATTATTTAGGTTTTGTCTAGTTGCTCTGTATTCTGCTCGCACAATGGTGAAGGGTATATAAGATTCACCACAACCGAATATAGCACTCTTACTTGTTTTTTTTCCAAACCATTTTCAAGTTAGTTCAATATATGTAAACCATTGACCTCTAATTAGTAAAAATTTGCAATAAAGTTCCAGGCCGCACAAAAAAAGTTAAATTTTGTTCCCTTGTGTAATCAATTGAGTCACTATTGAGCCGATAACTTGAATATTTAATTTTTTGTCACTTAATCCAATGATAAGTTAAGTATTTTTATTTATAAAGAAAGTACTCTTTTGTTATGTACTCTGTATCGATTCAAAATTTGAATTTTTCTATCCTTGGATAATTTTGTTGTTATATAATAATAATTAAGAAAAATGCTTAAAATTGTTTAGAAAGTGCCAGTGTTGTTGTTTTCAAAGTTGATAAAACTAATGGGGCTATTTTCTAAACCACATCACCTCACTTATTCAGAAGCATTCACTCGACTATCTCACTCATACTTCGATGAAAAAGCTTTAACTACTGATTACTCAAGAAGGATTGCTGTAAATAAATAATTCTTAAAATCGGTTCACATTTGCAGATTTTTAGCACAAAAAGGTGCCCAGTATGGACCACTTTAAGAGGGTACTCCTTAAAAAGAATGGCTTAACTTATTTAAATCAAACGGTTTCTAATTGCAGTTTGTTTCGTACAAATCGGTTAAAAAGTTTATTATTTACGAACGGTTTTGTAATTCTCTAGAAAGAGTATCTTTAATTAAAGCCCTTTTTTTCTTAATGAAACTGTCTTACCATTTACACATGCAAGTATTTACGTGGTTGCAGGTAGAGTATACGTTCAATCGTTGAATGTCATGCAAGTTTCATGAATGTTTACTAAGTCAAGTAAAAGTTCTTTATAAATCAGAGTAATCAAATGCGAAACAGAACTCCATTAAAGAACTCAGGCTGTGTGTCACTTTAATCTATTACAATAAACGACACTGTCGATGACGACAACGACAACCGGAATAAGGCTGATTATTTTTTTTATGAGATTTATGTTTTAAAATTTAAATAATCGACTATTTTATTTATATATATGGCGGATTACATGTCAAGGGACCCAAAATTTACAGATCGGTCAAAAAGTTTCTGAGTTAGAGGGGGTCAAAGTTTGACATTTTAGCCATACAGGTGTTCTTTCTTATCCATGTAACTTGTTACCTATTGGTGTTAGCAAAATATGTCCCAAGTAGCTTCGATAGCTGCTATTTGATCAATCTTTTGAAAAATTTTTTGTTTTGTTTTTTTAAAAAAATATTTTTTTTAAATTTAAAACTTTTTTTTATTTTTTTTTTAAATTTTTAAATTTAAAACTTTTTTTTTATATTTAAAACTTTTTATTTATTTTTATTTAGCGGGAATGTTTTTTTTTTTTTTTTTTTGCTCAATAGAAAGCTTATGTCTTTTTCTTTAAGTTAGTTCCGGTCTTTCAGGAAAAAATTCAAAATAGTGCTTCATATGCTCAAAATTTAAAAACCCTCGTCTTGAGTTAGAAATTATTTTTTTTTTTATACATAAGCCACTCGCACCCCACAAAGCGACCAAAACTAGCTTAAAGGAAAATACATATGTAAGCTTTCCTTTGGGCAAAAAAACAAAACAAAAACATTCCGGATAAAAAATATTAAAACAAAAGTTTTAAATTTAAAAAAAAATTTTAAAAAAGTTTTAAATTTAAGAAAAAAAATTTAAAAAGAATTTTTAAAAAACAAAAAAAATTTTTTTCAAAAGATTGAACAAATAGCTATCGAAGCTGCTACGAAGCTACCTACTAATATCAAATAGGACTAACTTTGGTGCAAATTTCATCCAAATCGGAGGACATTGATTTAAAAATTAGGTCACTTGACATGAAATCTTCCATTTGCAAAAATAATTTTCTTAAATGTACATATTAGAGTTAGGCAAAGCTAAATTTTGGTTTCCACAATTAAGAACATTTTGTAGCACTGTTTATATTTTTGACACTAACTTGCTACAAGCAGGGCTGTGTAGTCGTTGAAAAAGTTCTAATTCCGACTCCAACCGTTGAATTTTTTAAGTCTGACTCCGACTCCAACTCCGACTCCTACTCTTACATTGATGCTAAATGCATTTGAGACTGGTTCTTATTTTACTTTAAACTCTTTTTTTAATGCAGCACCTTTTAATGTTAAATATAGCATGAAAATTATTGTGTAAAATTAAAATCGATATTCCAAATATTGCATCGCCAATTTTGAAGAATTTTTATTTTGCAAAATATTAGAAAATTTTTTAAAATTGTAAATGCCAAAAAATATTGTACTCAGAATCGCGAGTTTTTCTGGGTATTTCGACTACGGTACAAAAACCTCAACTTCACTCCACAGCCCTAGCTGCAAGTGCAAAAACATCACTGCCGGCATAAACTTCTTGCAAGTACGAAAAAGATGATGGCGCTTGGAAAACAGTGTGAGTGTATGTGTTTTTCAAGCTTGCACTTGCATTTGTAAATCCCAGGTTGAAATTAATAAGTCTAAACAAAATTCTGTTCAAAATGCTTTCACAATCTAATTAATTAGTTTATATTTGTTTGAGGTGAAACTTGCAAAGCAATTTTTTTAATTAGATAAAATATCCTCCCTTTTACAATTCCAAAAATTGCCTTTTCAACAATCGATATTTTATGGTATAAACTTTTTTCCTAAATAAGTTCGCATTTACAAAATGATGAATAAATAACATTCTAATACTTATAAAAAAATCGTGTTGAAATTCTAAACAATTTCATTAAAATTGTCAATAGTTTGACAAATGTAATTATCTACTCCACCACTTGCGGATGTAACCCAGTAAACAAATTAGTAACACCTTTATGCATTTGATATTAATGGATGGGTTATTCCATGTCAAATCGACCAAGAGTGGGACACGACCCCTTTCGATTTTTTTTTTTTGTTCATATATGTTCCTAATAGGATAAAAGGAACCTTCTCACCAAATTTCATTAAAATCGAAAGAGGTCGTGTCCAACTCTTGGTCGATTTGACATGAAATTACCCGGATAGCTTTAGTTTTATATAATTAAGATTGTAAATAAAGATATTTTCTCTTTTTGCGTTAACACTGCGTAGCAGTTTTTTTTTTATTTAAAAGATCAGAATAAACGTTTTCGCTTATAGTGCATTTACACCTACGCCATAAACAGTTCATATATTGTTTATGATGATAAACTAGTTTGAGAAACTTGTTTATCCATCCAAATTATAAACACGTTTGAAACTAGCTTTTGAGATAAACTAGTAACAAACAACCAGTTTTTGTTAATGCAACTCTGTTTTTTCAAATTTTGTTCTGGCAATGCAACTGCTATTTGACATTTCCTCAAAAATAAAAAAATTAAGTGAAAAAAAATACTTTTATCTATAAAAAAGCCAAAACAATAGTAAGAAAAATAAAATAATCAAAGAAAATGTTTAAAAAAATTCAAAATTTATAAGAAATGTTAGTTTTTTTACATATTTTCTTTTAGATGGACACCGGAAATAAAAGGTTTGTTTATATGTTCGTATGTATGTGCATCAACGTTTTTTTTTATTATTGGTGGTAAGAACTTGTCAAAGATAAACAACTTAACTGTCAAAAATGCTGATGTAAACGATATAGTTTATGAAAGTAGTTTACGATCATAAACTAGTTTGAAAATTACAAGTGTAAATGCACTATTATCTTTTGTTTACTTGGTTTCTTTTGGCCTAATACAATTTACAAAATGTTCACAGTAAAACAAATTTATTTTTTCAGCAAAAAAACTTTTAATTGCAACATCAAGCAAATATAAAAAAAACAAGTTAAAATTATTTTACCAACATTCACACACCCACACCCACACTGACTTATACTTTAAGGAAACTTTCCTGGATAGGGAAAAGGTTAAGTGGAAAATGTGTTCAGAGCTCTGCTCTAGTGTTGAAAACTTTTTCTAACGATTATAGTTGGGACAATAAAAGTTTGTGTTTTTATATTTGTAGCCGCTTAAGTAACACAAGACATAAAGGAGCGGCCGGCTTATAACAATTCTTATGTTGCTTTTAAATTGTTTAAAGGGACAGTAAAACCTCATATACGACCAATTTTACCAAGTTCAGTTAAAATTAACTATTACTTTAACTTGCAGTTAACAATATGTTTTGCCAGCTATAACTGGTGAACTTGGTGAAATTAGCCGTTAATGATTCTAAGAAAAAAGAAAAATATATATATATTCAAAATTTTTTTTATATAAACTTTTTTGTAATTACTGCACGATTTTTATTTTTAAAATTATCATTGAAATTTGTTTCAAAAATCGGGCTACACAAAACGAGGCTTTACTGTTTGTCTTGGTATTCCTGTGTTGGAGAAGGAAACATGTGTCTTATTTTTTTTTTATCTGTTTTAAGGAAATGTTTAAGAGAAAACATAAAAACTTTCAAGTAATTTTTCGTTGTGGGAGTAATTGTTTTCAGTAATTGTAATAGTATTTTCCTAAGACTGAACCCGTGTAATAGAAATTATAAAAAAATGTTATAAGTAACAAAATGATTTTAGAGATTATCTATTTACATATATATAAAAATGAAAAATGTTTGACTGTTTGTTTGTTTGTTTGTATGTTGGCTTATAGATTCTACAGTAACATCACGTGAGCCCTAAAAATAAAATAGGCTACTTATTTTTTCGATAGGGGCAGGGGAATTGGTACCCCCATAGGGTGCCAATATTAAATATCGAATATCTTGAGAGCTGCTGCACGCATTTTGTTGAACTTTTGGAAGTAGGATCTTCTGAGCCCCAAAATTGAAATAATATATCAGCGGGGGAAGTGGTACCCCCCATAGAACGCCAATGTTTAATATCGCATATCTTAAGAACTGTTATAGTAAGAATGTTTAAACTTTGTAGAAGTCATTCTTATGGTATACTACACTTTTGAAAATAAAAATAAAGCGGTTAGGCGCAAAGAGGAAATACCTCCCATAGGATGCATATATTAAATATCTCTCAACTGAAAAACTATTAAAGGGAGAGTCTTCAAACGTGGTTAAAGCAGTGTAGCGAAGCGCACCGGGTTAAGCTAGTACTTAATAAATTTCAAAAAATATGTAAAAAAAGTTATGTACTTAAAACATTTTTAGAAGATTTATTTTTATTTGTAAACACAAAGTAAAACTGGGTAAAAGTTTTTTAAGAGGGAATAAAATATTTCTATGATTACTTTTATTTTAAGTGAAATTTTATAGTTGCGTAGGAATTTTATAAGTTAATATTATTATGGGACAACATTTTCATCTGGCATAAGTGTTCAAACTGCGTCGACACCACATTTTCCAGTCATAAAAATATGCCGTAGAAAGCCGTCGTGAAATAGAATCTATGTAAAGGGTGGTTCAATTTTAAGGGCCAATGTTGATTTTGAATAAAACACAAATTATTTAGGAAATTATTGCCATTTCTTTTTATTATGATAATATTGGTATGGTTCAATAATGCATGAAACAAAATATAGGCCAAATGGCACAATGGCACACCTCCATCCGATAGTCCAAATTTTCGATGACGCTGAGGCATACTTGAGGTTCTATGCCGTTAATGTGCCAAATTAACTCATCCTTAAGCTCTTGAATTGTTTCTGGCTTATCGACGTACACTTTTTCTTTCAAATAACCCCAAAGAAAGAAGTCCAACGGTGTCAAATCACATGATCTTGGCGCCACCACGTGAGATAACACGGCCATTGGATTTGTCGCGCAAAAGAGCCATTGTTTCGTTAGCTGTGGGGCAAGTGGCACCGTCCTGTTGGAACCACATATCGTCCACATCCATATCTTCCAATTAGAGCCATAAAAAGTTCGTTATCATCTCACTATAGCGAACAACATTCACAGTTACTGCCTGACCGGCCTCATTTTGGGAAAAATACGGCCCGATGATGCCGCCAGCCCATAAGCCGCACCAAACAGTCACTCTTTGTGGGTGCATTGGTTTTTCGACAATCACTCTTGGATTATCATTTGCCCAAATGCGGCAATTCTGCTTATTGACGAATCAAGAGGTGAAAATGTGCCTCATCACTGAAGATGATTTTCTTCAAAAATTTATCATCCACTGTTGCCATTTCTTGCCACCATTCTGACCATTGACGACGTTTAGAATGGTGTTTTCACATCTCCTACAGACCCGGTTTGCTCAAATTTTTGCACGATTTTTCCGATTGTACGCACATTTGGAGAGAATTTAAAGTCACTTTCGACGATTTGGTTATGGGCAAGTTGAAGATTCAGTTCTGTATGAACACTAATTCAAAAAAAATACTTAAGAAATTATTTAAAAAAGAATAGAGATACGCAAAAAAGGTGCACTTTCTTTCTCGGGGAAAAAACTTCCAGCGAAAATTTTATTCATAATTGGCTGTATATCTCTGGTATCCATTTCTAGTTTAGTGTTCTTTCTTTCTTTTGCGTTTACATATGTAAATATAATTTCACAATTTTTTTATGTGTGAAAAAATGATAAAAAATTAAAAGACTAATTTAACTCATAAATGAAAAAAAATTAATGAAAAATTATGTATTCCCAAAATTAACTGATAATAAATTTTCAAGTGCCCGTGCATAAAAAACAGAACTGGCAATTTTTTTTTTTTTGATTTTTTTGCGAAAACAACAAAGTAATTTGTTTTTTCCAAACCCACCTACAACTACAATTAATGTTGGGAGAATTCCAATCAATTGTAGTGCAGAATGTAAGAAAAGGTAATCTCACTGTTTATTGTTGGTATTTTGTTAAGGCTTTGATATCGTTGCAAATAAAACTTGAGTGTTTGTAATTCTCATTCAGTTTTATTTGCATATCTAATATCCTTAGCTTTTCTTCAGTTTTTGGGAAAAGGGTTTCTGATGATCTGGGCTCTGTTTCTCAAAACTACAAGTTACAAATTCACAAGTAAAAAACAATAAAAAAGCAACAATTTTACCATTTTTGTTTTTGTTTCAAATGTATTAAAAAAGCAAACATTTTACAATTTTTGTTTTTGTTTCAAATGTATTTTACTTGTAGACTTGTAGTTTTGAGAAATAGGGTCCGGGCCTAAGCAAGCAGTAAAATGCGCAAAGGAACTAACTTAATCTCCAATAATAAATTTCAGTGTTTTTATCAAAATTGAAAATTGGGAATTAAGCACGACAAACAAAATCTTATTAATGATAAATTATGTATACCCAAAAATAACTTTGGTTAAAACAAAAATAATAAAAAAAGTTAAAGATTTCTAATTCATGTGAAATGTTTTGATTTTTTGCGTTCATGCAAGAGAAATTCCGTACTCTGGTTTTATATATACCACAAGTCCGTCAAAACCGACCATATTTAAAATAATTAAAAACAAATTTTCGAGAGTGTAGCTGTTTCAACAGTGTTGACACTTAGTTAAAGGGTTAAAAAAGCCTGTTTTGGTAATGTAGTTGCATATAATTTGCACTAAAGATCCAAAATTTGTTCTTTTTTATCGCAGTGCTTTAAATAGTTTGCAACACTTCAACTAGTACCAAAAATGTAACACACAAATTAAAACATATTTTAAGTATGTATGTATGTATGTAAAACATACACACATATGTTTGGACAGATTAACATTAAGCAACAAGCAAAAACAATGCTTGGAAAAAGTTGTTTTTTTAGTTCAAGATGAGCATCAAAACTAATATGTTTTGTTGTTGTGTTATAGAATTAACTCGCTTTAAATAAAAAACTGCAAATAATTGTTGTTATACTGAGCAAAGAGAACAATTAATTTCTACAATAGATTATAATTGTGTCGGTAGGGGAAATGCAGCTAACAAATGGTATTGGAAACATTGGCGCATATTCAGAAATCATAACTAAAGTTGTAACTAACAAAACAGAAACTAAAAATTAGTTCATAGATAGTAATCATAGATGGTAATCTTATTCACAATTCATAACTAACGTAGTAACAGCTCTCAGCTGATAGAAGAAATGCAACCATGCATATTGGCATTTAGAGAAAATTAAATGTCGATAATATTTTGAACGATATATTCTGTAATTAATTAAAAAGCTTATAAAACTATTAAAATCTCATTTTTTGTTCTTTAAAAAATTAACGCAAATTCTAAAAAAGTTTTTTTTTGGTTATAATAGTATATAAATCAATTAAAATAATAATAAAAATATTCAAAAGAATTTTATCGACTAAGACCACATCTCTAGTTTATTTTTTTATGGATTTTTTTTTTTTTTTGGTGCAGCAGAAATTCATTTCAAACACAAATTATAATTTCAGCGTGTTTTATACGTCTTAACTGTTTTTTGTCATGTTTTTATCTGTTATTATTTGAATATCTCTTATAATTCTTTCCATTTATTTTTTATAACCACTTCAAAAATGTTGTACTCTTGAAATAAATTATAAAATGATATCAATCAGCTGTTCTTTGAATGTATTAGTTAGTTGGCATTTACCCGGTGGCGTTTATGAGCGACATTGTCATCAGTGTTACCGTCGGATATTTTCAAAAAGTACCAAAAAAAGGGGATATCTACAAAAAAAGTGGCACCAAAAAGTAGATTTTTTTAAAAAAAGGGGCACATCTTTTAAAATTAAAATAAGTACACCACATTATGTATTTTTTACGTTTTTTTTTCTTCTATTTATTATAGGTTTAAATGGTATAAAAACTAAAATAAATATTTTGTAAATATTTCTCTCGAGAAGTAATTTTTATAAAATATTTACTTTAATGTTTTGGTAATTCAAAAACGTTAAACTTGTTTTCTGCCAAACATGTTTTTTGGATTATGACACTGTTGCAGCAAATATAAGATATTTATGTAATGTTTTTTATATATGTATACATTTAGTAATATTTTTCTTGTACTATTCCTTCTGAATACATTTTCTTTGATTTATTTAAGACAATGTATTGCACAGGTAGACATTTAAGAACTTTTTAGAAATTTATTTGCCCATTCCACCAGATTCTTATGTTTTTTGGAATGCTATGGCCGAATATGAGCGCAGTTTTCTCCCATCACGTCACATTTATGAGATACACCAATTATTGTAATTTCGGATGATGTTTTGTACCACAATTAATAACAAAATCCATAGTTTAAAATTTTATTCTACAGTCAACCTAATAACAAAAGTTGTTTTGAAAACAAAAACAAATTTTAGTTTTTATTATTGTTATCAATATAAATATGCGAAAGAAATGTTCTTGTCGACACCGTGGGCTTGGCAGCTAAGCTATAATCGGATGAAAACAAGAAATCCTATAACAAAAAAACGAAAATATCACTTTTTCAAATACTTTATATATGTATAATCAGTTCCTCACTTTAATACAAATAAATGCACGGCATGCATACATGCTAAATTCAAGTGCTAGTGTTATTAATTGTGGTACAAAACATCTTCCGAAATTACAATAATTGGTGTATCTGATAAATGTGACGTGATGGAAGAAAACTGTGTTCATATTCGTCTTTAGCATTCCAAAAACAAAAGAATCAGTTGGAATGGTCAAACAAACTTTTTCAATGTCGTCCTGTGCTACATATTTATTAATGGTCAGTTTCATAAAAATTTTGCAATTAATTGTTCTTAAAACGATTTACATACTTTCGTAAAATGTCTTAAGCCTATTTGTTACTTTATTTTTTATTAGAGCTAACTTAGTTAAAACACGCCCAGCAGAAGCACTACTATGTGACAATGTAAAAATATGAGAGATCAATTTGTACAAGTTTGAATATATATATAGGTATATTCATCAAATCTATTTTTCAATGTTCCTATTTTACGCATTCGAAATTTTAAATATGTGTTCATAATTCGTGTCATTTACTTTACTCTCTAGAAATTTAAATTCATGTATAAATGCGTCTGGGTCAGTTATAATATCTTTAAACTCTGAAACTAAAGCTTCGTACAGACGATGGTCAGATCTTACAATATTGTAAGCAGGCGGTGCCAAGAGCAATATTTTTCTGACAATGTTGCGATTGTCAGATGCATTAATTTTGCACTTCTGCAAATACAAATGAGCTTACAATGTTCACACAGTTGTGAGACATTTTAACCAATTTTAATGCAATTTAAGCAACGCTGCTTACCAATATTGTAAGATCTGACCATCGTCTGTACGAAGCTTAATTCGAAATATTTTATATCTTCATTAGACATTATAAATATTGGGTCTAAATACTTCAATATATTGAGCTTTTTGTTTTTTATATCAATTCTTATTATCAATTCATTACACGATTTTACTTTTAATGTCAATTACACAAATTTTAAACAAGTTTTCGGTACACAACAGTTCGGGTTCTGCTTCATGACTTCTAAGGAGAGACAAAATACTTTTTTTTACCAAATATTTGAAACTTTTTGCTATATGTTCTTTTAAATATTTATAGGAAATTTTCCTAATTCTTGATTTATAAAAAAAAGTAGCAACAAATTTCAAATATTTGGTAAAAAAAAAAGTATTTTGTCTCTCCTGAAAAGTAGTTGTTTTTGAGTTACGAGGTTGCGGAAGAAAACCATCGATATCTTTATGCCCTTATTCATAATAAATAAAACAGGTTAATAGAAAGTTTATTAAACCGATTTTCAGCTAACCACGCATGACAAGAAACAAATTTCATATAAACTTGCCTAAATATACATATATTAAAACAGTTTTACATATATTAAAGCTGGGGGTTATAATAAAACAGAAAGAAAAAAAGTTTATTTTCCTAGCGTAAAAAGTATCAAAAAAGTGGCAAGAATCGCAAAAAGTACCACATTTGGGTGCATTTTATAAAAGTGGCCAAATAGTTTCCAAGCAGTCGAAAAAGTGGCAAATTGCCACTTTAGTGGCACCAACGGTAACGCTGATTGTCATTATGAAATTTTGATCGATGAATAATCGCACCACAGTCAGTAACACAGAATACCACAGAACTGTCACGAGACAAAAGATTTTGCGTTTTTTTTTTGTCTCTTTTTAAGAAAGCTGCCCTTTTTCATTTCTATTTGCATCATCTTTTATGCCGCAATACAATGAACACAAATTTATTTAGTTGAGATTTATTTGCAAAGCTAATGTAAAAATTAACTTTTAAGTTTACCACAACACAAGTAAATAATATTTAAGCAAATGAATAACATTATAAAACAAAAAAATATTAATAAATACATTTTTTTGCACAAAACACAACGTTTGTTGAACTAATGCATTTTTTAACGTGGTCTGTGTTTTGTTATTTTTGTTTTGATCATGCCATTTGTGTTGATTGTTGCTGCCTGTTTTTACACATTGCCACTTCACCACCAAAAAAAGCTTTCTGTCTTTTTCTTCGAAAGCTGCCCTCGCAACTGATTTGGGCCTTTTTCACACGTCACTTTTTTCAGTTCTGTGGTATTCTGTGGTCAGTAACAAGTTGATATTTAGGGAGTTATGCATGACAACGGCTTTGCAATGTCACTATTCCCTTAAAAGGAAAAACTAAGCGACATTGTCTGTTATGAATAGATCACGAAGTGATCGCTGCAGGACTTTGTCGGCTACATGTCTTCGTCAATAAATAAATCAGAAATAACGGACCGTTTCTTTATTCTTTTTGTTCTGTTCCATTTATTACTTGAGTTTATTATGTGTTTTCCTTGTCACTCTACCTGAAAAATTCACTAATGAAAGTTGATGATATTGTCTGTTAGGACTCACAAACAAATGGACGCCTACAAGACAAAATCAACATTGGTCATCTATGACAGTTTGGACAAATACTTTAGAAATTCATATATGACACCAAAGTAAAATCAACACTTGTCATCGATGATTTAATATTGTCAGCGTTTGTCACGCTGAATCACTATGACGTTCGCCACCGGGTAGTTACAGCTTTACCTATAATTAAGTGTAAACTTTTAATGCTGCAAGTAATCATCTGTGAATAGCTTAAATAGGTACTTAAAAAAGTTTACACTTGGTAATGATTTATGAATATGCGCCATTGTAATTTAAAGCCCATCGCTTGAATCAGTTATTGTGGTTGTCCTTTTTTTAGTTGCTCTTTAAAAACAAACGGTAAATAAAGTGTGTGTATTCAACCTTGGTGAAAAGCAAATCTTGTCAAAAATCATTTTTATTCCAAATTTTTAATATTTTTAATTAGGCTTAAGTTCATTAAATTTAATTTTTCATTAAATTATTTTTATGAAGAAAGGTGTTTTACAACACGAAAATTAATTAAAATTGTTATTGATAATCTTTCATTTTTTTGACCGTGGCTGGGATTCGAACCGCAGCCGGCAGGTTACCATGACATGTTTCGATCGCAACCACTCGATCTTCTCAAATGGATTTGCCGTTTTACACTCGCAGCCATCGAAGGCTGCTGACGTCAATAGTCAAACATCAATCCTTAAACCAAATTGTATTTAACCTTTGGTAGATCGAAGTTTGCTTTTTTGAATGATTATCTATTTTAATTGATTTTACATGTTCCTCCTTACTTCTGTTTTTTCGTACTTTTGTCAAGAATTTTTCTTGAAGTCCAAAGTACATTTTTCTGTTTTTTCATCTTTGTCTTTCTTTTTCTTGTTGACCTTTTTCAGCACAACTTGAAGGACAAATGAACACATAGAGCTCGTGCCTTAGCTTTTAACAATAATTAGTATTGTGGTTATTTTGTTGAACTATTTATGGTTTTTAATCCAAATTTTTAATATTTTTAATTAGGCTTAAGTTCATTAAATTTAATTTTTCATTAAATTATTTTTATGAAGAAAGGTGTTTTACAACACGAAAATTAATTAAAATTGTTATTGATAATCTTTCATTTTTTTGACCGTGGCTGGGATTCGAACCGCAGCCGGCAGGTTACCATGACATGTTTCGATCGCAACCACTCGATCTTCTCAAATGGATTTGCCGTTTTACACTCGCAGCCATCGAAGGCTGCTGACGTCAATAGTCAAACATCAATCCTTAAACCAAATTGTATTTAACCTTTGGTAGATCGAAGTTTGCTTTTTTGAATGATTATCTATTTTAATTGATTTTACATGTTCCTCCTTACTTCTGTTTTTTCGTACTTTTGTCAAGAATTTTTCTTGAAGTCCAAAGTACATTTTTCTGTTTTTTCATCTTTGTCTTTCTTTTTCTTGTTGACCTTTTTCAGCACAACTTGAAGGACAAATGAACACATAGAGCTCGTGCCTTAGCTTTTAACAATAATTAGTATTGTGGTTATTTTGTTGAACTATTTATGGTTTTTAATCCAAATTTTTAATATTTTTAATTAGGCTTAAGTTCATTAAATTTAATTTTTCATTAAATTATTTTTATGAAGAAAGGTGTTTTACAACACGAAAATTAATTAAAATTGTTATTGATAATCTTTCATTTTTTTGACCGTGGCTGGGATTCGAACCGCAGCCGGCAGGTTACCATGACATGTTTCGATCGCAACCACTCGATCTTCTCAAATGGATTTGCCGTTTTACACTCGCAGCCATCGAAGGCTGCTGACGTCAATAGTCAAACATCAATCCTTAAACCAAATTGTATTTAACCTTTGGTAGATCGAAGTTTGCTTTTTTGAATGATTATCTATTTTAATTGATTTTACATGTTCCTCCTTACTTCTGTTTTTTCGTACTTTTGTCAAGAATTTTTCTTGAAGTCCAAAGTACATTTTTCTGTTTTTTCATCTTTGTCTTTCTTTTTCTTGTTGACCTTTTTCAGCACAACTTGAAGGACAAATGAACACATAGAGCTCGTGCCTTAGCTTTTAACAATAATTAGTATTGTGGTTATTTTGTTGAACTATTTATGGTTTTTAATCCAAATTTTTAATATTTTTAATTAGGCTTAAGTTCATTAAATTTAATTTTTCATTAAATTATTTTTATGAAGAAAGGTGTTTTACAACACGAAAATTAATTAAAATTGTTATTGATAATCTTTCATTTTTTTGACCGTGGCTGGGATTCGAACCGCAGCCGGCAGGTTACCATGACATGTTTCGATCGCAACCACTCGATCTTCTCAAATGGATTTGCCGTTTTACACTCGCAGCCATCGAAGGCTGCTGACGTCAATAGTCAAACATCAATCCTTAAACCAAATTGTATTTAACCTTTGGTAGATCGAAGTTTGCTTTTTTGAATGATTATCTATTTTAATTGATTTTACATGTTCCTCCTTACTTCTGTTTTTTCGTACTTTTGTCAAGAATTTTTCTTGAAGTCCAAAGTACATTTTTCTGTTTTTTCATCTTTGTCTTTCTTTTTCTTGTTGACCTTTTTCAGCACAACTTGAAGGACAAATGAACACATAGAGCTCGTGCCTTAGCTTTTAACAATAATTAGTATTGTGGTTATTTTGTTGAACTATTTATGGTTTTTAATCCATATTTTTAATATTTTTAATTAGGCTTAAGTTCATTAAAATTAATTTTTCATTAAATTATTTTTATGAAGAAAGGTGTTTTACAACACGAAAATTAATTAAAATTGTTATTGATAATCTTTCATTTTTTTGACCGTGGCTGGGATTCGAACCGCAGCCGGCAGGTTACCATGACATGTTTCGATCGCAACCACTCGATCTTCTCAAATGGATTTGCCGTTTTACACTCGCAGCCATCGAAGGCTGCTGACGTCAATAGTCAAACATCAATCCTTAAACCAAATTGTATTTAACCTTTGGTAGATCGAAGTTTGCTTTTTTGAATGATTATCTATTTTAATTGATTTTACATGTTCCTCCTTACTTCTGTTTTTTCGTACTTTTGTCAAGAATTTTTCTTGAAGTCCAAAGTACATTTTTCTGTTTTTTCATCTTTGTCTTTCTTTTTCTTGTTGACCTTTTTCAGCACAACTTGAAGGACAAATGAACACATAGAGCTCGTGCCTTAGCTTTTAACAATAATTAGTATTGTGGTTATTTTGTTGAACTATTTATGGTTTTTAATCCAAATTTTTAATATTTTTAATTAGGCTTAAGTTCATTAAATTTAATTTTTCATTAAATTATTTTTATGAAGAAAGGTGTTTTACAACACGAAAATTAATTAAAATTGTTATTGATAATCTTTCATTTTTTTGACCGTGGCTGGGATTCGAACCGCAGCCGGCAGGTTACCATGACATGTTTCGATCGCAACCACTCGATCTTCTCAAATGGATTTGCCGTTTTACACTCGCAGCCATCGAAGGCTGCTGACGTCAATAGTCAAACATCAATCCTTAAACCAAATTGTATTTAACCTTTGGTAGATCGAAGTTTGCTTTTTTGAATGATTATCTATTTTAATTGATTTTACATGTTCCTCCTTACTTCTGTTTTTTCGTACTTTTGTCAAGAATTTTTCTTGAAGTCCAAAGTACATTTTTCTGTTTTTTCATCTTTGTCTTTCTTTTTCTTGTTGACCTTTTTCAGCACAACTTGAAGGACAAATGAACACATAGAGCTCGTGCCTTAGCTTTTAACAATAATTAGTATTGTGGTTATTTTGTTGAACTATTTATGGTTTTTAATCCAAATTTTTAATATTTTTAATTAGGCTTAAGTTCATTAAATTTAATTTTTCATTAAATTATTTTTATGAAGAAAGGTGTTTTACAACACGAAAATTAATTAAAATTGTTATTGATAATCTTTCATTTTTTTGACCGTGGCTGGGATTCGAACCGCAGCCGGCAGGTTACCATGACATGTTTCGATCGCAACCACTCGATCTTCTCAAATGGATTTGCCGTTTTACACTCGCAGCCATCGAAGGCTGCTGACGTCAATAGTCAAACATCAATCCTTAAACCAAATTGTATTTAACCTTTGGTAGATCGAAGTTTGCTTTTTTGAATGATTATCTATTTTAATTGATTTTACATGTTCCTCCTTACTTCTGTTTTTTCGTACTTTTGTCAAGAATTTTTCTTGAAGTCCAAAGTACATTTTTCTGTTTTTTCATCTTTGTCTTTCTTTTTCTTGTTGACCTTTTTCAGCACAACTTGAAGGACAAATGAACACATAGAGCTCGTGCCTTAGCTTTTAACAATAATTAGTATTGTGGTTATTTTGTTGAACTATTTATGGTTTTTAATCCAAATTTTTAATATTTTTAATTAGGCTTAAGTTCATTAAATTTAATTTTTCATTAAATTATTTTTATGAAGAAAGGTGTTTTACAACACGAAAATTAATTAAAATTGTTATTGATAATCTTTCATTTTTTTGACCGTGGCTGGGATTCGAACCGCAGCCGGCAGGTTACCATGACATGTTTCGATCGCAACCACTCGATCTTCTCAAATGGATTTGCCGTTTTACACTCGCAGCCATCGAAGGCTGCTGACGTCAATAGTCAAACATCAATCCTTAAACCAAATTGTATTTAACCTTTGGTAGATCGAAGTTTGCTTTTTTGAATGATTATCTATTTTAATTGATTTTACATGTTCCTCCTTACTTCTGTTTTTTCGTACTTTTGTCAAGAATTTTTCTTGAAGTCCAAAGTACATTTTTCTGTTTTTTCATCTTTGTCTTTCTTTTTCTTGTTGACCTTTTTCAGCACAACTTGAAGGACAAATGAACACATAGAGCTCGTGCCTTAGCTTTTAACAATAATTAGTATTGTGGTTATTTTGTTGAACTATTTATGGTTTTTAATCCAAATTTTTAATATTTTTAATTAGGCTTAAGTTCATTAAATTTAATTTTTCATTAAATTATTTTTATGAAGAAAGGTGTTTTACAACACGAAAATTAATTAAAATTGTTATTGATAATCTTTCATTTTTTTTTGACCGTGGCTGGGATTCGAACCGCAGCCGGCAGGTTACCATGACATGTTTCGATCGCAACCACTCGATCTTCTCAAATGGATTTGCCGTTTTACACTCGCAGCCATCGAAGGCTGCTGACGTCAATAGTCAAACATCAATCCTTAAACCAAATTGTATTTAACCTTTGGTAGATCGAAGTTTGCTTTTTTGAATGATTATCTATTTTAATTGATTTTACATGTTCCTCCTTACTTCTGTTTTTTCGTACTTTTGTCAAGAATTTTTCTTGAAGTCCAAAGTACATTTTTCTGTTTTTTCATCTTTGTCTTTCTTTTTCTTGTTGACCTTTTTCAGCACAACTTGAAGGACAAATGAACACATAGAGCTCGTGCCTTAGCTTTTAACAATAATTAGTATTGTGGTTATTTTGTTGAACTATTTATGGTTTTTAATCCAAATTTTTAATATTTTTAATTAGGCTTAAGTTCATTAAATTTAATTTTTCATTAAATTATTTTTATGAAGAAAGGTGTTTTACAACACGAAAATTAATTAAAATTGTTATTGATAATCTTTCATTTTTTTTTGACCGTGGCTGGGATTCGAACCGCAGCCGGCAGGTTACCATGACATGTTTCGATCGCAACCACTCGATCTTCTCAAATGGATTTGCCGTTTTACACTCGCAGCCATCGAAGGCTGCTGACGTCAATAGTCAAACATCAATCCTTAAACCAAATTGTATTTAACCTTTGGTAGATCGAAGTTTGCTTTTTTGAATGATTATCTATTTTAATTGATTTTACATGTTCCTCCTTACTTCTGTTTTTTCGTACTTTTGTCAAGAATTTTTCTTGAAGTCCAAAGTACATTTTTCTGTTTTTTCATCTTTGTCTTTCTTTTTCTTTATTCTTAAAAAATTGTTGACTAAAACGCATTATTAAATAAAGTGTTAAGTGATACCTTCATTTATATTAACCATTTTTTGTTTGCCAAATTTATACACATTTTTCTAAAAATACATTTTTATCCATTTTTATTTCTAATAAATAAGAACGTAAGAAGTCCATCTAAATAAAGGATTTTTAATTAAAGTAATTAAATTTTAAAATTAGTGATATACAAATTTTGGTTCACTCGGGACAGACATTATTTATATCGCAATGGCATGTGACCATTTAGATTATTTCCCTGACCTATAACAAAGAGTCAAAAAGGTGGCAATCGACATGTTAAAGTGACAAGTCCTCTTCATATAAAGAGTTAGAACTTGAACCGGTCCCTAGTACTTCAGAACTGTCACGTGACAAGTTTTGTGTTAGTTCTATTTCCCCCACAATCATAGAAAAATGCATCTTCATATTGATGATGCCCTAACAGCAGAATTGTGACATCAATGTTATTACTAGAGCAACCATAAAAAAGCAAATGCTTATTTTTTGGTTTACAAAATAGAAAGATTTTGTTTGAACACAAATTACGATCATAAAAAAAAACAAAAAAAAAAAAATGAGCTATATTTGTTAGGGCTTTTTTTTGCTTATTTTGGAAATATCGGCTTTTTTTAGTTATTTTTGCGATATCGGCTTTTTTTTACTTATTTTGTCATTTTAAGATAATTTTTCATTTTTTTCATACAAAAAAAAAACTTATTTAATAATATTTTGCAAAAGTCGTGATTATTATTTATTTTTATGTGCAACTTTTCTTATAAGTACTAAAAAATCAACCATTTCTGTGCTGTAACAACTCTGGTTAAAAAAATCGTTCAACGTTGTAGTAATATTTTGTGCTTCCCTTAAACAATATCATCCCAAAAACCTATATTATCTCTGTATGTTATTATAGCTACGCTAAAGAGTGGAGAGGATATCATGCATTTGTGCTGATGTGAGAAACACCTTAAAATATTGGTCCTAAAGTATACCGATCAACTCAAATCAAATCAAATCACTTTCTGAGTCGATCTAATGATGTCCGTTAGGCTGGCTGGCTGTCCATGTAACCTCGTGTGCAAAGTACAGGTCGCAATTTTAAAGATAATTTAATGAAATTTGGTACGTGGGTTCTAATTGGCACAAGGGCGAATCGGTCCATAATTTAATATAGCCCCCATACAAGCTGCTATCCGGAAGAGGGTCTTTGTGCCCACTATCAAACCAATTTTAATGCAATTTAAGACATATGTAGATAGATCCATATTTATATGGCCACGTAAGGTATGCATTTTTTGAAAAATAGCACCACGAGAGGAGATAGCGTAAATTTCTGCCTATCAGTAACTATTTAACCGATTTTAATGAAATTTAAAACATAGATAGATTCCCTATTCATATAGCCAAACACTCTCGAAACTGCTTTTTAAATACTGTTTGACCGACTATACTTTCTTACTTGATTTTTATGCAACTCTGTCTTAGCGGTACTGTAACGTACTTTTTATAGTGTTGTGTATAATTTTTATGTGTTTATGTTTTTATCAACTTATTTTTTTATATGCTTGTTTAAGTTCTTTTCTCTCGAAAATTCCATAGCTGTATTCTTACGATCAAATTCCTCAGCCTGTTACGTCTTTTACCATCATACTTTGTAACGTGTTATTTCTTTTTAAATATAGTTTTTATATTAAGTAACGTCTGTTAGCTCCCCTTCTCTCTGTTTTTGGTATAGTAACGTCTTATTTTTTGCATTTTTAATATAGTTTTAGCTATTAAAAATTTCTCTGTGTATCAAATATTGTTAATTTCTGCAAATTTTGGGGTTTTACACGAAGTTGTAACAAAATTGGAAACAAAAAAAGTTTCATTGGTTTTCTAAGTGAACATAGTTATGGACCGTAAGAAAAATATCCCGTGTTCCAGGGGATATAGGAGACAAATTTAATACAAAGTTTTAAATCAGTTTCATTAAAAAATGAAGGATTTTCGGTATTAAAAGATATTGGGGATATTTTGGGAGGCAAGCGGAATTATGAGTCCAATCGTATAAAATATACTTCAGAGCAAATACTCAATTTTAAATATGCTCCCTTAACATCTGTAGACGTTTTACTATAACAACATATTAAACGAGTTAAGTGGAAAATAAACAATTTTAAATTGCTTTTTTGTTAAATTTTAACAGCTTATTTTCATGTTTTTAAACGCTTTTTTTAAAGCTTAAAACTGTTTCTTAGTGCTTTTTTTTGATTGCCCTAGTTATTACAAATGGCATCAATGAGGAAAAAAGTGATGGCGAACGTCATCATAAAATTTTGTCATATTTTATGCGTCTTCTATACTATAACTAAAGTCACATCAATTTAATGTCACATTTTGTCTATTATAATTATTATTTTCATGTTTAAAAAGTAAAATAAGAAGCAAAAATTTCCATTTGTTAAATACATCAAATTTTCAAAGTAGCAAGATTACGAAAACCATATCGGGCATGCTGCTGGTGTCTTATAATTCAGACTTCTTCTGAAAATAACGGGCGAAATACAACAAAAGTAAGACAAAAATATGTAACGGGTAAGTTAATAAAATAATTCTCTCACTTTGACTTAAGTTAATCCCAATGACTTAATTTAATGACTGTTTGTCCTTTCTGTGTTGTAACTGAGTCATCGCACTGATGACATTTATTATAAAACTGACTCCGATTCGTCATTTCTATGATGCCAGTGTGTCATTCCTTTGATTACATTATTTCACCTGATGAAAATTTGGCCAAGTGATGTTTAGGCAGACATCATAATAAGGAAAAGTGTCATGGGGTCAAAAACGAAGACACTTGTCATAGTACTGATGTCAAAATACATCAGCATTATGACGTCTTTTTTATCAGTATAGGGTTAATATTATACATTTTTGGATTGTTATATCGAAGACCTTTTTGAGAAAATTGCATTAAAAAACACTCATTGAACAAAATGGATTTTCCTAGATAAGTTCCTGATGGGATAGTTATTAAAATAAAGTTGGCATAGCTAAAAAGATATTCTTAAGCACTCTTTAATATTTATTTCTTTTCATACGTTTTTTTTTTTTTTTTCACAAATAATTTTTTTTCACCAATGTTCTCAAAATAAGCAACCGCTAATCTAAGATACTTTTTTTTAAAGTTTTGTATGCCCAAAAATGATGATGCATTTTTGTGTATGATAGACACTGGGCACAACATTGTATTAAACCAATTAACAACAAGCTGAAAAGTTCATTGTTTTAAAAATTTAATGTTGGACAAACTGTGAAGTAAGAAAAACCAAATTTCAAAATTTTTTTTTATTATTTAAATGTAAGTTAAACGAGTCACTTTTGCGCTCGCGTTCTAAAAACAGGCAGTTAGTCAGGTCTTCAAATTTTTAAGGTAAAATAATTGCTGTGCTGTACTCTTTTTGTTGTCAAAAAATCGAAATTTTAAGCTGCCATTTGCTTTTCAATTCTCAAAAAAATTTGTTTCAAAATCATGTGCAGGGAAACCAAAAATATGGAATTGCATGTTTTTCCTTGTGCGACCAATGAAGGCAGAAACAATATATTTATCCGTTTTAGAGCTTTTTATGAATTTTGGCATCGATTTGTTGGTGCATTTTTTTGCATATTTTAAGGCTTGGAGCATTTTTTTTTTGCATAATTTGGTTGAAAGAGCCTTTTTGTAGCATTTTTTAAGTTTTAAGCGCATATTTTGCCTTTTTGAGGCATATTTTGATTTATGAAAATTTTTTAGATGCCTTCAAGAGCTTTCGCAACATATAAAAAATTTTTTTTTGTTTTTGCAATATGTTGGCTTTTCTGTTTTAAATAAATATGATGTATCTGTATACCCAACGTGTTGCCTCAATTTCACCATCAACATTTAATTTTTACTTGAAAATTGTATGACAAAGCAGGTTGTCGTTAAAGACTAATGTTATTTTAAACTTTAAAGTTTTATATATAAGAAAAAATTAAGGAAAAAGCAATTACGTACGTTTTTGGCGATGAGTGTAAAGCTTCGTACAGACGATGGTCAGATCTTACAATATTGGTAAGCAGCGTTGCTTAAATTGCATTAAAACTGGCTAAAATATCTTACAACTGTGTGAACATTGTAAGCTCATAGTATTTGCAGAAGTGCAAAATTAATGCACCATTGTCAGATAAATATTGCTGTTGGCAACGCCTGCTTACGATATTGTAAGATCTGACCATCGTCTGTACGAAGCTTAATACATAGAAATCTGGACCAATCTTTTACTATATCGACTTAGAATCACTTTTTAAAATAATATAACGATGTCCATCCGCCCGTCTGCCTAGTTGTCTGTCCATGTTAACCTTGTGCGCAAAGTGCAACTGCAATCTTGTAGATAATTTGATCAAATTTGGTTAATACACTTTTTAATTTAAAATTTTTTTTAATCGGTCTACAATTTCACATATTCTCCATAAAAACTTCTTTCCAAATTAGACTCTTTGTGACCATAAACCATTTAGTTATTTAGATTAAATTCGCCCCACAAATATTTTACTGCAAATTAAATTCTTTTAGAAACGGTTCACATTTGCTCAAAGCTCCCATATATAAATAGCTTTAACTTCCTTTTAAATGTTAACATTAGTAAATCATTTAGCGACCGTCCCCAAAATCCCTTATAGATAAAAAAAAAACTGATATAAATGTTAATATCTAGATAATATTCGGCAAATATGAATTAACATAACTCTGTTTTTGTGAGCCGATGACGGCCCATTGTTTCAAAATAGGGTAAAATCTCGATTCGTCTGTATATACTATGGAGTTAAGGCTTTACCGATTATAATTTTAGGATTGTTTTTTTTTAGCTTATTAGAAGAAATTCTGTCCATAGTCTCGACTGCAAGCTTCTACTTTACAACTCTATCTTAAAGTCTATCTGGTGCTACTGTATTCAACTATGGGGACTGCCTCGGCCTCTAATATCGAAAAAAATCAAATGCGCCAAAATAAACTAAACACTTACCCAATTAGATGAACACGTGATGAAGAAAATTTTTGTCTGGCACAATGGAACTGTTATTAAATATTTGAATATTTCGTTTTCAAATTAGGAATTTTAAAATTTTTTTGGGACAAATTTGGAACAATTTCCCGGACATATTTTCAAGTTTTTACTGCATATTTAATGCACATAAAACGTGTTTTTTAGACCAAATTTCTGGTTTTTCTGATCATGAGTTATGGACTGTTCAAGATTTTTATTCTTAATTAATATAACCTATACGTTAAAATACATAATAAAGATTTCAAATTAATTTAATCAAATCTAAAAATACTTAAATTGTTTAAAGTCATATTGTTTCTTCTGTTATATAAAAGTTTGCTCTTAAAGCTTTCATTAAGTTTTTTATTAAAAAACATTCTTAAATCCAAAGTTATTGAGATCTGGGAATTTGTTTACTAAATTTATATTAATCATACGTCTTCTTATTTAAATTTATAAAAAGTACAAAGTCGAAATAAATCACTATAAATAGTTATTAAAACTTAGTTTATTTTGATATAAAACTATAACGGCCAATTCCACCAAGTTCAGTTAAAACTAACTGTTACTTAAACTTCCAGTCCACAATATGTTTTTGGCAGTTATAACTGAACCTGTTGAAATTGGCCGTAAATGTATTTTTCTTACCCCGCACTTGACTGGCAATTGAGTTTTGATCCATGTCGTTTTAAAGGTGATTTATAATTGATTAATGGCAGAGGTTGATTTATAGAGAAAGGTGATAGTTTAAGAAAGGGACTGGAAAGAGGAAATAGAAAGGAACGCTGCACAAGTTGTTTATTTTGTGGCCTCGTTTAATGATTTCGATGTTTTTAACAGTTCAGTTCAGTTAGGTTTTTTTTTTGCTTTTTTTTTGGTTAAACCCACAACAATTGAAAGTAATTTTTTTTATATTTTTTTTGTATATTTAGTATTTTTATTTCTGTATTTTGTTGATTTAAATTAAATTACTACATCAACAATAAAAACTGCACATAAAAAAGCACTTGAAACATTTATTTGTGTTTTGTTTTTTTGTCTTTAAGCACACACACTTGGAGAAATCTATGAATAATCTTAAATTTATTTTTTTATACACACACATAAATACGTTGTTATTTGTATGAAAGAAAAACAAATTTGAATAAATTTGAATCATTAAAATAGATTTTCTTTTTAATTTTCACACCATTAACCATTAAATTGGTATTTAAAAAAAGTATTTAAACGAAAATAAATATATAACATACATATAATTTTTATAAAATTTTTTTTTTTTTTTTTTGAAAAGTTCAAGTTTCTTGATATTGTTATATTTATTAAAATTATTAATTCCATCTTAAAAATTTTATTCATTAATGCACTTTTTTGAAATTCAAAGCTATTTTTTGTGTGTGTCTTCAGTCATTCACCTTTAGATTTTGGAAAAATATTTTTTACAAAATAAAAGAAAAGCAAACATAAATTTAAAAAATTAATCTATTTTGTTAAACTTAATAAGTCTAATTTTTTTTACTATTTTTTCCATTTTGCAACAAAATTTTTAGCCTTTAAGGATTCTATAAATTCATCATTAAAAATTAGAACTATTGAGCTTGTTTCACATACTCAACCATAGTCGTTAACACACGCCAGACATTAAAGGACAAATGGTTGTTATGGGTAACACTTTCAGTAACCATGAAGCCAAGTGTACAGAGTCTAGTCAAGCAAAAAATTGTAGATTTTTTTTTTTTTTTGTCTTGAAGGGGTTAGATATTAGATTCTAATATAATTAAGAAAATAATGTTTGTTTTGAAAGCAAAATAATTTCTAAAGGATTTCGTGAAATTAAAATGGTATCGATTTTTTTTTTAGATAAATAAAGAAAAATTTAAATAACATAAACGATACCAAATGTTAAAAGAAAATTAGAATTAAAAAAAAAATTTTTATAGATATTTTTATTATAAAAGAAGTTCAATGAGCATATAACATTCACCTTGCGTCGGAAATCATCAAAATCATCAAAATTCGCATGTTAAATATCTGGGTATACATCTAGTTCGCCGTTTAACGCGGAAAAGCCATAAAGAGGCAAAATTAACTCAAATTAAACTAAAAGCCATCCAAATTCATTGGCTTATTGGAAGAAACTCTGTCCTTATTCTCGACTGCAAACTTCTTCTTTACAACTCCATCTTAAAGCCAATCTGGTGCTATGGTATTCAGTTCTAATATCAAAAAAATTCAAAGGCGCCAAAGTAACCATCTTCGAATAATCACAGCTGCCCCTTGGTATGTAGGGTTTTTTCCTGGGATTTCCCGTCCCGGGAATTCCCGGGAATTTCCATTATTTTATTTCCCGTTTTCCCAGGATTTTTCTTGCGGGATCCCGGGAAATAAAAAATTCCTCATAATTTCAGAAAATAGCTATTTATACTTTGAAATTGAGTTTTCTATTCTCTAAAAATTAGTATCTGTGGATGGGTTGTGGATTAGATCAATTACAAGAAGTGAGTACATATATTTAAATCAATGTCTACTGATGCAATAAATCTACCAAAAGCAGAATGGGCAGTGCAACAGTTGATAATTATTACATTTAGTGAAGTGAAGAGTTAATAAAGTACATTAATTCAAAATAAGATGCAGGCAGTAAAGTTTCATTGTCCATGAACAAGTCTTAAAAATAGGAGATACCTAAACATAACGCTCCTTTATTGCAACATATCTACAAAAACAAACGATCTTGGCAAAATGCGATTAAAGTTTTCAAAATGTACCGATTTAAAGATATATTTTGCTATAACTTCGGTTCAGTTTGAGATATAATACGAGAAGGTATGAAGGAAAACTTTGCTATAGTTACTAAAAATTTTGAGATATTACTATGATGCAATGAAGGAGCGATATGTTAATTAGCTGATAAACACAAATTTTCAATTTCAATTTGTGTTGGTTTATATACCCGTGAAGTGCGGGGAAACCGAAATAAAACAACATTTTGGAAACTCGTGTAAGATACTACAACATACAACTTGAAAAACACATTGTCCTAAAGATTACAAATGGACCTATTGAAATGAAAAGGTTTGTAAGAAGCAGTCCGGCTGATGCTATTTTTGCATCAACCTTGACATACATTTGACTGATATAGACGTTGTTTTTAAAAAAGAAAAAATTGTTTCAGATTGTGAATCCGAAGCATGCTACAACGGTGCACTTTTAACTATTTGTCCAACCTCGGTAAAAAATGAACGAAATTTTTTGGAAACATGATAATTAGTAAATAAAATAAGGAATAAACTTTTTGACGACTTACAAAGCGCTTTGAGTGTGTCAGAAAGTTATTTCCTAAGCCGTTTAAAAATGTTATATATTTCTTTAAAGTATTTTATCTAATAATTTTAATTAGCCTTAAGTTTATTAAATTTAATTTTCATTAAATTATTTTTATGCAGAAAGGAATTTTACAACATGAAAATCAATTAAAATTGTTATTGATAATCTTTCATTATTGACCGGGGCCGGGGCTCGAACCCAGGCCGGCAGGTTACCATGACATGTTTCGATCGCAACCACTCGATCTCCTCAGATGAATTTGCCGTTTTACACTCGCAGCCATCGACGACTGCTGACGTCAATAGTCAAACATCAATCCTTAAACCAAATTGTATTTTAACCTTTGGTAGATCGAAGTTTGCTTTTTTGAATGATTATCCATTTTAATTGATTTTACATGTTCTTCCTTACTTCTGTTTTTTCGTACTTTTGTCAAGAATTTTTCTTGAAGTCCAAAGTACATTTTTTGTTTTTTTTTTTTTTTTTTTTTTTTTTCAGAAGTAAGTAAGTAAGTAAGTAAGTAAGTAAGTAAGGAGGAACATGTAAAATCAATTAAAATGGATAATCATTCAAAAAAGCAAACTTCGATCTACCAAAGGTTAAAATACAATTTGGTTTAAGGATTGATGTTTGACTATTGACGTCAGCAGTCGTCGATGGCTGCGAGTGTAAGACGGCAAACCCATCTGAGGAGATCGAGTGGTTGCGATCGAAACATGTCATGGTAACCTGCCGGCCCGGGTTCGAGCCCCGGCCACGGTCAAGAATGAAAGATTATCAATAACAATTTTAATTAATTTTCATGTCGTAAAATTCCTTTCTTCATAAAAATAATTTAATGAAAATTAAATTTAATGAACTTAAGCCTAATTAAAATTATTAGAAATTTGGATTAAAAACCATGAATAGTTCAACAAAATAACCACAATACTAATTATTGTATTTTATCTATTTTATTAATTAACTTTTTGATTTCATATCTTGAGTACCTCAATTTTTATTTTGTTTTTATTATTGTTTTATGCATTATCCAGAGCATAATAATACTGAATAAAAGCCTAATAATAATAGGGAATAAAAGCGTGAGGTAATAATAATTCAATTTCCTATTTCAATCTTCTATTAATTTTTTAGTATTGAACCATTTCATTTACTTTCTTTGTAAACAAGTTCCCTTACGTTTTTTATAAAAGTTTTTTTCATTAATTAATAACAAAATTTACTTTGTATTATTTATATGGAGCGGGATCCCGGGATCCCGGGAAATTTTAAAATATTTCCCGCTTTCCCGGGAATCGAAAAAGTCCGGGAAAAAAAACTCTATTGGTATGTTAAAAACTCAATATTCACAAGGATCTCAATGTGCCACTAGTAAAAACTATGATTACGAAATATGCAGTAAAATACTAAAAAAAGGCTCGAATTGCATCCGAACCCACAAGCTCGAAATATTTTAAATTATAGTGGCCACACTTGCTTAAGGAGAAGAAACACTGCAGCACTTGCCCATTTAGATGAGCGATAAACACCTATATATGTGAACAGAACCCGTGATGAAGATAAGATTTGATTAATTATTGTTAGTTCATATTTAATATATGAAGATTCAATAAATAAATAATGAACAAAAAAATTTTTTTTTATTAATGTCTTAAAAATATCCCGTTAGCCTTGTTACACATTTCGAGTTTTCATTTCGCAGCTGCGCTCTCGAACAAATTTGTTTAAGTTCTTTAAAATTAATTGTGTGTTTTTTTGGAAGCAATGTACGGAGTAACGTTCAGCTTCGATCGAAATTAATTTCTAAATTAACACTGTACAACGATTTCAAACTTTTTCCGAAATTACAGGCGGTTTAAGATTCCCAGCTTTGGCCTGTTCTTGCAGCATATCGGTATACAAAACTATGTTTTCTTTACATCTGAGGTGTAGTGTATGTTCAGCAACTTTGTTGAAAATGTTATGGCAAATATTTTTGTGGAACTTATTAACAATATACGCCCCCTCATAACGGCATTTTTCGCTTTATTCTAACAAATCGTAAAAAGCATCATGAAAAAGGGGAAGGGCAGGTATGAAATAGTCTACAAACAAGTTGGCCATACAATTTTAATTTATATGTCTAACTACACCAAAGCCCAAAAGATAGAACAAATACCAAAAACCAGTCAAATTCAAGATTGCCCATTAAGGGTTAACACTATCCTTAATGGGCAATCTTGAATTTGGCCTTCTGGTGGTGCATCTTCCAAGGGAAGCAGGTGCAGACAATGTCTAAAATTCGACAGTAATTCAAAATTGACAGATCTCAAGATATCTTCACGATCTCTTGCGATCGCGGCTGACCGGAGATCCTATCTGGTGCCACGGAAGTCAAAAGTCCCTAGTGCTTCGGTAGCAGACTGAATATTGGTTGTGGCCTCAGTTTGCGGAAAGCGATTTCTATCTTTCAAAAAGATTATCTTTGCGGAGGTTAAATAGCTCCAGCTTCTAAACAAGGGGTGAGTGTATAATCTTGCCGGATTATGCAATCAAAATGCTACATCTGTATGTAAGTTGCGCTCACACATGGGCTGGTTGGTAAACGCATTGTTCATCAGGCCAATAGCTAAGATCTACCACAGAGTATTTGCTGCTGAAGCACATCGCTTCTTCGCTACCAAAGCTTATCCTGTGTGTTTTATAATAAAGTTTGTGAAAAAGAATGCTGGGCTATTGGTTAGTAGTTATGATGCATCGAACTATTAAATAAATGACGGATATATGTATTTTTATTGTGGATTCTAAGGATGGCTAAAACAGATTGAAGAAGCTCCAAATTCTTATAAATTGGCTCATTCGTCTTTACTAACAGTATATTGTTCTGCTTGTAATTCCTTACTAGAATCGCATAAAAAGGATTTAAAAAAACTTGCCGTAACCAGTCGCTACAAAAAATATAAAATAATATTTTTTACTAAAAATTTTTATTTAAGGATTTCTTCTTCAAATTTTTCTTACTATTTTTTAACAAAAATTTAAAATTTGGTCAGAAAAAAACAAAAATAAAAAATAAAAATTAAAAATTAAGGTTTTTTTTTATTTGGGGATTTTTGGGGATATTTTTTTAATTTTTTGGGGACAAGGAAAAAAGAACCTGGCAGCCCTGAATCTCATAGCAGAAAGTTAAGAGATAAATACTGGTTTAAAAAAAATAATATTAATAATGATTAGGAACATGTAATCATTAATAAACAGTGTTGCCAGAACAAAGAAGAAATGGCTACATTCAGTTTTTCGCTTATCGTACAGATTTTCAAAATTCTTAGTAGATACTTTTTCTACTTTTTTGATATAGAACTTTTCATACTAGAAAATACTTTAAAATAAATGTTACTTGTTTTCTCTCTTGATCTTGATTTTGTTGTTTTGCAAAGAAAAATTGTGATTTAGTTAAACTGTTAATTTTCAATTTCAATATTTTTTTTTTTTATTAGGCTTGAGTTCATCAAATTTAATTTTCATTAAATTATTTTTACTAAAGAAAGGAATTTTACAACATAAAATTTTTATTTTCTCTATTAAAATTTATTCATAATTTTCTTGGCTGAGCTGGGGCTCGAACCTGGGTTGAATTTACATATTTCAAGAATCACCACATTCTCTCATCAGAATTCTTTGAGTTCTAACCTCTGCACCACTGCGGTGCCTGCGAGCCAACAGTCAAACATCAATCTTTAACCAGTGGTACTGGTGGTTCGAAATTTGCTGTAATTTTGATTTTCAATTTTATATAACATGTTGCTTCCTTTCTCTGTTTTTTCGTATTCTTTCTGTCAAGACTTTGTCTTGAAAACCTGAATACATTTGTTTATTATGTTTTTGTCCACCTTCGTCGACATTTGCTTAATTAAAAATTACCAAAACTTTAAACTCTATATAAATTTAAGCCTTAAGCAAATTTCTAAAACGCAACAGCTTAATACAGGAGAAAACTTCCATTGAATTTAAAAGTTTTTACAAATAAGAATCATTATTTTTAGACTACTTAAAAGTGACATTATCTCTGTGAAATATCACTTAGTGGTTGTGACTGATATTCAACTGCAAAATTGTTGTATTAAAACAAACACTTATATTTTAATATGGAAACAGCAAATTACATTTGGATTGTTCACGGAAGGCGGACTATCAGGTTATATGGTCAGGGTTTGTGTACAACTTTTCGCTTTTTGAGTAGATTTGACAGCGACTGTTAACATTTAATGAATCAGAAGTAAAAGCAACAGTTTTTTTTGTGGACAGTGACATACGAAGAAGTGGAAGATATGACAGTTTATCTACTTTGCTTGCAGTTTTTTAAAAGCTGTATACGGTTATGTTTTTATATTAACAGCAACCAAAATTTATTTAAAAAAAAAATTTATAAATGTATTTTGTTGTTGTTAATATGTCTAAATAAATAAAAATAAACCTGATAACCGGCCTTCTGTGAACAACCCAATTATTGACTTAAAAAAATCTTAAATAGTTTTCTATTTTTTTTTTTTTTCATTTCAAAGTCTTGAAAATCCCAACTTCTTTGCAAAACAATTTGATTTTAAATTTATTTCTACATACATTGACTAACTTTTAATGGCACGTTCCTTGGAATCCATTGAAAGACACAGCAATACTCGACAATTTCTGTTGTTGGTTTAATTGAATGGATATGGACAGAATGAAAAACAGATTTTCAATGAATGAATGCAGAGCGTATGGACGGACGGATGATTTAATTGCAAGAATGACTAAAAATAAATTTCATTCATTCATGCACATGTGGCATGTATTTTTGCTGTTGCTATTTTTTTTTTTTTTTTTTGTTGCAACAACCAATAATGCATAAATTATAAGCTGGTTGTTTAATTTTTGCTTTTTTATTTTTCTGGTAGTTTTTTTTTATACACACGCAGAGAAAAAACATTTTTCAATATGTTCAACTTAAAATGAAAATATTTTAAAGAAAAATTTTTAATTTTTATCATGGCTAGTTAAACTTTATTTTTGTCGCCGGAAACCATGTAAGTCCGCAATCAAAAAGCCACATTAACATTATGGTTATCTATAAACATGTTAAGGACAAGTATGACAACAATTTGTTTGCCACAAATAGTTGTTTGGTTTTTAATTCACAATTCGTCAGCTCATTATTGGTTTGACCTACCGAACATTTAAAAAAAAAATGCGTTAGGTATGGGGTATATATATTTTGAATATCCCCTTTCTGAGCCCAAAACATGTTTCACGAAATTTTTTATGGTTTCTGAAATATTAGCCATTAATTTTGCTTCATATCAACTGTTTTAAGGTTTATTAAGAATTTGTTTGCTCTTCACTCAAGAGTGGAGTGTTCTATTGTGTCATATTGGTTGTATTTACTTAAGTTTTTTAAATGTCACATTGATAAAATTATAGGAAATACAACCAATACGACACAATAGAACACTTTGTGAATTGACTAAAGATGTTTAAAAATGTTCGTTAAAAATATTTTTGTTGCATGTGATCATATTGAAAAATGTTTTTTCTCTGGGTGTAGATGTTTGAAATTTTATGGGTCAACGTTTTTTAATGAGGTTAAATATGACGAAATCAACAAATTTTTAATGCAACAAATACTACAAGGACGCACATGATTGAAGACACTCACACAAAGAAATAATTTTAATATTACAAAAAAAGGAAAAAATGGTTGAAAAATGAGTTTTAAAAACAAATTTGTTTTTCTTTCCATAACAAAAATTTACCCATAAAAATGTTTCAACTTTAAGGTTTTTCTGTTTGATTTTGTTTTTAATTTTAACACAATTTATTTGTTTCTTTGGTTTTTTTTTTCTTGTGTTAAGAAAGTTGCGTTTGCATAGATTTTTCATTAACAAAAGTTAAGTATAATTTTAAAGATATTTGTAGGTAATGTAGAAGAATTGAATTAAAATTATTTAATTTTTTTTTTTAAATTCTTTGAAAGATTAAGAACGAATAGTAGTAGTGAGAGAAGTATCGATGTTTACACACGCGTTGCTTTGGTAAGACTAAATAAATAAGTGTTTCCATGTCAAACCTCATACAAATAAAATTTCATGCAGTTTTTTTTTTGTTCTTTCCTACTTTAACAATATTGCTGGTGCTGTTTTGTTTGCGTTTCTTCTTCTACTTTCCATTTGAAAACAACAACAAACATTTTGTTGTTGGCATGCTATTTAGCCGCTGTTGGGGTAAAAATTAATGTTTTACATTTTACCCGACATGTTCGTTCAGTTTTCGTATCAACTCTGCAAAATGATTGTTTTCTTGTTATTATTTTGTACACACACATACACTCCAACACATAAACACACACACACTCGAGTGTTATTAACGGCATTTTTACTATCAAACAGTATTCGCTCTTTGCTAAAATTTATTTTGTTTTTATCTCTATTGCTCTTATTGTATTGTGGGGTTTCTTGTTATTGCGCTCTTTTAGAAGTTGATATTGTTGTCGTTGTTGCTGATTGGAAAACTAGAAAATTCATGTTATTGTTACGCGAAACTTTTGTTACACGTGATTTTTCATTTATTGTTTTGATTTTGTGCTTCGTATGACAACAATATGGAAAATGATTAAGAGGACCAACTACAAAAAATACCAAGACTATAAAATCTGAATAAAATAAGAAAAAAACATATACATTTAGCAAAAAACTATTTTTTTGGAAAAAGTACTTTTTGTCAAACGGTAATTTTTGTTAAAAGGTACTTTTCTGAAAAAGATATTTTTTTTGTACAATGGTACAAAAACTCTTTATTTTTAATTTTATTTTTGATAAGAAAGTTATTTTTAGTTGTTTTTTTTATAAGTTAATTTATTTTTTATAAAAGGTTTTTTTTTATTTAAATTGATTTTTGAATGTACTTTTTGTAAAGTAAATTTTTTTCTTAATGGTACTTTTTCTTTGAAAGGCCTTTTCACTTAACAATTTCTTTTTGTAATAAAAAAAATGCGTGTTGTTTTTCTAGCTCTTTCTTAAAAAAATACGTTTTAATTAAAATTATACTTCTTCTTTAAAGCTGCAAAAAAGCTAAAAACTACATTTTTTTATTAAAAAAATATACTTAATAAATTCGCAAGAAACTAATTTCTTTATTAAGAAATCTTTATAACTTCTGCGTATTATTTTGATTTTATTCATTCATTATGTTAAAAAAAATCACAGAAGTCAGAAAACTATTTAACATTACAAAAGGAAAAACTGAATGCCAAGCCTCCTTATGAAACATGTACACACTTCCAATGACCTTGTCTCTTTTCTATATTAGTTTACTCTCTTTTCTCTATTCAGTCTGCAATTTGTTCTCATACACAAACACTTAATTTTACACCCACCCCTTAAAGTCTGCTATAAATTGGTAAACAAGATACATTATAAATGTGTATGCGCGTATCATCATGTGCGTTGTTGTTTCTGTTTATGCAATTCAAATTGACCTTTTAACCCTAAAACATTTTTTCCTTCAAAGAAAAGTTTTAGGACTGTATGTGTTATTGTGTGTGAGAGAGTTTGTTTAGAAGAAAAATGTGACTGACTCACGTTTCTGCCCTAGTCGTAGGCAGTGTTGTTAACTTTTTAATTTAAAAACGCATCAAAGTCGAGAGAAAGCACTTATTTTCGCATAAGAATTTAAAACTTTAGTTTTTTTATTTCAATTCTTTAAGTGCAAAATTTTTATATTTAAAAGAACAATAGTAATAAGTAGGGATGTGATTTCCATGCAAATGCATATTTTTTGTCGATAGTCTAAGATCGATGTCGAACAATTATCTTTCCGAATCATTAAATTTGCGTTAAAATGGCATCGATTTGTTTTTGCATATTGTTGCATATTTTGGGTAAAATGCATAATTTTGCATATTTTGGTTTTAAATGCATATTTTTGCATATTTTAACATTTTTGAGTGATATATTTTTTAATTTACATATTATAAAAAAAGTTCTTCAAAAAATTTCCATGTAAACAAAAAAAAAATTTAAAATCAATAAATAAATTTTTTTTGGAGCTCTGCTTAAAATACAAGATTTTAAAGATTTTGACAAAAGATCCTTCTATTTTTAACCAATGTAGCACCTTACATGGCTAAGGCTTCCAATGGGCTTAAAATACTTAATTCAAAACTGTTATATGTAACTTGCTTGGCGCATGAGTTACATCGAGTTGCAGATGAAATTAGAATATTGATTTCATACAGGAAAAAATATTTTTAAAGGCTCATTCACGAGTAGCAATTTTTAATGAAATAATGAACAAGTTGGGGAATCTGGCTAGATGCTGTAGAATACTATTCAAAAAACGTTGAGCAATTTAAGACTGTTATTAAAGAACTTGTTGCTACCGATGCTTATGCAATTAAAAAAGTAAAAGATTGATTAGCATTGGTATTTTCCAACTACGGATATATTGGTGCAACAATAACTAAATTGGAGGGATTAAGTTCACTTAAGAATCACCTTAAATTAATTGATATTGCAGAAAGTAAAGAAGAAAGAATAAAGCAACAAAAATCCAAAACGTTTTGCAAAAAAATATAGGTATTCAAAAAATAAAACAAATTTCAACCATTTTAGATCTGGAATCAAATGTTGGATCTGAATTAGAAAATATATACTCTCCAAATGAATTGGCATCCTTCAAGATGCTTTTATAACTTAGATTGACGTTGAGAGATTATTTGCCATGTACAAAAGTTTTTTGCGTCCGAGCAGGTTACTTTTGATAATATAAAAAAGTATTTATTTGTTTCTGCAAACACGTTTAAATTTGTAATTTAAATAAAGTTTTAAAAAATATTATACCTTTGAATAACAATTGACTGAATTTTTTATTGGTTTTATTTTTTGTTTAAATAAAATTAAAAAACCGCTTTTTTATTGATAATGTTCAAGTTTTTAGTGCATATTTGAAATTTTTTTGATGCATATTTTTGGAGTTTTTGGTGCAAATTTTATGCGCATACTTTCGATTTTTAAGTGCATGAAAATCTCATCCCTAGTAATAAGATAAATAAAGAACAACAAAAATAAGACGGCAGAAATTAATAATTTAATCACAAACAGTAACTACCCAGCGGTTAATATTAAAAGAACCGCAAGTTGCAGGCCTCTTTGAACGCTTCTCTACTTTTATCTAGAAGAGCTTATTGTTTTTATGGTATTCTGCTTTTAGTAAAATGTCTTCTGGAAGGTAAACGTTTTTTTAGAAAGGTCTTCCAAAATATTCATTAAACATTTGTTACTCGTTTTAGTTTTTGCCAGTGACATTCCTTAGTCCCTTCTTTGGGAAGGGAAATATGTTTTTTAATTTTTTTTGGTCTCGTTACTTTACGTAAACGTGGCGTTGCGAATGAACCTGAGAAAATTGAAATTTTTTCCCTTTTTTACGTACAGCGAATATTCCATCGATTTTTAATATTTTTATACAAAACGCATAGACAATTAAAGCTTAAAGACATTCTTCGCATTCCCTTTTCAAATTCTTCATCTGAAAGCTTTTAAGAACGCCTGTAAAAAGAATGGAGTGTGGAAGGGTTTGCTGCCAATGACAACCCATGTAAAAAATGAATAAGTTTGAAATGCGGTGAGGAGTGCTTATGTCGGCTAAATAAGGCCTTCTGTTTAGTCTCTTTAATCATTGTTTTTACCGCTGGGTAAGTATTAACGTATTTATACATTCATATCTAAATCAAATAAATTAGTTTTCTAAAAGTAAATTTGTTTGGCAAACCATTTGTAGTTTTATATATTGCCAGGGTATTACAATCAGGCGCCTCATTCAAAGTCATCGGTAGAGCTAAGCCTTGTTTAGGAAGCCAAACATTTTCAAATTCCTCTCCTGAGCAGTATCCTACTAGCAATCTGAGTTTTTAATGGTACCAGTAAACCGTCTAGGTCTTTTATGGTTCTCCACCAAATTGAATCGAGTTATACATGGTTCTCCACTAGACAAACAGGTTAAAAATGAGTTTAAACAAAATCATGAATATTTTGGAATAAAACAACTATAGTGTAAAAACATAAATAACACTTTACTAAAACATAAACAAATCAAAGCAGAATATATATTTTTTGTTTTTCTTTTGCGAACGAAACATCAAATTACTGTCAGCAAATAAGCTTCACAAATAGTTTAATAACAACAACAACAACAAGATGTTTGTGCTTGAAAAAAACCTTTTTAATATTTTACACATGCTTCTTATGTTTGTTTAATCGTTTGTGTGGTTTATTAGGCCCTAAAAACTGATGGCATAAAAGTAAACGTATGAGTATGAGTATTGACTTTACAAAAAAAATATTAAGTATACGCAAATATTTTGTTTTTTAAATAAATGTTTTGCTAATGGCGCCGGCAGCCAGTGCTAATATTTTCCTCCCAATATTATTCTTATAGTTAACTAGAAGTCTAAAGCTTTGTACAGACGATGGTCAGATCTTACAACATTGTCATTATTCTGACAATGGTGCTATTGTCAGATGCATTAATTTTACACATCTGCCAAATGAAATACAATGTTCACACAGTTGCAAGGCATTTTTAGGCAATTTTAATGACAACATTGTAAGATCTGATCACAAATAAATAAATAAATAAAAATAAATTTTATTTAATTTTTTTAATTTTTATTATGTTTCCTCTTTGTATTTTTTATATTATAAAATCATATTAAATTTAGGCCCGTTTTTACAACTTACCGATACCTAAAGGTAGGATTTTGTCGGCCGTATTAAAAGTGTTCCATTATTACAGCTCTACTTTAACCTTCCAGGTAGGATAAACCTTAATTTACTTTATCGCTTACTTAAGGTTAAAGTAAAGTTTTAATAATGGAACACTTTATATAAAACCGGCTAAAGTCTACTTTTAGCTGTCGGTGAGTTGTGAAAACGGGCCTTAAACTTTTATAAAAACATTTGAATATAAAACTTCTTTTTATTTTATACATTTTGTTTTATGGGCTGTCTGATACGCAATAATAAAAAAAAACATAAATAAAATTGATAAAAATCCTTTTTTGCCTTTTGAATATTTCGACTAATTAATAACGCTTATGTTAATTATTATGACAGTTGTTGTTGATGGCTACGCTTTTTTACCCTGTTTTTGTAGAAAAACATATAAATTTCATATTATTAAAAAAGAGTAATAATTTAAATAAAACAAAATTTATAACGAGTAAAACTGCAGTATTTGACTTTGCCGAATTTTATAAACCCTTCACCAAAATACTTAAACAGCAAATCTTTGAGCTTTTAGTACAATATTTTTTGTTTTGTTTTTAAAAGAATTTTTTAAAACTTTTTTAAAAATTTATATTTTCTAACTATAGGCACTTCCAATTGAAATTGCTTCTTAACAAAAAATTTATATATAGGGTGTTCCAATCATAATGCACAATGTTAATTGTGAGTCACATCTTAATGTCAAGTTTTTGACCCAACTTAATTTGACATTTCTTTGTTTCAGTGTTTGACAAATTCAACTATGGAGAGGTACACAATTCAGCAGCGCGTTAAGATTGTTGAAGCCTTTTACGAAAATGGACGTTTAAATGAAATTGCGTGCACGAAATGCTCGTAATTTTTTTGGTCAGCATAATCGACTAAATGTGTCCACAATCGGGAGGGTTGTGCGCAAATTTCAGCAAACCGGGTCTGTAGGAAATGTGAAAACACCTGTGCATATTCGCCTAGTTCGTTCTGCGTCATGGGGCCGTACTTCTTTGGAAATTAGGCCGGCCAAGCAGTTTCATTTGGCAGAAGACAGATCAGAATGGAAGAAGTTTGTTGTGGCCCTATGTTCCTCCATGGAAACCTAGGATATGGACCTGGATTATATGTGGTTCTTACAGGATGTTGCCCCTTGCCACACATCGTTAGCTGTGTGGCAAGGCTCTTTGGTGCGAGAAATTAAATGGCCGTGTTTACTCAAGTAGTGACGATGTTAATTGGCCTCCGCGATCATGTCATTTGACAACGTTAGACTTCCTTCTTTGGGAAATTTAAAAGAAAAAGTATACGTCAATAAGCCAAGAACAATTCAAGAGCTAAGGGATGAGATAATTCTTTACATTAACGACATTAGACCTCAATTATGTGTCAGAGTCATTGAAAATATAGACTATCGGATAGAGGTATGCTACCGAAGCCCTGGCGAGCATTTTACCGATATTTTATTTCACACATAATTGTCATAAATCCTTCCATATTAGTAAAAATATTAAATAATAATAAGATAATTCTCTGAAAACTTTTTGTTTTATTTACAATTAACATCGTGCTATTAGGCTATTAACATACTACTCTAACTTGTTTTCACCAAGTTACTTTTCTGAAGTGTTTTCTTCTTTAAAAAAAAATTTTTTTAAAAGTTTTTGTTATGATAATTTTTGGAAAAGGGAATTCTAGTACAATAAAATGGTACTTGTATGTAACATGTTTCTTCAAAAATTAAAAACGCTTGTTTAATGTTTTTTAAGCTAAGGCAATTTTTCTCTAAAAAGTACATAAGGCATTATATTAACTTAAGGTATTTTTTGTACAATAAAATGGTACTTTTATGCAACATGTTTCTTCAAAAATCGTCAAAAAGCTTGTTAATTTTTTTTTTTATCAAAAGCTATTTTTCTGTAAAAAGTACTTTAAATATAAAAAAGTACTTTTTCATAAAACAAAACTTTATTATAAAATAATAATTTTTTGTTTAAAATTGTAATATTAAAAGAGGTACTGTTATAAAAATGTCCTTTTTTTTAAAGATATTTAAAAAAAAAAAAAAAAATTAAGCAAATTTATTAGACACATTTGGTCCTTTTGAACAAATGCAGCATATTTTTTTGATAAAACTGCTGTGAATTTCGTAGGTATCTTAAAATTACTAATTTCACTTAAATATTTTTATTTTACTCTCCCAAGTTACTTATCTTAACGAACGCAGTCATAATTTCTAAAATTATCGTTTTAATTTACATTTTCCTAAATAAATTACACATTCAGTCAAAAAAGTAATCTTAGATTTCATTGTGCTAATAAACAAAATTATTAATTAGCTTAGATATTCTTACAAGATAAAATATAACTAATTAAGTTTAAATATGTCTGCCAGATTTTTCATCTACATAAATTGTTTAGAGCGTTTTTCTGGCAACCAACTTTTTCCCGTTTTTACAAACACAACATGATACAGTGACTTGCAGATACTTTAATATTTACGCACTTATTTTGAATAAGTTAATATTTATGTGTGTTTGTTTGTGTATGTAACTGTGAGTGTTGGTAAACATTTATGTATGCGTGTACAATTAAAAACTTAGGGACATTTTATTATTGTTTCCAAATGTAACAAAAAACTAACGCCCACCACAAAATTATAAAAAAAAACACAATGACAGCAAGACAAAATATTTATTTACATCAACAGTTGTAAAAACAATTTTAGCAGAGCTTCAGTTGAATTTTTTATAGAAATAACAAAGTTAAAAGATAGACTTTTAAATTATTGGAAGATTCTGCAATTTTTAATAAATGCTAACGAACTACCAAGCCGCTTGATATACTTAATGTTTTGATGATATTAATGCATACTACTGCTTTAAATAAATATGTAAGTAGTTTAGTAAAACTAGTACACAGAAAAAAATAAAAATTGATTTCAATTAAAAAATTTGTGATATTAATTAAGAAATTAATTAAATTGGCACTAGTAAACAAATTAATAGTATCAATTAAACCAGTTAATAGTATTATTTAAACGTTTAATTCACTTGATTAAACGTTTAATTCACTTTATTAAATTTTTAATTAAAACTGATTATATTTTTGATTAATGCTTTAATTGGTGAAACATTTTGGAGAATTTTTTCTGTGTATGACTTTTTTGCTTAGGGAAACAGGCATGACTTTGAATTTGTGCAAGATAAAAAAAAGTCATTCTACACCTTTTGCCTGCAACACTTAAAGTCATGCCTGTTCTTTCAAGCATAAAAGCGTCCTGAAAATTCATTCTAAAAAGCGCTCAATATAAAGCTCAACTACAATTTCTCTTAAAATTGAAAGTCATGTCAATTCTTCTAAGCATACAAAATTGTGTTAAAAAAGAGTAGCATACAAAGCTCATCTAAAATTACTCAAAATTTAAAGTCATACTGTTCTTCCAAGCAAAGAAGTCACAATAAAAAATTCTGTCTAAAAAGAGTTTCATATAAAGCTCAACTAAAATGTCTCAAATTTAAAAGTCATGCCTGTTCTTCCAAGCAAAAAAAGTCGCAATAAAAAATTCTGTCTAAAAAGAGTTTCAAATAAAGCTCAACTAAAATTTCTCAAAATTAAAAGTCATGCCTGTTCTTCCAAGCAAAGAAGTCATAATAAAATTCCACTCTAAAAACAGCTCAACTAACATTTTTCTCAACTTTCTACAAATTAAAAGTCATGCCTGTTTTGCCAAACAACAAAGTCATAATGAAAAATTCAGTCTGAAAAGAGTTTAAAAAAAACTCAACTAAAATTTCTCAAAAATAAAAGTCATGCCAGTTCTTCCATGCAAAAAAGTCCTAACAAAAATACAAGCACTCAATAAAAAGCTCAACTGCAATTTTTCTCCAACTTTCTCAAATTGTTAAGTCATGTCAGTTCCTCCAAGCATAAAAAATTTTAGTCTAACGAGAGTTTTATATAAAGCTCAACTAAAATTTCACAAATTTAAAAGTCATGCCTGTTCTTCCAAGCAAAAAAGTCATAATGAAAAATCCAGTCTAAAAACAGCTCAATACAAAACTCAACGAAAATTTCTCTGAAAAGTTCTTCCAAGCAAAAAAGTCATAATGAACTCCAAGGCCAAATAAGCTCAAATTAAAAGCTCAACTAGAATTTATCTCAGAACTGCAGCACCAAGAGAATATTTAATACTTTCATCGTATCGTGTAAAAGCATAAATTTACGACTTAAATAAGCGTGCAAAAAATTTAGAAAAACAACAATAAAGAAGATGGTAACAAAATCGGATACCCAGCATTTGTGTTATGGCCCAAGAGGAAAAATTGTCTTTTTTTCTCCCTTCATTTTTTTTGGGCAAAAGACAATAAGCTAGAGTAACAGGCAAGTGACAGTTAACCATGGTAGACAAAGGCGACATGTTTTAAAGACGGTTGCTGCTTCTTTTGCGGCGGCTGAAACAGCAACAATTTAACTTAAAAGGCACGTGATCTAATTTACAATGCGTTACACTTACCCTCATAATATTTTTCTCAAACGTTTTTTGCCTGCTAAACTTATTATTTTCTTGTATGGTGTATTACGTCGTACAATAAAAATCCTCAATATCAAACCATTTATGGATAGAGCATTAAATAAAATTTTGTTAAAAAAAAACGTATTGAAATTTAATTTAACTACTAGAATAAATAAGGGAATAGGCATGACTTTGAGTTTTGTATGTAAATGATATAGGAACACGTATCTACACCTAGCTTTCTATGAACTGGAGGCCTGCACACTAACATTTGAGATAAACATGTAAAATATTTCGTACATACATACATACATACATACATACACATCTCAAACTCACATTAAAAGAAAAGAAAGAATGTGTGTATGGTTTGTTTCCACTTTCATTGATGTGTGTATTTTTCCATTCCTTGTTAATTTCTAAAAGTACATTTTAAACCTGCACTAAACCTATAGTAAAGCATTGGTTTTCTACACATTTGCATTTATTCGTCGTGACAGCGACACTACAACACAATGTTTGAAAATTTTTCAATGATTTGAATATGTGTTCTTATCAGTGTTCGAAAATAAACACTAAATATCGCTCCTTAGTGTTCGGTGCGGTAGATTTGTGGAAAACACAAACGCTAATAGTGTTTGTGTAGAACATCATTATAAGAAATAACGTTTCCCTGTTAGTCATCTTTCGAACACAAAAATAATACTGTTTTTAAATCCACAAACTTCATTGTATTCGGTTTTGCTCATTAATATTCGTCTCTTTTGGCTGGTAAAAAAAACCAAACTTTTTTTACAAAAACCAAATACACATACGAACAAAAAACAAAAAGCCAGCCAAATAATTTTACACAAACAAAACATATACACAAAACACACACAAGCTGTTCGTGGCGCGGTTGTTGCTAAGATTATTTGATTGTTCATTTCTTTATCAAAGTAAAAAAAGAAAATATAATGTTTGTCTCCAGTATCTCTACAAATGTTCTGTTTTTTAATGAAGAACAGAACCTTATATAATGTTCGGCTCTTTCTTGGAAATAGTTACGAACGGTATTAAGGGTTGTGTTCGACTACACAATCACTACGTTATCGTTCTTGGGTGTGTGAGCCGAACGCTAAATAATTTACTGTTTATTTTCGAACACTGGTGCAAATTGTATTGATCACGCCTCTATTTTTATACCCTTCAACGAAGGTAAAAGTGAAGACTGTGTTTACCGCTTATAAGCATTGCATATTTGCACGTTTTCTGGTAATGCATATATAATGTTTGAAGATTTTCTGATTCAGGCGATTTGATTTTTAAACTTATTTTATATTTAAAATTCGATTTTAAGCTTGCATTTCTGAACTAGCACCTTTTTTCATTTTTATTTTGTACGACTTTTTTGATTTCTTTTCAGATTTTAGTGGCAATTTTCTGTAAAAAATTAACTAAATAAATGTTTGTTAAATTGTTATAAATTTAAATTTACTACTTCGAAATGATTTATATAAAAAAATTACCAAATAAATTTAAATCATTATTGGTTCATTGTCTTTCACATATTGGTTCCTATATGCATGTTAGAGGGGCATATCTTTAATAAAAAGTATAAATGATAAAAGTAGATTTGAGTTAAAATAAGTTTGTTTGGTATTTAACAAAATACGTTTATAACACGTTCGCTTTTAATAATGTCAAAGCTCGCCCATGATATTAAAATGATTGTTATATACGATTTTATGTCATAAAGATAAACAAAATGAAAACAACGTGACGATAGATTTCTAATAAATTTTATTTATTAACACCTTTTTTTTTTAATAAATAAATATTATTAAAGGGAGATTAATTTCAATACAGTAAGAAACAGCAAATATGTATGTAGATTTTAGAAAATTTAAAAAAAATAAATTTTTATGATGAGGTGAGTTTTTAGGAAATCCACCACACCATCCTAAAATTTTAAATTTACCCTGCCTTTACACTTGCAAGTAGTGACATGCCACTACTGATACATATTCAAAATGTCGTTGAAGCGTCAACTTGAGATAATTTGTTTACTTCTCAAATTTAAAAAAAAAAGTACCAAAAAACAAAATAGAGCTACCGAGTTAATCATATAGGCACATTTTTGGGGAAATGGTTTATATTTATTTGTATAAGCATTATTTTAACTATATTAATTATCTATAATTAACAAACTTGCTTTTATAAATGTGCGTTTCAAAAAATTAATCATAATAATAAATTAATCAAGTTAAAACTTTAAATACAATTTTACAATAATCCAGTAAATTTGCATTAAATTTTTAACAGGGTAATACTGTTCATCGTTTTGAAATTTAGTGGCATGCAAGGCGAATTCAACTACAGGTGGTGTCGCAACTACAACAATCCAAAAACAACAGAAACAACATAGGGCTTTTAACATTGCATTGTTAGTGCCATTAGCTCGAAATGTCAACCATTTTTAGCAAAACACTAACAAATCAAAACAAATAAGCTCGAACTGTCAAAATCAGATGCCGTTTCGACACCACCTGTAGTTGAATTCGCCTTGGTGGCATGCAAGTGTCAAATTTCAACTCGCATGAAATTTTTGCTGCCACTGGAGCTGCTATTGCGAAAAATGTGAGTGTATTAGTAAAAAAGTGTGAGTGTATTGAGTTTTTCGAACTGCCCAGCGGGAAAACTCAGAAGACCTTCTTACTTCAGGCCTTTTTAAAGGCCTGCTTAAAAGATTTTTTGATTCAATTACTATTCTTATCTAACTGCTAAAAAAGGCCTCATAGAAGGCCTCGGCTCTTTCGTATAAATGATAAGATACACCTTTCACACTCGCTTCTATGAGAACGAAGTAGAGAAGGAGTAACATTTTTTGTATTGTTTTTTTGCACAAGCAAAAGCAAAATCAATTTTTTTTTGGTCCCGTTACCCTTCTTATGTACCTGCTGAAGAAGCGAGAGCGGAAGGCTTTCTCCGCAATGACAACGTGTGTAAAAAAGATATGAGTATGGAATGGAGCAAGAAGGCCTTGTACATCCAAAAGAAGGGGTACAGAGGCCTTCTAGAAGGCCTTCCTACTCCTTCTTTTTGACGCTGGGTGGCAGTGGCAAGTGTAAATGCTAGTTTAACACAAAAAAAACTAACTTTAAAAATTATTTCTTAAATGTGGTGTGTTTCAGGAAATTTACCACACCTTCAATAATAATTCATTTGACAAATTTTTTAAATTGAGTTTAGTGATACAATATTTTGTAAAAAAAGAATATGTGTTTTAATTAAGAATGTTTCTTTAAAACTAAATTCCCAAGTATGGTGAACTTCATTGACTCTTAAAAATATTAAAATAAAATAAATTTAATAAATTATCATATAACATTTTTAATATTAAAAACTGGGAATTATTTCCTTCCGAAGGTTACTTTATATTATATTCAACATTTTTCATTTTTTTGAATTTATTCTATGAGCTAAATTTCAGTTATGTATTTTATAAAGCTTTTTTGTAATAGTTCTATTCCTTCAATTTAATAGTTTTTTTTTTTATAAAATTTAACCTTGAGAACATATTTTTGTATGTGTTTTGAAAAACGATTGACTCTTATAACAAAGTTTTCAAGTGTGGTGAATTTTAAATATACAAATTAAATATTTTAAGAAATTAATTTATTTATTAAATAATATAAACTTTTTTAAATGTCCTTTTCTTTAATAAAAATTATCATTAATATTAATAAGTATTTTTTTAAATGTGGTGCGTTTACAAAAAAACATCTTTAAATTTTTCAATAAAGAGTTTTTCGTATAAATGTTCATATGAAACACGTTTTCGTTAAAAAAGTTTTGCCTTTAACAGCTGTTAGTTAACCCTTAAAAACTAAACTTTTTTAGAGTGGTGAAAATCATTAGAACTTGTTGGTTGAATTAAAAAATTCCACTTAATACTTTATTTACTAAATTCTAAGAATACAGTCAAAATTAATATTTAAGCTTAATTTACCGAGCAATACAATTTCACAGTATGTTTTTTAATTATTTATTTAGTTTTCACATGATCCTAGAGTGTTGAGTTTCAAAAAAAATTTAATTTACTCTTAAATAATAATAAAATGGTTAAAAAAATCGTTTAAAATGCAGCTGCTTTAATGGTTAACTTTTAGTTTTTTACTTCTTTAATAACAAAAAAGTTTTTTTTGTCTTAACAAAAATCTTTTTAATATAATAGATATTTACAAAACATATTTTCTATGAAAATTTCATTTCATGAAAATCTTTTTTCTATAAAAATTTTACTTCATGAATTTAGTAATCGTTTTTGAAAATGTTTGAAACTTTAAAACCAATTTGAATTTATAAATAAATAAAAAAATTGCCCGTTTACTTACAAATGTCATCATTGCTCATATTTTCCAAAATAGTTTGCGTTGATATTGTTGTTCAAAAAAATTATTAACACTGATTAACAATCGAGTTTTTATCAATTAAAATAAAACTGAATTTTGATACTGAAAGTAAAAGGTTAATCAATCAAAATATTATTTAAAATTTCAGCAAATGATAAACAATTTATTTAAACTTTTTTATTTAATTAATTTATAACTCAAAGGGATTAATTAATAATTTTATTGAAGATTTTTTTTCTTTTGGTTTTTGTTATTAAAACAGAAAAAAAAAATTAAAAACCAAAACTTTTTTTGAAATAAATTTTAGTTCGTAGTTTATTATGTTTTTTTTTTTCTTTTTGATGATTTTTCCGTTACTGTCTGAAACTTGTTGTTGATGTCGTGTTAGAGGTTTAAATTTTAATATCCTCAATTTCGGTTTGTTTTCACTGCACTAGTTATCATTTTCACCAAACTTGTTTATTTTGATATGAGTAAAATTTTTTTGCTGATTTTTTCGTTAATCTCGTTTGTTTTTTAATAAATAATACAAAGATAAAAATATTTTTATTAAAAAAAGCTGAAAAACAACAAAAACAAAAATTCTAAATAGGCTGCTGTAATTCCAAAGAGTTTCATGTTTTCGTCACTCTCTTCACTTTTTATGGCAGTGTTTTTTTTGACATTAATCAAACAGCTTTGTTGTTCTTTCACCGTTAACTGACTCTTCTAACTGTCTAGTTGTTTTAATGGGTGCAAAAAAAAAGTACTCAACTGTAAACACACACAGCCAAGTAACGTAATGACAGTTTCTGTTTAGAAAAAAATTAGTTTGTTTTAACTTTCGGTTTTCCAGCAGACAAGAAGCAAATTTTTTTAAAAAAATTCCTATTTAAGACTCTTTTGGGAGAGTGGTTGATAACAGTCAAGCATGTTGTGACCAAAAGTTTTGCCAAGATTCAAATTATTATTGTTTTAATTAAATCGAAAATTATGAAAACACTGAGTAATGTGTGGTATCTAGTTTATTACGCTGGATAAATCAAATTAAAAATTATTTTTGATAAACAACAAAATTTATTTAAGGGAATTTTTTTTTGTTTTGTTTACAAAAGAAGATAAGATAAAATTTTAAGACTATAAACAAAATATTATAAAAAAAATTTTAAATATTTTTTGCTCTTTTAAATAAATTTCTTAAAAAAGAACTTGGAATTTATTCTTCAAAGCTAAATTAAATTGTTTTAAAAAAATTAACATTTTCACACCTTAAAAAGGAGCGACACTTTAGTAATTTAAGTTTTTCTACTAGTCATTTAATTAAAACTCCTTAAAAATTATTAAAATCTTGATCTCACCTCGAATTTTAAAGGAATTTCATATTTTCTCAATTTTTAAATTTTTCTTATATTAATTACAAAAAAATTAAATTTTTAGTTAGTTTTTAAAAATAATTTAAAAATAACATTTCATTTCTTTCCAACTTTTATTTTTATTCATCAACATTAAAAGGTGTGGTCAGTTTTTAAGAAATTCACCATACCTTAAGAATAAGCAAAATTAAAAGAATTGTTAATGATTTCACTAATAATCTAATGGTCATTTTCCTAATGTGTCGACAAACTGTCTGTTACTTAATGTCAACATAAATTTATTATACCGATAAACTGTCCGTTTACGATTTTGGGTTTCTCAATATACCTACAAAAAACATTGGTTTGAGTTGGCAACACCACCCAAAATACATGTAAAAGTTGGGAGTCAGCTGATTGAATTTATCTGTACGTCAAATAAAAGGAAAATAAATAATTGGCAGATGAGTGCCGGTTAGCATTGCGACAAAATAGAAGCAAATGAGACATTGAGAAAACCAAATTTCTTTAATGTGCAGTTTTTCGTTGGGAAACAAGATAATCGCCTAATGAGAAAATGGCCATAATACTTTTCAAAAATGTATTTATATATTGAACAAGGTTTTACCAAAAATTTAAAATAAAATTTGAATTGTTTTTTTTCCATATTTTTATAAAATTTTGTATATTTAATTATTTTTCCTTTCTTTTTAACTTTTTGGGTGTGTGTGAAACGGTAGCAAAGTACTCATGGAAGTAAAATTTTGACACTATTGAGGTGAATAAAATTTCACTAGCCCTGGGGGATAGTATAAATTTTGACATTAGTGCAGAAATTTTTGACAACCACAAAATTATTTTTTTTTCTTCAAATTTGTTTAAACAAAATAAAAAATAATATGGAAGCAGGACCAGCGGCAAAAAAAATTAAAAAGAATTATACAACATGTAAGTATTTACATATGTATAAGTTTTTTTGCCCACACTTTTTGTAAAAATTGTTAATATATCAGAACGAATTCATCAAATAGTTGGGATGATCTCATTTCCAACAGAATTGATATGATTACTGCTAAAAACTTGATTAATTTATTCATTTTCACAAAACTACTAGTAACTGTTTTTTTCTTTATGTCAAAATTTTACGTTGTCAAAAATGTTACAATTTCAAACAGCACAAATATGAAAATTTTCAACCACAAACAAATTTTATTTCACCATAGAACTTTGCTACCGTTTCACACACACCCTTTGTTTGCAAACGTTCAAAATTTTGGTGAGTTTTCTTTTATTCACCACACATTAAAAGCATGCATTTTTTAATTAGGAATAAAGGCAGAGTTAGCCGAACGTCCACGTCCCACAGTGGTCCAAATTCTCCATCTAGCCGGAAGAAAGTAATTTTTTTACTATTTCGAAACTAAATATTTTGTTTGATAATAAGTTGACAAGTGCCCACAGTGCATAACGGTACATTTTTTATTTATTTAACTTCTGTTTCAGGTTTGCTTTCTTGTTTTAAACACACGTAATTGCTGTTTTGTTTTTCTATTATAGCTCAGTTGATATTTAGTACCGAAATTAAAGTTGTCGTGAAAAAATAAGAAAAAAGTTTTTAAATTATTTTTTTGCTGAAATTAATTTAACAAAGGTAGGAACAAATTTTACTATTTTTATATTTCACATAAAATGTTTTGTTTAGAAAAAGAATGCAGTTTTGTACGTGTGTGTCTTATATGTTAACATTTTGTTCAATGTCCAAATTCAACTAGAGTTTTAAATGGGAATTTATAAGACTTTAATTCTATTATTTGTGGTTTTGTAATCTGTATAATGGTAGCTTGTCAATGTTTTCAAATTTAGCTGCCAGTTTTTGCCTATATGCTTTTTATTTGGTTTACAGTTTAAAATGTCCATTACTAAGAGGGAACTATTTGATGCTTGGTATAGTGAAAAACAACAAAATAAAAAACTTAATGCTGTTGTATCACATGTTTTTGATAAGATCGGGCTTCAGAATAATGAAACGGATAGCTATTGTAGATTACAATTTGTGATACAAAAATTTTAGATAAATAATGTTTTACAAAAATACAGGTATATTATTTGTTTTTATTTTTTAACAAAAAATTTGCCACGCCCATTTCACCGATTGCGCCCATTTTTTTAGTGAGTGTTTTTATTGATAAAATCTATGAACGTGCAAAGTTTCATGTCAATGCGGCTTTTCAAAAGCGAGTTATGACTTTCTTCCGGCTAGGTTAAGCATTTGGACCACTGTGCGTCCCCTAACGGAACGTCTGGTTCGTTTTGTTATTTGCAAACAATGTAAATGCTTACTGAATTTAAATGTCACGTTGACGGAACGTCTCGATCTGTATAAAACAGATTTTTATGCCGTTGTTACGTGACAGTTGTAAAGCAGTGATGGGCTGCTTGTATGTTTAATTGAATGCGGGTACTTTTGCTCTTTTTTTTGGAACTTTTTCCAGTAAAGCTATGGAATTGAGACAAAACCACTTAAAATACAACATATTTCCATATAAACAAATATATTTATGTTAAGATGTAAAAAATAAACAAATTCATATACACATACAATGAAAATGTGAAACAAGTAAAATGCTTTAAATAGTATCAAAGCCTTGTTTGGTGCGTACACCATAATACAATATATGCATGCTAAAAAACAAATTTGTTTATTGTAAATCTATAATATAAATATTAATTATTAATGTTTTTTACACACACAAAATACTGTTTTAATACCATTTAAATCACTTGGTACTTTTTCTGCACAGCGGTCACCATTTAAACATTTTTGATTCCCATCACTGTGTGTTTTGTTTTATGCATGGTGAAATTACTACAAGGTGGCAGCACTAGGTGTTGTTGTACAACAATACAACAAAAACAGGCAAATTTGTTTGTGTAATAAACTCCGTGCTGTCAAAAATTATGTGCAACAATGTTGCCATTGTTTGTCTTTTCCGACAACATTTGGTCGGATAATTTTCGCTTGGTAGGATGGTAGGCTAAACCTTTGGGCAATGTTACACGTTTAATAAATACATATATAACAAAATCGAAAAAACTTAAGATTAAAGCTAGTTTAAGATATTAAAGTGGTCATTTTAAATGCTTAAGGATCATAGAAATCAATATACGTATAAACATTGCATAATGAGAATGAAAATATTGAAGTCTAAGTGGAATGCTATTTCTGAAAGGGCGAATAGAAACAGAAAGCTAAACATTACGAAGTAGGAATTCTGAAATAATTTCGTTATTAAACAAATTGTGCATTAAGGAGAAATTTAATTTATCATATTACTATGTTTATCATTCTATGTGAATTTTTTTTTTTTTTAATATTCATCGAAGATTCCATAAAGTATATATATTCTGGGTCTTCTAAGTCGATTTAGCCGTTTGGGTTACAAATTGTTTCTAGTTCTTCAAAGATGTTTTATTAGAAAAAGAGTTAAGCTCCCAAATGTGAAACTACCCGCCTAAAAACTAACATAAATTTGTAGCGGAATGCACTGATTATCATTAAATTTCAACAAAAACCTTTTTATGACACCAAATATGGTGAAGGTCTGTCCATAATTTACCTACGGCTCCATGATAACTCAAAATTTAAAAATTTTCTGTAGAAGCAAAACAAATTTTAATTTTATATTAAAGGTATATAAAAAATAAGTTTTAAACTAACAGCTATAACTGGTAGTTAATTATAACTAAACTTGCTTAAATGTATCAAAAATAGAAAACTGGTCGAGTCCAAAGGATTTTGGTTAATAAGTTTGGTAGAATAGAAAATTTTCAGTGGCAACGCTGATCTGAAACAAATAAACGAAATATATTATGAAAAAATTACTAAAAGATTCATACTTAAAATTTTAATGTTTTTTGAATTAAAAACAATTGTTTTTCCACTTTTTTTTCACTACAAGTCCTTTGGAGGTTTAAAGAAAGTGGCGCACAAGCGCATATCAAAAATATACGAATTTTTCAAACGTACACACGACGTGGTCACATACACAATTATTTCTGTTTTTATTTATTATTAAAAAAAAAACTGTTAGCACAACTAAAGACGCACATATAAAAACCACTTACGATTTATTTTTTGCAAATATTTTAATTGTTATGCACAATTTTCATTTAAAAACCGCACAAAAATGATTTTTTTAAAATTATTTTTCAAGAATGTAAACATAAACAAAAAAAAAATGACATCTTGGGGTTTTCACCACAGTTAAGCAAAAAATTACCAGATGCCGTAGTGATGCCACCTTGTAGTAATTTCACCATGGTTTTATGTATACTATTGCTTTTTGTTTATGTATGGGAAACACATATGACACATTTTTAAATGTTCTATAAGTGCACCAACGTGCTTACAGTACGGTGCGGTACATTACCGGTACAGCAACGTTCGCCTAACTGGGCCTTAACTTTTAAAAAATTTTAAACTATCTGAAATTAATATATTTATTATATAATTACACAGTGCAACACGAAAAAAAAATAACCATATACGGACACCACTACGTGATAAAAGACAAAAAAAAAAAAAACCAGTGTCTCCCAGTTTTGCCCAAAGTCATGCACTTATGGGTCCCCAAAGATTTTGGGCCGCGGTGTCATTTTTGCAAAAAAGTGATAATTTTCTCAGGCTCATATCTTGCAAACCGATCGGACAAAGTTGTAGCTCTTGCCATAAAGAACAAAAATTGTGCACATATAAAATCAAAAAAACTTCATCTTTAAGATCAAAATCGAAACTTTAAAAAGTTAAATATTTTTTTTTTTACCTTTTTCCCCCTGTTCAGGTTAATAGGTGGCAAAACGTTCAAAATTCAAGGAAACAATCAACTACAGAAATGTACCTAAGATCTCAGGTAACAACTTTTTAGAACATATAAAATTCCTAGAAATGATTCTAGCAACGTTTAGGTAGCGTTTATGTAGCCGCAAAAGTGAAATATTTCCCGAAAATTTTTACTTTTGCGGCTACCTTTACGGTGCTAAAAATCATTCCTAGGAAGTTTATACGTTCCAGAAAGTTGTTTACTGAGACCTTAGGTACATTTTTGTAGAATACAAAGAAAAACTATTTTGATAATAAACTGGCAAGTGCACGGCCTAGAAAAACTTAACTGGCAACATGCTTTCGCAAGTTGTTTTTGTTTTCATTTGGTTTTTCTTAACCTACTTACAACTTCAATTAATGTAGGAAGAATTCCAATCAATTGTAGTGGGGAATGTTAGAAGAGATAAACTAACTGTTTAGAGATAAACTTACTGTTTATTGTTGATGTTTTTGCTTAAACTTTGATATCGTTACAAGTAGAACTTTTGCTTATAATTCTTATACGCCTAACAGTTTTATTTGGTTTTATATCTTTAGTTTTTCTAAAATCTTAATGGATAAAGTTTCCTGACGATCTGGCCTAAGCCACCAGTGAAATACGCATAGGAACAGCTTATCCCATCAACAATAAATTTCAGTGTTTTTATCAAGAATAAAAATTGGGAATTAAGAACGAATAACAAAATCTTTTAAATTAAAATTTTGTATTCCCACAAATTATTTTGATAAATTTTTAGGATTTTTTACAATTTCAACAAAAATTTTAACCAAGGTAATTTTATTTAAGAGCAAAATTTAAATTTTTCCAAATTCTTAAGAGTTTTAAAAAGTCATGAGTTTTTTTAAACCTCCAAAAAAATTCAAAACTACCGTTTTTATAAGTTTTACAACAATTGTTTGAAATTGCTAAAAAGTTAAACTATTTATTTTTTCATTAACTATAATTTTGCTAATTTCAAGGTTAAAATTTTTTAAAGCTTTAAAATTTTGAAATTTAGTTAATTTTTCAGTATATTCAACAGCTTTAGATCTTTCTTGAACAGTTTTAAACATTTTAAAGCAATTTTTCAAAAGTGGTGAATTTTAAGAGAAATTCACAACACCCGAAAAATTGTATTCTCTAACCATTTATGCGCTTTAACCAATTATTAGAAAAATGGTTTACCTTTATAACAATAATTTTTTTATTTAAATTCGTTTCTATACCCCTTTTTGAAATTTTTTCTTTGTGGAGAATTTTTTATAGATAATATAAAAAGTTTAATAACAGAGCTATATTAAACACACCTTTTAAACTACATATTACTTGGTGGCCACACGATAAAGGTTTGCCTTTCAATTCCTTTCAATTTGCAATACACTCTCACTTTTTTACTAACACACTCACACTTTTTAAATTGACCACGAGATTGCTTTCAATTTCACCTCTCCATATGTTTGGCAATTTTACTATCAATTTAACAGCTGATTACATGTTAAGGCCCAGTTAGGCGAACGCAAGGCGAATTAACTACAGGTGGTGTCGAAACGGCATCTGATTTTGACAGTTCGGGCTTATTTGTTTTGATTTGTTAGTGTTTTGCTAATAATGGTTGACATTTCGAGCTAATTGCACTAACAATGCAATGCAAAACACACTATGTTGTTTCTGTTGTTTTTGGATTGTTGTAGTTCCGACACCACCTGTAGTTGAATTCGCCTTGGGCGAACGTTGCTGTACCGCACCGTACTGTAAGCACGTACGACACATTTAAAAATGTGTCATATGTGTTTCCCATACATAAACAAAAAGCAAAAGTATACATAAAACAAAACACACAGTGATGGGAATCAAAAATGTTTAAATGGTGACCGCTGTGCAGAAAAAGTACCAAGTGATTTAAATGGTATTAAAACAGTATTTTGTGTATGTAAAAAACATTAATAATTTATATTTATATTATAGATTTACAATAAACAAATTTGTATTTTAGCATATGGGGGATTTCATGTCAAGTGACCCAATTTTGAAATCGATGTCTTCCGATTTGGATGAAATTTGCACCAAGGTTAGTCCTATTGGATAGTAATATAGACACAAATTTTCAACAAGATCGGTCTAAAAGTTTCTGAGTTAGTGGGGGTCAAAATTTGACATTTTGGCCATACAGGTGTTCTTTCTTATCCATGTAACTTATTACCTATTGGTGTTAGCAAAATTTGTCCCAAGTAGCTTGATAGCTATTTGATCCATCTTTTGAAAAATTTTTTTTTTGGTTTTTTTAAAAAATTTTTTTTATTTTTTTTTTTAAATTTAAAACTTTTTTTTATTTTTTTTTTAGCGGGAATGTTTTTTTTTTTTTTTTTTTGTTCCAAAGAAAGCTTATGTCTTTTCCTTTAAGGTAGTTTTGGTCCCTTTTTGGGATGCGAGCGGCTTATGTATAAAAAAAAAATGATTTCTAACTCTAGACAAGGGTTTTTCAATTTTTAGCATATGCAGTGTTCTTTCTTATCCATGTAACTTATTACCTATTGGTGTTAGCAAAATTTGTCCCAAGTAGCTTCGATAGCTATTTGATCAATATTTTGAAAACAAATTTTTTGTTTTTTTTTTAATTTTTTAAAACTTTTTTTTTTAAATTTAAAATTTTCTTTTTTAAATGAAAATTTTTTGTTTATATTTTTTTTTTATCCGGAATGATTTTTTTTTTTTTTTTTTTGCTCAAAAGAAAGCTTATGTCTTTTGCTTTAAGGTAGTTTTGGTCGCTTTTTGGGATGCGAGCGGCTTTTGTATAAAAAAAAATTATTTCTAACTCTAGACAAGGGTTTTTCAATTTTTAGCATATGAACTATTTTGAATTTGTTCCTATTTGTGTGTAAGTGTTTCTAAAGCCTTAAAAATAAAACGTATGCAAAAAAACTAGATGAACTCACCTTTCCGACGGTATGTTACAAACCCAATTATTATTTTATACCTTCGATACTATAATGCCCACAATATGTTAATCCCAGGAATAAAATCACTTTTTTTTCTGTAGAAATGTTGACAAATAATTCTTTTTTTAATTTTTCCTACATAAAAAAATATACAGTTTTGAGCGCACGTAATACGAAATGTGATTTTTGTTGTCAAAATATCAAGTTCCCCAGAGACAAGTGTTTAAATCAGGTGGAAATATTCCATGGCCATTCTCCGAAATACCAGTTAATTTATTATTTTATGACACTTGCCTTTAAAATGTGGGTGGAGAGATAGAAGTTACAAGGTAGTTTTTTTGATTTTATTCCCGACATACCGTCGGAAAGTTGAGTTTGTCTAGTTACATGGATAAGAAAGAACACTGGATAAGCTTAAAATTGAAAAACCCTTGTCTAGAGTTAGAAATAATTTTTTTTTATACATAAGCCGCTCGCATCCCAAAAAGCAACCAAAACTACCTGAAAGGAAAAGACATAAGCTTTCTTTTGAGCAAAAAAAAAAAAAAAAAACATTCCGGATAAAAAAAAATATAAAAAAAAAATTTTCATTTAAAAAAATTTTAAATTTAAAAAAAAAAGTTTTAAAAAATTTAAAAAAAAAACAAAAAATTTGTTTTCAAAATATTGATCAAATAGCTATCGAAGCTACTTGGGACAAATTTTGCTAACACCAATAGGTAATAAGTTACATGGATGAGAAAGAACACTGCATATGCTAAAAATTGAAAAACCCTTGTCTAGAGTTAGAAATCATTTTTTTTTATACATAAGCCGCTCGCATCCCAAAAAGGGACCAAAACTACCTTAAAGGAAAAGACATAAGCTTTCTTTTGAACAAAAAAAAAAAAAACAAAAAACATTCCCGCTAAAAAAAAAAATAACAAAAATTTTAAATTTAAAAAAAAAAATAAAAAAAATTTTTTAAAAAAACCAAAAAAAAATTTTTTCAAAAGATGGATCAAATAGCTATCGAAGCTACTTGGGACAAATTTTGCTAACACCAATAGGTAATAAGTTACATGGATAAGAAAGAACACCTGTATGGCCAAAATGTCAAATTTTGACCCCCACTAACTCAGAAACTTTTAGACCGATCTTGTTGAAAATTTGTGTCTATACTACTATCCAATAGGACTAACCTTGGTGCAAATTTCATCCAAATCGGAAGACATCGATTTCAAAATTGGGTCACTTGACATGAAATCCCCCATATATATTTGTATTGTGGTGTACGCACCAAACGAGGTTTTGATACTATTTAAAGCCTTTTACTTGTTTCACATTTCCATTGTATGTGTATTTAAATTTTTTTTTATTTTTTAGATCTAAACATAAATATATTTGTTTATATGGAAATATGTTGTATTTTTAGTTGTTTTGTCTCAATTCCATAGCTTTACTGAAAAAAGTTCCAAAAAAAGAGCAAAAATACCCACATTCAATTAAACATACAAGCAGCCCATCACTGCCTTACAACTGGCACGTAACAACGGCATAAAAATCTGTTTGATACAGATCGAGACGTTCCGTCAACGTGACATTTAAATTCAGTAAGCATTTACATTGTTTGCAAATAACAAAACGAACCAGACGTTCCGTTAGGGGAAGTGGACGTTCGGCTAATCGCTTTTAGTCTTTATAAATTTTTTTTTTTACGACATCTTGAAAGTAAATTGCTTACAAATTGAGTGCAGCCTACGTCACAGCTTTCAATTTTTGTAAATTTTGACAAGCAGTATATGTAAAAGACTATTAAGAACAACTTGATCGTGTGGCCGTAGGGTTAAAGCAAAATATATTTTTTGCAATTGCATTTTTTAAACCAACAGAAACACTTAGAAATTACATAACCACTACTCCATGAACTTTCCTGAAAACAAAAATATTATGATAGCCGACATGATAAAAGTTAAATATTATACAATGATAAATATTATATAAGCGGGCACAGTCTAGTTTTTAGACATAACCTACATATTGATGGCTTAATATTTATGGAAAAAAAAACTTAAAAAATTCCGTAAAATTTTAAATATAAAATAAGTTTAAGTGCAATTTTTAATAAACAGTTACAACATAATTTATACTATAGACTTTCCAGTAAGATGGGTTAGGTTATTGTCTACCAGAATAAAAAAAACAAAAGCTATTAAAAACAAATTGTTGTCTCTCTTATACTAAGCCGTCGATATATACATAGTTCATTATACATACACTGTAGTAAATGACTTAAATTTTTATACCCTCCACCACAATTAGTTGTGAAGAGGGTATATTAAGTTTGTCATTCCGTGTGAAACTTTTTTATTATTCATCTCAGACCCCATAAAGTATATATATTCTGGCTGCTTGAGTAATTCTAAGTCGATTTAGCCATGCCCGTCTGTCTGTCCGTCTGTCCGTCTGTCCGTCTGTTGAAAACACGCTCACTTTCGAAAAACTCAAAAGAAATAAACAAACTAGGTGTCAAATTGCTTGTAGTTATCCTAAGCAGTTTGGGATTGAATTTCAGCAAAATCGGTTCAGTAGGACCAGAGCTATGAATCAAAATGTGGAACCACCACCTTCAAAAACTTGATAATTTTGTTACAAAAACTAACATAAATGATGCAAAAATGCACGGAATGACATAAGATTTTGCCCAAGTCCGTTTTATTCGACTAGAAATGACACTGTAGAATTTCGCGAAGGTCGGTCCATAATTTACCCTAAGCCCCATATAAACACTACTCCCGGAAAACAGTTTAGTACGCCTAAAACCGTAATAAATAATGCAATCATAACAAATTTTGGCTCGTCACAATTTTATAGGACTATAAATGATACTGTGAAATTTCGTGAAGATCGGTACATAATTTACCCTAGGCCCCATATATGCCCTACTCCCGGAAAACAGTTTAGTCTCCTAAAACCATAATTAATAACAAATCGTCACAGTTTAAGATAATAATAATAAAAAGACATCATACAGATATTACTCCTTAAACATTCGAACTGTCGGTGGAGGGTATCAAAGATTCGGCACAGCCGAATATAGCACTCTAACTTGTTTTTTAACAATTTTAAATTTTCAAAATGTTAAAATTTATTTTATTTATGTCATAAAGATATTTTAAATCAACATTTTTTATTTTTCGAATTTATTCTATGAGTTAAATTTCAGTTATGTATTTTATAAAGCTTTTTTGTAATAGTCTTATTCCTTCAATTTTTCAGGAATGACTTTATACACTACCAGACTATAAAATACATAACTGAAATTTAACTCATAGAATAAATTCGAAAAATAAAAAATGTTGAATATAATATAAAGTAACCTACGAAAGGAAATAATTCCCAGTTTCTATTTGTTAAAATAATTGAGTTAAATACATTCAATTTATAAAGTATCACTATCCAGTGTGACACAAAGAATGCTGACGAAGGCCGTAGCGGGCCAGAAAATGCATTACATTCTGCTGGTGTCTAATATTTGTAAATTTTTCTGTGCATACAATATACTTCATTGCTATCCAAAGGATAGCGTAGGTAAAATGTAACAAGAAGATACAATATAATAGTCTGGTAGTGTATAAAGTCATTCCTGAAAAATTGAAGGAATAAGACTATTACAAAAAAGCTTTATAAAATACATAACTGAAATTTAACTCATAGAATAAATTCGAAAAATAAAAAATGTTGAATATAATATAAAGTAACCTACGAAAGGAAATAATTCCCAGTTTTTGATATTTTAAATCTTTTGTTGTTTTAATAATATTTTATAATTTTTTATTATAAAATCCCCAAAAAAAAAAAAAAAAAAAAAAAAAAAAAATTATAATAATAAAACGAAAACGCAACACGAGGAAGTTTTAAATATATAAAAACTCGAATATGCCAGTGACTATTAATTATTAGAAAAATACGCAATACGAATAAGTAAAAAATAATTATGTAATATAATTAGGGTTTTTTCCCGGGAATTCCCGGGAATTGCAATTATTTTATTTCCCGCTTTCCCGGGATTTTTCTTGCGGGATCCCGGGAAATAAAAAATTCCTCATAGTTTAAGAAAACAGCTAATTATACTTGGAAATTTAGTTTTCTATTCTCTTAAAATTAGCATATGTGGATGGGTTGTCGATTAAATCCATAACAAGAAGTGAGTACATACGTAAATCAATGTCTCCTGATGCAATAAATCTGCTTAAAGCAGAATGGACAGTACAACAGTTGATAATTAATAAACTTAGTGAATTGAAGAGTTAATAAAGAACATTTATATAAAAGAAGATGCAGGCAGTAAAGTTTTATTCTCCATAGACAAGTCTTAAAAATAGAAGATACCTAAACATATCGCTCCTTTATTGCAACATAGTCATATCTACAAAAACAAACGAACTTGGCAAAATGCGATTAAAGTTTTCAAAATCTACCGATTTAAAAATATATTTTGCTAAAACTTTGGTTCAGTTTCAGATTTAATACGAGAAGGTATGAAGGAACACTTGCTTAAGTAACTTACAATTCTTGATTTTTTGAGATATGACTATGTTTCATTGAAGGTGCGACATGTTTGTTAGGTGATAAGCACAAATTTTTTTCAATTTGCCGGAAAACCTTGACATACATTTGACTGATATAGGCGTTGTTTATAAAAAAAATAGCATTCTACAACGGTGCACTTTTAACTATTTGTCCAACATCGGTAAAAAAAAATGAACGAAATTTTTCGGAAACATGGTAATTAGTAAACAAAATCAGAAATATACTTTTTGTCGACTTACTAAGCGCTTTAAGTGTGTCAGTTATTTCCTAAGCCGTTCAAAATTGTTAATATATTTATTTAAAATATTTTAACTATTTTATGAATTAAATTTTTGATCTCATATCTTGGGTACCTCAATTTTTGTTTGTTTTTATTATTGTTTTATGAATTAAATTGTTATGTTTTTACTATCTTTTTATCTTGTATCTAGAGCATAATAATACGGAATTTACATATAAAACCGTAAGGTTATAATAATTCAAGTTCCTCTTTTTATCTTCAACTCAATTTCGTAGTATTTAAGCATTTCTTTTACTTACTATGTAAAAGAGTTCCCTTACAAGGTTTCGTTTAAATGTGCTACATTGATAAACTGAAATTTATTGTTGAAGGGATAAGCTATTCCTATGCGCATTTCACTGGTTGGTTAGGCCAGATCGTTAGGAAACTTCATCCAAAGATTTAAGAAAAACTAAAGATATTACACATATAAAACTGTTAAGCGAATAAGAATTATAAGCCACAGTTTTACTTGTAACAATATTAAAGCTTGAACAAAAACCACAACAATAAACAGTGAGTTTATCTTTTCTTACAGTCCCGGCTACAATTGGTTGATTTTTTGTCAACTCTAAATGTAGTTGTAAGTTACGTTTTTTTATAAAAGTTTTTTTCATTAATTTTAAACAAATTTACGTTGTATTATTTATATGGAGCGGGATCCCGGGAAATTTAAAAAAGTTTCCCGCTTTCCTGGGAATCGAAAAACTCCGGGAAAAAACTCTAATTATAATGCATCATGAACACACTAAGGGCTAAAAATCAGAGCAAGTTAAACTCTCTTTGTGGTTTAAAATGTGTTTAAACCAACAAATCTTTAAATCAGTAAACATATAAACCATCTTTAAATGCATAAAATTGGGCGTTTAAACTACCAATACGGACCATATGAATTTAAAAAGATTTACCGTAGTGCTGACACATGGATTTTTTTAACTACATATAATACATGGGACACTGATTTATAGTTGTTGAGTTTAAGCTACATATAAATTCAAGTTTAGTTCAACTAAACCAGCGTTTAAACCATTAGTGAATTATTAGCCATAAGCATTAATTAGATTAACATTACCACAGAAATTCAATTTTGGGGTGGAAAGCTTTAATTAGTTTGAGAATTGTTTTAATAATTCAATTGAAATGGCAAATTGTTTGTCTTTTTGGAAAGAAGCTGAAAATAAAAAAATTAAAACAAACTTCCTAAAAGTATGCCACAAAAAATGTTTGGATGGAATTAAGATTGAAAAAGAAAGTTAAAGAGATTTAATTACGATCCATAAAATTGTTTTCAAATGTGTTTATTTAAGACAAATAACAAAAGTTTAAGCATGCGAAAAGGAAATATTCGGCCATGTCGATTCTATGGTACCCTTCATGGTGAAATAAGAAGGTGAAATCGCTGCGGCAGCAATAAAAACATTACAACAAAAATGGAAATTAGGTCCCAGCTTACGTTAAAAAATATTTTAAACAAAAATCAAGCCGCGCCGCTGAACGTGATGAAATAAATTAAGTTTTAGCCAATTTTTATTTAATTATGGTCAACAGCTAATTTATTTTAATTTAAAATTATCAAAAACTGGTGTAGTGCTGTTTTATTTCACCATAGTACCCACTACTTTTTGTTCAAATAAAATGATAAAACACAGTTTAAAAATATGCTTGGCGAAATATTTAACATTTTAAAATTTTTTTAAACTTATGATATTTTTTAGTTTACCCGAACATAAAGTAAATATTGTAAAATTACAATATGTGGGATATATCTGCGAATTAAAAAATATTGATTTCGACAATTTTTAAAACTAAACATTGACTTTTGTATAAAGAAGTATAAATTCTAAATTATCTTGATTAAGCTCGTTCCGTGATGCCGTGTTGTGTAATGCGCTATATTCAGGTGCTAGGCTAATAAAGAAACCTATTCAGCGTATATTTTTTATTTTAAACAAAAATTGCAACTTAAAAATTGCAAACTTTAAAATGCAAACAAAAATTAGAATAATTTTAAGTCGAAAGGAAAATAGTCTTAAATTTTTTTCAAATATTTATATTTATTCAGCTTTCATTACATTTTCTGACAAAAAAGGAGCAATTTTTAAGGTGTGGTAAGTTTTATCAGAAATTCAACAAACCTTAAAAACACAATAATTTTACAAAATTGACGATAATTTCAGCAAATATTGCAACCAATTAGCAAATTTAAATTAAAAAAAAAACGTTTATTAGATTCTTTTGATATTTAGTTCCTAGAAAAATTTTATAATTCTTAAACATCCGTTTTAGAGTAAATAAATAAAAAAAAACAAATTTCGGATTGATTATTATTGAGCTGTCAGGAGTTTAAGTCGCTCAAATACATCAGTCGTTAATAACTTCAAATTTTTTTTTTAAATTTTAAAACATATATACATACTGTTACGAAAGTAACTTTAGTTAAGAATTAGTTGTAATTATTAGTTAAGAATTAGTTGAATTTATTAGTTATCTTGTATTTATTAGTTAACTTGTATTTATTAGTAATTTTATTAGTTTACATTGTTATTAAAAATTGTTATAATTTAGTACACTTCAATCCCAATGTGCAGAAAGCCCTCGAAATGACCGTTAAAAAAGCTTCAGTATAAAAGGTTAAATTGTGTAAACATAAGTGCTGCCATAAATCAAATTAAAGTGTGTTGAATAGTAAAGTCTTGAACCTTCGAAAAACATTTCGAACGTTCTAGACAACCAAATTGCAGTATAAATACTAGGCGACTAGCGTAAGAGATCATTCTAAGTTCAGACTTTGTCAATAACGTATAACGCTGAGAAAATTATAGTTGGTTGTGAATAAAAGTTATAAATTACGGTTGTTAAAAAGACTTAGTACTAAATAGAGTTCAGTAAATTGTAAACAGTGCTTAAAGTGTTTGTGTTTTATTATTTTATTAAAGTTGCAATAAAGAACTCGAAACGGTTTATTATAAAGGAAATAAACCAAAACGTTATTGAAAGGCAGTAACGTAACAATCACCCTTATTGTGTTTGGCGTATTTAAAATACGCCTACGACTGTTTGGTAATAGATTAAAGAAAATAAGTTCACGTTCTCTTTAATCTATTACCAAACAGTCGTAGGCGTATTTTAAATACGCCAAACACAATAAGGGTGAATATGTATGAGTTCAGATAAATTTGCTTATACATACACTCAAAATATTATGTAGTTAAATTCAAACGAAAATTAATTTTAAACAACTTAAAATTCATTTAAAAAACGGATCATTTACATTTCATTTAAAACAAATGACTTTTATATTCATTTTTAAATTTTTTATGTATTAAACAGCATATTCCTAAAAATTTAATAGTTTTTACTTTTAAAAAATATATTTTAATATTTAAAATATTTAAAAATAAAACTACATAACAAAATAAATGCGGAAAAACATTATTTTTTGGTAGTTTGTTTTTTGAATAACAAACATAGATGTAAACAAATAAATTATTCGCAAAATAACTATATTTTTATTCAATTTTAACAGTACGGAAAACGAATTTAATTACCTACAATCAGTTACTGCAATAATTTTATTAGTGTACGAATAAAAAAAAATACATTTAAAAAACTTTTATAGAGAACTCCATTAATTTAAGATTGCTTTCGAAATTATGAGTAATTTTTTTCTGCTATCATTACATTTTCTGACAAAAAAGACCAATTTTATGTGGTGGTGAGTTTTATCAGAAATTCACCACACCTTAAAAACACAATCACCCCTATTCTGCGTTTCGATTCGGATCGAAATTTTCTCCGTTTTTGGCAACTTTGGTATTCTGTGCCCATATTCTGTAACTCCCGTGTTGAAAAACTTTTCGATTGAAATGTGAGAACTGAAACAAAAATACCATAAATTGAAACAAACATGTTTTTCTCACTAAACTGTTACTGTATCATTTTTGGTGTGTAATAGCTGTAACGTAAGGAAATTACTCGCCAAAAATGTTTCAGTATCAGTTAAGTGAGAAAAACATGTTTGTTTCAACTTATGGTATTTTTGTTTCAGTTCTCACACTTTAATCCAAAAGTTTTTCAACGCGGGAGTTACAGAATATGGGCACAGAATACCAAAGTTCCCAAAAACGGAGAAAATTTCGAAACGCAGAATAATTTAAAAAAGTTTATGTAAATTTCAGCAAATATTGAAACAAATTAGTAAATTTAGATTTTAAAAAACGTATATTCGATTCTTTTGAGGTTCAGTTCCTGGAAACATTTTAGAATTTTTCTTATAATTATATTACATACATTTCCGGTTTAGTGTAAATTAATTTTAAAAAACCGGACGGGATTTAATCTTTTTCCAACTTTTTCATTGTTTATTTCCAATGTTTTCGGTGTGGGGAAATTAAGTCGCTAAAATTCAGCAGTCCTTAAAAACTTACAAAATATTTTTAAAATTTAAAACATACATTTGTATTCAGATAATTTGCTTATTCAAATAAAAATAAAAACATTAAACAAATTTTTTAGAGAAAAAAATTGAAGATTACTTTCGGAAGTTATGAGTAAAACTTTGTAAAACTTTTTAAAAACTGTCTTGATTTAGAACAAATCTAAATATAAATCTTCATTAAAATCCAAATTTTGTTATTGCTTGCAAAAATGATAGGTAAAGTAAGTTTTAAGAAAAATTCACCTTTAAAGCGTGCAAAGTTTCGGAATTAAAATCATTTTTAAAAATTTTCTAGTAATCTAGAATTTTGTAATAAAATCTTAAAAAAAAAAAAAAAACTTATGAATCTGTTGCAGTTTTAAAAGAAAGTGTTTAGAAATTTTGATTTATTAATAATTTTAAGATATAAAAAGAAAAAAAAAAAACATTTAATTTTTAGGAAAACCTAAAAAAAGGACGAGTATTAAGGTGCAATATGTTTCTAAAAAACATTACCACTTCTAAAAAAAATATAAAATTAAAAATGGATTGACAATTTTAAGCAAACATGAGAAACAAATATAAAAAAACTATATTTCAGTGTTTTTATAAAATGATTAAAACATTTTCTAGTATAGAGCATATTTCTAAAATCAAAACTTGTAGATATAAATACAACGAAAACTCTTATAACCAGACACCGAAGGAACCATAAAAATGTGTCCGTACAAGGGGAAAGCCATCTTAAAAGAAGACCAGTTAATAGCGTCCGTTAAAAGGGGGTGTCCGCTTAAGAAAGGTGTCCGTTATGGGAGATTAAACATGTAACAATTTCCTCTGAACCACTTAAAGTTAAAGTGTGTTATGTCAACAAGTTTTAAATACAAAAATTTTCTTAAAAAATGCGTTTAAAATTTCAAAGAGACCCAGGAAAAACGAAAAAAATATAATTTTTTTTTTTTTTTTTGGAAACGCGACGGTGCATCAAACAAACTGGCGACACATTAATTCATAAAGACATTTTTGAAATACATTTTAACGGCTAAATATTTAAACGAAGCGTTTTCTTTCAAAGTACTTGCAAAAATAATGAAAACAAAACTTTTTAAAATAACTTACAAAGAAAAAAAAATATTTTTTTTTGGCATCAAAAAATGCGTTGTTGCATTCATGCATTTTCTTACTCAAATCTGCAGACTGCGGGTTAGAAATTTTTTCTTCCCTGCGAACTGAAATTCAAAAAATGAACGTCTGCTAATGTATGAATACTTTTTGTTCAGGGTTCTAAAATTAGAATTTATTTGACACGACGTAACAAGTGAAACACAGAAATAAAAATCATATGCATGCAATCAATCAGGCAGCCAGCCAGGAATTGTTGAGATTGTTTTTTAAAATTTGATGAGTGATCAGTCAGGGTAACATACTCTTGTAATCTTATAAATATTAAAAATAATATTTTTTTTCTTTAAATAAATTCATTTTAGAGGTGTGGTGAATTTAAAAATTTTAATTTTAAATTAAAATTAACCATATTTACAATATTGAGCAAACAATCCAATACGGCGCGCCGGGGCGGGGTGCTTAGTTTTTAGACATTTAATGAATTTTTTTTTTTTTCTAAATTCGCGTAGTTTTTTTGCTAAAAACTTGCAACACTTTTAGAATTCTTGAAAATTAAACAACAACAACGTACGCATATTTTACTATAATTTTATTAATTACAAAAATTTTAAAAAATTAACAAGATATGGAAAGTTAGTAGTAAAATTCACCATACATTAAGGTTTTTAAAATAAAAGAGTTTTTAGAAATAAAAACTCAAAATTTTTAAGTTTTTGCCAACATGCAATTGCATGTTCTTCTTTGTGTGACCCAAGAAGGCAGAAACAATATATTTGCTCGAAAATTTTCGAAATAGTCAAAAACTTCAAAAAATATACAAATAGCTTACTAAAACTTAAATTCTAAGGTGCGGGTGAGTTCCTTATGTAGAGGTTAATTTCATTAAAAACTAACATACATTAAAATTTCCTAAAAAAAACAATCTTTTCAATGTTATTAAATTACCAGAAATTTATTTAAACTCAAGTTTTGAGTTCACGACATGCAATTAATTTTTTTTTTTTTTTTTAAACTTTCAAACAAGCGTGTGCGTTTGTTAATTATATAAAAATAAATTGCAAGCAATTATTTTTTTTCCTCAAAATTGGAAAGAAAATTATTTCAAAATAATTTTTCTTTCCCAACAATAGATTATTTTCTACAAAATTTTCTCATTAGAAACACTTTATTAACCTCTACATTTTTTTTATAACGATTTCATGTCGAATCGTATGTATTCTTTAGAATATTTTTGTTTAAAACTTTTAGCAAATGTTCACATTCGTGTTTATGTGCATGCAAAAAAGAAAAAAAAAAAAAACAGAATTGTTTATATTGATTTCAATCAAAACAAGTGAAAGTTTATTTTGCAAACTTTTCATTTTATATAATTTTACATAAAGAATTGCTAGTTAATATTTTTCTTTTGGGAAATTACGTTTTTTTTTGTATTTTGTATTTTGAATTTCTGGTTTTTTTTTTCTTCGTTACTCATAAACGATATTTTTTTCTTTGTTCTTATACCCTGCACAGTGTTAAAGGAGGATATAATAAGTTAGTAATGCCGTATGTTGCAGCAAGAATAATTTATCTAATATTATATAAAGTTTATATTTTCTAGGTCCGAAGTCCTCAAGACAAAAAAAAAATCATTTGTTGTAAAATTTGTTCTCTAGTTCTCTTAAAGCCCCGTTTACACTATTCTACAAGTTTTAACATTTTTGCTCTCACAAAATTCCATGATTTGTTACAGCAAGAATAATTCATCTAATATTATATAAAGTTTATATTTTCTAGGTCCGAAGTCCTCAAGACAAAAAAAAAAATCATTTGTTGTAAAATTTTTTCTCTAGTTCTCTTAAAGCCCCGTTTACACTACTCTACAAGTTTTAACATTTTTGCTCTTACAAAATGCCATGATTTTTAGTCTGATTTGCAAAAAAAAAAAAATCAAATGGAAAATGTTTTTCATTACATTTTTCGTCTACATTAATATACTTCAAATCAAAAGAAAACTCTTTGTAGAATACAAGTATAAACAGCTGTTCAACATAAGAAATAATAATATTTTTTTAGTTTTTTTAACAGATCGTCAGCTCATTCTTGGTTTGGCGCATATGCCAAAAAGCCGTAGGGGAGAAAAACGGCAATGAAGGGTTAACATGAAGGTTTCTTAAAATATACCAGAAAAAATTTTTAGTATTTTCGCTACTGCTTCCGGCGTATGTTTTAAGAAAAAGGTAAATTTTTGTGCACGTTCAGGAGTGAAGTTAGAAATTAATATTTTTTATTGAAAACTAAAATTATTGTCTCGTGGCGCTTTTTGTGCAGCAAACGTATACATACTACTGTGTATTAAGTTGTCGACATTTTATTTTGCTTTTGCTTTTACTACTTTTTTTTTCTTAAGGCAATGAAGCAAAGCAAGAGTCAAATTTATTTTGTACGTTTTTGTATGAGGAACTTGCTGCATTCGCTAAACAGTGTCGTGTAGAGCAAAATTAATGCTTAATATTTCAGAAACCCTAAGATATTTCGTGAAACAGGTTTTGGATTCAGAAAGGGGGTATTCAAAATATATATACCCCATACCTAACTCAATTTTTTTAAATGGTCTATAGGTCAAACCAATAATGAGGTGACGACATATTAAAAAATAAAAAGAAGTGAGGTGCTAACAACATGAAATGTAATATTTCTTTAATACTTATTAATTTTTATTCTGATGCTGGAGGCAAATTACTCAATAACTATTTTTGTTATTTTTATCAAGGGTGGGAACGTTGATACGAATCTAATTTGTTCGTCTGTGTACCGTATTTAATTGTGTTTTACAACAAATATGCGTGATTTTTTTTATAATTTAAAAGAAAACACTTGAAATTTTATATTTTTTTAATAATACTTAATATTTTTCAATCCCTGATTTTCTTCGTGGGTTTTTTGTTAAAATACAACTGTGATAAAAATAAAACCTGGGGTCTGATTCTGGCCGTCGTGATCGAGTAATTTCTCGATTCAAAAGCAATTTAATATCTAATTAGTTCAGTCAATAGTGAACGAATCGGAATTATTTTTTCAGTGTACAACACATTAATTTGAGTTTCACAATACTGAAAAAATAATTTCGACTCATTCAGTATCGACTGAAATAAAATTGCTTTCGAATCGAGAAAGTACTCGATCACGACTGCCAGAATTAGGCCCCTGATAGAAAATTGGTAGAAAACGTTCCTCTTTCCGCTCTTGTTAAAGTATGGCTGTTAGAAAATTTTCAATAAATGGTGTGATCCATACGACTGTGAAAATTCTTAACGTATTTTTGACGTTTCATATCAAACTGTTTTACACAATTATACACAAGTCGAATTTACTTTATAGGTGGTGTTGAAAACACAGCGGAACTACTTTTTTCTTACTTAGGGAGAGAAATGTCAAATGCTGCTCGTGTTTTTGACACATCGACCAATGAAAGCAACAAATAAAAAATCATGTTGTGTTTTTGGGGTTGCACTTGTTGTAGCATTTTCACCACCACAGTGTTGCATCTAAAAACACAAATACATTTGCGATCCGTTTCGTTGATTAAACCCATGAAAATTTAATAAAACTGAACTAAAAATTTCCTTAAGTTCAAAATGGTTGCGTAAGCCAGCTTATCCACATTATGGTTGGGCCTTTAGAATGGTCGAAGAAATTTGTAGACATTTCTGGGGCTGTTAATCAACACAGAATACCCCAAAATTATCAGCATAAGTACATCCACAGCACAACTTTTACCTCTGCAACATCAACCAATATTGCACAGTTACAAAAACAGGTGGGCCAACCCAACACAGAAAGGCAGCCTAAACAAGGCAAAACGTGCTTTTGGAATGCTAAACTCCGTATTGTCGTCAAACACGAAGCTTAATATCATCGAGTTCAACGTGAAGGCTATACTACTTTGTGTTAGAGAATTTTGAAATGCTACAACAACAGTATTCAAGCCTTTGTGAACATATTATCACATTATCCTGGGTATATTTTTGATCGAAAGAACAAGGAATATACATTTTTGGCGCACCTCCCGAAAAATTCCTATTCAGACAAAATTCAGGAAATCGCTAGACGACAATACCAGAATCACCATTGAATGGAACCCCCAGGACCAGAAATGTGTTGGTAGGCCTGACTATACGTCGAAAGGGCAGATCGATTATGAAATCAGAGCTTTAGGACACAGTTGGAGTGAAACACGATGTATGGCAAATTAAAGAGACGCTTTGAACAATCTTGTTGCGGCCCTGTGTTCCTAATATGAATTACAAGAACTAAAATTTAGTTGGTCAAAGCTCCAATGATCTTTTTTATGTTTATGATACAAATTTTATGTAAATTTTTTGTAGGGGGCATCAAAGATTCGCCCAACCGAAAAGCATTTCAAATCTTTTTTTTCTAAAAATAAACTCACACATAAAAGAAATTATCTTTAGCTGTTATTTGCGGGTTTGCACAGTAGAGAATATTAAAAAAAAAATTGCAAAAAAAATTTGTCATACCAAATAAATTTTTTCTAAAAGCGATTTCCGTTCATTACACTGGTTTACAGCCAAAAAATACCAAGAACGCCACGTGCCTAGATAAGTTAATTGGGACCTCCTGAACACGAAAAACGCTGTAATTTTTTTTTCTAAGTACCGTTTTTTGTGTTTTTCGGTGTATGGTCCCACTTAAACCCTTGTGGAGCCCAACCGAAAAGTCCGATCGAGATAAATAACATATCGTTGGAAAGGTAATTGAATGCCTTTTCAGTAGATATGCTGGTGAATTAAATGAACTAATTGGTAAAAAAAAAATAAAACATTTCAAATCTTTACTATAACGTAGAAAAAAAACGAAATAAAAATGAAAATTTTTGAAAAAACGTAAAAATAGGCAAATTTTGAACTTTGAGGTGCTATAACTCAGTCACTTCTTATCAGATTGCAAATTTCTAGCATATCGACTAAATGCCATTTATCTAGATCGGACTTTTCGGTTGGGCTCCACAAGGGTTTAAGTGGGACCATACACCGAAAAACACAAAAGTACCGTTATCTAAAAAACGGTACTTAGAAAAAAAAAAAAATTACAGCGTTTTTCGTGTTCAGGAGGTCCCAATTAACTTATCTAGGCATGTGGCGTTCTTGGTATTTTTCCAAATTAAAAATTTGTAAAGCAGTGTTATAAACAGAAAATTGGAGCAAAATCAGTAAAAGAACAAAATTATATTTTTTACAAGCCAAATATCTTTTTAAACTCTTACAGATATGCCATCGCTATTATTCATCGTTTTTTAAAACGATATTCTGCCTGTTTTTAGAAAATTAAAACAATATTTCGGGTGAGAAATTATATTGAAAAAAAAACTTTCGTATTTAATTGTTGGTTTCAATATTATTTCTAACACGAAATTTGGTTTTCATTTTCTAAAAACAGGCAGGTAGAATCATTTTTTAAATCTGACAAAATAATTTGGAATTGGAGTCGTTTTCAAATTAATGCTTGTACAGGGTGGCGCATAAGTGACGTTATGATTTAATAAGTGAATAATTTTTTTTTTTTTGGATTTTTTAGAATTCACTTTGAAAAACTTAGGAAATTTATGATGGAAAAGAAAAAACAAACATTCAATTTTAAGGAAACTAAAAAAATTCACCAATTCTAAAAAATATAAAAATAAAAATAGATTAAACATTTTAAACAAATACTAAAAAAACAATTTTTCAGTGTTTTTATAAAATGATTGAATGGATACACGTGAATACTTTTAACCAAAAGATTTTCTAGTATAGGGCATATTTTTGTGATATTTCTAAAATCAAAATTTGTAGATATAAATTCAGCGAAATCTCCGAAGGAACCATACAAATGTGTCCGTACAAGGGGAAAGCCATCTTAAAAGAAAACCAGTTAAAAGTGTCCGTTGAAAGGTTGTGTCCGCTTAAGAAAGGTGTCCGTTAAGGGAGATTAAACATGTAACAATTTCCTCTGAAACACTTAAAGTTAAACTGTGTTATGTCAACAAATTTTATATACAAAAATTTTCTTAAAAAATGCGTTTAAAATTTCAAAGAGCCCCAGGAAAAAACAAAAAAAAAATTTTTTTTTTTTTTGGAAACGAGACGATGCATCAAATAAACTGGCTAAACATTTTAACGGCTAAACAATTAAACAAATCATTTTCTTTCAAAGAACTTGCAAAAATAATAAAAACTATTTTGTATTTTTTGGAATTCACTTTGAAAAACTTAGGAAATTTATGATGACAAAGACCAAAAAACCAAAGTTGTTCAATTTTATTTTAAAAGTCAGCATTCAATAATTCTGACGCATAGATCTTATCGAATAATAAGCCATAAGGCACATTTTCACCTTAATGGTCGGTCACCTCAATACAAATATGGGGCACCGAAAGTCCAAGAATAACTGCCTCAAATGCACCACGAATAAATTCAGAAAAGATCATTAGACTATATGTTTTTAAAAGCGACTAACAAGTTGAGGTTTATGTCAATGGCATTTCTACCGGGCAATGATTACAAAATTTTTTTAAGCCCGAGGTAGAGAACAAGCCAGAATTTTGGTTCCAACAAGTAGACATCGCGTTCGCGCTATTTAACGGTTCCCGATTTTTTTCCGACTTAAGGCGAATATCTAAAAAGAATTGATGGCGTTGTGACCTTAAATTCTAAGAAAATTTATGAGAAATGCTCTGCAAATAGTCAAAAGCAAACAATGGGCATTATTTGAAAGATTTTATCTTCAAGACATAATGTTATTATATTTCCAACTATAGTCTAAATTTTTGTAAATTCCAACGTTAGATAAAATCAGAAAGAAAAAATTTATTCTTTAAATAGATCAGAACATTACTTATGCGACACCCTGTATATTTTATATTAACATTTTTCACTCAGCATGCTTAAAGAATTTTATCTCGAGCAGTCCTTTTAGAAACTGCAGAATTATTTCCCCTTTTTCCAATATCCTCCACTGTGACTCGTCATCATGTTTATTATTGAAAAGAAAAATTTTTTCAAAGTATAATAAAATCAGCCATCTATTGTAAGGAACACAATAAATTTTAAAAACTGCAATTTGCAGTTAATTGTGTGATTTATAAAATGGGTATTTATAGTTTTGCACACACACACAGATGGTGTCAGTGGCGGGTTAAATTATGAAACAATAAAAATTTTTCAAATTTAATAACGGTTTAATGAACAAATATACTATGAAAATTGTCCTTAATAAACGTTTGTTAAATTTAATAATCGTTTGTGAATCCGGGGGCATAAGTTTGTTCTAACCCCCCAATTGGGTGATAACGCTTTCCATATAATTTTTTTATTTAGTTATACAAATTTATAAAACTATAAAAGCCTTAAGGCCTTGTTATTCTTACGTTTACGTTGCGTAGCAGCTGTTTCGTTTTTCTTTCTAGGTTTGCGTATGTACACATGTGACTCTTACGTGAACGTGATGTTGCATTGCGGATGAAACTGATAAAATTACAATTTTCCTCCATTTAACGTATCAGCTGCTAATGAATTTAATGTTTCTTTTTTAGGTTTTTTGTTAAAACGAGTATTTTATCGAATTACGCAAAGTTTTTCTATGCACATATGTCTTATAAAAAACGCGGAAATTGCAAAAGCTAAAATGTATGAATTATAAATTTTGACAAATTTTCTTTTAACACATTCCCCCAACTTTTAAACATTTAATTCGACCGCAATGTTTACGTGTGAGTAATAAGGCCTTTAAGGTTTGAAAATATTTTTCGAATTTTACAAATTAATGCAGCAACAAATTTTTTTAAGTATTTCTTAACGTGCAAATGAGTAAAAATAAATAAACAAATCAATTTGATGAATAAATCATTTATAATTTCTTTGCCAAATTGTTGAAAACGTTTTGTTAATTCATTGATAAATGTTGAAATTTTCAAACTTTGACTTTTAATATTTCAAATCACTCACCTGCTAATTCGACATCTGTGAAGGGTTTCTTTTTAACAGACTGAAAACAAAAATAAGAATGAAAAAGAAAAAATATTAGAAAATATTCTCTATGATCATAATAGAATTTTTGGTTTAATTCTTTTTCTTTGTCTTAAACTTAAACCCCCTTATGGAAGAAATTTTAAAGTTTACATTAGTTAACTAACACATTAATCCAAGACACTTTTTCTGCGCGCAATGTGTTGGTTAACTTATGTGAACTTGAACTTTTTTTGCATAAGGGGGTTATTCACTGTCTTTAAAGTTTTTTGTAATCTCTACTTTAAATTGTAGAGAAAATTCCCTGCAAAAACTTTTTTAAGATCCATTTATGAAAAACAGCTAAATGTCTACTAAATATTGTGGACAAACGTTTTTCGTGAAAAAATTGCTTGTGAGGGTTTAGCACAAGAAAAACTTAATAAGACCCTTCACCACTCCCCTGGGGGTATGAAGGGATTATCTGAAAGATATTTCACCTTCTGATGTTACATCCTTCGGGGAAATCAGGTGCATGCAGCCGATACCTGGTATTCCGCAGTACTTCAAAATTGACAGACCTCTTAAGATCATGGCTGACCAGACATCCTACACGCAGAGAAAAAATATGGTTGGGCATGGTTACGGCAACAACACTGTGTTTAATGTAACAATATATTGTTGTCGTACACAAATAATTGTTATTTTTATTTAATATCAACAATATTATAGTTACTGTAAACATATCAATGTTTATCGCATTAAGAATTTGAGTATTGTTGACCGAAAAATAATTATTTTTCTAACAACTTAATTATGATAACTTTCTAAACATATTATATTTCTCACAACCATATCATGATACTTAATAGCCATAACATTATAACTTTCTATACATTTATCATATTATGTTAAAGATGCAATCAAACTATTTTTACTCTAATCATATTATGTTAGCGCCATTTGTAAAATAATTTTGAAGAAGTTGTGTCGTTTTTTTTATTTGTGAGCGGTTAAACAATTAAAAGATAAAATTCCATAAAAAAAATAAGCTTAAAGAAATTAAAAAATTAAAATATTAGCGGAGTTCATTCAAGTATTAGTGATGTAATAGTGCAAATGCAAAATATCATAGTTTTTTGTAAAATCTAACAACAAAACACAGAGAGATTTCGTTATATTTTATAAAAGTGCGACGATATTTCTGTGGTTTTCATGGGCAACCGCGTATGTCTTAACCCTCTGTAACATATAGTATACTACAGGCAACATACTGGTCATCTCTCAATAGTTTCCATAGTAATAGTTACTGTGACCTATCAAATAATGTAACCTTTAGTATACACTCTGTTCTTTACCTCAAGTGCAAAAAGCATAAGATGGTTGTTTCTTATTGTTTTAAATATTGCGATCCCAATTTAATTTTTAAAATTTAAAAAAGTGAAAATGCTTTATATTAAATTATTAATAAAAAAATATTTTTATATCCGCTGCTTCGTTTTTTTTGTGAGAGTCTGTAAGGTTAGTGTCCAAATATGAGTCATTACTCTAGTACTTTTAATATTTTTGACTTATATGCGTAAAACACGAAATTTAGTGTTTGTGTCTTGTGGGCTACATTGAGCGAAAAGGGAATCTATTTTTTACAGCCTCCAGCAAATTTATTATAGTGCTGTTTTTTATTTTTTGCTTGAGAATTACTATTTAGACGTTACAATGTCTAAATTTTCATTGATTTATAAGAGAGAATGCAAATAAATCAAGGTCCATTATGTTATCGAGAAACTTCCGCCTAGAAGTTAGCGAATCTCTATGTAGGATGAGAACTTAACCCACCCTTACGCGCCGACTTTTATATGGTTAAATCCAAGCAAAAGCGAATAGAAAACCTCTGCAACACTTGCCTCTGCAAGTAGTCCGCCAGAATCAAGTCGATCACTGACCTTAATGGGCGAAAAAGAATTCGACGCATCTATCCAAAATACATATGTAAAATGTACTCATAGTGTGTAGAATATGCATCGTAGATTTATGCTACTCGAAAACAAGAAACTATTTCAAGAATTTTCACTCGTCTTATCTGATCTAATTAACATAAATATGAAATGCTTTAAATTTTTACGTTAAGCTTTTTCATAACTTTTTTACTTTTGCTTTCCCTTGTTGCTCGTTGTTGCCTGTAGGACACACTCCGTTTTTATGAAATAACTCCTTTAAAAAAATTTTTTTTTAAATTTTAAAAAACATGTATTTTTTTAATGTTAACCTCTATGTGAATCAATTGAAAATTTGTAATTTTAAGATGTTGAGTTATAGAGGGTTAAAACAAATTGTTCACTAAAGCCGAAAACCCGTTCTAGATCAAACTATGGGCTAGGTATTGCACATTTTAAACTTTGTCATTACGTTACAAAACGGAAATGATCCATCTTTTTTCAAAAAAATATAAAGAGCGTTCAAAATTAGGCAATATGGCATCAACATCTTATGGCGATTTCTATTCGGAAAAAAAAATGCTACAGTATATACATGTAACACTTTTTCATGTTACCTATAATCACTCGAAGTGTTACATGTTGTACAACTTCAATCGAACAGAATTAGCTGCCTTTATTTACAACTATTACACTTTTATTATTAATGTAGTTCATTAGCGATTTTTAAAACTATTCGACTATTTGCTGCACACTTACTTTACGGTTTGGAAACAGACATTGAAATCACTTATTGCTTGAACAAATTTAAAACGATAATAAATACATAGAATTTTCCACCAAAATAAAAAACGATTTAATTCAAAATGGAGTATGCCGTCGAAGAATATTTAGATGTAGAATTCTTTTGACAAAACTTTTAAAATATTATGACAAACAAAATAAAATATTGGTTGTACAAACAAAGTAGTAAGTACCAAAGTTGTAAAACAGGGCAGTATGAACCCTTAAGTAAAAGTAAGGGTAAAACATGTAACATGTTTTGCATGTTTTTCATCAACATTTTCACAAAAGAACTTGAAAATTTTTCCCACAGTTGTATTTTTTGTACAAACGAACACAAAATGTAGAACATGTAACATTAATGCAACATTTTTCTCAGAAAAGAAATCGCCATTAAAATCAAAAAAATGGACACACGCGGTTGCCCATGAAAACCACAGATTTTTCATTTGCTCTTTTGCAAGCCTTATATTGAACTCCGCTATTTGATTAACATTAAGAAAAATTGTAAAAAGCCACAAAATAAAAAATCGATTCAAAAATATTTAAATTTATTTTGTATTTTTATGACAGCTATGAAAGGTGCTGTATCATAATATGATTGCTTCTAAATTTATTATGATTAACATGATGATAATATGATTACTTCTTAGCTTATTATGATTAACATGACAATAATTTGATTACTTCTTAACTTAGTATGATTAACAGAATAATAATATGATTAAGGGAAAAATATTATGATGACATGTTACGAGTATATTGAGTCATAATATGTTTCAAAAATAATCTTAATATGGTGACTACAATCATAATTCTTATCATAATATGTTGCTCTTAGAATATGTTTACCACAACCATGTTTTTTCTTTGCGTGTATCCTATCTGGTACCACGGGTGTCAGTAGCTTCAGTGACACGACACAATACTGACTATTGAATTAAGCATGGTTTTCTTGAGAGGAGGTCTTTTGTGCTCGAAGTTATAATTTTTGTGAGATATAAATTTACTGAGGTCATCACCATCATCCTGATGATGAAGAGGTGAAGGCTGTGGGCTCGGAATTGATAAATAAAGAGAGAAAATCTGAATAATAAACTTAAGGAAATGGTGAAGTGTTTTGGATGATATGTTAGAGCTCGGATTTAATGAAAGAATTGAGGAAAATGGTGTAGAAAAAGTTGAAGTGTACTAGGATGGAGTGTTTATTCTTGGATTTGATGAATGATGAGCGGAAAATGGTGAAGAAGAAGAGTGAAGCGTGTTGAAAGAAGGGTTGAGAACTAGGATGAAGAAGCTGACTACTCTCATAGAATTGCGCTTTACTTGCGGGGAGGTGCTTTCGGGGATCTGGTGGTGGTTGTGGTTTAAACCTAAGTCACGCGATGGGAGATACTGAAACTTTAGAGGAGATTCGAATTGCAAGTACGGATCATACAAATTCTGCTGGCTATTCTTAAAGCAGCGGATGTTAGATATGTCAAGTGCTTAAACAAGAGGCTTCCTGTGTGTTAGTTGCTCTCAAGCACAAGGGCGGTTGGTTAACACAGTGTTTGTCAACCAATGGTTAATATGCAGCATGCGATTAGACCAAACACGGCGGTGTTCATATAATTCGTTTCTATTTGCCCTGCCCCCAACCCACCACTATTGATAAATCAGGGTATACTAGGTTTGTCTTTCCATGTGAAACTTTTTTTATATACATCCAAGACCCCATAAATTATGTACATTTCTAACTCTATTTAGCCATGCCCGTCTGTCCATCTGTTGAATAAACGCTAACTTTGGAAAGATTTAACACACAGAAAAAAAATTTTTTAATCAAAAATTAAATCAGTTTTAATTAAAAAGTGAATTAAACGATTGCTTATGTTAACAACATTACTGCAGAAATTGTTGTTAATTAATATCAAAAAAAAATTCTAATCTATTGATTTTTTTGCTGGGACAAATTTAAGTAATTTTTTATTTAATATAACAAACTTTTTAATAGAAATCAATTTTTATTTCTTACTGTGCAGAAAAGAACAATTTCGATGTCAAATGGATTCTAGTTCTCCTAAAGCTCTTATGACACTACATTTTTTATTCATTGAATTGATAAAAAGAAACAGTAAATGTTGGAAGGAGCAAACTATAAAAAATGAAAACAAAAAATTTTTTTTTCAGTTTTTTGTTTATTTTATTAAATGTTGTCAACTTTTTGTTTATGAGAAACATAAAAACAAAACAAACAAAAAGCGGCAAATTGCTGAATTTGATCCTAAACCGCTAATTCAGCAACACTTTTAATATTTCAAGCTTGAAATGTTGAAAAATTTACATTTTTTTTTTTTTGACATAATTCATTTTTTATCGATAACTTTTTTAACATTTTTGACAGTTTGCTATTTATCTTAATACAGCTGAACTCTTTGCACTACGTAAATTTTTCTATTACACTATATATGTACTGTTCACCAAAAGTTGAACAATGCATTAAAAATGTAGTGTGATAAGGCCTGCAGCACTTTGGGATTGAAATCCAGCACAATCGCTTCGGTAGGCAAAGAGTTTTGAACACAAATATGGATTTTGTTGCACGCAAAGTTGATTTTTTTTTTAGTACAAAAATATACATAAATTGATGGCGGAATTCATTGATTAAAATTGAATTTTGCACAAAATCATTTATATATGACTAGAAATTATACCACAGTCCATAATATAACACTTTGGAACGCCTAGAACCGTACCGAATATTGTTTTTTTTTTATTAAAATTTGGCCTGTCATAGTTTCATTAATCTATGATTCATATTGATAATTTTCGTAAAAATTGGAAAACAATTTTCTATATGCCTTATATAAAGCCAACTCTTAAAAAACACTTTTGTCGGCCTAAAGCTGGAAAGAATCCGAATACTGTGGGGTCAGTTTTTAATTATATTAGTTTATAATGTTTAGATATAAAGCCCGATCCTGAAATATTCTTACTCTGGCTGGAAGGCATCATAGATTCGGCACAGCCGGATACGGCACTTCTAATTATTTTTAACTTTTTTTTATGGAATTGTTAAAATCAGCGTTTAAAAAACTGCAGTCAAAGTAGAAAAACTGCCACTTCTTTCACTTCTTCATTTGTCACTGGCCAAAAAAAAACTGTTGCTTTGGCTTCTGATTCATTAAATGTTAACAGTCGCTGTCAAACCAACTCAAAAAGCGAAAAGTTGTACACTAATTTTCGTTTTTTGCTCGACAGTTTTTGGTTTCGACTGGAGTTTTTTAAGCCCTGATTAAAATGTGATTGCACCCGTTAAGTGAAAAAGGATATTTTGGTTATTTGTATTAAAAATATTCACTTACCTTCGGTGTACGTTTCCCCAGCAATGCTGTGCCCAGCATCTATAAAAAATCATAAAATTAAAAAATTTGTTAATATATCCGTAATGAAATTATAAATTTGTATAATTATCAAAAAAAAATATATAAACCTATATTAAGGAGACATGTTTTTAAAGCAGCTAAAGTAAATACAATACATATTTATAATTAAAAAAACTTAAATTTAGAAACGTTTGCTTTTTGATTAAATAATTATTTTGCTTTTAAAGTTAAACGACATTAAGGCCCTAATTATGTAAAACGCAACGCCAAAAATTACATTGAAAGCACCAACAAAGTCAAAAATATTTCACAGTTTCCTTGTTGCTTTTTACAGAAATTCATATTGCGTTTTAAAATTGAGAACGCCGCAAAATATACAGTGGTTAAATTTAAAATACGAATTTCTGTAGAAAGCAACAACAAAATTACAAAATATTTTTGACTTGGTTTTTTCAATGAAATTTTTGGCGTTTCGTTTTACGCAATTAGGGCCTAAACTTTAGTCCTCCAACTTAAGACATCGACAATTTGAATTGAAAATGACAACAAATCAACGTTAATTTAATATTGTTTTATCTTGAAAATGACTTCAACAACAGACGTTTTTATTTTAAATTCGTTTGAAATTTGAATTAAAGATATGTTTTCTTAATCTCACGGACCCCGTGTGAAATTATGGAACACGGTTGTCTCTTGGATGACATGTTCGTTGACGTCCTAATTGTGATTTCGTTGACTCACTAAAAAATTCTTATGAAACATGAGTCGTACAGCAAGGCTTAGGAGAGATTGCAGGGTGAGAATACCAGCTCGGTGGTCAGAACTCTTATACCTGGCTATGACGCGTTCTACTTGGGTTTGGTTAAGACCAAAATAAGGACAGTGATATGGGTCATAATGGGTCACTAGTTGATAGAAACTCATGCGATGAAGATGGGCCTAGTTGTCACGTTTAATAATGAGGAGGAAACGGTGTTTCGCTTTTTTCACCAATGCCCCGATCTCGGAAATATTAGGATAAAGAATTGCCGTACTTGGATCCTCTATTAAATGTAATACTAAGAATGATCTCTCTTTTTTACAGTAAATCGAAATGGTTCGAAGCTGCAGTAAAATCTGGAAAATAGTCTGGTGAACAGTGGCTTGACTCCGGTCACTGACTCAGGGTATCATAAAAGAGACCGCTATAAGGGCCCAATAAAGCCATCCTCGTTTCGGCTGCTCATTGACCCTTACCTTACCATTGACTATAAAAACTTATATACCAAACTTCATCTTATTATCTTTAAAACTGCTACCTGTACTTTGCGAACAAGGTTTACATGGAGAGCCAACCAGCTGGACAGACATCGTTAGATTGACTCATAAAGGTGGGACTACTAGAAGTAATATTTTCATGTGTTGCACACATCCGTACAAAGGCATAATAACTATCCACTAATGGTCAAAAGATGATAACCAAAAAGCAAGCTTGTACCTAATTTGGAAACTATGGCTCTTCCCGTTCTCCAAATATATAGAAATCTGTAATTTCTTTGTATGGGAAATGCCACGCATAATTCTCTAAGCCCGCCCACATTTTGTGAGATGTTATGTATGAATAGCCAAGATGCTTGTACCTAATTTAGAAACTTTGGCAACTGCTACTTCTTCAGATAAAAAAAGAGCCAGTCGTGGTTTTTTGCTCATATCCGACATTTATTGACCGATCTGGCTGAATTTGAACAGCAAACTTTAACGAAGTATATGTGACTTAAATGTATAACCACCTAGTCCCCATAACTTTTGGGGTCTTCGGAAAACCCATTTCAACATCCAAACAAACAGATGCACTGACGGACGTCGTTAAATCAACTTCGCTACTGATAAGGATCCAGGGTCTAAAATCAATAACGTAGAAATACACACGGAATATCAAACTTATACCTACCCTTTCTACCTGTGGTGTGGGGTATAACAAAAAAAAAAGTATTTTTTTTGATAGAGATTAGTAAACTATGAATTGTATTATAATAATTTAAACTCTAACATTATATTTATGAAAACGAAAAAAAAATTAACGCCTTTTTTTCTTCTCTACGTGCCTGATATAAATTATAGGCGAATTATAATGCAAATCTATGACGATTTAAATGACTTTGATTTATTGTGAAATTGTGAAATTTTGATTTTTTTTTTTTGAAAACAAACAGATTGTGTTGGTATTTTTTTTTACTTATTGCTTTTAGTTCAAAAGATTTAAAAATAAATACAAAATTGTAGGAATGCATTGTAGTATTTTTATGGCAGGGCAAAATGACGAAAAAATACTCAAATTATTTTTAAACTTCTTAAGTCTTTTTTTAGGGATTTAAAAGAATTTATTTCTTAAATAAAATCTTTTATTTTTTTTTTAAATAAAATCTTTCGTCATTTATAAAAAAAAAATGTTCACTAGTTTTTTATCAATTAAAGTGCTTAAAAAGAATTATAATTAATTAATGTGTTAATTGAATCAATCATATTTTTAATTGAATAAAAACCAAAAATATATCTTTGATTTAATTAACTGTTTAGTTGTTATAAAATAATAAAGAATTAAAATATTAATTAAATAACAAAAAATCTTAATTAATTTTTTCGATTAAAATAAAATGATTTAAAATTGTAAAATTTATGTTTGGAACTGTAAAAACCTGAGCTATATTTATCAAAAAATAATTTCTAATTCAATAATTGTTATTATTATTTTTTTTTTTTTTTTTGTAAAAAATAATTATGTAAAAAAAAGTTATGGCGTTATTTATATCTCTGAAATTGCTACCAGTACTTTTATAACAATGGTAATAATATTATTTTCTTAATTTCATTTAACGCTTAATTTATATTATTAATTTGTTTACTGGTGCAAATTAATATTGTCAATTAAGATGCCACAAAAAACTCAAATTACAGCTTATGGAAGGCTGTAAGACAAATGCAATGCCATATAACCCACGAATCTACACTAAGACTGGAAAACCGTACCTATGCCAAAAACACAATTGAAAAAATAAACGCCTTTGCAAGCCACTTGGAGAAAGTGTTCACGCCACATGATGCTCATACTTGTTCCTTTCGTCCAATTATTCCTGATACAGTGAACGATCCAATAAAATTTTAATTAACTCAAGTAAAATTAGCGATAGAAAATGTCAACATTAGAAAATCTCCGGGTCCTGACCGCATCGCAGGCTCAATGTTAAGAAACTTACTTACGTCTCTTTCAAGAATCTTGCTGCTCATCTTTAATGCGATATTACGAGTTGGCTACGTTCCATCCTCTTGGAAGCCCTCTACAATTGTTATGAGTCCTAAGTCAGGAAAAGACGCTAGTCAATTTACGTCGTACAGACCAATCAGCCTACTACCAATCATATCAAAGATATTCGAAAAATATTCCTTTTAATATTCCTAAATGAACACGCAATCATAGGATTCCGAGCAAGGCATGGTTTGAGAGAAAGGAATACTGCTCAGCACTGTTTACAGACGTTTCTCAAGCATTCGACAAAGTTTGGCATGATGGGTTACTCATTAAAATAACACGAATGCTTCCTCATAACGCTCACAAACTCCTTGAGAGCTATTTAACTGGCAGAACATTCATGGTAAGATCAAAAAACATATACTCCCCCCAAGAAAATATCTGCTGGTGTCCCTCAAGGCAGCATGTTACGGCCGTTACTGTATATAATATATACACCTGAAATGCCAACAAGCCCGAGCGCACATACTTTTACGTTTGCAGACGACACAGCATTTATTAATGTTGATCAGGAGCCAAAAGTTGCATCGCAGCATTTACAGTCCCACATCAATGAACTAGAAAAATGGAAAATAAAGGTTAACCCGGCTAAATGTGCTTACTTAACTTTCAAGCTCAGAAGACAAACGTGCCCAGCTATAAAAATAAATAACATCACTGTTCCGATAAAAAATCATGTAAAGTACTTGGGAATTCATATAGATAGACGCTTAACCTCGTCTCGTCATATTGAAGCGAAAATAACTGTCGTAACTCAAACTTGTCCTTAGACAACAAAGTTCTCTTATACAAGTCTATCATAAAACCAATATGGACATATGGCATCCAATTATGGGGTACTGCATGCGCATCAAACATCCAGAAGCTACAAAGAAGACAGTCTAGGATATTACGACAAATCGTCTGCGCCCCATGGTATATACGTAATGACATTATCCACAGAGATCTTAACGTCCCTACCATCCAGGAAGAAATTAATAAGTATTCAGTCAAATACCAACTACCAAATACCTCGCTCGGATTCTAATAACGTTCAAAGGTCACCGGAGGCTGAAAAGAACCGACATTTTGAGCCTAGCAGGCTTTTTTGACTATTGAATGCAATTAATTAGCGGATACATTGGTAATGGCTAATAAATACAAATAAGAAATAGGATTAAGCTGTGAATACATATTTGGGGGATTCACAAGGTGTCATAAGTCTTAAAATAATAACATGAAAAAATACGACTGTTGTGAACAACCCCTCCAAATTTAGTGCGCTATTTTGAATTTAAATCAGCTGATTTAAAACAAATATAAAAAATAAATATTTTTCTTAAATCAATATATTTTTTAATTCTAATCCATGAATTAATTAATGCATTAAATTAGATTTTATCTGACTATTTTCCATTTTTTAGACGCAAATCACAAATAAATTTTATTTTGTTTGTTTACGAAGCATCAGAGTCCTAGGCCGATATAATTTGACGCCGCAAGTGTTTCGTTGCAAAAATTCCTAGCCGCAGGTTAAATTCGGATATTAGCCAGATAAAACTATACCATCAACGGCGACGGCTACAAAAACTAATGCGACTCGGCTCAGCCACTCATCGCAGGTCTCTTCTAATTAATTACGACAGCACAATAAACATAGCAAGCAAAGTTCTATAATTTAAGACACTTTTTTTAACAAAGCAACAAAAATATTTTTAAACCATTGTAAAATGTTAGAACATTATGACAATATAACTTGAATACCCCAATTGTAATTTTCGATAAGAAAAATTTAAATTATTGCGGAATTTCGTTTTTTTTTTTTGGTAATTTCAATAAACTAAAGCGTTTTTGAGTTACGCGAATATATGTTGTGCAACCTCCTAAATTTTCGACATAACGGTATATCTCGAAAACAATAGCTAACCTAAAAAACGGTGGGCACCATTGGATTCAGCGTACCCGAATAATGCTAAAACGCCATGTGCCCGGCTTGTCTAAAAAAAGTGTCAATTTCGAGCACAGTGTAATTGATTGTACACGAAACAAAATACCTTTTTCCATTCGCTTTTCTGCTTTCATCATCATGATATGGACGAGGACTCAAGAAGCATTTTCGAACATCTTATGTGTACTAATAAGATTTTGTTTGTCGTGCTTAATGCCCAATTTTTATTCTTGATAAATACACTGGAATTTATTGTAGGAGGATAAACAATTACTTTGATAATAAATTTGCAAGTGCACGTAAATAAAAAAACTGAACTGGCAAATTGCTTTATTTTGATTTTCTTGCGAAAACAATAAAGCAAGTTGTTTTTATTTTGTTTTTTCTTAACCTACTTACCCTACCTAATAAAAGTTGCGAGAATTCCAACCAATTGTAGTGGGGAATGTAAGAAAAGATAAACTCTCTGTTTATTGTTGGTATTTTGTTTAAGCTTTGATATCGTTGAAAAAAAGACTTTGAGTGTTAATAACTCTCATTCACTCTGCAGTTTTATTTACTAATATCTTTGGCTTTTCTAAAATTTTTGGAGGATGTTTCCTGATGGTCTAAGCAACCAGTTAAATGCACAAAGAAACTTGCTTATCATCCAACAATAAATTTCAGTGTATTTATCAAGAATAAAAATTGGGAATAAAGCACGACAAACAAAATCTCATTAATCAAAAAATTGTGTATTCCCAAAAATTACTTTGATAATTTGATCGGTAATAATTTCATCAAATAATCATCAAAATTGCTGCCTGTACTTTGCGCAGAAGTTATACTTGGACATTCAGCCAGCCATCGATTAAGAAAAGGATTCTGATTTGATCGTTGGTCTAAAACCAATAATTTTGTGTGTATCACATATCAGTACAAACGCTTAATACCCTCTCCACTATTGTAGTGTGGGTATAAACAGTTATAAGCAATTTAAACCATTTTATTCATTCAGCGCCACCCTGTACGTTTAATACTCTACATTTTGTTGGCTTTAAATTGATGTTTGTGATCCATTTAATTGATTTCCAAAATATTGAGATTTTATTTTTAACTAATTTAAAAAAAAATGTGTTCGTTCACCTTTCAATCAATAACAATAATTAACTTATTTATTAACATCATGCAATAAATTACAAAAATAAATTTTTTATACAAAGTTATTAATGTCATTTAGTATATTTAATAAATCAAACACAGCCGCGAATAACGTTGTGAAAGCCACTTTTTGCAAAAACTTTTTTTTTTGTAGATATCACGTTGGCTGCCACGTCGCACGTTTTCATGCGACACCCAGATGTTACACTGAGGCCACGTCTCACATTTTCGTGCGACACCCAGATGTTACCCTGAGGCCACGTCGCACATTTTCGTGCGACACCTAAATGTTACCCTGAGGCCACGTCGCACATTTTCGTACATTTTAATATGGAATTTTACATGGAGTTTGGATTCTCTGGCCTGTGGTGAACATTTTGGTGTATTTCCCATGGCCGCTGTGTATTTTAAATAGTATTTTTGTTTGTTTTAAAAATCAATTCATTTATGAGCAAAAAAAAATATAAAAATATATATGTATGTAAATTCAAATGGAGATCAGTAGAAAAACAATAAAATTAGAAATTCAATTTGGAGATCAGTAGAAAATCAATTAACTTTAAATTAAAAATTCAATTTGTTAATGAAGATCGTGCATAAATAATGCAATTGAAATGTACATTTATCAAAATTAATTCTTCTGGTGGGAATATTTAGGAAAACATTCTACACATAGTTGCGGTTTATTGTGGCGACTTTATGTTGGTCCCTAATTTTGCAGTTATAACGGTTTTTTTGTGTCGCACATTTTTGTGCGACGTGGCACCACAACATGTTTTATGTTCTCCCAGGCCATGTCGCACGAAAATGTGCGACACAAAAAAACCGTTATAACTGGAAAATTAGGGGCCAAAATAAAGTCGCGAGCAGTCAAAACTTGTTTTTAGGCACTAAGAAACAAAAAATAACAATAATAAGTGGTTGGCCTCAGGTGACCAAAATCGTTAAACGACATTGCTACTGAACGATCAAAATTCGAAAAAGGCTTTGGCAGCCAACATGTTAACCGTTAAAATTACTCTCTTACACTGTTTAAACCTCAAATCACCCAAAATTATGCACCCTAACGCCTTCAAAGTGACATATAAAGAATCAACTAGTGGAAGAACGTTGTAAAAGTTACTTAGAAAATGATACAAAGTAAATGGTTTTGAAACGTGGAACAACGTTTTAAATGACATCGCGATTGTGGATATGAAACGTTTTTCCACGTTTTTCCACAAAAAAAGTTATAAACTGTAAATTTGCATGTGATTTAAATTTTAAATTTCTTGATATCTATATATATAAAAAAAAGTTGCATTGTGTTAGTAATTGATGTTCTCTGTAATGCGAGAACCGATTTTTTTTTTTCTGCAAAGTTCACGTGGAAGGTGACGTCAATACCAAGTTTTGATGTATCAACGGCCTTCAAATTCGTAATGGTTTTTTTTGTAGTGAACAGTGTACTCATTCCGCAACATGTATTTTTTTGCATGGAAATTTTGCGAATTTGACTTAATATTTTGAAAAACTGAAATTCAATTAATTTTTAAATTCATTACAATTCGATTTTAGTCAAACCATTACTTTAATTTAGCTACTTAGGTATTGTAAATCACATCTTCATGAGTTATAGCCATTTTAGTGAACGCTGCTTTTATCACTAAAAAGACTTACTATTAAAAGGTTGATGGCTTATGTAATTGAAGAAGAAAGAATGTATTTATTCGCATCCCAATGATTCCGTCTGATATGCCATTTGAATTCAAACGACTTCAGTTTCCTGTTCGGCTTACGTTTGCGGTTACTATTAAAAAGGCGCAAGGCCAATCATTAGGAATTTGTGGAGTGAATTTAGAGTATCCAATTTTCTCACATGAACAGTTGTATGTAGCCTGTTCGCACGTTGGCTAACCATCGGTTTTGTATATTTACACCGAAAATGGAAAAACAAGAAATGTTGTGTACCACAGAGCATTACATTAAAAACAATTATCACTGATTTAAATGAATTCGAATTGATTTCTTATTTTCTTTTTTGCACTACGAAGTGTGCAGGGAGTTCGCTAGTTTTGAATAAAAGTTTTTATTATCATTATTTTTAATAATCTAAAGAAAAAATAATAAAAAATTAATAATCTTGCCTGTTAAAAACGTATTTTTGCTCTCCTGAAAAATAATTATTTTGTAACTTAAAACGTTATTCGCGGCTGTTCTTCAAATGTCTACACACTTTCAATCAAAAGCAATTGTGTTAAATAATTTTTTATTTTAGTTTAAATAAAATTTATTAAAATGTTTAATAGTTTTTATGTATTAACAAACTGCCCAGTAGTTTTGATAATTAAATGTTTCTTATTTGTAATTAAAAATGACTTTATACGCAACAATTACTTTAGCGTAAATTAAAAACAAAACTGCAATCATTTACATTAATAAAAATTAGAGAATTATGGTTTAAAGTGACCAATGGAAAAGTGAAGCTAATACAATTTGTTATTTGTAAATATAGCCAGTCCAGTAAATATGGTACGCTCCACCCGGACTTGGAGTCCCATGTCACGCTAAATCCATCAGAAAATGTTGCTGATATCAAAAAATATTTAATTGATACTATTAATTTGTTTACTGGTGCACATTTAATTAAATTTTGTTTACTAATATCACATATTTTGTAATTGAAATCAATTTGAATTTTTTCTTTGTAGACCTTGAGAAGCCTTTTAATACTCTTAACCACATTGCCATATGGAAAGCATTTAAATGCAAGGTGTCTCCACCAAGCAAATACATCTCATCAAAGGTCTATACAAAAACGCTTCATACCGTATACTTCACGAGAGGCAATTAGGTAACAGCATCCCAGTGAATACAGGAGTACGCAAGGTTATGTACTGCCGCCGTTACTATTTAATTGTGTTCTCGACATAGTAATGGAAAAGGCTACAAATGATGATAGAAGGGCAATCACATGCTCAGCCACTCATTTTCAGGCATACAGTCAAAGTTGACACTGGTTAGCTAGACCTTAAGGCTTATAGGATTAAAAATAAATCTGCGGCATTTTGACAAAACATCTTAAGTCGAGATAAGCAAGCAAAACATTTTTTGATAAAAACTCGGTGAAAAAGTTATTTTTATTAAATAATAAAATAAACCCAAATTAAAGAAAAATATTGTTTATAATAAAAAATTTTAAAAACGTAAACAAAAATGTTTTTTGAATGAAAACTCCTGTGATTAACAACCATCGTTGATAAAGTTGGTACACTGAAAGAATTTTTTTCAGAATATCAACGAATTTTGACATTAACCCCATGAAAAATTGCATTAAAAAGGAACCTATGCAGCGCTCTGTTGGATCAATGAAACCTGTTTCATTAAAATGTATTTAATGAAACATTACATTAGATCTATGAATGTTATTCATTGGATGAATACTTTCAAAAAAGTAATTTTTTTTTTTAATTTTTTTGATTTTTTTTTTTTAATCAAAGTTGTTCTTATTCAACCTTTTTTTTTAACCAGAGTCGCTGGCGGGAATCGATCCCGCAACCTCGGCGCTGATAGACTAGCTCACTACCAGCTAGCCTACTGGGGCAGTGTAGTTTTTGAATAAAAAAAAATATGTTTGTTGCCATTACTCAATTAAGAGCGTAAAAATTAGATTAAATTGTCATAACATAACAACAATAACAATGTTGATTTTTTTGGCTAACGCATAATAAAAAAAAGACCACATAAAGAGAGAACACGCTTTTTCGTATACATCATTTGGTTGACAACAGTTTAAAATAAAGGTGTGTTTTTTTTTAAAGAAGAACATTTATTTGTTCATAACTTAGTACATACTGTATGTATTTAGGTATATACATATTAAAGAAAACTAAAAACATACGTATTTATGGATTGAAAGTTTTTGTTTCATTACTATAATGACATTTTTCATTGTCATAATGAAAATTTTAATTTATGAAGGCATGCTTTTCCGAAATATTTTTATACTTTTAATTATTGAGACTATAGAGTTATTTGAATGTTAAAAATAATTTTTTTTTTCAATTAATAAAAATATGTTGCTTTAAAAAAAAAAAAAATTTTGATTTCATAAATTTAATGGCATGTTACATTAGATGTATGAAATAATTAAATCTTACATTTTTTAATTAACAATAAAACATATTTTTAAGGAAACTATAATTTTGTATTAATTTTTGAATATTGTTATGTTTGTATATTGTTTTTTATGTTCCCAATTAAAATTTTTTATTTAACTTGGATTACTTTAGTTTTCATATATCCAATGAAAATTTTTAACGTAATTGCGAAGTCCAATGAATCGATTTTAACAAAAATACTTCATTATAACTACGAAATTCCATTTGGGCAATGAAAATTTTCATTTAACCAGTGAAATTTTTTTTATGAAAACGATTCATTAAATATATGAAGCATTTTTCTTTCAGTGTACAATTGTACTTTTTTTGGTACAATTCAAAACTAAAAAGTACGTTGGTACCCCGTGACTCATTTGGTAATATTTCCAAATTTATAAAACCTACATATTTATAATTGATATAAAATGGTAACTCGTATTTACTGTCCAATGGATATAAGCGGAGTTTAGTGTTTGATGTCGTAGCTTTTTGATGAAATCTAAGGGAAACTCTACTTTTTGTTGTTGGATTTAACAAAACAGCTATGATATTTTGCATTTCCTCTTTTGCAAGACCATTTGCACCAAACACTAAACTCCGCTATTGTGAATAGATTTTTTCACTTGTCCATTGAACGATTGCTTATGCCACATTCTAAATTAAGCTTCAGCGGTAGCATATAAGCGTGAATTTTGTTAAGGTTTCTGACAAGTTTTTAAAAGATATAGGAAACCACTTCTGCAAAAGTTCTACAAAGTAGAGAAGGCGACTTCCTCTCAATTCAAGGTTATTTTGGAACGAATTCATAATATTCTCAAATATTCGTCAAAAAGAAGATTGTCACGTCATTTATCTGAAAACAATTTATTTATTCGTAATTATAACTTATTTATCATAGTAACAATAAATTTTATTTAAAATAATAACAATCGATTTATTTAAAACAACTTCTCTTTTGCACTTAGATGATGATGAGTGCCATCCCAATAAAAAATTGAGCTTCCAACGAAGCAGGTTTGTAAGGGAGAAACATAAAAGTTTCGCTTACTATTGCGCTTACGGGAGACATGAATTTTATATGGCGAGTTCCCACTTAGAAGCAATACATTTTTGACAAATAAAGCGCATTATTCAGCGCATATAAAAATTGTTAGATGTAACGATCAGCTTTACACACTGAATGTTTTGATACCGTTATTTTGAAGTATTCTCCCTTACAAACCTGCTACGTTGTAAGGGAATGCCGTAGCACTTGATATGGAGCAATTCCATATGAAAACGATCAAAATTGGCAAATTTTTGGACGACCCCTCTCCGATTTTAAAATAAATAGTCTCAATCGATTTCCCAGCAAAAAATAATGTACCTACATATTTTTTTTTTTTATAGTGACTGGTTTAGTGGTGGTGTACACCACTGTCATGTGACAAAATTGAAGAATTCTTCATAAGGGACCTCACTGAAAGTTGTTTTAAAAAAAAACTACTAAAGCGATCGCAACGAGTGATAGCTCGTTGGAAAGGTATTGAATCAGGCTTTAATTGAAAAATAAAATTTTCCTAATTTTTCTTAGAAATTTACCTTTAAATTTTCCCATGAAAATTAAATTTTACGATTTTCCACAGAAGCTCCTAAATTTTCCGGCTAATTTTTTTTTTTTTTGGATTCCCCATAATTTTTGCTTTAAGAATCAGCAATAAAAAAATGGGCCCCGACTCCTTGTTTGGACAGGAGAAGAGCATTTAAGAGACCACCTTGTTAAAAATACATTTTAAAAATTACACTGTGCATGAAATTGACACTTTTTTTTCGTAACAAGCCGGGCACATGGCGTTTTAACATAATTCGGGGACGCTGAATCCAGTGGTGCCCGCGGTTTTTTCAGATTGGCTCTGGTTTTCAAGATATACCGTTATTTCGAAAATGGAGGAGGTTGCTCAACATATATTCGCGTAACTCAAAAACGGTTAAGTTTATTGAAATTACTAAAAAAACCGAAACTCCGCAATAAAATTTCATTTCAGAAAAGTAAAACTCTTTTTCTAATATGAGTAGTCGTTATTGAAACATAATTTTTTTTTTGAAAAAAAAATTAATTTTTTTTATCAAAATTTCGAAATTTTTGTTTTTTAAAAATTCATACAAAATTAAAAAATGCAGCTAGGCTTCTAATTTTTGCAACTGTTTGCAACTTTTGATTTTATTCACAAAAGTCGACAAATTTTTCATTAATTTAAGAATTTCCCTTAGGGGGCTTCCATACAAATATTGCGTTTTATGAAATTCTTAAATTAATTAAAATTTGTCGACTTTTGTGAATAAAATCAAAAGTTGCAAACAGATTTTAATCATTTATGGCTTGTTTTGTTTGTAGCTTCGTTTTTTATAAGTCTGCAAAAAATTAGAAGCCTAGCTGCATTTTTTAATTTTGTATGAATTTTTAAAAAACAAAAATTTCGAAATTTTGATAAAAAAAATTAATTTTTTTTTCAAAAAAAAAATTATGTTTCAATAACGACTACTCATATTAGAAAAAGAGTTTTACTTTTCTGAAATGAAATTTTATTGCGGAATTTCGGTTTTTTCAGTAATTTCAATAAACTAAACCGTTTTTGAGTTACGCGAATGTATGTTGTGCAACCTCCTCCATTTTCGAAATAACGGTATATCTCGAAAACCAGAGCCAATCTGAAAAAACCGCGGGCACCACTGGATTCAGCGTCCCCGAATTATGTTAAAACGCCATGTGCCCGGCTTGTTACGAAAAAAAAGTGTCAATTTCATGCACAGTGTAATTTTTAAAATGTATTTTTAACAAGGTGGTCTCTTAAATGCTCTTCTCCTGTCCAAACAAGGAGTCGGGGCCCATTTTTTTATTGCTGATTCTTAAAGCAAAAATTATGAGGAATCCAAAAAAAAAAAATTAGCCGGAAAATTTAGGAGCTTCTGTGGAAAATCGGAAAATTTAATTTTCATGGGAAAATTTAAAGGTAAATTTCTAAGAAAAATTAGGAAATACCTTTCCAACGAGCTATCACTCGTTGCGATCGCTTTAGTAGTTATTTTTTAAAACAACTTTCAATGAGGTCCCTTATGAAGAATTCTTCAATTTTGTCACATGACAGTGGTGTACACCACCACTAAACCAGTCACTATAAAAAAAAAAAAAAATATGTAGGTACATTATTTTTTGCTGGGCAATCGATTGAGACTATTTATTTTAAAATCGGAGAGGGGTCGTCCAAAAGGTGATCGCTTTCATATGGAATTGCTCTATGTTATTTTTTTTTATAAAAGTTTTTGAGAGTTCTTTCACTTACTTTACTGCATTTCTGTATGTCTTATTGCGTAGCGCATAATTGTGCGCCTATTTTTTTTAATGTACCTATAGTGCTTCGCAAAATAATAAAATTGTTTACTGGGATGGTTCTTCTTCCTCTGTTTCTTCAAAGTTCTCTTTCGAATCTGAATTCTCTTCAGATCCAAGTACAGGTGGAAGCATATAAGAAATTGTTTCTTTCGTGAAGGGTAACGACTTTTTTTTTTAAGTTGCTCTTATGCTAGTAATCATTTTTAATAACCTTGTTACACTGATCGCTCGAAAACTTTCTAGCAAAATTCTGCCTGTTAAGCCGAAAATATTTATTTCGTGCCGCTTCTTCTGATAATAGCCCGATATACAACAATGCTGCGCTCATTACAGTTGCGCCATGTATTAAAATTTTTTGCATCGAAGGTGTCATAGTATGCCAGGGATATAGAGTAACGTAAAGTTTTGCAGTGTCTAAGCAATAATTGGCAAACTCGTGCAAATGGATTTTGTAACCACTTGTTATTACTTCAATAATAACTTTGATTCGGTAGATCCAATACAATTCCAAAAGCTAATTTAGGATTGGAAAAAAATCCTCCGCCGGTGTTACCATCGTTGCTGTTTCTAAATTCAGTCTTCGGTACATCCACTATTAGCCCTAATTCACTTCTAAATATTTCATGTTTAGTTTTTTCCTCTCTTTAACAATAGTTTTGTCCTCGTCCCATCTTAATTGCCACTTTCTCACTGTGAGTTTATACGACAGGTGTAATATGTAATAGACGAATTCTGGCTGCACTGGTGGTTCAAAACCGTTACTTAGTGTTTCGTAAATTCCTTTTTTTCACAGGTAATATTAGTCTTAGATAAAATAATTTAAATAAAAGACAACCAAAACATTTTATGACTGGCGACAGGGTATATATCATATGCCAGATGAGCATAAACAGAAAAAATGTGTAATTTGAAGCGTTACGTTTCCTTGCTTTTTAAATTTTTTTTTTATTGCAAAATAAAATCTGAAGTGAAATTTTATTTTTTCTTATAGTTAAGTGATTTTTCAAATTGTACAGTTATTTTTTCAAAATCGAAGTGAATTTTTTCTATTGTCCAGTTATTTGACTTTAGGTATCTGGCAACTCTAGTGTTACGCCTTAAATGGAATAAAATTAAACATCGAGCGCGAAAATCGAGAATTTAGTTGTAACGGTCTGGTCCTATCTGTGCCCTATGCTATAAATGTTTAACAATCTAGTTCACATTATTTCTCGGGTCTTTGGAAAACCCATTTCAACATACACACGAACTGACGGACATCGTTAAATCAACCTTGCCACTCATAATGAGCCTGAATATATATACTTTATAAGGTCTAAGATTAATATTGTGGAAATTACAAACGTAATGCCAAATTTATATATACCCTTTCCTACTGTGGTGAGCGGAATAAAGAAAGAGGCGATTATGTCCTGAGGAGAACTGTACATCTCCTATAGCTCAAACATGACGAGAATGTTGAAATCAACATCAAAGTACAAAGACTTAGATAGTTTAGTCGTGTTCTACGGATGCATCAGCTTATTCTTGCCTATACCCCATATACTTTAAGGAATAAAGGTCGCCGCCGTTAGCGCCTAATTGAGACCATTGACGGCAGTGAGGAAAAGGCACACCCAAACTATCAGTCTTTTAAGAAGATCGTCTCTTTTAAATATTTTCGGCGAACACGTGGTGGTTGTGATTTATTACCTAAAGTCGCAGCAAGGAAGATCCTGAAATCTGACTAAAGGGCTAATTTTTCACCACTTTTAGAAGCTTTCGTCTGAGGGAGCAGCCTAGGGGATGTTGCTACTCAACATATGGAAATGTCCAAAAGCAGCGGAGGTTAGCTAGCCCCAAGAGATGAAAAAAGTGACGTAAGAAAAATTCCCAAATTATTTGCGGGGGCAGCTTTCGAAGAAAGAGAAAGAATCCGTTTTTTGGTAGTCAAGTGGCAATGTGTAAAAACAGGCCAATACTATCAACACAAATTGCGTGATCAAAACAAAATACAAAAAAGGGCAGCTTTCGAAGAAAACTGCAGAAAAAACAGAATATGTTCTGTCTCGTGACGCCTCTGTATGCTCTGTGATTTAGAATCAGTATGCACAGTTTCAAGTCAATACTATTTTTGAATTATGTTCGAACTTTCTTTACACTATTATCGGTTATATATAGGTATTTTTATTTGCAAAAAGCCTTCTAAAACGTAAAAAACCTTGCTGTTTTTGTATTGTTGTAGTATTGCTGCCACCGTGTACATAAATTCGCCTTGATTTATTTTTAAAACTGAATTTAAATTTCTGAGTCATTTTCATAGAAACTAATTTTGCTTTATTTTTCAATCTTCTTAACATATTGAATTATATTCCCAGCTAGTTTATCGCTTTTTCTTTTCTTTCATTATTTTCATTATTATTAATTTCAATGTGTTCTTTAATTTGTTCCTAGTTTTTAAGAGTTTTTAACTGCTATGGTTTACACACATGTATCGGGTGTTTTTTTTTTAACTGCATGATAACTTTCGATATCGATAGCTTTGGTCTGACAGCAAAGAATATCAAACTGTGTTGATATTTCTGTTGAAGCCTAGAACAACGATATATTGTGAAATTTTACTTTAAAAAAATTAAATCTGTTCGCGAAGTTCATAGATTGCTTCGTCTGTTTTACAAAGCTCATTTCTGGTTAAATGGATACGTCAATAAGCGAAATTGCCGTAATTGGAGCGAAGACAATGATCAAGCCGTTAGCGAATTACTACAACAATTATTAAAGTTTACTGTTTGGTGCTGTTTACATGCTGATAGCAACATCGGTTCTTTTTCCTTTCGAAATGAGCAAGGAGCTGCCGTAACATTAAATAGCGATCGCTATCGTGCTATGCTGATTGAATTTTTGTTTCCAAAAATTAATCAGCTAAACATCAACGACATTTGGTTCCAACAAGACTCTGCAACTTGCCATACTTTGCCATATATTCCAAGATCAATTTGGTGACCACTTTATTTCCAGAAGTGGCCCTTTTCACTGGCCCCCTCGCTCGTGCGATTTAACGCTTCTGGATTACAATTAATGGGGCTGTTTAAAGTCATTGGTTTATGTCGACAACTATTGAAGGATTGAAAGCCAATATTTAAGCGACCATTGACGCCATACGGCCAGATTTATTGGAAAGTAGTAGGACTCATCGCATGACCCACGTAACTTGTTGACGCGGCGAACATATTCCGAAAATCATATTTAAAAAATAAATGCCATGAAATTATCTACAAGATTATAATAAAAAAAAAATTCATTTCAAATATATTTCTGTCTTGTATTATCATTTTAAGTTCTCATGCAGCTTAAAAAAAAACACCCTATATAATAAAAATTGATGTAGTGAAAAAAATAAAATTCTTTCTTCAGTCTATTGACTTGTATAAATGGAATATTATCTTAAATTAAGTTTTTGTTGTTGCTGTTTTTTTTTTTAAATTTGTATACAAAAAATTATTTTGTTTATAAACATTTTCAAGTTTATTTAACATAAACAATATACATACATATAACTTTAATGAGCAAAACGAGATGTTTGCCATGGTCTAATAATTAAATTTATCAAAAACAAAAAAAAAAAAAAAAAAATAATTCTTATAAAAATCTAAAAGTAGACAAATTTTATTGGGGGTAGACTTGAAAAAAAGTGTTAATTGAAATAAAGAATTTAATGAGGTGCAAATTTGTATTTGAAACAGAAATTGTAGTTCAATGATTTTTAAATTTATGTTAAATAGGAACTTTTCTAAATATAATATTTTTGTTGGAACTTTTAACCCAGAGAAAAAATTAAGAAAATTTCAATTGAAGAAAACACAGCCAAAATGGATAAATTTTATTATTTATTTATTTATTCCCATTTAATATTAAAAAGAAAAACTTTTAACTGAATTTGCTTCAACATAAATTAAAATTAAACAAATTTAATTTAAAAATGCATATTTGATTTGAAGCGGAATCAACTTTAATTAAATATTTTTTCATCCCGAAAACGTATTCAACAACTGCCTCTGTTTCTTTATAACCGCAATCATTTTAAATCAAAAATACGGTTCCTTTATCTATTGGTGTAAGTTTTTTAATTTAGGGATAGACCTTGGGGATATTTCACCACTTAGTGTTAGTAAATAGGTGCAACCAACAACTGGCATGACAGGATGAAATTGGCGGCTCTTTCTCCTTCGGAATGATTGCGGCTGTCCAGAAATCCTGCTTAGAGCCATTGCGATTAGTAAGTCCCTCTGATTTTGGTTCTGGACTGATTATTGGAGAGCAAGTTGTAGGAGGCGTAGCTTAAGCAGCTTAAAGTTTTCGAATTTCAAGAGTCAAGGGTACCCAAAACAATTCCCATGTTTATCTAGTACCACTTGAGTCAGTAGCCCTCAGTGGTATGGCACCAATAGTCAGGCTGTTTGTTGCGATCCCCTTAGACCTGCGATCGGCAAAATCAGGGCTCTTTTATTCTCTTTTATACTCATTAATTACGTACGTGTGCACACACGTTGAAGAGAATTTAACAACATTACCAACAACATATGTTAAATTCATACAACGCATACATTTGCAAAATGTAATAGTATAGGCTGCCGATCGCAGCCTTAGACATCCTCTCTTTTGTAAAGAGAATACTTTTCTTCACATAAATATGGCTTTTTATGGAGTGAGTATTTTTCTTGAGTTAAGGTGTCTTTGGCTGTAAGATCCCAGCGGGAAAACTCAGAAGACCTTCTTACTTCAGGCCTTTTTAAAGGCCTGCTTAAAAGATATTTTGATTCAATTACTATTCTTATCTAACTGCTAAAGAAGGCCTCATAGAAGGCCTCGGCTCTTTCATATAAAATATAAGATACACCTTCCACACTCGCTTCTATGAGAAGGGAGTAGAGAAGGAGTAACATTTTTAGTATTGTTTTTTTGCACAAGCAAAAGCAAAATCAATTTTTTTGGTCCCGTTACCCTTCTTATGTACCTGCTGAAGAAGCGAGAGCGGAAGGCCTTCTCCGCAATGACAACGTGTGTAAAAAAGATATGAGTATGGAATGGAGTAAGAAGGCCTTGTACATCCAAAAGAAGGTGAAGGCGAGGCCTTCCTACTCCTTCTTTTTCCCGCTGAGATAAGTTCTGTAATAAACACATTCTGTGCCAAGTAAGAGTGTTGTACGTTGGTGTTGTAGTGATCTTGCTGGTGTGTGTTGGTAAAGATTTTCGTAGCCTGGCTTAGTCTGAGTTCATACGGCTCTTTCTTTATTGAAAAGATTGCTACTTTATATGCGAGAGGGGCGAGGGGAAAAGAAACGAGTACACACATGCCTGTGCTGTCTTTACGTTTTGCTTTCTTGTTCGTTGTTAAATTTTGGTTTTGTTTTCATACGCACGACTATACAAAATAAAAAACATGGCGTCGACATGACATGAATCATTTGAACACCAATTCATGTTCAAAGAAGAAAAAGGAAGAATCTTTTCAATAAAGAAAGAACCGTATGAACTCAGACTTTGTAAAAAGTGGGGTCGAAACTGTCGGCTCTGTCCAAGACAGTTTCGGTTTTGAAATTAAAAAGTGGATAAAAGGATTGAGGTAAATGAGGTGAAGACTAAGTACTCAATTATAAGATGGTAAGGACATTGATTGGAAGTCTGTGCCCCAGAAATTACTGGTACATGGTTCTGAAATTCAAAGCAGGCGAACAGAACAGAATGACGCTTATTGACAAAAGGTGTTTTGCCCAAGGAAATTAGCAGAAAAGGTACACGTGGTGGCTGTTGTTAATAGCCAAAGTTACGCGGGTGGAATGTTTCTAAATTGCAATGAAAATCAGTGGAGTGGTTCGATTTGTGAAAATAATGCATCTATGTGCTGTTGCTATTCAAAAGAAGCTGCTGGCTATGCCTTAAGCAGCGGAGGTTAGATAGCTTCAGCTCCTAAGCAATTAATTGAGTGTTTAATTTTAACCGGACTATACACTTAATTAGAACAGTGTGTGTGTTTGCCAAACACACACAGGGGCATTTAGTAAAGACTTTTATAAAACACACCAAGTGCAGTGGAGCTTTAATAGCTTCAGCCCCTAAGCAAGGAGTGAGGGTACTAATTTTTTCCGAAATTATATAAGCTAAGAAGTTATTACCTTCATATGTTTGTGTGCAGTGTAATGTCCCACTCATACTAAGGGATGTCGTGCACCCAGTGTTGAGAGCAGCATGTGGTTATGCTGGCTAGACGAGTACCCACGTTTATCTTAAACCAGTAGTGCTCAATTTTCATATTCCTATACTCGCGAGTATGGGAAACAAATTCTGCTGCATCGATGTCGATACACATATACTTCAAAATTATTCGTGTGAATGCCGATGACGAACATTCGGCTGTTGTTTTGTTTATATTTCAACAAAGAGTTGCCATTCTGGAAGGAAGATTTCGCTATGAAATTTTTTTAAATTACCCAAAATTTCAGCTTCGTGTTTTGCAACTTCTACCACATGCACATAATTTTAATTGTATGTGATCTGGCCACCAATGTATTAAACACATCTACTCTTATATAAACAACAATAATTTCAACGTGTTTTTTTGTTGGTTTCATATGGTTTAACTTCATTTGAAAGCTGTTCACTCTTAATTTTGACTTATTATTTTTCTCTGGCTATTTTTAATTATTTTGTTTAGCAAAATATAAACATTATTAAATAGAAAATTAATAAACAAATTTAACCGGCAAAAAAAGTAAAAGTGAAACACCTGTACTTACAATCATTGTTTATACAAATTATTTTTTCTGATGACACTATTCTTTTTTTTTGCAAACTTAAATATGTGTACAAATATAAAAAGTCAGGTACAAAAATATCCAACAAAATTTGTTAAGAGAAAATAAGTCTTATGTGCAGCCAGCCACACAATAAAAAATGTGCATTTGTTTATTTGAATTGTCAGAAATAAAAGCTATATTACGTTATATAACATCTGAAAACTACACAAAGCAAAAAGACGCTAAAAAGTTGTAAGCCAATGGTAATTAAACTATAACGAAGTGTTGTTAACATTTCGACAACATCTGTTGTCAAGATTTTAACAAAACGTTCTTAGATTGAAACCGAAGTTGTAAAAATCCCATTGTTGTCAAATTGACAGCTGGCTGTTGTAAAAGAGATAAGGCGGCACTGTTGTCATTATTAACTGCGTACATACATATGTTTTCAAACTTATAATTTTTGCTTTATATAGTTTATATAGTTCATTAATTTAATGTAAATAAAAGATTATTTATTTCATTCTCAATAAAATCCGACGTTTCCAACTTCTTTAGGCATTGATTTTTTATCAGTTTTCGAAAATAAACAGTTAATATCACTGCTTAGTGTTCGGTTCGGTAGATTTATGGAAAACACAAACGCTAATAGTGTTTAAGTAGAAAATCATTAAAAAAATGAAGTTTTCCTGTTAGTCATCTTTGGAATACAAAAATAATACTTTTTTTTTATCAAACTCAACAAAAGATGAGAACATTTAATTCCGTTCGGTTTTTTTAAATCCACAAACTTTATTGTGTTCGGTTCGGCTCATTAATGTTCATCCCTTTTGGCTGGTAAAAAACCAAACCTTTTTTTCAAAAGCAAAATACACATACGAAAAAAAACAAAAAGCCAGCAAAATAATTTAACACAAACAAAACATATACAGAATACACACACAAGCTGTTCGTGCTGCGGTCGTTGCTAGAATTTATTGTTTTTGTTCATTTCTTTATCAATGTAAAAAAACTACTGTTTATTTTCAAAGACTGTTTTTTATTAATATAATAATCTTTTTCGTCAGTTTACATTAATTAGAAATTAGATCATAGTATTTTGTATAGATGGGCAACGCAACACAAAACTTGAAATAATAAAATACATATGGGGGATTTCATGTCAAGTGACAAAATTTTGAAATCGATGTCTTCCGATTTATATGAAATTTGCACCAAGGTTAGTCCTATTGGATAGTAGCTTAGACACAAATTTTCAACAAGATCGGTCAAAAAGTTTCTGAGATAGAGGGGGTCAAAGTTTGATATTTTGGACATACAGGTGTTCTTTCTCATCCATGTTACTTATAACCTATTGGTGTTAGCAAAATTTGTCCCAAATAGCTTCGATAGCTATTTATTTGATCAATCTTTTGAAAAAAATTTTTTTTGTTTTTTTAAAAAAATTTTTAAATTTCAAACTTTTTTTTTATTTTTTTTTTTTAAAGGGAATGTTTTTTTTTTTTTTTTTGCTCAAAAGAAAGCTTATGTCTTTTCCTTTAAGGTAGTTTTTGTCGCTTTTTGAGCATATGCATGTAACTTATACCTATTGGTGTAAGCAAAATTTGTCTAAATAGCTTCGATAGCTATTTGATCAACCTTTTGAAAAAAAATTTTTTTGTTTTTTTTTAAATTTTTTTAATTTTTTTTTTTTAAATTTAAAACTTTTTTTTTTTATTTTTTTTTTTTAACGAGAATGTTTTTTTTTCTCAAAAGAGAGCTTATGTCTTTTCCTTTAAGGAAACTGACTCATGTATACCATATTGATCCCTTTGATATTTTCTATTATAAAGTATATTGATTTTTATTTTTTTGATCAAACATAAAAGTGATTGTCTAAAGAAATGTACGTGTTATAATTATTTAGTTGACTTGAAATATTAATTTAAATGTGTGCTCAACATTGGGATTTCTTATGCATTATTAAAATAAATATATATAAATATTCAAAGTCAACTAAATTATTTTAACACGTATATTTCTTTAGACAATCACTTTTATTTTTGCTCGAAAAAATAAAAATTGAAAAATAACTGTTATCATTTGACTTTTATGAAATAAGGAATCACTGTTACGGTCCCTTACAAAAATACAAAAAAAAAAAAACTACTAAATAAAAGAGTCGAAAATTAGTTAATTTTAATATTCATGTCAACAGGCACAAAAACAATAAACCACCACAAAAACATCAACAATTTTAATTATTAAACAAAGACTCCAAAAAAAGCTAAAATTTAATTAACTTTAAACAAATTGGTTTCTTTTTTATCTGTTTGTTCATAAACAATTGCCGAATTTGGTCACGTCTTAACTTAAAGACAAAACACAAAAATTGTGTTATTGGTTAAATGGCCCAGATTAAAACACTCACGCATTAAAATGTTTATAATTAAAAAAAAAAACATGTAACAAAAATGTTGATTTATTATTTTTCGAAATTTTAAAGATTCTTAAACTTTTTATTGGTTATAATAAAAAGGAAAAGAAAACGAGAAGGCGTCTTACATAAAAAAAATTAAGGCACAAGTTTTAATTTCGAGCTGCGAATAAGAAACTCCTCAATAAAAAATGTTCTTATTTTGCGAAGCACTAATAGTAAATTTTAAAAAGTAAACGCATATTTATGCAATAAGACATACAGGAATGCAGTAAGGTAAACGAACGAAGTTCTTAACAAATAAAAAAATATACACAAATATAACATTTAAAGAGCCACGACATTCCCTTACCACAAAGCAGGCTTGTAATAGGCTTTTTACACCGATCAACATCTAACATCTACCACCAAAGATGAAGAAAATGTGAAACACTCGTTTACATTGCTCACATCTACCATGAAACAAAAATGTGACCATTTTTGCCAAAATTTCAAAAGAAAACACAAAAATGTATTTGAAGTTCAATTTGTTTAAAAATATAAAAAATACTTAACAAAAAAGCATTGCAATACTTGACAACTTGACAAATGGTAACGCTGCTTTGAAACAATTTTGTTTTTGTCAGTGATGCAACAATAATATTAGAACTTATTGCCACTTTTCTAGTGATGACACTAAAATAATCGAAAGATGTAGAATGGTATAAAATGAGATAGGAACATCTTTTAAAGATGTTGAAAGATTCTGGTTTTTAGCCCAAAGTATTTCTTATGGAAAGATGTTAACATCTTCGCAAATTGTGGCAAATTGATTGTAGATGTTATACCCCGGACAAACATAGGATTTGTATACTATACTATCATGGTAAACTACATGTGTGTCCACCTAAACTAAAATTAAATCATGAAACAAAGTGGTATATTGATGGTTTATATACTACTGTAGTATGCATACCATGGTATTGAAACTTTATGTCTGTCAGGGGTATTAGATGCATATTAAAGAATAACAATAACGAAAAATTCAGTGTGCAAAGCTGATCGTTAAATTTACCAATTATTAAATGCTTTCAGTGTCAAAAAAGTATTGCTTTAAAGTGGAAACTCGCCATAAAAAATTCCGTTAGCGATATTGTAAGCGAAACTTTTACGTTTCTGCCTTACAAAACTGCTTCGTTGGAAGCTTAATTTTTTATTTGGTCTTATCACCTGTGCGCTTGATGTTTTAAATCCACCCAGTGTTTAGAGAACGTTAAACTTGTATACATCTGTGAAGGGACCTTTATATACAGCCATGTCGCAGAGTACAATTCCGTTCAGAATTGAAGAAAACATATTTGTTTATTGATGGAATGTGAAAGTTCCAATCCGTTGATGAAAACAAAAATTTCATTCCAAAAATTGTTTACGTCATTTTCTGAAGCACCAAAATACGGAATGAATTCCGTTTCCAAACGGAATTGTACTCTGTGACATGGCTGATAGTATAAACGAATACTCTTATTTCTATTTAAATCCTTTAGTTTGAGAGCCTCTGAAGTCTGGCTTAAATGTTTATTTACAAAAATTGTTTAATTATATGTGATAATTCTTTTTTTATAGGTTTTTTTCTATTTATTTTTTGTATTAATTTCCGTGTGGTCATCCAGAAATTTTGATTTAATTAAATCATGTAAACGCTAAAAGGTTTAGAATTTCAGGTGAACAAAAACAAAGCTGACCTTAACCATGGGAGTGTATGTTAAATGAATATCTAAATAATTTCATTTTAAATTAAACAATTACAAAACTTTTATGACAAATTTTAACCTATAACAAACTTCTCAAAAACAAAAATATGATAAATGATTTATAATTTTTTTACAATGGGGCTAGTCATTAAAAGTTTCCAAAGCGAATACTGCCAAATATAACAATAACAAAAAAAAAATAAAAAGTATCATAAAAGATTTTTTTCATAGACCTATTTTGCATACTAACTTTTTTATAGTATTTTAATACTTATCAAATAAAAAAAAAATATGATTAAAAAAAACAATAAAAAGAAAGTATAGTAGGTCAAGACGCACTGTATAGCACCCTATACCACTTGAAAAAATAATGGGCAGTGAAGTGGCAAGAACTGATCCAGTTTTTGTTCAGGGTGGGGTGTTTCGCATAATGTAAATTAAGTCGGAAAAGCCTTAAGACCCAATTTATGATTTTAGAATACCAGTGCTCGACAAGTCCAGGAGTAGCCATAACGGCCAAGATTCCCCCAATAAATCCACGCTTAAGTAGAGGGCTTACGGTCGGGATTCACTATCTTACACATTCGTACGTTTCATGTACACAAAAATCTGACAGAATACTGTCCATATAAATATGGATCTATCTATGTTTTAAATTTCACTAAAATCGGTTAGAAAGTTTGTGAGAGGCACCCGCTCCACTATTGTGGTGTGGTTATAAAACTTATTTAGATTAATTTCTTCGAACTTTTTAATATTATTTCTTCAAAAAAAAAATCTTCATCTTTTATTACACTATGCTAGTTGCAAAATTAGACAAGCCAGGCACATGGCGTTTTGGCATAATTCGGGTACGCTGAATCGAATGGTGCTCACCGTTTTTTTTAGGTTAGCTCTTGTTTTCGAGATAAACCGTTATATCGAAAATGGAGGAGGTTGCACAACATATATTCGCGTAACCCAAAAACGGTTTAGTTTATTAATTACTAAAAAAAAACCGAAATTTCGCAATAAAATTTCCTTTTAGAAAAGTAAAAGCTTCGTTTTTTCTATGTCTGCAAAAAATTAGAAGCCTAGCTGCATTTTCCAATTTTTTATGAATTTTTAACAAACAAAAATTTTGATAAAAAAAATTATTTTATTTTGCAAAAAATGAAATTATGTTTCTAAAACGACTGCTCGAATTAAAAAAAAATTTACTTTTCTTAGGGGAAATGTTATTGCGGAATTTCGTAATTTCAATAAACTAAACCGTTTTTGAGTTACGCGAATATAAAGGGTTTTTTTTTTAAGCTAGATAGAACTTTAAATTGTAAAAAGTAACACAAAAAATTAAATTTTGATGAAATATTTTTTTTTATCGTTTCAGTATACTCTGACAAATCATCATGAATAGACTCACGCTTGAACAACGCTACGAAATTATCCAAATTTACTTTGAAAATCAGTCGTCGATTCGCGCAACTTATAGACGAAAATTGTGTTCAGCGATGAGGCGCATTTTTGGCTTAACGGGTTTGTTAATAAGCAAAATTGCCGCATATGGAGCGAGACCAATCCACAAGAGACCCTACAGACTCCATTACATCCAGAAAAATGCACCGTTTGGTGCGGTTTTCACGCTGGTGGCATCATCGGACCTTATTTCTTCAAAAATGAGGCCGGAGCTCGCGTTACGGTCAATGGAGATCGTTACCGCACCATGATCAATGATTTTTTGTTTGAAAATATGGATGACATTGATCCGGAGGAGATGTGGTTTCAACAGGATGGCGCTACGTGCCATACGGCGAACGCAACCATCGACTAATTGAAATCAAAATTTGGCGATAAGTTGATTTCGAGAAATGGACCTGTCAATTGGCCTCCAAGGTCGTGCGATTTGACACCTCTCGATTATTTCCTGTGGGGCTACGTGAAGTCACTGGTTTATGCTGATAAACCAGCAACAATTGACGCCTTGGAGGCCAGCATTGTTCGTGTTATTCGTGACATACGGCCAGCAGTGCTCGAAAAAGTGGCCCAAAATTGGACGTCCAGAATGCGCTTCGTCAAGAACAACCGCGGTGCCCATATGCCCGAAATCATTTTCAAATGTTAATGTCACGTATTGATCTTTCGAATAAAAAAAAAATTTTGATTACAATTTAATTTTTTGTGTTATTTTTTACAATTTCAAGTTCTATCGGGCTTAAAAAAACACCCTTTATGTTGTGCAACCTCCTGCTTTTTCGAAATAACGGTATATCTCGAAAACAAGAGCTAACCTAAAAAAAACGAAGGCAAGCATTGAATTTAGCGTACCCGAATTATGCTAAAACGCCATGTGCCCGGCTTGTCTAAAAAAAAGTGTCAATTTCGAGCACAGTGTAATCAATAACACCATCCGAAAAAATCTTGGCACCTGCTGAACAGGTACAAAATGGATTTCTGTGTATCTGGAGAATCGTAGCAGTAAAAGTTTCCAAATTTGGTCCGAGTTTCGATGTCAATGATGACATGACTTAATTAATCTAATATTTCTTTTTCTCAATGGATAACTTCTTTGGGGATTTTTGGATTTTTAAATTTTAAGTAAATTTTTTAAAACAAAATTTTATGAAACAACAAAATTGTCAACCATGAAAAATAAAAACAGTTTTACACAGGAAACAAAAATTGTTCTATTCCACTTTTATAAACTTGTTGTATTTTATTCTTATACATTAAATGTCTGTAATTTTGATTAATAATTCTATATAATAAAAATGAAATATTGTGTGTTGCTGATCGCATAACATAAGAACGGCTTGACCGATTTGGACAATTTTTTCTTTAAAATGATCGCCATGGTCCAACTTAGGTTTTTACGAAAAGAAAATTTCGCCCCGTCCACTTTTACGCCTACTTTTTTGGATTTACCTAAAATCAGAAAACGGCTGTATCGATCATTAGTAATCAGCTACCGAGCGAAGCTGATTATATTTTATATAAAAGTGACCTTCAGCTTGAAGGTTTATTGTAAAAAAAAAATAAAAAACTTTTAAGAGGGTCTGCTTGAAAAATTTTGAATTCAGAAAACAAGGTCCAGTCTACTTTACATATAAGTGAGTAGGTGAGTTGCAAAACTCGCTCGTTTCAAAAATTAAAAAATTTAGAAAACAATTAATTTTGACAGATCTTTTAGTATTTTATGAGAATATATATATAGATTGTATCGAAACATGTATTTTTCTATGTTTTTATGTCACCTAAAATTGCAGTTGGTAACAAAACATTTTCAAAACTATCTCTTTGCATTTCTGTAATCAAACTCGCTGGTTCACTATTGTTTGATGTGCAACAACATATCGTTGATGAAATGGAGTCGAATTAGGAAATTTAAAAATGTAAATTTGTAAACAAGTTCGCTTTGGCATATTTGTTTTTTATAAATCGTATATTGAATAATATTTTTGTAGCGATGTTCATATACATATATGACTGGAAATCTGCTGTAGCTCCTGTGGTGAAAGCACTAAGTAAACTACATTTTAAATTCCAACTTTCAAAGTGAATGATAATAGAAAAAAAAGAAAAGAAACTTGGAAAAATAAATGACATTGTTCCAGATATAATTTCCATCAATGTAGGGGTTAACCAGAAACATGATTTGAGAATACTTGTAGCTACTCACTTTTGGGCAAATTGTAGCGAAGTGCAAAAGTAAGTCCCTTAACTACATATAAAACAAAAACAAAATGTCATATTTTCTTCGACAATAATAATATTGATTATTGAACGGAAATACCTTTACTTATTAAATTGAACTTGGTGTTTCTTATCTTCCATGATGGTATTGGTACTGCTCAACCCCTTAAGACAAACAGCACCAAGTCCAACAACTGCTATTTCCTAAAAATAATACATGGCTTGCATCAATTTTTTTACCTTATTTTTCTCTTCAAAATGTGTTCAACAAATAATACAAATAACAACAGAAGGCGCCTCACTTCACAATTTACAAAAAAGGACTCCTTATGTTCTTTGCCTCTACAAATTCAGTGGTAAACAGCTCAAAGTACATTTGACGTTGTTTTCAACTTTTCTACATCGAAAATTGCATTAGATAATACTTATGAGAATTCACACATCGATAGAGGAAAAATTATGATTCCAACAGTATGAAAAACGTGTTTTGAAAAATATGTAAATTGGTGTAGTTTATCTCTCCCCTATATAACTACAGAACTAAAAAGTTCAACGAATTTGCTCCATTAAATCGGGCCCTAAATGTCTTTTTCATTTTCCCAAAATTCAAAAAAAGTGTAACAAACGAGTTTTGGATCTAACGTTCTCATATGTAAATAAATAACTATATTAAAGCTCAATGCGGCACGTGTTAGAATTAAAATATCGATTTGGAATTTTTACAGATTTTTCTTGCTATAATAAACCATTTACAACGTACTGCATTAAAAAAATGTAAGGTTAAATAACGACCAGTCTCATATATATTTAGCATCAAGGTTCGAGTGGGAGTCGGAGTAGAACTTAAAATATTTCAGCGGAGGAAGTCGGAGTTATCACTATTTCTTGACGGCGCCACAGCCCGTTCACTTGCATTACTGCACATCTGCATGTCTTATAGCGTAGCGCGTAAATGTGCGCCTGCTTTTTAAAATTTACTATTAGTGCTTCGCAAAACATAAATTTTTTTTGGGTAGTTATAAAACTTAATTTTTTTCTCTAGGGCAATAAAATATTTGCAAATCTCTTTTCAAAGCGTATTTTTCTATGTAAGTGCCAAATTCAGAGGGCCGCTATTGATGACCTTTTTTTATCATTATTTTTCAAGAACGTGCAGGCGCGCGTTACTAACTTTTTCCCTGTGACAGTACGTGTCAAAAAATGTAGGGTCTCTATAAGGGAGGGAGACTTCCAAAGAACGAATCTAAAAAATCATTTAATTTGACCTAGTCTTTCTGCTAAAAATTAGTTTTGGACAAAATAGCGGAACATTTCCTATAGTGCAGTGTAGTGCAAGTCTTACTTATAGAGTCACTACGATCTAGTCTACATGGGCACATTTTTAAGTTGTCAAAACGAAAGTATATAAATATTGCAATATTAATTTTTAAGTTTTATATTTAAAATTTAAGTTTTGTTAAAAATGTTTTATTTTGAAAAAGGTAATTTAATCAAAAGGGTTTGTTTGGTTTTAAAACTGCTTTTTTCTTAATTTATAAACTTTAAGGCCGGGTTTTTGAGATGTGGATTAAGTTTAAGCTTGGTTTAACGTAGTCTGAAACTTGGATTTTTCCGGCGAAATGTGATTTATTTTTATTATTTCATTAAAGACTAACAAACTAAAGCTGTTCCGTCAAAATTTTGTATACAAACTTGGTAGGGGCGGCACAAATCTGTTTAAATAAATAATAAAAACGGGATAAAAATGGTACTTTTTCTCTTTTCGATAAATTTGAAATACATGCAGATTATAGCCTACATTAACATCAGTATAATTTCCGGGGGCCTTAAATAAGGAACAGCTGGTACTCTGGTACTCTTTTACCTTTGGTACGTTTTGTCTTTTCGAAAAATTTGGTATAGAGGTAGCATAGGGTGCAGATTAACATATAAGTACTATTTATGCTATAAAAACGAAAACTTTGGTACTTTTCTTTTGGTATACGTATTACATATGGTCCAGTGGCGGGAATATACATATTAAGACACCCCTTGCATTTCATATGGACGGACAGTTGAATGTCGGTTAATCAAGAGACTCACGTGCTCAAAACTTATAAGTATGTATGTGTTGGCGAAAAATAATAATTATAGAAATATTTTAAAATAAAATAAGTATAAATGTAGAAAACTACATATAATTTTTGTTAACTTTTTAAAGGATAAGCCCTCTTCTTAAAATCTTGTTCTTATTTTCACGTGCACAGGCCATGGGTAAAAGCTAGAAAAACGGAAATTGTTTTGTGTTTATGAGTTTTGTAAAAGAAGGCGCTTTTTGTAAAAATGTTACTATTTTGTTCAAAATTATGCAGAAAAAACCCAGCTAGTTTACCAATAAAAAATATGTATTCAAATTTTAATTATTAAAAAACCAATGTGTTTAATTAATTACAAATAATTAGTTTGAGAATCAATAAAAATTAAAAATCAATTTTCAATAAAAATATTCAAATAAAGGAAAATATTATTTTATCTTGCTTTTTATGCGTTTCTTGTGTTTAAAAACAATTTGATTTCATTGAAAATATTTTAATAAAATAAAAAAACTTAAATTGTTTATTTTTTAGTTGACAAAAAGCCATAAAACCACTATAAAATAAACATTTAAATATTTTAAACAATTATTACAACAAATTTGAGAAAAAAAATAAAACAAAAAATATTAAATAAAAACCCCGGTGAGTTTTCAAGGGAAATTCAAAGAAAGAATTTTGCGAAAAATGAAATTATTTAAAAATATAAAAAAAAACAACATGTTTATTATTATAAACAAATAAGACCTAAAATACAATATACAGAAAATAGACGAAATAGAGAAAAAAAAACGTTCAAAATTAATCTATAATGGATTTATGAAAAACAAAAATTATTTATCATGCTAAAAATGCTAAAAATAATACACAATACAAAAGTTTATTAACAAATTTCAACTACAAGCGACCCTCTCATACTCGCACATGAATTTAGTATAACAGAAACAAAATACAACTACAAAATTAAAAAAAAAAATTATTAACAAAATAAAATAACACCAACTTTTTGTTTAAGATATATTGTAAATACAAAGTGAAATATGGAATATGAAAATTTTGAAATTTCTATACTGCATTTTTAGCCGCTTAACCTACAAAAAGATATACACATGATTTTATTAACAAAGCAGTTTTTAAATCAGTATGTATGTATGTATGTACATTTTTCAACATTTACATTTAAGTTTCCTAGCACAAGTCTTGAGTTAAAAAGTTGCAAAAGAAAATGCAAACTGGCATCTTTGTCAAACTACTTTTTCGCTTTTTTTATTTACCTTTTTTATCTCTGCACTTTTAACTCTATACTTGAAGAAAACTTTCTTAGAGTTATTCGAAAATGTATGTAAGTGCCGTTTTAAGCACGTCAGGTTTAGCTGAACAGGTTTTCTTAAATTCTCTTTTAAACCTGCGTGTATGTTCATACGCTAATACTTAGTGTAGTCAATTTTTTTTTTTTTTTGCCTTAAACTTAAACTCATCTTGCATATTACGAATACGAAAACAAAAGAAAAAATAAAACTGATTGGTACGGTGAAGTCTATACCCCTTTAAAATCTATTTTTCTCTCTCTCCTAAGAACTCAAGACTTGACAAGTCAAACTTGAAGTGTGTGAACCAACAAAGGCGAGTTTTTTTAAAAAAAGTTTTCTTACAATGAAATTAATTATCAAAGTAATTTTTGGGAATACAAAATTTTTTTTAATTTACAAGATTTTGTTAGTCGTGCTTAATTCCCAATTTTTATTCTTGATAAAAACACTGACATTTATTGTTGAAGGCATAAGCTATTCCTATGCGCATTTCACTGGTTGGTTAGGCCAGATCTTCAGGCAACTTCATCCAAAGATTTTAGAAAAACTAAAGATATTAAACAAGTAAAACTGTTAAGCGAATAAGAATTATAAGCAAAAGTCTTACTTGTAACCATATCATGGTTGGAATTCTTCCAACATTAATTGTAGTTGTAAAGCTGAAGATCCACACAAACATGACTGAAACGACTTGTTTCCCCATACAAAATTTTGAGAGCGAAACAGGTCGTTTCATATTAAAACAGGCCGCGAAACAGGAAAAACGTACTATCATCTCCAATTTTGATAACATTTATCGTTAGTTTATCTGAACTAGCTCTCAAAAAAAAATCAAAACAAAGAAAAAAATAAAATAAAAATTGATGTTTAATAAAATAAAGTGATAACTATAACATAATAATATTAATAAAAGTATTAAATAATATATTTTTAAGTTTTATTTCCTTTTTAAAAAAAATCACACTAACAACATTAAAAAAATGTCAAAATGAAACAAGAATGAATCGTATGAACAGCATGTTTGGCAAACTAGTTTCAGATAGCGAAACGAGTGGTTTTTATCGTCGTATGAACATAGCATTACTTTATACTTTTGTGCCCGTCGCATGAGTGGTTAAAAAAAAAATGTCAGCTGTTTTTGATAGCCATGGATGAGACATTATATTTTATTTTCAATGTTATCGATAAATATGTTTGTGTGGTGGATTCCTTTTTACATTTCTTTGGTATAAAAAAAAGTTTTTAATAAAAGAAAAAGCTTTCGTTAAAAAGCTTGCAATAACTTTCAAGAAAAAATTACATAAAAATTAATTTTGAAAACAATTTTTATGTATTTTATTCCATTTATCGATTTGTATTCTATTTATCGATTACTTTTAAGTACTGAGTGTCATCTCTGTTGTGTTTATTATTATTTAAAAAAACATTTGATATGGAGGAGAAGCCCGTGATGTGAAAAATAAAGAATATTTATACAATAAAAGCGAACTCCTAACATATGTACTTATGTATGAATTCCAGAAATTCTGTGGCATTTTGACAAAACATCTTAAGTCGAGATAAGATAGCAAAAAAGTTTTTAAAAAAAGCTCGGTGAAGCAATCATTTTTATGAAAAAATTTTAAAAACGTTAACAAAAATGTTTTTTGAATGTACTTTTTAAATTCGACTTAAGATGTTTTGTCAAAATGCCACAGAATTGTTTTTAAATCTCAATTTCACTTTCCATTTTGCCAAAATTGTTTTTTTGCACAAAAAGTATCATACGCAGCTACGCATGAACGCATGGTGTGGACCTTCAGCTTAAGTAGGTTTAGAAAAAACAAAATGAAAACAAAAACAACTTGCTTTATTGCTCTCGCAAAAATAAAGCATGCTGCCAGAGTTAAGTTTTTTTTTAAGCCGTGCACTTGCCAATTTATTATCAAAGTCATTTTTAGGAATACAAAATTTTTTTTTTAATTTACAAGATTTTTGTAGTCGTGCTTTATTCCCAATTTTTATTCTTGATAAAAACACTGAAATTTATTGTTGAAGGGATAAGCTATTCCTATGCGCATTTAATTAATTTTAATTTTACACTTAATAGCACTTAAGTTTTTCTGTGGTTAAAGGCGAACATTTATAATTTATTAGAAACAAATATTGCAGTCATAAAATATATTGTATAAGTGTATTTAAGATTTTTGATAAATTAGACAGCAAATAGTATAATGAAATCATAATCACTTAAATCAGTTTAAATGTCAAACGCAAAAAAAAAAAAAAAAATGCAGTGACTAATTAATTGCTTAAAAAAAACAAGTAAGAGTGCTATATTCAGCTATGCCAAATCTTAAATACCCTTCACCATGGTGTGAAAAGAACAAAAAGTTATACATATAAATACCGTTCTTTAAATATAAACAAATCTATTTTGTGCCAAGACCACTTCTCATATCCTGCCCAAATTTGTGGATGTTGTTCACTGAAAACTAAGATGCCTGTACCTTATTTGAACACTTTGGCTTTTGCCGTTCTCCACACATCCAGAAAACTATAATGTCCTTGTTAGGGAGGTGCCACGCTCACTTCTTCAATCCTGTCCATATTTTACAGAGGTTGTGTATAAAAAACACAGCTACGTGTACCGAATTTGATCATTTTGTTCTTACCGTTCTTTAGATATAAAAAACACTGTTTTGTACCACGCCCACTTCTCCAATACCTCCCACATTTTGTGGTATGCTGTGTATTGATAACCGAGATGTTTGTAACTAATTTGGAAGCTTTAGCTCTTTTCGGTATTAAGATATACAGAAATTTAAAATGTGATTTTATAGGAAGTTCCACGTCTACCCCTCCGATCACGACAGTTTTTTAAAGAGGTATTTATTGATGACCCAATGCTTGTACCTAATTTTGAAACTTTGGCGCTTGCCATTCTCCAGAGTTATAGAAAAAAGCTAGAAAAAACCACAACATCAAGCGATTTATGAGTAAAATTAAAGGCTGTCGTGGTTTTTGCTTATATCTCAGCCAATTATTGACTGATCTGGCTGAACTTTAATAGCAAACTTTAGCGAAGTATATGTGACATGAATATGTATATAACAACCTAGACACCATAATTTCTGAGGTCTTCGGAAAACCCATATCAACATACACACGGCCAGCCGGGCATCGTTATATCAACTCTTAAGGACCCAGAATATATTTACTTTATTGGGTCTAAGATCAACATATTAGAAATTAAGACCGGAAGGGATTAAAAACGAATAAAGCACCCTCCTGGTCATAAGCAGTTGTTCAAAAAAATGCTTGTTCAAATTGCCAAATAGTCCAAAAAATATTAATAAATATATATTTGGCCCCAAAACTTTTAATTACCCTGCAATTTTCAAGAATTTTTTTATTAAGTATCCATTTTTTACAAAATTTTTATAAATATTTTTTTTTTTTAATATTCCATAGCTATTAAATTCTTAAGAAATTTTTTTAACTAATTTTCTTATAAGAAAGTTATTAACAGAAAAATTTTGAAAATTTTCCAAAAAAAATTTATTTTTAAAATCAAAAAAAAAAAAAAAAGTTACCAACCCTTTTCAAAATTTCTATAAAATAGAAAATTTTAACACAATTTACTATGAAATAAACTTCCTATAAACAAACAAATTTTAGCGAAATTTTGTCCAAGTTCCTATTGAAACATAGATCCACAATTATATCTTCACTTCTTCTTAATGCTTTATTTTATTCTACGTTACATCTCCATGTTTGTTCCATTCAAGGGCTTCTTTGGCAATATTTCCTTCCGTTTTCCTAAATGTATGACCTAACTAACGTCACTTCCTGCTTTAAATTTCACCCTTCGTATACATATGTAGATGTTAGCTCGAAATTACGTTTGTCCAATGAATTCGCAATATTCTCCCAAGACATCTATTGACGTATGCCTGTATTCTGCAATGCCTCTTCCAGATGTATTCCATGTTTCTAACCCGTACAGTAATACGATTTTACAATATAAATAAACATACGTGGTTTGGTGTTACGTTTAATCTGTGACGACATCCAGGCATTGATCAAGGCTCCAAATGCTTATTATTTATATATATTTTGGATTGCTGCTGCCAGCAATAGTTTGTGATGCATAATGGACTACTGGGTAAAAACATATGAAATCAACCAATGAGTTGACCGCACCGATTTCGAATTAAATAAAATTTGGTACGAAGGGAAAGTTAAACATAATAATAGCGTTTGCCAACTTTCAGTGTCTTAGCTCTCCTACTTTCAGAATTATGGCCATTCCAAGTTGGAAGAAATCAATAAAAATGCACTCAGATGCCTTAACACAATTGTTAATATCTCGAAAAGTATTCATTGTACGTTAATAATAAAGGGCTCATTTTACAGACAAAAACATGCGCCATTCCAAAAAATTTTTTTTTTTAATTTTCGATCAAGGATAATGTAAATAAAAAAGGACTAAAATTTCCAAATACCAGTTGAACTGTTAAAAGTCGACCCAACTCTTACTGCGCAAATATTTCTGCCTATTATAACCATCGCGTGGGAACAAGAGGAGTTTCCTACGGAATGGAAAGAAGGTATAATCAACAAACTTCCCAAGAAGGGCAACTTAAAGGAATGTCATAACTGGAGAGGTATATGTGTTCTCCCAGCTATTGCTAAGATCATAGCTAAAATTATATTACTCCGTATCAAAGACCATCTTGAATCGACTATTGGTGAATTCCAAGCTGGTTTCCGCAACGGGTTTTCCTGTGCAGACCACATTAATACGCTTAGAATTATTATTGAGCAATCTGCGGAATATAAGTCTAACATTCATCTACTATTCATAGACTACGAAAAGGCTTTCGATAGCGTAAACCGTGACCGTATTTGGTCTGCTCTGGGAAACAGGGGAATTCCACCCAAAATCATTGCAATGATAAAAGCTAGCTACAGCAATGCTAATTGCTACGTTCTTCACAAAGGCCGTCTATCGGACCCCTTTGCTGTACAAAGTGGAGTTAGGCAGGGCTGTATCTTATCACCAATTCTTTTTCTAATCGTTATGGGTGACGTGTTAAGCGCAGCACTTCAAAATAATAGACGTTGTAGTGGCATAAGATGGAAGCTCAATGGGAGTCACTTGAGCCACATAGCACACGCAGAGAAAAAATATGGTTGGGCATGGTTACGGCAACAACACTATGTTTAATGTAACAATATATTGTTGTCGTACACAAATAATTGTTATTTTTATTTAATATCAACAATATTATAGTTACTGTAAACATATCAATGTTTATCGCAATTATGAATTTGAGTATTGTTGACCGAAAAATAATTATTTTTCTAACAACTTAATTATGATAACTTTCTAAACATATTATATTTCTCACAACCATATCATGATATTTAATAGCCATAGCATGATAACTTTCCATACATTTATCATATTATGTTAAATATGCAATCAAACTATTTTTACTCTAATCATATTATGTTAGCGCCATTTGTAAAATAATTTTGAAGAAGTTGTGTCGTTTTTTTTATTTGTGAGCGGTTAAACAATTAAAAGATAAAATTCCATAAAAAAATAAGTTTAAAGAAATTAAAAAATTAAAATATTAGCGGAGTTCATTCAAGTATTAGTGATGTAATAGTGCAAATGCAAAATATCATAGTTTTTTGTAAAATCCAACAACAAAACACACAGAGATTTTGTTATATTTTATAAAAGTGCTACGATATTTCTGTGGTTTTCATGGGCAACCGCGTATGTCTTAAAACAAATTGTTCAGGAAAGCCGAAAACCCATTCTAGATCAAACTATGGGCTAGGTATTGCACATTTTAAACTTTGTCATTACGTTACAAAACGGAATTGATCCATCATTTTTCAAAAAAATATAAAGCGCGTTCAAAATTAGGCAATATGGCATCAACATCTAAAAATCAAAAAAATGGACACACGCGGTTGCCCATGAAAACCACAGATTTTTCATTTGCTCTTTTGCAAGCCTTATATTGAACTCCGCTATTTGATTAACAATAAGAAAAATTGTAAAAAGCCACAAAATAAAAAATCGATTCAAAAATATTTAAATTTATTTTGTATTTTTATGACAGCTATGAAAGGTGCTGTATCATAATATGATTGCTTCTAAATTTATTATGATTAACATGATGATAATATGATTACTTCTTAGCTTATTATGATTAACATGACAATAATATGATTAATTTCTTAGCTTATTATGATTAACATGACAATAATTTGATTACTTCTTAACTTAGTATGATTAACAGAATAATAATATGATTAAGGGAAAAATATTATGATGACATATTACGAGTATATTGAGTCATAATATGTTTCAATAATAATCTTAATATGGTTACTACAATCATAATTCTTATCATAATATGTTGCTCTTAGAATATGTTTACCACAACCATGTTTTTTCTTTGCGTGCATATGCTGATGACATCTGCCTCCTTTCGAATAGCATCAACAACGTACTTTATATGGCGGAATCTATATCTCAAGCATCAACACCTGCGGGTCTACGTATAAATATCCCTAAAACAAAACTGCTAAGCTCATGCAGAGACTTTCCTACTAATGACTTGTGTTATGAGCAAGTTAACAACTTTTGCTACCTGGGTAGCACCGTATCTGTCGATGGAGGAAGTGATCTTGATGTTGATAACAGAATAAAAAAGGCAAGAGCAGCTTTCGGGTTATTAGCTCCATTGTGGCAAAACAATAATATAAGCCTTCGCACTAAAATACGAATTTTTAATTCAAATGTAAAATCAGTTTTATTATATGCATGTAATACATGGAAGGTAACAGTTCAGCTAACCAACCGCCTACAAATATTTGTTAATCGCTGTCTGAGACGTATTCTTCGCATATTTTGGCCAAGAACAATTTCAAACGACGAATTACTACGAAGAACTAATCAAGTTGAAGTTGCCATTGAAATAAGACGTAGAAAGTGGAACTGGATTGGTCATACGTTGAGAAGGGATGATAACAACATAGCGAAGCATGCACTACAATGGAACCCCTTCAATAACGTGAATCGTGGAGTCGGTCGACCTCGTATAACCTGGAGAAGATCTACAGAGGATGAAATGAGGTCTCTAAATTTGAGCTGGAGTCAACTTAGAAATCTTGCACAAAACCGTGTTCGTTGGAAGTCAGCCGTAGTGGACGCCCTATGCTCCAGTAGGAGTTAAAGGAAATCATATATATATATAAAATTTCCAAAGGATATATCTCGAAAATCAATATTTTTAAAAATTTCAAAAAAATATATGTTAGTTCTTATTATGTTTTGTACAAGTCTGCCAAATTTCAATGTGGAGTCTTTATTACAACATGAGTTATAAAGAAAAAAGCAGGCGAAGGTTTATGTATTTCATGAAATGTACCAAAATACAAAAAGGTGACAAATTACAAAAAGAAGGAAAAATCAAATGTAACGGAACTTTTTCGAATTTTCTTTGCTTAAACTCTTTTTCTCCATTGCTAAACCTTTAATAAAAAGTACAACATAATGTATTATCATTATTAAACACTTTATTACAGCATATTTATTTATTTATGAAGGATTCCTATTAAAAAATCTGCATCTGCCGAGTAACGCTTGACTTTAATTTTTTTTTATCTACAGGTTCAATAGAATGCAGCTTTTGAGTTCCAGGAATAGTACGCAAATCTTTAAAACGAATTTGAAGGAACCGTGCTTCTTCTTCGTGGTCTTTTAGAGTTAAAAACTCGAAATTACAGTTCAAAAGATTTTGCAGGCACCATTCATATAATTGTTTTGGAGTAGTTATTTGACCTTGTAATGGACGCTGCAAACTAGCTCGACGTGCCTCTCTCTTTACGGTACCTCCAAGACCGTCACTTGGGCCTTTTCCATGGCTTGTTGCAAAAAAATGCCACTCAGCATTACATCCAAAATCTTCCATATGATAACATAAATTGATAAAGTTCTTTTTATTTTTAAACTGGGCAGCACTACCGTCTGAAAAATACGTGATTTTCTTCGGGGTTGTTTTAAACTTTTTTCTCAAAAATACATTCAGGTGGCGATGGAACAGGTGAACAGCTACAGAATCGTGTACAAGACAATCAGATATTATTATGAAGTTTGTATGTTGTGTTTTTCCATCTGATTTAAAATAAATAGCAATTGGGTATAAAGTGGCCTGAGAGTTGTTCCAGTGAAATCCCTGGACTGCATCCTGAATAGTAAAAGAAGCATTTTCTGAAAAATCGCAAAATGCTATATACTCATTTTCTTCCAAATTTGATTTTGAAGCTTTTCACACAGGGAATCCACAAAAACGTCGGCTTGGCCAATCATGGTCTCCAAAATATCCCTATCTACACTAACCCATTGTTTATATGTTATTTCATCTATATCATATTGCTCTAGTAATTGATTTAGTTTTGCTTTTAAATTTTCAATTCCTGGACACTTGTTACATTTACGTAGGTGACACTTTGAAGAAGATGGAATGCATGTCATTTGTTTCAAACAATCTTTCTAACATTCAAGCTGATAATTCGGAACACCAGCAGTTAATTTTTTTTAAATTTATAGCATTAATCATCAGCTTCATATTTGTATGCTTTGTACAAACACACACGTTATGAAATCCATGAATATGAATCACTTATTTTCCTGAATTTTGCATCTCTATACCGTTTTTCATGTAACTTCTTCTTCTTTATCGGAGATTGTTTCAGATACGGTAAAGATTGGTTTAATTTTGAAATAGCAACTTCTTCCGTGCCTGACGCAATGTCATCGAAAGTATCAACATTTTCGTTTATGTCTGAACCTTCTTCCAAATTAGATTTATTAGATTTCTTCACATGCAAAAATTTTATTCTACATGTCCCACAAATTTTATCTGAGATCGTAATGTTTTTATCCTTAGTATACCGTAGCATCTATTCTTGGACTTGTCTTAAACTTTTATTGCACCCAGTGTGACCGGATTTTTTAAAAGGATTACAGCAAAATGTTGAATTGAATGGCATATTTTTTATTTAAATACCACAACCGAATGAATTGTGTACGACTTTTTTGTATTGACAATAATTATAATTTATTTAAATATTTAGTCTCTTCTTTTTGCCTTTTCAAACGATCAAGTCACTATAACACTTTGACGTTTAGCACTTATAAAATCTAGTATTCAACTGAAGTTTGACTTATGGTGTTTTCTTTTCTACAAAAAATGCGATATTTTATTTAAAACAGCAGAACAAAATATTTTAAAAGAATTTAAAAAAAAAAATTTCAAAATGTTTTAAAAATTTCCTTAAAAAATGGCAAATGTTTTTATAAGCTAAATTTTTTTTTAAATATTTAATAAAATAGCAAATTTTTGGCAAAGCTTTCTATAAAGTATAAAAAATTCAGCAAAAGCTTCTTTAAAAAAATAAAGTTTTTTAGAGAATAAAAGAATTTTACGGAATTTTCTGTAAAATATAAAAATGTTAAAAGTTCCTATAAAAATTGCAAGTTTTAGCGGAATTTTCTAGAAAATAAAATTTTTTTACACTTCCTATAAAATTAAAAGTTTAAGAAAAAAGTGGTTTAAAATAGCAAATTATTTAAAAATATTTTTTGTTAAATAGCGAATTTTTTTTAAGTTTCGTAAAAAATAAAAATTCTACAAAATTTCCTGTAAAATAAAAATTTTTTTGCTTAATAATCTATAAGCTAGCAATTTTTAAGAAAACATGTTCTTACAGGTCGATTAAGGATGGCAACACAACTAAAGTTGAGTTGCCGGCGAAATCAGGCAACACCGCCCATGTTAAAATATAAAATTTTTTTTATTTTAACATGAGCGGCGTTGCTTAATTTCGCTGCTGGCAACTCAACTTCAATTCAGTTGCCGTCCGTAATCGACCCATTAAAATATTACATTTTGTAAAAATTAAAAATTTTTGCAATTTATTTTTATAACTTTTAACAAGTAAAACAAAAACCTTTATCTCTTTTCCTATAAAAAAATATAAATAAAATTAATTTTTTTTTTTGACCAAGTCGAACTGCAGTAAAATTAAATTAATTATTAATAATTTAATGCTTTCAAAACTTGGCAAATTGAAATTTATTTTCATGTTTTGCACCATTTAAATTTGATTATCAAAAAAAAAAAAAAAAAAAAAAAAAACAAAATTAAAAAAATGCTATAAACAACATTAAAGCTGACTAATTAAGTGCATTTTTTATAAACAAAAGTCTCAAATAATTAAATAAAATAAACAAATTTTACCTTAAGTTGATGACGAAAACCACTCATTGGGCTCATTCAGTTTTAAAACACACTTGACTAAACACCTTTTTTTTTAAAAAAAAAATAATTCTTTAATATTAAAATTGTTATTATTATTATTGATGTTATTATTTAAATATTATTAAAACCTTTTTATCTACTTTTTATATATTTAAAAAAAAAATATTTTAATTTTAAGCAAATTTTATCACTTTTTTCTAAAATATCTGAAACTTTAATTAAAAATCAATATTTTTTTTTATTTTATTGTTTTTTAAATTTTTCCAATTTTTTTGGTCACAAATTTTTAAATCGCAATATAACAACTGAAATGTCTTTAAAAAAAAATAATTAAAAAAACCAACAAAAACAGCGAAGAAATCAAAACACTCCAGTAAATTATATATTGTTTTGTTTTGTTTTTTTTTTTCTTTCTACACAAAAACGTTTGCGACCCGGTCCACGTTGAAATTGAAAATAAATTTGTTTGAATATTGTGATCGGCTAAAAGCCCCATCATCATCATCAAAATAAATAATAAAAAAAAAGATCGGCGAAAAGGCAAGAAAACAAAAACAACAAAAGGAAACGGCAGCAAAGACAACAACTATAAAAAACAAAGTTATTATAACAGCCAGCGTTGCCGTTTTGTTAACCTTTAACCAAGTTAGATTTTGTTTAATGTGTACTTGTGAACTTTTTCCATTTTGGTTTCTTTTTCAATACAAAAATAACCAAGTACTAAAATTGCCCGCTCCGCATTGCTGGACCTTAATAATTGTGTATCATATTGGTGCTTCCAACAGAAATACTTTTTTTCATCTTTTTCTAGAAGCTTTAACAACACACTGTCTACTAATAGTCTATCCCACGATGTTGATCGACAAATTAAGCAAGCGACAACAATTCACTCATTAACGTTCTTTAAAGCGAACCGCACCACGCGTTTTTGCCTCGCTGCATTGCATGTTTTTCATACTTTACTTGCGTCCTACGTTTCAAGTTACATGCTACGCTTTTTCTGAGGCATCACTACAAGTGATAATTAAATTTTACTTGTTAAAATCAGCTGGTTTGTTCGAACGCTGTTGTGGCGCTTAAAAGAGTAGAAAGTAAATCTACTTAACGCCTCAAGGCATACTACGCTTTTGTACATGGAACTTGCTACGTAATACAACACAGATTCTACTTTTTTGACAGCTGCACATTTTTTGACAGAGTGCACATCGCTGAGTTAGCATACAAAACCTCTTTGAAAATGGGCTGGATTGAAAAGGTGGGCCTGGAACAAAATAGAATTCTGTATATCTGAAGAACTGCAAGCAGATAACTTGATTATCAATACGCAATATCAGTCAAAAAGTGGGCAAGTTTTATTATGTGGGTGGGGCACAAAGTTGTGCAAATAAATGGGATTTATTTACTACCGGTTGTGTCCTTTTTGTCTATAAATTTATTCATAGTTTTCATAAGTAAATGTTCTTACTACCGTACACAGAAAAAAATATCTCAAGAAAATTTTTAACAACACAGTTTGTTAAAAATAAAATTTTAGGTCAACAAACTTTTTGTTTGATTCAAAGAAAAAATTTATCAAATTTACACTTTGCAAAATAGCACTCAATAAAACATATTTAATAATGAAATAATTAAATATTTCTTCATATTCAATAAAAAAATATTTAAATCAAAGTAAAGACAGTATTTTAACAACTCTAGTCCATTTTTAAATAGCTCATAATTCTCATTTGTTTTACAGTTTGATTTGAATAATGTATTAAGTTTTGGCAAAGTCTTTGTAAAAGGTTTCCTGATGATCTGGGAACTTACTTACTTATCCCCGCATAATAAATTTTAGTGTTTTTATAAAAATATAAAAATTGAAAATGAATGACATCATCATTAATAAATAAAAAAATAAAGATTCGATTAACATTTTGTTTGATTTATTCAACATTTTCAACAATTTATTTTAACAAATCAAGTAAACATTTTGTTGAAAAAAATTATTTTGGGCAACAACATTTTTTATTGACTCAATAAACTTGGTTGTTGACTAAAAATTTAACAATTATACATACAAACTTTTTTATCAATACCGCAAAAATCGTCATCGCAGAAAATTCAAAAATTTTTGTAATCAAATAAGCGATTTTCGTATTCAAATATGAAAATTATTTTTTTCTGTGTATACAGGATAAGCCAAAAGAAACGAAGAGGTTTGAATAATCTAACACAAATGGTGTTTTCTTTTCTACACAAAAAATAGCTCCTTCTGAACAGTATGTAACAGCATGTATAAAATGTCTTGCCAATCCTGTACTAATGCTATTTGATATTTGTCTAGAACTAAACACAAGTTATGTGGAAACACAGAAAAAGTGGAATGCCCCGGTTGACAAAAAATTTTTATTTATGATTATAGCTAATTTTTTAACGCTTTTTGTGTTATTTTGCGACAATTTGTTTTTTAACCGATTTAGCGATTTCAAATAAATTTTTGGCTTTGTTTCCAATTCGAAATTTAGCCATCTTCGCTATAGCTATTAAATAAACTTTGCTATCATGCCGCTGTTAGCAAATTTTTGCGAATTTCCGCTTATTTAGCAATTTTTTTTCCGAATTTTGGCCATTATTTATAGTTAAGGGCAGAGTTCGAAATAAAGAGCTCATAATTTAGCGTTCGGTTCACACACCTAGGAACGATATCTGTTCTTTTACCCTTAATACCGTTGTTAATTATTTGCAAGAAAGAGCCGAACATTATATAACGTTCTGTTCTTCGTTAATAAAAGAACAATTTATTGATACTGTATAAAGACATTATATTTTAATGTTTCTTTTTTTTTTTAATTGATAAAGAAATGAACAAACAAAAAATTTTAGCAATGACCGCAGCACGAACAGTAAAATTATTTTGCTGGCTTTTTGTTTTTTTTTGTATGTGTATTTTGTTTTTGTAAAAAATTGTTGGTTTTTTTACCTGCCAAAAGGGCGCTACGCACAACAGAAACGAACGACAATAATGTGCTGGACCGAACACAATGCAGTTTGTGGTTTAAAAAAAATGTAATTAAATGTTGTCATCTTTTTGTTGGGTTGGTTAAGAACAGTATTATTTTTGTGTTCGAAAGATGACAAACAGGGAAACGTTATTTTTTTTAATGATTTATTACACAAATACTATAAGCGTTTGTGTTTTCCACAAATCTATCGAACCGAACACTAAAAACCTATGTTTAGTGTCTATTTTCTAACACCGGTTTTAGGAATATTAAAAATTCTCGTAAATTATAGCGAAAATTTGGCAAACTTTTAAATTTTTGCGTAGATTTGTTGATTTTTACGTTTAAATTAATTAATTGATGAAGTGAGTAATATTTAACTTCAAAATAAATTATAAGCAATTCCAGCCCTATCGTTTTTTCTTCTAAGTCAGCCTGTACTTTGTACAGAGCTCCCTCTCTAATAAATAAAATATTTGTACTGACTTAGATAATCTGGAAGATTTTAAACTTCGATGGCTGTTTTTGAATAAAATTTTAAATATGTGGAGAAACTACATGCTAGTGGAGCTTTAAAGTAATTTAAATTAGATTCTTGTTTCAAGAGTATATTCATAAAAGGTCCTAAAATATTTTATTTATTTTAGTTATTTTCGGGAATACAAAATGTATTATTAAGATTTCTGTCTGACGTGCTAACTTCCCAATTTTGCATATTTAATAAATACACTGAAATTTATTGTTGAGGGAAAGCTAGCTTCTATGCGCATAGGGAAAGTGAAATTCGCATAGAAGAAATTTCAGTGTACTTATCAAATATGAAAAATTGGGAATTCAGCACGTCATACAGAAATCTTAATAATAAATTTTATTTATATCAAAAGTGAAATACTGTATTGTAGTCGTACATCAGGGGTTCTCTCCAAGTTTTGTTTATAAAACCATTTTGCAACCATTTATGAAAACTATGCATCAAAATAAATCAACAAAACTACAACTCAAAGAAATTACCTACGCTCTACCCACAAAGGTAAAAATTACACCCAACCAACAAATCGGTAACACTGATTAAAGGCAAAACAAACCGAGAGGCGAATTATCTTGAGAGAAAATAAATCACAATGAATACAATCATTGGAACACAATTTTTTCTCTTAGATGTTCCCTTTTTGTTACTAAAGAGTACTTTTTGTTTTCAAAACCCCGGTAGATTTCTTCTTTAATTTGTGGACTTTTAAATTAGTGAGCTTAGGGAAATGTGTTGTTAATTATTGTTATTAACGATTTGGTTGTAGAAAATGTGATGAAAACTTTTTACAACATTTTCTAAAAATATCTCACTAACGAAAAATTTAAAAATAGCAAATTTTTCATAAACAAAAAAAAACAATTTTTTGTTTCTTTTAGTTCCCCTCAAATAGCAATTTATTAAATATCAGGTAATGACAATTTTACTTCACAAATTTTTTGTACAACACCAATTTCTTTGGCAAATTTTTAACAAATTTTCTATAAGCTAGTCCTATAAAATAGCAAGTTCTTACAAAATTTCATATAAAATAAAAAAATATATACAAAGTTTCCTATAAAATAGGAAAAATTTTCTATAAAATAGGAAAAATATAAAATATCCTATTTAATAAGAGAAATATGAAACAGTCTAAAATTTCATTAAAAAAAAGGAAAAGTACAAAGTTTCCCATAAAAAATGAAAAATTACAAAATTTGCTATAAAATAGGAAAATATATATAATTTACTATAAAATAGAAAAAAAAAAAAATTTCATATAAAATAAAAAACAATATATTTCCTTTAAAAAAGGAAAAATATAAAATTTTCTATAAAATAAGAAAATATAAAACTTTCTATAAAATAGGAAATATATAAAATTTCCTATAAAATAGGAAAAATACAAATTTCCTATTAAAGAAAATAAAGATACAAAATTGCGTATAAAAAAGAAAACTACAAAATTTCCTATAAAGTATAAAATATAAAAAATTTAAATTTCGTATTAAATAAGAAAAATATAAAACAGGAAATATGTAAAGTTTTCTTAAAAAAAAGGAAAAAATATATAATTTCCTAAAAAAAGGAAATAAAAATACGAAACTGCGAATATAATATAAAATATACGAAATTCCGCATTAAATAGGAAAAATTTAAATATATATTAAAAGATAGGACAAATACGAAATTTTTTATAAAATAGGAAAAATTTTTAACATACTAAAAAATAGAAAAACATAAAATTTCCTTTAAAACAGGAAAAAAAATATAAAATTTGCTATAAAATAGAAAAAATATAAAATATAATATATATAAAATGTACTATAAACTATAAAAGATATATAATTTTCTATAAAATAGGAAATATTTCCTATAAAAATTTTCTAGGAATAAGACAAAATTTCCTATAAAACCACCATGAAATAGAAAATAATACAAAATTTTTTACACAAAAAAATTCTCCTCAAAATAGCAAATGTTTTAGGAAATAAAAAAAAATTTTGCAATGCTTCCTATAAAATAGCAAATTTTTGAACTTCTTTCCTTCCAAATCTCTACGAATTTTTATTTTTTTTCCCCCCAGCCGTAAACTTTTTTATTTATAAAAAATATTTTAGATTTTCTAGCTTTATAATATATTTTTATAAAAAATTAGTTCTCTTAACCTAAAATATTTTTTTTATAAATAATAGGCCATATACACAATGGCAGCAACATTTTCACTTGGTGTTCACAATAAAGCAACCATTTTTTCACAAGCATACCCATTTTTAATTAAAAAAACGTTTGCAAATTTTGCCCAGAACAGTAGATATTACGTATTATTATTATATTTTATATTTTTTTAAATTTTTATTCAAAACTAAATAAAAGTTTTTATAATCGTCATTTACAAATTGTTGCTTAAGTGAATTTTTGTTCAAAAAATTAAAGGAAAATATATGAAATACTTTTGAAAAAAAAAATAGAAGTAAAACGAAATTGTTGCTATCATTGTGAACGCAGCTTAAGAACTTGCGATTTTAACAAACTTACAACAAGCTACGAGCATTAGTAAAATTTACTCAATTTTGTTTTTTTTTTTAATATTTAAATTAAATTTGTCTATTTTTATTGATTTCCTAATTATTTAATATATTAAACAAAACAAAAAAAAAAAAAAAAAAAAAACTATGAAATTTGTAATCAGAATACAAAAATCTAAAAATTTCTGCCAAAAATAAAACGACAAAATAAAACGTAGAACAACAAAGAAAAGCAATTTATCTCTCTTTATAAAGTTCACATCAACAATTTTCAGACTGCCGCATTATTTTACCACATAAATTTGGCCCACAAACACCAACGACAAGATTTATTACGTTTGTAACACTCTTTTCTCTTTAAGCCGAATGACAGACAACGGTAGAAAACGACTGACTAGTGCAATAGAAACGTAAGAGATTTTAAGATAATTGAGAACCTCATTTGTAGAGAAAAAAACAAATTTGAGAAAAAACAAGTAAGAGTGATATATTTAGCTATGGCGAATCTTATATACCCTATACCATGGTGCGATAATAACAGAAAATGTTATAAATACCGTTATTTAGATTTAAATAGATTTATTTTGTGCCATGCCCACTTCTGCCGTCCTGCCCATATTTTCAGGATGATGTGAATTGATAACTGATATGCTTGTACATACCTAATTTTAAAGCTTTGGCTCTTGCCGTCCTCCACATATATAGAAAAAAGGAATAAAAAAAACAACAAAACTGGAATTTATGGGTTCAAATAAAGGCAGCCATTTATTGATCGGAGCAGATGTGACAGAAATATATAACAACTAAGTCCTCATAATATCTTAAGCCTTTGGAAAATCCATTTCAACAAACAGACGGACATCGTTAACTTCACTGAACCAAAAATCCAATGAAAATGTACGTTAAACAAACAAATTACGTTTATTAAAATATTTTCGTTGGCCCAACGAATTATTCGTTAGTCTAAATTTACACGTTTCATCTTTTGATGCTTAACTTCTTTTCAATTCCCTTTTGAAGATGCCAATATATTCACACGTAGCAATCGGTTTCAACTTTTTTCGGTTCAAAACAACAACAATTTTATTAACAGCGAATCAAAGAGAAAAAGAGAAGAAAAAAAGTACATGCAGCCATCCTTGTGCATATGCCAACGAATAAAAACACAAAGCGTACTGACCGAGTACAGGCATCTCCGTACCAACCCCCTTTCTTCTTTCTTCCCTCACCTAAAAACATAAGAGTTAAGCATCAAAAGATGAAACGTGTGAAAGCAGACTTAATGTAATGAAAATAATACCTAAATTTTCATTATACATATTGAAGGATGAATTTGGTGAGCAGTTTATCTCTCGAAATGGCCCTGTGAGTTGGCCGCCAAGATCATGTGATTTGACGCCTCTTGACTATTTCTTGTGGGGTTATGTGAAGTCGTTGGTCTATGTAAACAAGCTAAACACGATTGAAGCCTTAGAATATAGCATAACACGTGTTATTCATGAAATACAGGCCGAAACGCTCGAAAAAGTGGTGCCAAACTGGACCATTTGAACCGGAGCCGCGGGCAACATTTACATGAAGTTATTTTTAAAATGTAAATGGCAAAGAGCAATTTATCGATTCCAATAAAAATTTTGAATATATGATGCAAATTTTAGTGTTTTATTAGATTTTTAAAAAAACTTCGCTTAAAAAATTACCCATTAGAAACAAATTTATATGGACACATAAGCTATGCAGTTTTTGAAAAATAGGACCCCAAGGAAAGTAGGCTCAATTTCTGCTTCTCACAAACTTTCAAACCGATTTAAATAAAGTATATAAACATAAATAAATCCATATATTGGCACATAAGAATGATGTGTTTTAAAATACTGTGGTGTAGGGTATCATATGGTCGGGCTTGACCGACTATACTTTCTTTCTTGTTTTTTTTTGTTTTTTTTTGCGCAAAATTTTTAACAACAGAAGCTGACTTTAATTATTGAAAATTAGTGTTGTTAACGCTTATTGGAAATCAAAGAAAATTTAAAGTTGAAAATCGCTACAACAGTGGTGAATATCACTTTAGTATAAACTGCATTCAATATTTAACACGTTAAACACACATTAGCGTTGAGTGTAAAACGTAGCTATTATTTTGTTCCATTGTAATTTAGAAAAAGTATCACTTTGTAAGGAAAAATATTGCACAAATATAATGCATTATTATTTTTTAGAAAAGAAAACACCATATGCCTTCTTTTTTTTTTTTTTGTTCCGGAGTATTCTATAGAAAACGAAAAAAAATTCTTGAGTGGCGAACTTGTTGAAGCAAGTCTGGACGAGAACTATGAACGAGACGTAGCCGAAAGTATGATAGCAATATGCCAAAAAAATTTACTTTTTAATTTTCAAGCTATGAACGCCGAATGATGTTTGATGCTTTGGGGGTAGAGTGAGCTACCTTAATTGCTAATTAGAGTGTTCCTCACTTGTCCTAAAACGGAAATTTGGGGTGGCCTTTTTAACTTTTTATGAATTTAACGCATTATTTATGTTAACAGCTACAAAATCAATATTTTTATTTGTTGGATAGTTAGTTTTGGTAGTAATCTTTCATTTTCGGATATTTTTGCAATAATATACTGAGAAAAAAATATAGCAACAACAAAACTTGGAAGTAAGAAAATTGCGCTAAATATTATGTCTTGCCATTCAACACAGTTGTTAACGACTTCAAAATTTCAAATTCTGCGAAGGTGCGTGACGATCGCATTTTTTGTTTACAAGAAAATTTGGAAAATGTTAAAAAAATTCGATCTTTTCACTTTCATTCACATATAACTTTTGAAGTAGGAATGTAATCTTCATCAACAACTATGTTGACTTTCAAGGCTTAACATTCAGCCCAATTTGTGCCGTATAAAAAACATTAATAAAGCCTATTTTTGGCAAATTTTATAAATTCGTTAAAAAAATATGGTGAATATTAAAAAAACGGGCATTTAAGCTACTGAAATGAATTGTTCATTAGTAATGAAGACCAACGCCGGAGGCAAGCTCACAGCATCTGTGAAAGATCGACTGAAAATATGGAAACAACATTATTTCAATATGCTTTCCTTAACAACTTCTAACTACCAAAACATATGTACCTGCGTTTCCCACGAAATAAGGCATGATATCTCTATTGAATGCCCAAATATTGACGAATAAGAACCCTGGGGCTGAAAACATATCGCCCGAGATGCTTTAAACCGACCCCATACTATAGCGAACATATCCAGAACTTTTGGCTCACACATGGGCTCGATTAAAATTTAAAAAAAGGTTTTATTGTAAATATTCCCAAAAAGAGTGACCTGACAAACTGTAAGAACTGGCAAGGCATAACCATCCTTAGTGCAGTAAATAAGAACATAGCGCAAATCATTAACCGGAAAATATCCGACACTGTACTAAGGGATCTAAGGCCCGAACAAGCTAACTTCCAGCCCTAAACATCCTGCGTACACCACATCAATAGTCTACGAATAATTAAAGAGCAAACAACATAACTTCGCTCTCCGCTTTACCTGTCGTTTATCGATTTTTAAAAAGCATTTGATACCATGAACCAAAACGCAAAATGGAGCGCTTTTAATTGCACAAGGGTCCCACCCAAAATCATAAGCCTTACTCAAGCTCTATACCGTGATGTTAAGTGTCGTGTTGTCCACAATGACATCGTGCTAGATGTTGTAGTTCGTAATGCTTCTAAAGCTAATAGAGGGATCAACTGGGTTCTTAACCAACTCGAGAGCCTCGAGCATGCAGATGATATCAAAGAACACTAAGTTCAGTATCTTTAACTCATGTGTCAAGTCTGTGCTCCTCTATGCATGCGAGACGTACATACATATCTTAATATAAATTTGAAACAATTTCATTTTCCTGTAGCTCTTTTTTTCCTCATACGGTTATTTTTCAACCGATTTTCAAAATTTTTTTTGTTGGTAAGTTATTCACATTACTTTTCTAATTGCTGAATATACAAATTATTGCCGCTAGATAGCGCAAAATTAATTTTTATTGAAAAATGCATCAAAACACTCTGTATTTTTAAAAATATTCGAACAAGGATTATGAACAAAGATGCCAAACATCATTTGCTCGAATTCTGGAAAGCTAAAGGTCAAAATTTTGATTTTCTTCAATAACAACCTAAAAATAACGGTAATTTTGAAATTAACGGAATAATGAAAAAGTCGCAGAACAAAAATTGCTGCTGAACCATTTTCAGAAATAAAAAAGTTTTTTTATGCAAAAATTCAATCTTGGCATATTGCTAAAGGCTAGTTTACACTATTATACTTTGTATTAATACATGTCAAAAACTCAAGTAATTGACAAAGTGTGATAGTGTGAATGCAATGTGTCACGAAAATAACAAGTATTATGAAAAAAGTTTGACATCCCATACGACTTCATCGTTTTTTGAAAAATTTCTAAACAATAATACTTTTCATTGGATCAGGGTTGCATTTTATTTCATGTGGGAGTGTTTATACTTTGTGTGATGGTGTGAACACAAACTGTCATGTTTAATTAGATTTTTTGACAGTCGCAACAAAATTCAATAGATTTCAATCTCACAATGTATTATGGAATACGTAAGACTTGTGAGATAGTGAAAGCTAGCCCTAAACATAGTGTAATAAAAATTAAAAAAAGCCATTTATTTTAAACTTAATGCATATTTTTTTTTTTTTTTTTTTTTTTTTTTTTTTTGCCAAATTATTGCTTCAAAACACAAAGTAGTTTTAATAATCTTTTTATGAAATACAACACAAAAAAAAGTAGCATTTAATTCTACAACAGAACAATACAATAATAAAAATAACAGTAAAACACAAATAAAAAAATTAATAATAAATGCACCAATTACACTCAACAAAACATCAACAATTTGATATGAGATTTTTAAAAATAAAAAACTAGAGAAACACAAAAACAAAATTTAGCGTCTGGTCATGCTGAAATAATTTTATAAATAAATTTTTGTATTCAAGAATAAATCGACATAACCCAATCAACATTTTATAATAAATCTATAAGTCGCGAAATATTTTTTTTTTTTTTTTTGTCTGTAATTCCCTTTGAAAATATTTTAGTCTAAAGTAGAGCTGTAAGAATCACAATCACGCGCGCTCACAAGAGAGGGAAATGTAATAACGCACGCTCATGCTTGAGGAGTTTTAAAATTCTCACGATCACGTTAGCTCACTTACAAAATTTTTTTATCGTTCATGCTTTTTCGTAAATCTTTTTCCAATATTTTATAAAACATTTTTCGTTAGTCCGAAAAACAATGCATACATGTTATGCAATTTTTTTTTTTTTTCTCATTATTTATTTATTGAATCTTCATATATTAAATATGAACTAACAATAATTAATCAAATCTTAACCTAATACGTTATTTTATGTCCTGCCAGTGCAAGACAAAAATTTTCTTCATCACGGTGTTTATAGATGTTCCGCTCATCATATTGGGTAAGTGCTGCAGTGTCTCTTCTCCTTAAGCGAGTGTGGCCGCTATCATTTAAAATATTTCGTGCTAGTGGGTTCGGATGCAATTCGAGCCTTTTTAAGTATTTTACTGCATATTTCGTAATCATAGTTTTGACTAATGGCACATTGAGATCCTTGTGAAAATTTGAGTTTTTAACATACCAAGGGGCAGCTGTGATTATTCGAAGAATTTTATTTTGGCGCCTTTGAATTTTTTCTATATTAGAGGCCGAGGCAGTGCCCCATAACTGAATACCATAGCACCAGATTGGCTTTAAGATGGAGTTGTAAAGAAGAAGTTTGCAGTCGAGACTAAGGACAGAGTTTCTACCAATAAGCCAATGAATTTGAATGGCTTTTAGTTTCATTTGAGTTGATTTTGCCTCTATATAGCATTTCCACGTTAATTTAAATAAATATTTTTAACTATGGAGTATTTCACGAATAAGTTACACTTGGCATGAAAAACTCACTTCACCTGCTCACCTCTAGTCTAAAGTAAAGTTGAAAAATATCAAAATATCAAAATTAATAAATATTTGTTAGATTTAATTCGGTAAGTTATATTCATTTTATTAACTTTGACCCCAAGTCTATTTAATGGTTAACCTTTATTTTCAAAATTAAATTTTTGACTTACTATATAATTATTTTTCTCACGTTTTATACAGATTAAGGCCCTAATCATGCAAAACGCAACGCCAAAGAATTATATTGAGAGCAAAAACAAAGTCATAAATATTTTGTTGTTGTTTTCTACAGAAATTCATGTACCGCTTTAAAATTTTTAACGCCATAAGTTATGAGGCGTTTGAAATTTTCAAACCCGATAAGAATTTCTGTACAAAGCAACAACCAAATTACAAAATATTTACGACTCTGTTTTTGCTTTCAATGTAATTCTTTGGCGTTGCGTTTTGCATGATTAGGGCCTAACCTAAAATTTTAAATATTTCGTTATATGTTTTTCATTTTAACTTTTAAATATCTTAAAATTTGGCCTTTAACCTCGAAGCATAAAGACCGAACGACATGAAATCATTTTCTGAGTCGATGTCTCCCATAAAAATACTACTTCCTCTTAAATATTGGTATAAAATAAAAGTCGGCGTCACTAACTTTTACGATGCCTACACTGAAAGAAGTTTATTTTCTAAAGTAATCAATTTCGTTTCTTTTTTTTATCATTCACCCTTATTCCATTTAACGTTGTCGTCATCGTCATCGTCATCAATTTAATATTAATATAAATTTTTATCGACGTCGTTATCAATTCGATACAAAACTTGTATTCTATAACAGCAATGCAACGATGTCGATTCTTTATCGTTTTTTAAAGCACATCTCTAACAAGTTTTTATTAAAAATATGCAATTTCATGTTCGTTTCTTATTAATGGTATGCTCTCAAAGAGGGTAGCTTAATTTATTCTAAAAAAATCATCCTTGCTAATGCCATAAGGCATTAATTACACTTTTCGCCACGTATAAATCTACAGTGTTGATAGTGCCCTGTAAAATACAGAAATTCGGTACGGCTATTCCCGAAAAGAGCAACAAAAAGTTGCGCGAAAATTGCAAACATTCGGAAAATTTGCAAAAAAAAGGCCAAAATTTGCGAAATTTTTTAATATTCCAAACAAGCCATAAAATTGATTAAAAATCCCCAAAAATTTTATAATTGTGTTATGATAGCAAAGTTTAATATTTATTTCAAATCGTAAAAGCTGTAAAGAATCACACGAAAAAATCGGCTAAAATTTGCGAAAAATTGCATACTTTGGAAACAAGCCCTTAAATTTATTTAAGCTCGCTAAATCGATTACCAACAAAATGTCGAAAAAAAAGCAAAAAAAAATTTGCACAAATTCGTGAAAAGTTTTAATATTTCAAACAAGCCATAAAATTTATTAAAAATTTCTAAGACTAAAAGAAATGGTAAAAATTCTATAAAAATGGCAAAATTAGCGGAAAGAAAAGTTTAATATATATTAAAAATCGGTAAATCTGTAAAGAATCAGAAAACTTACAGGAAAAATTGCTTCTATCGCGAACATGGCTAAAATTCGCGAATTTCCGGTAATTTAGCCATTTTCATGGAATTTTTGCTATTCCTTATAGTTTTAGGGACTTTTAATAAATTTTTTGAATTGTTTGGAATATTTTAAATTTTCACGAATCTTTGTTTTTTTTTGCAATTTTCCCGAAGCTTTGTTGCTATTTTTCCATTTTTTTAATTCAACATTATTATTATTCTGAAATTCAAAAGAAAAAAACTGTTTCGACACCAATAGGACTGACGACAAAATCAGAGTCAATTTATTTCGATGCCAATGTTAACGTTACGTACGGCATACCAAAAATACATCGACGTTTAGCGATAAAACTTGATATTGACAATGGGCATACCGATTTGCAAAAATCGACACAAAACGATATCGTTTCGTATTGATGACGCTAAATGAAATAAGGGTAATTATTTATTTATTGAATCTTCATATATTAAATATAACCTAACAATAATTAATCAAATCTTATCCTTATACTTTATTTAATGTCCTTCCAGTGCAAGACAAATATTTTCTTCATCACGGTGTTTATAGGTGCTCGCTCATCTAATTGGGTAAGTGCTGCAGTGTCTCTTCTCCTTAAGCGAGTGTGGCCGCTATCATTTAAAATATTTCGAGCTTGTGGGTTCGGATGTAATTCGAGCCTTTTTAAGAATTTTACTGCATATTTCGTAATCATAGTTTTAACTAATGGCACATTGAGATCCTTGTGAAAATTTGAGTTTTTAACATACCAAGGGGCAGCTGTGATTATTCGAAGAAGTTTATTTTGGCGCCTTTGAATTTTTTCGATATTAGAGGCCGAGGCAGTGCCCCATAACTGAATACCATAGCACCAAGATTGGCTTTAAGATGGGGTTGTAAAGAAGAATTTTGCAGTCGAGACTAAGGACATAGTTTCTTTCAATAAGCCAATGAATTTGGATGGCTTTTAGTTTCATTTGAGTTAATTTTGCCTCTATATGGCTTTTCCACGTTAATATTCTACATGCGAGTTTTGAGGTATTATTTGATTATTGATTTTAATAGGGCGGCATGATTCCCTTATCCTACAAACACAAAGTGTTTGTATAAAAAATCATTAAAAAAATGACGTTTCCCTGTTAGTCATCTTTCAAAAACAAAAATAATACTTTTTTTATCAAACTCAACAAAAGATGAGAACATTTTTTTTTAAATCCACAAACTTTATTGTGTTCGGTTCGGCTCATTATTGTCCGTCCCTTTTGGCTGGTAAAAAAAAACCAAAAATTTTTTACAAAAACAAATAAACATACGAAAAAAAAAACAAAAAGCCAGCAAAATAATTTTACACAAACAAAACATATACACAATGCACACACAAGCTGTTCGTGGTGCGGTCGTTGCTAAAATTTTTTGTTTGTTCATTTCTTTATCAATGTAAAAAAAGAAACATTATAGAACATTTAAATATAATGGTTGTCTACGGTAACACTACAATTGTTCTGTTTTTTTAACGAAGAACAGAACACTATAAATTGTTCGGCTCTTTCTAGAAAATAGTTACGAACGGTATTAAGGGTTGTGTCGTCTACTCAAACACTAAAAAAAATAGATATCGTTATTGGGTGTGTGAGCCGAACGCTAAATAATGTACTGTTTATTTTCCAACACTGGTTTAAATCACAAATAGCCTTTTCGATTTCTCTTACCTCAAATCTTATGGGGATAGCTGCTCCAACAGCAACAGGTGGTAACTCGACCACAATATCGTAAGATATTGTTACGAAAGTAACTTTAGTTAAGAATTAGTTGAATTTATTAGTTATCTTGTATTTATTAGTTAACTTGTATTTATTAGTAATTTTATTAGTTTACATTGTTATTAAAAATGTTTATAATATAGTACACTTCAATCCCAATGTGCAGAAAGCCCTCGAAATGACCGTTAAAAAAGCTTCAGTATAAAAGGTTAAATTATGTAAACATAAGTGCTGCCATAAATCAAATTAAAGTGTGGTGAATAGTAAAGCCTCAAACCTTCGAAAAACATTTCGAATTTTCTAGACAACCAAATTGCTGTATAAATACTAGCGGCGACTAGCGTAATTAGATCATTCTTAGTTCAGACTTTGTCAATAACGTATAACGTGGAAGAAATTATAGTTGGTAATAAATAAAAGCTATAAATTACGGTTGTTAAAAAGACTTAAGGCCCAACTATAATTTGCTTAAGCTCCTGTCAAAAAATAACAAAAATATTTTCAAATGCGTTTAAAAACACAAAAACAAAACCAAAAAACATTTGATTCCGTACGGAAAGTGCGATTTGTTTCGCACCTTGCTTAAGCAAATGACAGATTCATAAAATTTAACAAAAAGTTTCCTTAAGTTCAATATGGTTTGACATATATGATTTACATGTATTCGCCCATTTGCTTAAGCCAACTTAAGCATATTATAGTTGGGCCTTTAGTACTAAATAGAGTTGAGTAAATTGTAAACAGTGCTTAAAGTGTTTGTGTTTTATTTATTTTATTAAAGTTGCAATAAAGAACTCGAAACGGTTTATTATAAAGGAAATAAACCAAAACGTTATTGAAAGGCAGTAACGTAACAATATGTGCGTTCGTTTACTTTTCCAGTAAAATCCCAGTAAAATCGAGTAAGTGAGTAATATGAAAATTTTACAAATTTATGTGTACGCGAACGCATTTCAGTAAAATCCAGTACAAATTTGTACAAATTTTGGGGTAAACGAACGCAGCTAATATATTTGGAGAAAATACATTTTTCAAATGATTAACAAACAGATTTCCTTTTTCAATATCAATTCTTGCCCAACTTTCATTCTGGTTTCTTAATAGTGATTTGGAGACAACTCGCCTTTTGAGATTTCTAGCTGCACGGCATAATGAGTAGTCTGATTGTGGAGTTGCATCAAGTTCCTTAAGATGCTTTTCCAGAGAAGCCGTTTTCTGAGTTTGCAGTAGTAACTTTCTTACCTTTTTTGTACACTCTTTTAATAAATTCTTAAGTTGAGGTGAACTGTGCAGTTGCCACTCTCTTCGAGCTTTTCTTTTTTCAGACAAGAGACGCTCGACATCTGTGGAATATATTTTTGTTTTGAATTTTGTTTCTTAAAAGACGAAAATCCAAAATCTAAAAATAGTTTCCTAATTAAAATTTTCTTTTGTTCGTATTTAGTAAAATTATCTTAAATAAAAAAACATTTTGCTTAAATCAAGCCACACATGTACACATAATAAGTAATTTTTGGCTTGGACGAGAATCATGCAAAATTTTCTTGGTTCAAGCCATATTTAGTTAATAGCTCTATCCATGTACTATGTCATGAAAAATATTGTGCTGGTTGGTCCAAAATTAGCCATATGTCACGTTGCTAAAAGCACTTTAAGACAAACAAATCTCATATGGATGCAGATACCTTAATAAAAATCGGCCCAAGGAACTTTTACATAAATCTTATCCTCATAACATAGTTAGGGGCTCATATGGTATTGTTTTATGTTTATTTTTTTATATTAGCGTTGTTTTGCGAAATTAATAAATTAAAACTTTTATTTAAAAAAGCTTCAAAAACAAATTAATGACGTCTGATAATCGATACCTTATTTTATTGCAAACATATGATGCCGATGAAACCAATGTTCGCATTCAACACTTCTGGGTGGTATCGTAAATAAATAGCTTCATATATGCTATATGACAATATTTAATTTATTTTATCTCATATAAATATTTAAGTATTAATCTAATAAAATAAACTTTTACAAATATGTATCAAAAGACCTTTGGTAGAACCCCCTAAAGTTTTTAACACCTTTTTGCACAACTTGCATTTTGCGTGCGCACTTCTATTATCATTCACTTAGAAAAAAGACCACACCGAACTTTATCTTGTTTGCTGTGGTACAAAATGCATTGCATGTAACGTTTATTCACTTGCGACTTCTTTTTGTAACCAGTTAAAAATTAGATTCATTGCCAGTATGATTAAATATTACATTTTTGAAGTTATTTTTAACAGGGTGACTCACGTTAATTTTAATATAATTGTATTTGATAAAAAAAAAATTAGCGCATTTTTACTAAACCCAAAATCTCGCGATTTTTATGTAAAAATACCGGGATTCGGGACTTTAATTTTTAGAATAATCCCGGGATTTCGGAATTGGCATCCCTAGTTCGAACATACCTTTAGACATGTCTGAAAAGACATCGTGTAAATATTGAATTTATTGACATTTCTGAATTTCAGCGATAATATGTGTAATTTCAGAAGCTTTTGAAAACTATGATAACCAAAAAAAAAAATTTTTTAAATGTTTTTGCACTAAAAACGAAATTGGTACAAAGCAAGCCTTTTTCGTTAATTTAGTTCAATGTTGTAGTATTTAACAACGAAAATTTTGTTTTTATGTTGAAACTTCTTGCTGGGTTATTTAAACAAAATTAACGGTAAATAAATTATTTAAATAATAGTGGAAATTTCTTAAGACATAAAAATTTGTCGTAAAAATAACACAAATCAAATTAGCAGCTAAATGACGCATGATTAATTGTTTAATTTGTGTTCTACGACTGTTTTTAGTGTTATTTTTTTTTATTATTGCTGTTTAACAAATACAAATATTTAAATGATCTATATTTAAAGGTGGGAGTTTTTATGCCCTTCACCACTAGCAAAGAATAAGGGTATACTAAGTTTGTCACTCCGTGGGAAACTTTTTTAAAATTCTTCTAAAACACCTTAAAGTATGTATATTTATTCTGGGTCCTTGAGTAATTTTAAGTCGATATAGCCTTGTCCGTCTGTCTGTCTGTCCATCTGTTGAAATCACGCTTAATTTCGAACAATTCAAAAGAAAAGTACAATTTTGGTGTCGAATTGCTTCTTATCCTAAGCAGTAAATTCTAACTGATATATTTTTTAAACTGTAGAAAGAATAACTTAGTAAAGTTAACCGGAATTTTTTTATCTTCCTACCAGCTTATTACAAAGTTTCATTCATTGAAATCTGTCAATATTTACATAAGTTACAAACTTTACAAAATTTACATAGCCCGAGGTAGTCAATTTTGACACCCAGTATCACACCTTAAATTCTAACAGGGTAGTCCCAGACTTATGGCGATTTCTTTTCTGAGAAAAATGTTGCATTAATGTAACATGTTCTACATTTTGTGTTCGTTTGTTCAAAAAATACAACTGTGCGAAAAATTTTCAAGTTCATTTGTGAAAATGTTGATGAAAAACATGCAAAAGATGTTACATGTTTTACCCTTACTTTTACTTAAGGGTTCATACTGCCCTGTTTTACAACTTTGGTACTTACTACTTTGTTTGTACAACCAATATTTTATTTTGTTTGTCATAATATTTTAAAAGTTTTGTCAAAAGAATTCTACATCTAAATATTCTTTGACGGCATACTCCATTTTGAATTAAATCGTTTTTTTATTTTGGTGAAAAATTCTATGTATTTATTATCGTTTTAAATTTGTTCAAGCAATAAGTGATGTCAATGTCTGTTTCCAAACCGTAAAGTAAGTGTGCAGCAAATAGTCGAATAGTTTTAAAAATCGCTAATGAACTACATTAATAATAAAAGTGTAACAGTTGTAAATAAAGGCAGCTAATTCTGTTCGATTGAAGTTGTACAACATGCAACACTTCGAGTGATTATAGGTAACATGAAAAAGTGTTACATGCATATACTGTAGCATTTTTTTCTCAGAATAGAAATCGCTATTAATTTTTTTTAAAGCCTATGTTCTGTTCTACGATTTGTTCATCTATAATTTTGCAATCCAACTAGTAGTTTAGGAGATTCAGATTGATTACCACATTTTTGCGTTTGTGCAGCATGATGAAGGTCTAAGTTACTACGTTACTGCTCAGTTGTAAATTAAGTTAAAATTTAATTTGTAACCTTTAATAAAAAAAAAATCCTCTGTTAATCAAGTGTTTTCGTAAATTCGTTTTAATAACCCCCTTTTAATCACTTGAAATTATCGTTTCCCCATTAAATGTATGCCATTTTTATTTTTGCGCTTATTTTAAATAAACAATCATTTAAATCAATATTGATTAATGGCCGCAAGTGTTTTTGCAATAACATTTTTTTATTTTATTTTTTTTTTTTGCAACAAAATTATCCCAATAATCAAGCTGTCAAACCAGATCGATCACTGTGATGACAAAATGTCAAGACAAATAAAGAAAAACGCGTTAAGTAAAAAAACTGTTTAAATAAAAAAAAAATTAAGAGAATTTAAGAAAGAGAGATAAATAAAAGACAAATAAAAATTAATAAATTTGCATGAACAAAAAATAAATGCTAATTTACAATTTTATTTAAAAAATTTAACAGTATTAAATATTTATTTAATTAGTAAGGCCAAGGCGAATTCATGTATCAGGTGGTTTTGTGCCAAATATTTTTTATGTTGATATCAACATGAGATTTATATGAGATCTATGACTGATTTTGGACTTAAAGCTTCGTACAGACGGTGGTCAGATCTTACAATGTTGTCATTACGCATTACGAACATTGTACGCTATTTTCAGTTGGCAGATGTGTTAAATTAATGGCACCATTGTCAGAAAAATGACATTGTAAGATCTGACCATCGTCTGTACGAAGCTTTAGAGCACACATTTCTGACATGACAAAGTAGCTGTTATAAAGGTTGTTGCCGTTAAATTTTATATTAACAGCAACATCGATCAGGAAGACAATTCCAGCTGTTTTCGGGAATGGTATTTGTATGGGAGCTTTTGTTGAGTTTGAACCGATTTCGATAAAATTTCGTTAGACGATCCATGTTGCAATAAGATATTACGGACAAGATTAATCTACATACTTACAAATTAGGATTATTTTTGGGCACAAATACTTTATTTTGAAAATAAGTTTGTATGGGGGCTATCAAGGCAAATTCATGTAAACGGTAGTGGCAATAATACAACAAGAACAACAATCAAAAATCAACATTGAATTATAATTGTTGCTTTGGTTAGTCGATACATTAAAAACACAAGCAATTTTTGACATTTCTCTCTTCAAAGGCTAGTTTACACCATTATACTTTGTATTAATACATGTCAAAAACTCAAGTAATATGACAAAGTGTGATAGTGTGAATGCAATGTGTCACGAAAATAACAAGTATTATGAAAAAAGTTTGACATCCCATACGACTTCATCGTTTTTTGAAAAATTTCTAAACAATAATACTTTTCATTGGATCAGGGTTGCATTTTATTTCATGTGTGAGTGTTTATACTTTGTGTGATGGTGTGAACACAAACTGTCATGTTAAATTAGATTTTTTGACAGCAACAAAACTCATTAGACTTCTACCTCACAATGTATTATGGAATACGTAAGACTTGTGAGATAGTGAAAACAAGCCTAAAGTAAGAAGACTAGTACCTCAGCTGTGTTTTTAACGCCACCTATAAAGTAAATTCGCCCTGGGGGATTCGTCCTTATGACAATTTACCTTTTATTTTCGCACAAGATTTACATGGACAGACAAACAACCAGGCAGCTGGATGGACGGACATCGTTAGATCAACTCAAAAAGTAATTCTGAGTCGATTGGTCTACTAAGAGCCGGTGGGTCTTTAATACTGTTTCCACTTTAATAGTTTGGGTATTAATACAAATTATAAATTCAGTCATAATTTTCTCTAGTTTAAGCAAAATTTAAATGTCAAAAACAAAATTAATAATTTGTTAATTTTATACAACATTTTATCAACGATTTTAGTGCCAAAAATTATTACGCTTGAATTGTGGCTGAAAAATTATTTTGGACTTGTACAGTTTACAACAATAAAATTTTTTTTATATTTTTGTTGTTGTCTACAACAATAAATTTCTTTTAATATTTCTGTTGTTGTCTACAACAATAATAAAAATTTTTATATTTTTGTTGTTATCATCGTTGCTGTGTCGTCTGTCTGTTTGTGCTAAAATATCAGCGACATAAAAATTTTGTGGTGTAATTTTACAACTTTTATTCTTACTTGGCAAAAATATTTATTTTTTTTTTTTTGTTAAATTAACTACATAGCTTTTTTAGCGGTTTTTATGTTGTTTTTGGCATGTAGAAGGGGAAAAAATATAAGAAACATTTTATAGCATTTTGTAAATAAACTGAACTATTAAAATTAGTTTTTAACGATTTTAAGGAGGGCTAAATTTCTCCAACAAAGTATGTGAAATCGTAAATGTAAATACAGTAGTAACTCGATTCTTGCACATACTTGATACTTGCACACCTCGATTCTTGCAACATAGAAATATTTTTCATTACGCACTCAGTACTTGCGACATCCGAAAATTTTGAACTCGATACTTTCAACATTACTTTTGTATTACTCTTGCGTGCTGCTTTGTTTACGTTTTCTTAGACTGAATACATTTCGGGAAATCCCCGTCGTTTTATGCTGCTGATGAAATGTTGTAGATAGGGATGCAACATCGTTCTAAAAAACATCGATGTTTAAAACCGTCGATGTTTCCACGATAAGCATCGATTCTAAAAAACATCGGTAAAAAATACGATACATCGATATTTCAACATCGATGTTATAAACTAATTTGAAGCTATACTTACGGGCTGCTCAAATTCGTCTTTGGTACTGAAGATCTTAAATTCCAACTATAATATGCATAAGCTTCTGTTAAAAAGTAACAATAAACCTGTCAAATGCGTTTAAAAACACAAAAACAATATAAAAAACATTTGATTCCGTACAGAAAGTGCAATCAGTTTCACACCTTGCTTAAGCAAATTACAGATTTATAAAACTTAACAGAAAGTTTTCTTCAGTACAATATGATTTGACGCATATTATAGTTGGGCCTTCACACTTGCAGTCTCCAAAATTGTTTTAACATTTCTTCAAATTATAAAAGGGGCTACCCCTTATCACATAAAGCTATGCAATGCATAGTATGCACAGTTGTTTTCGGTTAATTGAGCCCCGCATAATTGAGTTTCCCGTTTTATTGCACTAAAAATCGTGGAACGAAATCATTCAGTATAACTGACTATGTAAAAATACCCGTTTAGTTGAGTTCCGTTTAATTGCGTCACCCGCTTAATTATTTCGCAAAATAAGACCGCATTGCGAAAATCAAGAGCAAATGTTTCGGTTAATTGATTCCCTCTACTAAATGTTTTATTGCTCCACAAACGTTAAAAAAATTATATTGCAGCAAGAAAGTCATGTTTCTGTTTTATAAAAGTTTTATTTTCTATCTATTGGTGTTTCGCTTTATTGCACATCTTGCTCAATTAAGCCATTTTCGTTTTTGTTGCGTCGGTGATTCAATTAAGTACTAATTAATTGAGTTCCCGTTTAATTGCGTCAAAAGTCGTTCATTTTTAGAAACTCAATTGAGCGGAAATAACTGTATCTACATATGTACGCGCCGTGCCTTCTTTGTACTGCTATGCTTTGAAAAATACATTTTTTATATTTTTAAAATAAGGGTTTAGTTAAAAAAAAATTAAATTAAAAATATTATTAAAAAAAATTTAAATAAATAAAAATATTAAATGGACGATGTCGATGTTTTTAAGTTTTGATACCGATGTATCGCCGATATATCGTCCATCAAAACATCGATGTTAATATCGATGTTTATGAATGATACATCGATGTTTTCTAAACATCGATGTATCGTTTGCATCCCTAGTTGTAGATGAACAAGCGACTTTGTACATAACAAACCAAAATTTTAAATTTCTTTAATTCCACATAAAATATGTATCTATTGCGTTGAACTTAAGTGTTTTGAATTGAAATATTAAACTTAGATTTTAAACAGATGTATTGGCCTTTTATTTTGTATGGAAATTAATACTCGGTACTTGCGACAACCTCGAAACTTGCACTACTGTGTTTGTAGGATTTAACGAGCTTTAAAGAAATTCCCAATACAGATATTTTAGAGGTATTAAAAACACATGTATGTATGAGTAATATAAAATTTAAGAAAAAATGTAAAGCATACGTATAGGGGCCCAAAACAAATAATGGTATAAACCAGGGCTGTGGAGTCGGAGTCGGAGTCGGAGTTGAGGAGTCGGAGTTGAGGTTTTTGTACCGGAGTCGGAGTCGGAGTCGAAGTACCCACAAAAACTTGCGACTCCGACTCCGACTTTTTTGCATTACAATTTTTCTAATATTTTTTAAAATAAAAAATTTTAATGACCAATTTCTCCAATTCTTTTTAAATATCAATTCATATTTAAATATCATTTTTCTAATAATTTTATTTTTATTTGACATAAAAAAAACAAATTTTAAACATAAATTGATATTTAGATAAATTAGTGGAATTGGCCATAAGAGGGTCTGCTTTTTGAAATTGTGAAGTCTGAAAATAAGGACCAGTATACTTTTCATATGAGTAGGTGAGTTTCAAAAATTAAAAAATTGAGATAACATCTTATTTTGACAATTTAAAAGAATAGTTATATAGATTGTATCAAAGCATGTCCTTTTCTATGTTTTAATGTGACCTCAAATTTCTGTAACAAAAACCAGCGGGTTCACTATTTGAATTTCGCCAAGATATCGTTAATGAAATAGAGCCGAATTAAGGAATTTAAAAATTAAATTTGTAAAGATGTTGTTTTTTATTTATCGTATATTAACAAATATTTTTGTAGTCATGTTCATGAATATGACTTGAAATCAGCTGTAGCTCCTGTGGTGAAAGCATTAAGTGAACTACATTTGAAGTTCCAACCTTCAAGGTGAATTATAATAGAATAAAAGGAAAAGGAACTCGGAAAAATACATGACATTGTTCCAGATATAATTCCCATCAATGTGGGAAAAATGATTTGAGAATACTTTTATCTACTCACTTTAGGGAAAATTGGAGAGATAATAAAGACTTGCAATTTCAAATTTCGGTCTTGGACAATAATAATATTGAATTAGGAACGGAAAAATGCAATGGCGAGTACACTGAAGAAAAAGATTTAAATTTAGCAGTTTAAAAATTCACATTTTTTTTAACTCTGCAGGTGGGAGATAAACTATGTACATCAAGCCACATTTTGAAAACTTTACAGCAGACCACGAAAACATGTTGATAATCGCAAATGGTGTTTATGTTATAAAAATGTGCATTTGTCCGAATATTTTATATGATCCTAACATATTTTTTTTATGTCGATGATATACTTAAAAAATTACGTCCTAAAAGGTTCGTTACCTTCTATGGTACTGTTCCATGCCTTGAGACAAACAGCACCAAGTCCAACAACAAAAGGGGTACTATTTCCCAAAAATAATAGAAGGCTAACAACATTTTTTTACGTTACATTTCTCTTCAAAATGTGTTATATAAATTGTAGAACTAACATCTGAAGGCGCATATGCATGTTTTAATAAACTTTATAAAATTTTCCTGAGAATGATTTGACTTAATAAATAAAATGTATATTAAAAACAAAAGACCTCACTTCACAATTTGCAAAAAAGGACTGTCCTTTGCCTCTATTAATATTGTGGTAAACAACACTAAGTACACTTGATGCCTTTAACGTCTAAGCCAATTGGACTTGCTGTTGTTTTCAACTTTTCTATCTCGAAAGCTACATTAGATAGGACTTATGGAAATTCACACATCTATAAATTCCAACAGTATAAAAAACGTTATTTGAAAAAGATGTGAAATGGTGTAGTTTATCTCTCCCCTACAGAACTATTTTTACATTTTTTAGCACTGTTTGCATAATATTAATAAATTAATATAACCTTTAAAAAATACTAAAATTCAATGATCCCATACAGATTGAAGCAAAACTCGTTTCTTTCGAAAGTTCGTAACAAAACTCGTTCGTTCTAAAATTAAATCTATTATTTTTTTATATTTCAGTTGGTTTAAATTTCTCAACTGTTAAGCTATAAGTCAAGAATGTCATAACACTTTAGAATTGAAAAAAGGTTCAACTCATTTGGTCTATTTAATCGGGCACTATATGTTTTTTGCATTTTTTCCAAAATCCAAATAAAATATTTTGCAGCTTTCCTACTCATATGTTAGTAACTAGTATGTTAAAGCTCAATGCGCGGCACGTTAGAATTAAAATATCGATTTGAAATTTTTACAGAATCATTTTCTTGCTATATTTAACCATTTAACAGGTACTAAATTAAAAAAAGAGTTTAAAGTCAAAAAAAAAAAAACTAGTCTCTTAAATAATGCTAGGTTAGAGTAGGAGTCGGAGTTGGAGTCGGAGTCGGAGTCGGAGTCGGAGTCGGAGTCGGAGTCGGAGTCGGAGTCGTGCTTAAAAAATTTCACCAAAAGGAGTCGGAGTCGGAGTTATAACTTTTTCTTAACGACTCCACAGCCCTGGTATAAACACAACTGGGACGAACGACGAACTTCGCATAGTACGACGAATTCGTTGGCAAGAATTCTTCAAATGAGACACAATAAGTGCGTGAATTCCAGGTATCAATGTGACTTGAATTTTTTTTTAATTTATAAAAATGAATACCTTGGACGCTAGATTATATATGTATGTAAACATTTTCATCCATTTTCATATTTTTTAACTAGCAATAAATTTTAATAAAACTTCTTTGTAATTTATTTGTTTGTTAACATTTATCAAATCACAGGTTGACCATATTTCAACAAAAAAAAAAAAAATAAAAAACTATTAATTGGGTGTGTTCTAGAATCCGAATCCACTCGAAAGCATTTTTGGAGTTCTGCATTTCAATTTAGCAAACTCAAATTAGTTTTTTGGTTTGTTTCAAAATTTGCAATTTTTCGCGAATTTCAGCCATGTTCGCGATTTGTTGCTATTAGTTGTCTGATTGTATATAAATAGAACACCTTGCTACCATGTCGCTGTCAGCAAATTTTTACGAATTCCCGCTAATTTAGCAATTTTTAAAGAATTTTTTCCATTCCTAAGGGACTTTTAATCAATTTTATGGGTTCTTGGAAAAATTAAAAATTTTCGCGAATTTTCGCTATTTTTGCAAACTTTTTTATGTTATTATCGTTTGTTAAAATTTTGCAATTTTTGCGAATTTTAGCCATGTTCGCGATATAAGCGATTTTTATCTGTAAGGGTTGTGATTCTTTACAGCTTTAACGATTTTTAAAAAATATTAGACATTGCTATTATGCCGCTTTTAGCAAATTTTTGCGAATTTCCGCTTATTAAGCAATTTTTACCGCATTTTTTGTCATTCCTTATAGTTTTAGAGACTTTTAATCAATTTTCTGGCTTGTTTGAAATATTAAAAATTTTAGCGAATTTTCGCCATTTTTGCAAATTTTAGCCAAGTTCGCAATAGAAGCGATTTTCCCCTGCTGTTCTTTACAGCTTTCACGATTTATCGGCGGTTAGCTGTCCCTGTCCCAATTTATTCTTCGTTCGTGTGCGTTCGAAATAGAAATAAACCTATCGCAGTGTTCGTTACGCAGAAAGAATTTCGGTCTACGCAATGATTGTTTGTATTTTTATACATAGTAGGGTATTCATTCGGTTAACCGTAAACCGGCTAACCGATTAATTACTGCCCGATTAACTGATCGGTTAATTTAAAATTGGCTATTTTCGTTTAACGATTAGACCGGTTAATTTCAGTCGTTTAACCGATGTAAAAAAAATTTTTATTTTTTGTAGTATTATAAACATATATTTTTGTGTTTTTAATTATTTGTTTCGTCTCATATACAAAAGGTATGGGTTTTAGAAATGCTCGGTGCTGAGCTTTGCCAGGATAAGTCAGATGATAACCTGGCAATAAAAGAAACTTTCGATTGTAACACAATATTTTAAAACAGGACTTCAATGTCATAACGGAAGATTTTATATGTTAAGAGAAATCCAGGAAAAGGACTGAGAAATTCGATCATCTCTATTATGGGTTGCTCTCGATTTCTCCAACATCTTCGATTAGTGAAAGAATTTTTTCCAAGTCAACTTTTATCACAACTTTAGAAAAGAATCGCTTAAATCCTTAACATTTAAGCCAAATTATTTTTCTAAAAGATTTTATTTTATAAGATCTCCTTAAACTATTCTAATAAATACTAAAATCATCTGACATATCATTTTTTTAATAAATACATAATCTATATATATAAAAATAAGTTGTCTTATGTTCGTAGACCTTTCCAACGCACATGGTCTACTTTCACTGATGGTTTATAAAAAAAACTCCCGATAGGTGGCGCGGTTGTCGTGATATTTAAATTTTTTTATTGATGGTAGATAGCGCTGGGGTCAAGTTATTAACAAAATTCACCGTATTTCATTTTTTATTTTTATTTAGAAAATCCCGAGCAGCGCCGGGACCAAACATCTAGTATAATATAAAATACATATGTATGTATTACATAATTATGAATTACTTTTTTGTTTGCTAAAAAACTAAAAATACTAAAAAAGTCTTACATTTTTATTTACTGAAATTACTTAATTTATAACAAAACTTTATTTATCGGTTAACCGATCAATAACAAAATTAACCGATTATTAACCGATTAAACCAAAACCTCGGTTAATTAATCGAGCGATTAACCGATTTAACCAAAAGCCCGATTAAATGAATACCCTAATACCTACCAATGTGTTCTATTTCTGACGACGAATATTCGTTGAGAATAATTCGTCGTTCGTCCCAGTTGTGTTTCTAGCATAGATTCTTTTTACAAGCCAGTTTGTTTTTCTGGCAAAAAATTTGTTTTTCAATAAAAATGTTTGCACCTTAAGGCAAAAAGCAAGTTAAAAGCTTTTAAATTGCACCACGATATCAACAATCAAAAATTCTTGTTTTAACCCTGAAAGGTTACTCTTCATTTTGGTACATTAAGGTTACTCTTCGACGAATCGACGATCTTTTTTAAAACAAGTTAGAGTGCTATATTCGGCTGTGCCGAATCTTTGATACCCTCCACCGACAGTTCGAATCTTTAAGGAGTAATATCTGTATGATGTCTTTTTATTTTTATTATCTTAAACTGTGACGATTTGTTATTAATTATGGTTTTAGGAGACTAAACTGTTTTCCGGGAGTAGGGCATATATGGGGCCTAGGGTAAATTATGTACCGATCTTCACGAAATTTCACAGTATCATTTATAGTCCTATAAAATTGTGACGAGCCAAAATTTGTTATGATTGCATTATTTTTTACGATTTTAGGCGTACTTAACTGTTTTCCGGGAGTAGGGTTTATATGGGGCTTAGGGTAAATTATGGACCGACCTTCGCGAAATTTTACAGTGTAATTTCTAGTCGAATAAAACGGACTTGTGCAAAATCTTATGTCATTCCGTGCATTTTTGCATCATTTATGTTAGTTTTTGTAACAAAATTATCAAGTTTTTGAAGGTGGTGGTTCCACATTTTGATTCATAGCTCTGGTCCTACAGAACCGATTTTGCTGAAATTCAATCCCAAACTGCTTAGGATAACTACAAGCAATTTGACACCTAGTTTGTTTATTTCTTTTGAGTTTTTCGAAAGTGAGCGTGTTTTCAACAGACGGACAGACGGACAGACGGACAGACGGACAGACGGACAGACAGACGGACATGGCTAAATCGACTTAGAATTACTCAAGCAGCCAGAATATATATACTTTATGGGGTCTGAGATGAATAATAAAAAAGTTTCACACGGAATGACAAACTTAGTATACCCTCTTCACAACTAATTGTGGTGGAGGGTATAAAAAAATTCTAGCGGAACGATTTTTGAAGTAAAAAATTAACAAAAACTTCTTTAGCTAAGCATTTTATTAAAAAATAAACTAAAATAAAACATAAAAAATAAACGTTTTTCATTCATCTCAAAATTTTATACGAATTTAAGCACTTTTTTGTGTGACCACAACTAAAAAAAAATTTGATGCAAAATGCTAAAAAAAAAATTTGAAAATGCTAAAAAAAAATGCTAAACTTTCTTAAATAATTCTATCATTATAATGAATGAATTATATTTTAATTTACCTGAAAATATTATATTTCTTTTAATTATGTATTTGCATAAAATATGCAAATATTTCTTTCAGTCTTTTGTACAAATATATAGGTACATAAAATAATTTGATAGTGCATAGAAAATATTCCTGAAAAAAATTTAAGGAATAAGAATATTAAAGTATGAAAACTTTACAGGTTGTAATTTGACTTAGAATACACATTCGAATTAATATGAAAATGCATGGTACATAAAAAAAATTATTGTAAAATTCAATATCCCTAAAAATCCCTAACTTACCAAAAATTAAAAATCGACTTTTTCATTGATTCTTATGTATTGCATCAACTAAAATGTTCACAAAAAATGTTGGAATAGTTTGAAAAAAGTAAGCAATTTTTTAACAAAAAAAAAAAAAACAGAAAGCCCTATGTACAAAATATTACATGATAAACGCTTATAGCCCTAACCTACAGTTTGGAAAATATGCAACATTGTCAACTGTCTAAACAACTGGTAGTTTTTACAAGATAAGTAGAAGAAAAATAAATTGATAAAAGTTTAAGGCGATTAATAAATTTATCATTTTAAATAGTTTTTTGCTTTTCCAGTAAAATTTCCAAAATGTAAGATAGGGCTTTTTGCGTTTTAGGTAACGATATGCATACATATATACATATAAGTTTTTTGCAGCTCTGATTTTATTGTCTTAAACAACTTCTTTACACTATACTTTAAAACAAATTTCCGGAAATAAAATAAAATTCGGTTTACGTTCCCGGGATTGCAAAAGTCTGGAAAACTTAAGACCCTATATAATAACGAGGTAACCATTTAAAGAAGCTTAGATTTTTTAATCGGATAAAAGCCCGAATACAAAGCTTTAAATTTATTTAAAGACAAATCTGTCAATATTAAAGGATTAATATGGGATTTCTTTTTTAATAAGGTACGAAAAAGTACCTTTTTGAAAAACGTAACCTTATAAAAAAAACAAAGCATATGCAAGAAGAATAAAATTTAAAAAAGTACCAACTTTCAAAACAGTACCAACTTACAAAAGGGTGCCAAGATACAAAAAAGTACCAACTTATAAAAGAGTACCAATTTACAAAAAAGTATCAACTTACAAAAAAGTACCAATTTACAAAAAAGTACAAGCTCACTAAAAAGTACTAAATTTAAAAAGAACCCTCTTACAATCAAACAATTTTTTCAAAACAAGACATTTACAAAAAATGTAATTTCTACAAAAAAAAATAGTTGTTATAAAAAGTACTTTTAACGAAAAATGTATGCTTTAAAATAATATATTTTAGTATGGCTTAAGTTCGTCAAATTTTATTTTCATTAAATTTTCACTGTAAAACAATTTTAACTTTTTCCAAAATTACGGGGTTTCGACAACGGATTCTGGTGGAGCAGACCAAAAAATATATAAGTGTTTTGGCGTTTTGAAAGATCATATCGGAATTTTTTTAGAGGCGGTTAAAGTTTCCCAGCTTTTCTTGTTCTTACAGCATATCGGTACACAGAAAAAAATAGTTTTCATATTTGAATACGAAAATCGCATATTTGATTACAAAAATTTTTGAATTTTCTGCGATGACGATTTTCGCGGTATTGATAAAAAAGTTTGTATGTATAATTGTTAAATTTTTAGTCAACAAGCAAGTTTATTGAGTCAATAAAAAAAGTTGTTGCCCAAAATAATTTTTTTCAACAAAATGTTTACTTGATTTGTAAAATAAATTGTTGAAAATGTTGAATAAATCAAACAAAATGTTGATCGAATCTTTATTTTTTTATTTATTAATGATGATGTCATAAATTTTATATTTTTATAAAAACACTAAAATGTATTATGCGGGGATAAGTAAGTTTCACTGGTTGCTTACGCCAGATCATTAGGAAACCTTTTCCAAAGACTTTGGAAAAACTAAATATATTATTCAAAGAAAACTGTAAAACAAATGAGAATTATGAGCTATTTAAAAATGGACAAGAGTTGTTAAAATACTGTCTTTACTTTGATTTAAATATTTTTTTTATTGAATATGAAGAAATATTTCATTATTTCATTATTAAATATGTTTTATTGAGTGCTATTTTACAAAGTGTAAATTTGATTAATTTTTTCTTTGAATCAAACAAAAAGTTCGTTGACCTAAAATTTTATTTTTAACAAAATGTGTTGTTAAAAATTTTCTTGAGATATTTTTTTCTGTGTATATAAAACTATGTTTTCTTTACATCTGAGGTGTAGGCTATGATCAGCAATTTTGTAGTAATAACTCTACTTCATTACCTGACTGAGACTCATGGGTCTGCAATTACACATGTTTCAATTTCACAATTAAAGGGTTGTGAATAACCTTTTCACCTGAGAGATCAAGACCGCCACTATCTCTTCAGAAATCTTTGCCGTTTAACACTCATCGCCATTGTCAGCTGGCAGTCAATTGATATTTTTGCCTGGTGGATCAAAATTTAATGTTGTGAATGATTATCTATTTTCAATTGATTTACATGTTATATTCCTTTACTTCTGTTTTCATACTTTTTGTCAAGAATTCTGCTTGAAGTCCAAAGTACATTTTTTCGTTTTTCTTTTTTGTCTTTTTTTTTTTTGGTTGACCTTTTCACCATAAAAAAAAATAATATTTGAGTTAGAAACCATAAACAGTTCAATGAAATAGCCACTATAAAACTTTTGTTTTACAAATAAACATATTTTTACAAAAGAAAGTGTACAACTTTACCTCCCTTTTAAAGTGATTACCCCTATTGTTTGCTTTAAACATTAATATGTTTTTCATTTCATTCAATTAAAATGAAACACATATTATTAAGAGAATAAAAACAACAAATCTTTAACGAATTAATTAAACAGTTTCTTTGCTTAATTTAAATTTCTTTAACACACTCTTCCCCCTACTTTTAGATGATCAGCGATTGTTACGTCTTGTAAGAACAGTATTATTGTTTATTTGTTAGTTTTTTTTAATATTTATTTATTAATAATAAATAAAATTTAGAAAAGCATATCATTTCTAAACATTCACTTAATTAAAATTTTTGATGGCAATTGGATGAAAGACCAAATTGAACGAGTTGTTGAAATTTTGTAGACAATAGTTTTAAAATAAAGAACATAAAAATAAGAAAAATTTATGAGGGTATTTACACTGGGCTACAAAGAACAATTAGAAGACTTCACGATCTAATTATCAGACAAATTTTTCGATTTTGAGAAATTTTTAACTTTCAGAGGCAGGCCTAGTTTACACTTGTTGATTTTTTTTCAAAACGTATCGATTGTATTTTAAAATTGTCCATATTTAAGATTAAATTTAAAAATGTTATACATTCAATGAAATTTGCCAGTCTCTAAACTTAAAATGCACAAAGGCTTTAAATTAAAGTCATTCCCCCGTATTCATAAATGATTATTAAATTCAACAAACGTTTATTAGGGAAATTTTTCATACAAAATTGGTTTTTAAACCTTTATTAAATTTTAAATATTTTTATGAATACAGGCAATAGAATTTGGATTCAGAAATGTTTATTTTGTTTAATAATGAGTAACAGTGTTGCCAATTAAGCCTTTTTGAGGCTAACTTTGGCCTTTTTATTTAAAAAGTAATGAAATCATAAAATCTTAATTTATAATATTATAGCCTTTTTTAACTTTTTTTTTTTAAACGGTTTGGCTTTTTTTAAAGCCTATATGGGCATTTCTCCAGAATGGTCTACCAGGATGAAAAAATTAAATGTTGATAATCATCGTCTTTTATTGTTTATTATTATAAAAAAATCTATGTTGTTATAAAAGAATGGTTTCATAGCATATCTCAGCTGTTTTACTTGAGGTAATTGCGCTGGAAACTGGAAAATTTTATATTTTCTTATATTTTCTACCTCTAAAGACATTTTGATGTACTTATTTTACATCCAAAAAATATGTTATGTGTACAATCTTTCTTCATTATCTCTCCATTACAATCAATTGCAAATTGAGTATTAAGTTGCTTGTTAAGCAAATTTAAAGATATTTATGGGAATCTGCATGGTGATAATAATAAAAAAACATATATGTAAAAAGTGTCACGTGCGTAATGTCACGTGCGTAATTTACAATTTATTTTTTTCTTCGCCAACCCATGCATAGTTGCTTTTGAACAAAACATGATTATAAAGGCCCATTACTAACCTTTATAAAAACATTTTTTCCGAATTAAAAACCTCCTACTTACTTTCGCACTTTTTCTTACGGTCCTAAAAGGCACTTCTATTTTCGTCACGTGAGTAAGTCAACTTTGATTGCATGGCATATGGGTACCCAGTGCTCAATTTACCATTATATATACTTTTTAGAAAGAACTCATCACAAACAATGTAACGATTCTAGAATTCATTCTAAAATTCCAATCCACTTCTATTTTTTTAATATTCAAACACAATAAAACGCGTACAAATGTCGCGTGCATAACCAGAGAAACACCCATATAGCTTTTTTCCAGCTCCTGGCAACCCTGATGAGTTAACATTACGTTAACATAATTTCATTTATTATAAAATTTCAATTTTAAACGCTTTTTAATGCTTTCAAAACTATGGTTTTTTTAATCATATTTAAATCAATAATGCCCCATTTTTAAATCTATATTTTATTCAAGATTGATTGTACTTAAGTTATCTATATCTAATGCTTTAGTTGTTTATATCAACACAAATGTAAACGTTTTTTTATGTTATTTTCTTATTGTCTAACTTCTGTCGTTCACTCTCTAGAAAAAAAACTAAAATAGTTAAATTTGAAACAGTAGAAATTAAACACTGTTAAGCTTTGATTTAAGGTTGTGGTGTTCTTACAAAAGTTCTAATATGCAATGAAATTTATGATAAATGACTGAACAATGATTGATTACACATAATTGTAGTACATCGCGTTTCGGAAAAATTAAAAATGCTTAAGGAAATATACAAAAATTAACTTATACAAATGTTTGCTGAAAATTTCCATTTGAAAAACACAAAATGTTAATCAATTATCAAATCACTTACTTTTTCTAGAAGAGTAATATTTTCTTGTTGTTCCGAAATTTTGAAAAATCAAAAAAAAAATAATTCAAATTAACACTTATTTAAGGCAATTTAAAAAAACTTTTTAAATAATAAAATTTTTTATTATTTTTTTTTTAATTATGAAATAATTTTCGCTACTAAATATCTACTTTAAAAGAAATAAACTCTTAAACAATTTCCGATTATATCGTAAATAAAAAATATTCTAAATAAAACGTAAACGAACAAACGTTATTAAGTGCCGGAGACAACTAAAAACAAAAGAGCCACAAAAATATATAAACATTTATCTAAAGATCTTCTAATAATTATTAAAGCGAGAAGAAAAAACATTTTTAGAAAAGACATCATCATCATCTGCATCATTATTGTGATTATTATTTTTTATGATCATTAACATCCCCAATGCGAAAGCAACATCGATATACAAACAACAATTCTAAGTGAGGGGTTAAAGTCAATTAAAAGCAACAACAACAACAACAACAACAGCAATTAAACATAAACACAACGAGCACGCGATCAAAATAAAAACACTATTGCAACAACAAATATGTACCCACAATATTTTTATAGATAAATCAGATACATACATGCGGGAAAAGACCGATAACGGATGCCTTCTAGAAGGCCTCAGTACTCATTCTTTTGGATGTACAAGGCCTGTTCGCTCAATTTCATACTCGTATCTTTTTTACACAAATTGTCATTGCAGGGTTGGCCTTCCGCTCTCGCTTCTTTTGCAGTTACATTAGAATGGTAGCTGGATAAAAAAGAAATAATTCTTTTGCTTTTGCAAAAAAAAAACAAAACAAAAAATGTTACTTATTCTCTTCTCCCTTCGATGAGGCATTCTTTAATTCTTAATTCAGGCCAGTTTACACCTGCGATCGGCAAAATCAGGGCGCCGCGTTTTCTCTTTTATTCAGGGCTGCCAGACTTGGGGATTTCATGAGAGCAAAAAGGACAAAAAAGTCATTTGGGGATTGGAAATTTTTTTGGGGACTTAAAAAAAATTCGGGGATTTTTTGGTGATTTTATACATATTTAATATATTTCCCTTTTTTTATTATTTACGCTTATTTTTCTTTGTTTCGAACATACAGGGTTGTTAGACTTTTTTCCAAAAAATCGTCAAAAGTTTTATCAAAATTTGTAAAAAATCGTGTAAATTTTACAAATCAGAGACAATTTATTGCATTGATTGGTTCAAAAATATAAATTTTTAGCAAGAAATTATATTTATGATAAAGAAAGTAATATGGTTAAGTTTTATTCTATTTATTTCAGCAAGTGGGTTAAAATAAGTATATTTATCATTTGAAAAGAAATATATAAGAAAAAAATGTGTTTAATTTACAAAATTTTGTTTGTCGTGCTTAATTCCCAATTTTTATTATTGATAAAAACACTGAAATTTATTTATCAAGAATAGAAATTGGGAACTAAGCACGACAAACAAAATCTTGTAAATTAAAAATTATGTATTCCCAAAAATTACTTTGATAAAAAATATATTTTTATAAAAACATAACAAAAATTTGTTTATTTCATTTATCCATATTCACAAAAACATTAAGGGGGTTATTTTGTAAATCCCTTCACCTTGCGTTATGAAATTTTTCATATAAAATTTTTTGTATTTTAAAAAATTTGTTTGAAAATATTTTTCAAGGAAGGTGAAGTGTTTTAGAAATAGTCCCTTTAATAAAAAATAAAATCTCATTTGCTATTAACTCGAGCTATCCTTAAATGATTAATTTTTAACGCTATCACTTGTTTTTACTCTTAAAGTTGCTAAACCACGGTTGTCTATATCAACAGCCTTTTCACCCGACTTGAATTGTTTTATTACGTCCAAGTTTAGTTCCAAACTAATGCATTTTCTTCTCTTTGCACTCATTTTTCTACACAACTTCCTATTAAGAACTAACTTCTTACTTCCTAACCAGGGGTGCCAGATTATTTTGATAAAAAATCGGCATATTTTCAAAAAAAAATCGGCATTATCGGCACTTTAATTTAAAAAAATCGGCAAATTATAAATAACTATTTTAAGTACAATTCTTACTTACTTCTTCTTTACTTACAAAAAAGAACAATTAATCAATCAAAATAAAAGTTTTACAAATTAATTTTAGTTAAATAAAAAGTTTTTTTAACTTTCATATATTTAAGTATATTCCATACATATCAAAACAGTTTGAATTATAAAATTTTAAATAATCTTAAAAAAAAAGAATAACTTGCAAAAATTAATTTTCCAGTGAACATTAAAACTTTGTTACATTAAAAAATTCTTTCCACATTTGCGGAAGATTGTGGAAGGAACAAAAATTGTGCCAAATGCTGCCATTCACGTTATAAATATGAAATTTTTTGCCACAAAGTCTGCAAATTTATTTAATTTTCCTTAAATTAGAATTGGCTATTTATTTTATGTACTAACATCGTCCTCAATTGCGTTAAGTCTTAAAAAAAAAAATTTGTTATTTAAAAATTATTTCTTTTTTAACTTTGGTCTTTAATTCTTCATAGTGGAATATTTTTCAAATAAAAATGTTTTAACCCAACACACACATTACAAACACTGCATATAAAATTGAATAAAACTAACCCTTTTTTCTTAAGTACATAGAAGCGCTGACTTAATAACAGTTGTATATTATTATCAAACAAACAAAAAATAATCGTCTTTTAAGTGTTAATCAAAAAATCGGCATTTTTGGACCAAAAATCGGTAAATCGGCACTTTGCTAATTTTGGGGCAAAAAATCGGCAAAATGCCGATAAATCGGCAACTATACTAAGAATAACTTACCTAACATAATTAAATGGGAATTCGCCTTTTTACACGCAAATAGAAAAATTGTTCACATGTGATTATGACTTCAGTGAAAAAATTTAATCGTATGTAGCGACGCAAACCGAAATCATAAAAACGCAAAGCGGATTTAACCAATTCTTAAAAAGCGAAGCAAATCGGGGCTCTAGTGTATATTTTTTGCAGTATCGATGGCATTGATATACATAATTGTAGAGTTCGAACTACTAATGCTTCTAATGAAAGCCACCTGATTTGTGATGGGGGAACAATTTTTTTTTTTTTTTTTTTTTTTTGTTTAATTTCCATTAATTTTTGTATTTCGAAAAATTGATTTTTACGTTTTGGACTGTTTCCAATATAATTGTAAATATTTCTTGTACGTATTTTATTAATGCCAGAAAATCGTCATAACACTATTACTTTTAGAAAAAAATCGTCAATCGTCATTTTACTGTATTTTCTCAAAAAAATCGTCAAAATGGCGAAAAATCGTCAAAATGGCGAAAAATCGTCACATCTAACAACTCTGCGTACATAAAATATGAAAAAAGTAGCAAAACTTTTATCTTACCCTTATCAACAACTAATACAGTGTAAAGATCTTAATTAAGATAACCATTCTTGGTAAGTGTGTAAAAGATACTTAATAAACTTATGTTACTATTCTTAAGTGAGTGTTTAAAATGGAAGAATTAAAAAAAGGAATCTAAGACCGTTAACAACACATATAATTTTTGATTTTTTAAAGACAATTTTCAAGCAAATATGTCTTTCCCAAAAATAATTAAATCGTTACCTGAAACCCAAAAGGCCCTAACCAACGAAAAATTAAAAATCAACGTTTTCATCGATTCGGTGTATTGCATCAACACAAATGTCCACAAAAAAATTTAGGAAACTTTCGATTAAAATTTGCGATTTTATTATCAAAAAACAAAAGGCCTAATTGACAGTTTGCAAATTAAGCAACATTGTCAATTGTTAAAACTACTGGAAGCTTTTACAAGAAAAATAGAAGAAAATTTAATTATAAACAGGCGATTTATTAATTTATCATTTTGAATAGTCTTTGCTTCTGCTGTGAAATTTTCAAAATGTTAGATAGGGCCTTTTACGTTTTAGGTGACGAAATATGAAAGACAATATAATAAAGTTTGGGAAGAAGAATGCTGGGCTATTGTTAAAGGACGGTATACACTATCCTACACAATCGTGCGATTCATTCACACGAAAATCTGACAAAATTCTATCTGACATAAAAAAATGTCTGCAAAATCTGCTGTCAATGCCACACTATCCCACAAAAATGATGCAAAATGACTAAGCTACTTTACAAGAAAATGCAACTCTGATCACATAGAATTTATCATTTTATGAAAATTTTCATAAACTTTTGCAAGTCGGACAGACTTGTCAAAGAAAATGTGTCACTCAATTAATTTTAAAGTCACACTATCATACTTTATGAGCACACACGATTTTTTTGACAAATCGCTGAATAGGAAAGTGTATCGCCGGCTTAAGTACTTATTATGCATCGAAGTATTAAATAAATTACGGATATATGTATTTTTATTGTTGATTTTTAGGGTGGCAAGCTCCAAACTCTTATAAATTGGCTCATATGTCTTTAAAAACAGCATATTGTTCTGCTTGTAATTCCTCACTGGAATCGCATAAAAAACCATGCCGAAACAAAAAAAAATAAAATAATTTTTTTACTAAAAATTTGTATTTGGGGATTTCTTATTAAAATTTTTCTTACTTTTTTTAAAAAAATTTTAAATTTTTAATTAAAAAGATTTAAAATTTGGCCAGAAAAAAAACCAAAAAAATATTAACTTTTAAGGTTTTGATTTTCACTTTGGGGATTTCTTTTTAATTTTTTGGGAATAAGGAAAAAAAGTACCTGGCAGCCCTGCTTTTATTCTCTTTTATACTTTTTTATTACCCAAGCGGGGAAATGTAATCAATAGGAATCGAGAATGTAATACATATCTTGTATAATATTTAATTCCAGAATTCATTATTCACCGTGTAAACAAGCCATAAGCAGCTAAATAAGAAGGTAATTGAATCAAAAAAATTGTTAAGCAGGCCTTTAATAAGGCCTAAAGTAAGAAGGTCTTCTGAGTTTTCCCGCTGGGTATGTACAAACATATACATATGTGTAATGAATGTATCTATGAGAAGAAGAAAAGAAAAACATTAATAAATATGAATTAATAAATAAAAACAAGTAAAAGTTCTAAATTCGGCTGTACTGAATCGTTAATGCCCTCCACAGAAAATTCGAATATTTCAGAATCATAAGATCTATAAATTATAAACCAATCTTTATTCAAACTGATTTTATATTGGGCCTATTGTGAATTATGGATTGTTCATCACAAAGAGTCATTTATAGTATTTTAAAACCCTAAATTAGACCAAATTTCTATAAAGTAGTATAATTTTGTTTTAGCATTTGATGCGTCTTAAAGTGCTTTTGGGAAGGCCGATTTGTATGGGGCCAATGGTAGATTATAGGCCGATCTTCGCGAAATTTGGCAGAGTGACTTTTATTCTTATAAAACCGTGAAAGACCAAATGTTATTGCAATAGCATTATGCATTACGGTTGAAGACTTAATGAAGTGTTTTCCGAGAGTGGGCCTTATATGGGGCGTATGATTAATTATGGACTGATCATTACGAAATTTAACATTGTGATTTCTAGTCATATAAAGCTATGGCAGACCAAATTGTATTTCAGTAGCATCATTTGTAAGACACACTGATAAGTTTTCCGAGAGGCGCTTTATCCGGGGCCTATAGTACAGGGTGGCCCAAAATTAACGAAGGGGTTTGAATTGCTTATAACTTTTTTATTATAATTTTTTTTTTCTTTTCTTTTCAGTATTTTGTAAACAAGACTTGGGGAATTTAAAATGGAGCAGTACTCAATTGAACATTGATTATGCAGTTTTTTTCCGGCAAAAAGCAGAAGAAAATCATAATTTTATTCATAATTTAATTATGAGCCACGAAGCCCATTTCCAATTAAGTGGGCTCGTCAATAAGCAAAACTGCAGGATATGGGCTACGGAAAATCCGAGAGTAGTTCAACAGCGAGAATTACACCCACCTAAGTGTACGGTTTGGTGCGGTGTTTCATCGGAAAGGAAAATGTGTTGCAAAGAGCACGAATTTGCGAAGCAGAAAATGGCTACCACTTGCGAGATATAATTTTTCATAACTAAACTAAAAATATTCCCCATTTATATACTGTATTAAAAAAAAAACATTTTTGTAATTATTTCTTAAATAAAAAGTTATAACGAATTCAAACCCCTTCGTTAATTTTGGGCCACCCTGTAGATCATTGACCGCAGATTGATTTCTAGTCTTATAAAATTGTGGCAGCCCAAATTTTATTACAATAGAACTATTCGTTACGGTTTTAAGCGTACTTAAGTGTTTTCCGAGAGCGGACTTTATATGGAGTCTATGGTAAATTATAGACCGATCTTCCACACTGATCTTAAGTCTTATTAAACTATGGTAGGTCAAATTTTATTATAATAGCGTTATTTGTTATGGTTTTAGGCGTACTTAATAAAGTGTTTTCCAAGAGTGGGCTTTGTATGAGGCGTTTGGTAAATAATGGACCGATCTTCACGAAATTTAGTAGTATGATTTCTAGACAACTAAAACGAATTATTGCAAAATATAATATTAATATGTGCATTTATCGAATTGGCTGCATTTTAATCCCAAACTGCTTAGAATAATAAAAAGCAATTTGACACCAAAAGCGTTCGTTTCGTTCGAAAGTCAGCGAGTTAGCGAGATAACTTAATCGATAACTTAATTACTCAAGAACCCAGAATATATATATACTTTATGGGATCTAAGATGAATATTAAGAAAGTTTCACAATCAATGACAAACTTAGTATACTATCATTCACTACTTGTGGTAAAATAACAAGTAAAAACAGTTAGAGTCAACCATGACGAATATTATTTGTCTCCTGACTATAGAGAACGTATAGAGGAGAAGGCTCTCATTAAAATAACGCCCTTTTAAACAAAAATCAAATATTTTAATTAAAATCGTCTAATTAACGATAAAAACTGGCAATCCTTTTTTTAGTAAAAATTATTTGTTTTTATGAAACCGGAAATTTTAATAAAAAAGAACAATTTTTTACCAAAGAGGGCATAAAAAAATATTCTATTCCAAATCTGCTCTGTTTGATCTATGATTTTTATGATATAAACGGAATGATTCAATGATTGTATCCGTCTTGTTTGGAACTATTTTAAAGAAAAAGGCCAACCAGTGAAGAGTAGAGGTAAAGAAAATTATCTAGTTTGAAATCAGTGACGTGACACCCTAAAGTAATCTACTGAGGAAGTAATAATTCCTTCCCATTATAATCGGATGTAGTCAACTTAAGTTTTACCTTCACTTCTAATTTTATTTTATGATACATTTTTATTTCTACATTAATTACACTGGTCTGCAAAAAACAAAAAAAAAATTCTCGAGCCTTTGAATAAAAATTAGTGGACAATCGAGAGTTTAATTTGCTAAAATCAAATCCATTTCCAATTTTTTTCTATCGGGCACAAATTTGTTATATTTAATAGGCTACTACATTTCATTACAACTTGAGAACGAGGAATCGTTTGTTGGTGTTTTGATCAAAATCGAACAAACCGTTTTTATACCCACACCACAATAGTGGAGAGGGTATTATGATCTAACGATGTCCGTCCGGCTGGCTGGCAGGCTGGCTGGCTGGCTCGCTGGCTGTCCATGTAACCTTGTGCGCAATTTTGGACATACTTATTTGAAACCATTTGGCTTTTAGGTTCTTATTGGCACAAGGACCAAGTCTATTGAAAATGGGCCGAATCGTAGGACCACGAGGGGAGATAAGGGCAATTTCTGCCTCTTAGAAACTAAAAAACCGATTTTAATGAAATTTAAAACAAAGATAGATATGATATGATTCTCCATATGTTCCGAATAGCGTGCACTCTCGTAAATGTGTTTTAAAATACTGTGGTGTCGGGTATCATATAGTCAAGCTGTACTTTCTTACTTGTTAAGATATGATTAAATGTATATGCAACACCCGTGCTTTAAATTCGTTGTATTTCATATACAGGGTGGGCCAACTTCGACTGACTTATTTGAAATGCTTACAACTTTTTTATGTGTACAGTTTCCAATTAAATTTTTTTGCAGGTTATAAACAGATTCAACGTGCAAAAATTGTTTAATTTTATTGGGTTTCCGAACAATCAGTTCTTACAACACAAAGAAAATATCGTCAGCATTTTAGTACTGCAACGGCTAAAATATGCCAATAGTTTTTGATGACTGAATAATTTAAAAAAATGCTGATTTTGCATGTCCAACTTGTTCGGGCTTATGGCAACAAGCCACCAAATACTCAGCAACTTAAGCAGAATATTTAACAGAAATTAAAAAAATGGGAACCAGAATCGTATACGATCGTATACGTATACGCTATAGCGGAACGTAATCCAAAACGTTTTGAAAAGAGAAGAAAAATATCCTTGTAAAAAATTTTTATAAATTATACTTTCATTAAAAAAAAAAAAATAAAATAAAAGAACTGTAGAAATCATAAAGTTATAAGCATTTCGAATCAGTCAGTCGAAGTTGGCCCACCCTGTGCATATTCTTATTTAAAGGCGATTTTTGCTGCAGACCAGTGTTATTCGTTCATACTAACTTTGTTGCTGCTGTTGCATTTTTCATCTCATTTGTTTACAAGCACGCTGACAGACAGACACATCTCGCCAACGATTTGTCACTTAAAATGCAATGTAACGTCTTAAAGTGACTAACGATCTAAAACGACCAGATTATTAATACAACAAAACAAGCGGAACAATATGGAAGGCAGGGTTGGACAATTGAATATTAATTTTGAACATTTTTGGGTATACAATTTTCACATACCTAGATGGGGGTAGTGCACTCATTTTGCAGTTTCAACTTACACTTAGAGATAGTGCAAAAATAATGCACTCAATTTTAAGTTTAAATTGATTTGTGTTTATTTTTGTGCACTTATTTAAATCTCAAGACTTCATAAGAAAAAACAAAAAAAAAACGGTAAAAATAGGTATACGTTTAACTTGATACGCCAAATTCTTTATAAGCCTTGTAAAAAGGCTTGCCAGACGTACTGTTTTCAGAAGTACGCGTACTTTTTTTTACCATTTGTACTGCTTACTGCATAACCATTAAAGAAGTACGCAATTGTACTTTTTTTAGCTTTTGTACTTCATTTTGTACTTTTTTTGTACAAAATAAAACATGTTTTGTGCATATTGTATTAAAAGTGCAAAAACCAAATTTCGACAAATTTTCGAACTAAAAACACTGCAAACCTGAAAGAAATGTTTAAGTTTTGCGATTTGAAATGGTTTGAAATGCTGCGTCATGTTCCAACTCAATGTCGCCTGCAGTTAAAAGATTTAAAAAAACCATCGAGCCGTAAAAGCTTACTTGTTGTCCCAAAACTGTTTCGTATTTTTTATTTGTATTTTCACTTCCTCATTCAAACAACTGAAAATTTTTTTTCTTTTTGGAGAAAAGAGCGAAGTAAATTAATAATAAAAACTTATTTTAAATAAATAAAAAAATGGCATTGTTTACGAAGAACAAAAAAAGTGATAAATATTTGTAATTTTTTAAATTTACATTAATTTAATTCTTAAATTAGAATAATTAAATTGTAAAATTAGAATAATTAAATTGTTTAACAAACACGTAACATTAAATTGAAAATTAATATTATTATTTTTATAAAAATAAACAAAGCGTTTTTGTTTTAAACATTTAATTTGAAACATCTGACAAATTTAAAGATGTCACTGCATAAGTTGTGATGTGCACGTGAGTGAAAATAATTTTGGTGAAAAATTTTGAACGGAATCAAAATCTCAACTTCGCTTCGCGATGGACAGCGGCACGCTGGTGTTTAGGCTGAAGCTCGCCGGAAATGGGGGGTTCGTGTCCATCTACTCACACATACACAATTCAATTCGTGCCAAAAAAAACGAAAGCTGTTAATAAACCGAAGCGATAGAAAACAAAAAAAAACATTGAACAAAAACGACCGTCGATTAATGATTAGATAGACTTTACGCGGTTCTCGACATGACCGAGCTCGAGTCCTCAGGACCAGATGTTTTTGTCCTGGACAGGCTGCCCACCCCATATGACATTTTACTGTCATCCATGGCACTACTCATTGCCTGAAAGAAGAAAGTGTGGGAGTAATGCCCCAGATTGTAACTTACCATTTCGCCATACGAATGTTACTCTTCAACCAATTTCAATAAAGTCAAAACATATTCATTTGTTTTCTATAATCTCAAAAAAATATACAATATATGTTTATTTCTTATTTGTTCTACTAAACTTCAAAAAATATTACAAAGTATATTAAATACTTATGGCCTTATTCGTTAAAAATAAACAGGTTTTTAAAAGGTTTATTTAACAAATTTTCATAGTAAATTCGTTTCATAAACCTCTTATAAACCTGTTTTATTTTTTATGAATAAGGGGTTTAATATTAAAAAAAAAGATTTCTTATTTTGTGCTCTTTGCTATGCATTGAATTTTATATTTTTTGTTTATAGTTACATTAACTGCCTGTTTTTCAAAATAAATTTAAAATTTTCGCTTGGGAATTTATATTGAAACAGGAATAAAAAAACTCAAAATTGTTTTTGATGTACTGAATTTTAAGTTAATAAAATAAAAAAAATTGTACTTCTTTTTACATTAATGTACTGCCGTTTTTTTTCCCGATGTACTGTTTTTATGGATTTCATATCTGGCAAGCCTACTTGTAAAAGTAAGAACCATTGCCTGTCGTTAACAGCACAATTTTATTATTGTCGAGTCCAAACACTGTGTGGATGTGGTTCACAATTTCCGCGATTTTTTCGTAAGTGTGATTTCTAGCGGGTTGATGTCACGCTAATGCATGATTTTTTTGTTTAAGAAGACAACTTGTGTAGTGTAGTAGTGGAGACATATTAAATGCAAATGCTGCAAAACAAAGTTTCATTGTATGGACACAAATGCAGTTTCAAAAAAAATGGAAGAAAGTTTCTGCAGGAAATGTTTAGTTATATAAACGAAATAATTTTTTTCATTTTTAGATTCAATATACACTACCCCCAACTATGAATTTTCACCCAGAACTTATAACATTTTTTCCGAAAACTTAAACAAAAAGATACAAAATAATATGACTCAGCTCATTTACAAGAATATGCAACTCGAATTGCATAGAATCTATAAATGTACATTTACTCAAGGTGTATGAATTATAGAAGCCTATGCTGGCTGTCCTTTTTTGTGAATGTAGTTTATACATATCGCACTGGTTCCTCTAGAGAGAGACAACTCTAAATTTACAAGTTTTCTGTAGAAGCAAAAAACTGTTTTTTTTTTAAAAAATATTAACAATGAAAGTTGAAAACAAATATGGCATTGTCAAGAAATACGTGTAAGAAGCAGGGTTTAACGAGCTGCAGTTGAGATAGTAAAAGTCATAAGATTGAGCTGTAAATTCGACTTCTTCATTTGTCATTGGACAAAAATAAACTATTTCCAGGGCTGCGAGATTTGACGATTTTTTGTTCCGAAATTAGCAAAGTGCCGATTTGATGATTTTTTTCTAAAAAGTGAAGATTTTTTTTCAGTCTCCAAAGTCTGAATAAAACATTACATTTTCTGACACGTTTGTTTTTTATCTTGGAATGTTTAACAGCACTGTTGGTTCAGTATGAAAATAGTTATGTACCGGAATGTGAAACAACCTCCCGAAAAAATCAATATTACTGTTACAAAACCTATCGTAAATTGGTAACCGAATGCACATTTTATCGTTAATTTTTGCACAAACTCAATTTATATACCTAGAAATCATATAACTAAATTTCGTGAAGATCGGTCTATAATTTACAACAGATCCACTGTCTAAAAACACTTTATTGCTTGCGTCTAAAACAGAGGCCTGCAAAAGTACTACACCGTGCTTTTTTTCTCACAATAACATTCGCTCTCACTTTGTAAAAAACAAACAAACATGCAAACAAGAAGGTTCTGTTGACGATTGCTTTAGAATTCCACTGCGAGAAATGTTTAAAGATGAATTAAATTTCTTGTTTGCCGAAACTTTTTTGGCGAGCTCGAATGTTAATGAAATTAAAGTTTTTTTTTTTTTTTCCTGAAGAATCGTTTAAGTTTTATGAACGCAAGTAATTAATTTCTGAATTTGTTTTTGTTTCAATAGATTAACACCTTTTAATGATATTATAGTTTTTTTTTCTTGAAAATGTGATTTATTTAATTTTAATGATTTTTTTGTTTTTTAATGTTAATTTTTAGTTTTAATAAAAAGTAATTTTATTTATTTAATTTTTATTTTTGTAAGTTTATTCAAATATTTATTTTTAGCCAAATATTTTTATTTGTGAACAAGGGCAAACATATTTCCCAATTTTTTATTTGAAGCTACATATTACAAACAAAAATTAGCAAATAAATGTGCGCAGTGTGACTAACAAATAAAATTTTTATTTTTTTAAACAAATTTTTTAAAAATGCCGGCAAACAAAATTTTACAATTGTTTGCCATATATGATACTACATTTACATTAGGCCAAAATCTTGTAGATTTCATTTAAAATCTTCTTCGAAATCTAGTGCGTTTACATTATACTTTTTTGACATTAGTGAGATTTTGTTTTTATAACAAAAGAACTGACTAAAAGTTTTTTCGTTACACATACAAACACAAAAAGAAATATACATTAAACAATTTACATTACCTTTTATTAATAATCAACGATATTTATTTTATCAATATTATTCTTCTTTTTTATTTTTTTACAATTTTTATAAAATTTTTTAATTTTTTTTTAAACAATTTTTGTTTTGTTTTTTTTTTAATGTCATTTTTTCTTGTGCAGCGAAGTATTTTTTAGTGCTATATTGAAAAAACCATAGTTGCATCATTAAGTACTATTAGATTTTGAGTAGATTTCGTCGAAATCTAGTTACGAAGTAGATTTTGTTTTGTATGGGAAATCTAGTCAAAAACAACTAGATTTGGCTCGAAATCTCGTAAGTACTGGATTTTGCGTAGGTGTAAATGTAGTATGACCGTACCTTGCTCCAGGTCTACACTAAAGATAAATATCTCAGCAAGTCGGCAATAACGTCGGCAGAATAACAGAGCAATATTTCTTATTGCTCAGCTTTTGTTTAAGGCATGGGAAAACGTATTTTTGTTAACTCATTAAGGGTATTTTTTTAAGCTAGATAGAACTTTAAATTGTAAAAAGTAACACAAAAAATTAAATTTTCGTTTCAGTATACTCTGACAAATCATCATGAATAGACTCACGCTTGAACAACGCTACGAAATTATCCAAATTTACTTTGAAAATCAGTCGTCGATTCGCGCAACTTATATCGCAAAATTGTGTTCAGCGATGAGGCGCATTTTTGGCTTAATAAGCAAAATTGCCGCATATGGAGCGAGACCAATCCACAAGAGACCCTACAGACTCCATTACATCCAGAAAAATGCACCGTTTGGTGCGGTTTTCACGCTGGTGGCATCATCGGACCTTATTTCTTTAAAAATGAGGCCGGAGCTCGCGTTACGGTCAATGGAGATCGTTACCGCACCATGATCAATGATTTTTTGTTTGAAAATATGGATGACATTGATCCGGAGGAGATGTGGTTTCAACAGGATGGCGCTACGTGCCATACGGCGAACGCAACCATCGACTTATTGAAATCAAAATTTGGCGATAAGTTGATTTCGAGAAATGGACCTGTCAATTGGCCTCCAAGGTCGTGCGATTTGACACCTCTCGATTATTTCCTGTGGGGCTACGTGAAGTCACTGGTTTATGCTGATAAACCAGCAACAAATGACGCCTTGGAGGCCAGCATTGTTCGTGTTATTCGTGACATACGGCCAGCAGTGCTCGAAAAAGTGGCCCAAAATTGGACGTCCAGAATGCGCTTCGTCAAGAACAGCCGCGGTGCCCATATGCCCGAAATCATTTTCAAATGTTAATGTCACGTATTGATCTTTCGAATAAAAAAAAATTTTGATTACAATTTAATTTTTTGTGTTATTTTTTACAATTTCAAGTTCTATCGGGCTTAAAAAAACACCCTTTAGTTTGAAAAAAATCAAGGAAGAAGGTCCAGTGTCAAAACTGGCGCTATCTTGCAAAAATTATTTTTATTAATATAATTTTTTTCTTATTCGATCTTAATTTTGCTTCTTTTTTCAATTGACAACCAAATTTGACGTTTTATGTTAGCAATAATTGTCAACAAAAATTAACTAACAATTATTGCAACATAATTTGCTGGCAATAAATATGTACAAAAAATTGCTGTCTACATTAAAGATGACATAATTTTGACATTTACTGCAAAATATGTTCCAATAATTATATCTGGTATAGACGGGCAGTTAAAAAAAATAAACTCAGTTTTTTTTTTTTTTTTTTTTTTTTGTTTAAGCTTTGATATTGATAAAACTGTAAAACTGTAAAAAGTAAAACTGGTTTTTATAATTCTTATTCGCTTAACAGTTTTATTTGTGTAATATCTTTAGTTAATCTAAAACTTTGGATGAAGTTTCCGGATGATATGGCCTAAGCAACCAGTGAAATGCGCAGCTTATACCATCAACTATAAATTTGAGTTTATCAAGAGTATGAAACGGGAATCTAGGACTTTTAAACTAAACCTTGTTAGCAAAATCTTTAATTAACACGAATCTATTTAAGAAAATTTACACAAACGGAAAATATCAAAAGTTTAAGATGCTCTTTATTTCGGAAGAATTTCGACAAAATTAGAATTTTAGTTGAAACAATAACTTAATATAAAAGACAAATATATAAACTTTACTAACCCTAAGTCTACACTAAAGATAAATATCTCAGCAAGTTGGCAATAACGTCGGCAGAATAACAGAGCTCCGCTTATATTAAAGGCATGGAAAACGTATTTGTGTTAACTCATAATTTTAAAGAAATCGAGGAAGAAGGTGCAGTGAAAAAATGACGCCATCTTTATTAATATAAGTTCTTTCTTATTCGACTTATTTTTTAAATGTATATTAATTTGTTTAAGCTTGAGATTTTTTTTTATATAAAAATATTAATTTTTAACAAATAAAAACTGGAAATTATTTCCTTTCCTAAAAATTTAAGGAATAGAACTATAACAAAAAGCTTTATAAAATACATAACAAAAAAAATGTTCAACAAAATATTAATTTTTATTAAATTTATTTTTTTTTTTTTTTTTTTTGTTGTTAAAATAAAATTTATATTTTCATATTAAAAGAAATCAAGCTTAAACAAATTAATATAAATTTAAATGATAAAGATCGAATAAGAAAAAAAATTATATTAATAAAAATAATTTAAGCAATTTTATTTTAGTGTTTATTTGATTCTTAAGTTTAACTATTTTACTACAATTATAATTTGCTACAACTTCACAAACTTAATTTCTTTTCCACAAAATTTGCTTCCATGTGCCGATGTGGGATGTGATCCACACCTAAACTTCAAGTTTTTTTCCGCATTTCATTTGACCTTTCTCCATTTCATACTAATTCAATTTGAACAATGGAAAGATACACAATCGAGCAACGCGTTGAAGTTATTCAACAGTGGATGATCAATTTTCGAAGAAAATAATCTTCAGTGATGAGGCACATTTTCACCTCAGTGGATTCGTCAATAAGTAGAATTGCCGCATTTTGGCAAATGATAATCCAAGATTATTGTCGAAAAACCAATGCACCTACAAAGAGTGACTGGGGTCTGGGGCATCATCTGGCCGTATTTTTTCCAAACTGAGGCCGGTCAGGCAGTTACTGTGAATGGTGTTCACAATCGTGAGACGATAACGAACTTTTTATGCCCCGAATTGGACGGTGCCACCTGCCACACAGCTAACGAAACAATGGCTCTTTTACGCGACAAATACAATGGCCGTGTTATCTCACGTGGTGGCGATGTCAATTGGCCGCCAATATCATTTTTTTCAAAATTAACATCGACCCTTAAAATTATACCACCCTATAGTAACACCCCTTTGTGCGTATTTAAAATATTCAAATTTAACGTTATATATTATTTTTTTTAAACAAATAACTTGAAACTACTTTTGAGATACAAGCTTGCTCTTCCAAATACAACCCTGCCAGAGTGTCATCTCGAAAATAATTGACATTTCAACTCCTCCCACCTTGGGATGGCCAAATTGAAAAAATATATGTTGTATCGATATTTTTAAGAGTATCGATATATATTATTTTATGTCCAATTTTTAGGATGGTATTTATATCTATTATAAAAAAGCTTTTGAGGATTTTAATTTGACTATTATATTTTGTTTTTAAATACATTTTTATTTTTTTAGTATTAGTTAAAAAGACTTATTTAATTAAGATTAAAGTATGGTAGCACTACTAAATACAAATAAAAAATATCGTAAAAAGTGTATTTATTTACAAGGTGGTCTCAAAAAATAACTGACTGTTATTGCTTTGTGCCCGTTTAGACAGGGAAACATTTGAAAGAGAAACATTTTGTTTGGTAGAGAATTGTTTTTGTGTTTGATACTCAGCGGCACGCTTTGTTCTCATTTTCTTTGTTGACATTTACTAAAATAAAAAAAAACAAAAATGTACTTTGGACTTCAAGAAGAATTCTTGACAAAAGTACGAAAAAACAGAAGTAAGGAAGAACATATAAAATCAATTAAAATAGATAATCATTCAAAGCAAATTTCGATCTACCAAAGGTTAAATACAATTTGGCTTTAAGATTGATGTTTGACTATTGACTGCCAGCAGTCGTCGATGTCTGTGAGTATTAAACGGCAAAACCCTCTGAAGAGATTGAGTGGTTGCAATTTAAACATGTAAGGGTAACCTCTCCGTAAAAGCCTGGGTTCCAGCCCCGCGGCAGTCAAGAATGAAAAATTATGAATTAATTTTAATTAATTTCATGTTGTAAAATTTCTTTCTTCATAAAAATAATTTAATGAAAAATAAATTTGATGAACTTTAGCCTAATTAAAACATCAACATTTGGATTAAAATTCATAAATTTTCACAATGTCATTATTAATATGTTTAAAATAATCTTCTGATAACTTATAAGAGTATTTTTTTTTTATAAATTTTTATGATATATAAATTTGTTTATTTTGTTTTTTTCTTAATCAACTGTTATCTTAATCATCTCAAATGTAATGTAAACGGCTTCGATTAACTTAAACAACATTTTGCTTTAACGCGTTGAAACCCCCATAGCATAAGCAGTTGAAAACCGGCTTGAAAATATCGAATTCGATAGTCTTAATTAAATATAATTAAATATCAATATATGGGTTAAAATATCGGCGATATATATATGTATATATATTTATTAATTATATATTAGTCGTCCATTTATAATTTTAATTTCTATTTATTTAAGCTTATGGTCAATTTGTTATATATATTTTTTTATTAACCGAATTTTCGTATCTCCTATGTGTAAAGTCTTCAGGATATTAAAAAAATATTAACAACGATTACTTAAAAAACAATTTATTATTATTTATTTGTCATGATAACATGTAAAGTTCCGTTCCCAATATAAAAATATATAAAAATATAACATAACATTCTATATAATACAAAAATAAAAAAATTTGTTTGCCAGTTTGCTAAAAATAAAAACATCCTAACCATTTAAAACATTAGCTCCTCAGTCAATAACAAAATTATTAAAATTAAACAAGATTTTTAAGTATAAAAAATTTTTTTATTTTTATTTTTTGTTGTTGTTCCTACATAAAACCAATCACATTGTCCACTATAATGTCCTCTACAAGGAATTTTATTAACATTTGACCTTTCTAACTTTTGTATGTTAAGCGGCCCATACACTTGCAATATTATTTTATATGATATTCGCCATATTATTTCCATTTTGACCTATATTTTGCAATAACTCGCACAGTGGTTTCAATTGAAATGTTGCTTTACTTTCATTTAATAAAAAGGTGAACATAACCTATAGGAATAACATAAACAGCATTGTACAATGCCAACAAATTTCACTTTCTTTTCGTCGTGCAATAAAAATCAAAAGTCTTTTGATTGTTGCCAATATATTGTGCCACCTTCAAACATCACATACACATTGGCGATATAAATGTACAATACGTAAAATTGAACAATTTTATTGCAAGTGTATGAGCCGCTTTATCCTTAGTTGTTGTAAATAATGTGCCTAATGTATTATATGACCTATGTGCAACCTTATGAATATTATTATTATAGATGTTATAATTTTCCAACCATTCTGACATACCGCTATATAAGTCAATAATTTATAAATATTCGGTTCATTCGAAGCCCCCTTATTATTACCATTTCTGTTTATGCATCGTCCTATAATAGCCTTTCACACTTGTCAACATTTAACATCAATTTGCGAAGATGTTGGAATTTTCCCATAAGAAATACATACGGCTAAAAAGCAACATTTTTCAACATCTTTACAGAATGTTACTATCTCATTTTGTTCCTTTTTACATTTTTCGATTCTTTTAGTGTCATCACTAGAAAAGTGGCAATAAATTCTATTATTATTATGGCATCACTGACAAAATGGAAGTTGCTTTGAAAGCAGCATTTCCACAGAATCAAGGTATATTTATAGCAGGTAGTCTCGGAAAGCCAGCTGTTTATTTTTTATTTGCTTGTTTTGCGATACGAACTGTCAAATGTTGTATGGTAAACATGTAAACAAGTTTTTTGTCCTTATCTTTTGTCTCTTATCAACCCCTTTGCAGTTAGACAGTTCGTATCGTATAACAACAATAAAAAGCCCTGTTGTTTGTTTTATTGTACAATTGTTGTAATCTCGCGGCTACCTGCTATAAATATACCTTGCACAGAATACTACAGAACCGTCACTAGACGGAAGATTTTGCGTTTTTTTTGTCTCTTTTTAAGAAAGCTGCCCTTTTTGCATTTCTCTTTGCATCATATTTTATGCCGCAATACAATGAACACAAATTTATTTAGTTGAGATTTATTTGCAAAACTTTTGTAAGAATTAACTATTAAGTTTACCACAACACAAGTAAATAATATTTAAGTAAATAAATAACATTATAAAACAAAAAAATATTAATAAATTAATTTTTTTTCACAAATACAACGTTTGTTGAACTAATACATTTTTTTTAACGTGGTCTGTGTTTTGTTATTTTTGTTTTGATTATGCCATTTGTGTTGATTGTTGCTGCCTGTTTTGACACATTGCCACTTCACTACAAAAAAAAACTTTCTATCTTTTTCTTCAAAAGCTGCCCTCGCAACTGATTTGGGCCTTTTTCACACGTCACTTTTTACAGTTCTGTGGTATTCTGTGGCATTACCATTTCCCAAGTTTTTCCTTTTTGGCAAGCCTTATTTTGCTTAATTTTGCTAAAATTATTAAACAAAATGAATTAGAAATACAGTTTGGTGTTATCTTTAAAAATGTTGGTACTTTTGAAGAAAAAAAGTATTTAAAAATAATAAAAGTTTTTTTTCAGATATGGTGACATTTTCTATTGATAGTAGATGTTTCAAGTGTGAACCCGTATTTCACATTTTCAACATCTTCCATGCATTCGTCCGAAATGTATGCAAGTGTACAAAGGGTATTAGTTATAAGTTTAATCGAAAAACCATTCTGTAATTACTTTTTTAAGTATCGATATTTTAATATATCGATATTTTTTGCCCATTCTTACTCTCATCTCTAATACTAAAATAAATACTTTATTTTACCACCACTATCCAACGAACTGCTCTCAGCAAATTTTTTTGGTTCGCGTACGAACGATCGAAAGAAACAGAAGGCAGATATTTCCGACTTTTGTCAAATATTTTTGCATAATTATTGCATTTTTCATTAAATAATCTTTTAATAGAACAAAATACGTGCAAAACAAACGATGGCTGCCAGCTCGAGAGTTTTGCTTAAAGTACGCGGTAAGTATTTGGACAGAGGAAACCCAAAGAATTTTAAAGTGAATCTTAAGTAAAAAATTATATAACAAAATTGAAAAAATATGAAAAAAATTAAACAGAAATTCCACCGGTGTTTAGGTGTGTGCGGAAAAAATTTAACGTTGAATAATAATAAGGTCGAAAAGATGATTACAATAATTAAATTTATTTATAATAAAAAAAACCAACAAGAACAATTACGATATTAATTAAAAGTGCAAAGGGAATGAAAAAAGCAAAAAAAGAAACTGTAAGTGACCGTGATTTTAATTAATTTAAAAAAAAATTGAAATCGCTTGAGTGTGTTGGAGAGAAGCAAATTTTATTGAATTTTCAATTTTTATTAAGTTTAATTAAAAGTGCTCATTTGTGATTTAATTCATTTTCAGATGGCTTGGTTTCGGCCGTACGCCACAGCTCCCAGTACAACCAGACTCGTGCCAACTTGATGTTAACCGAAAACTCACGTGTTATTTGCCAAGGTTTTACCGGCAAACAAGGCACCTTCCACAGCCAACAGGCTTTGGAATACGGCACCAAATTGGTAGGTGGAATTTCACCCAAAAAGGGTGGCACCACACACTTGGGTTTGCCTGTCTTTGCCAGTGTAAGTCATTTAATTTATTTAGTTGCTGTTCTTATATGATTAAAAATGTTTTGTTTAGGTTGCTGAAGCCAAAAAGGCTACAGATCCTCATGCTACTGTTATTTATGTACCTCCCCCTGGTGCTGCTGCTGCCATTATGGAAGCTTTGGATGCAGAAATTCCTTTGATCGTCTGTATTACTGAAGGTGTACCCCAGCACGATATGGTGCGCGTCAAAAATGCCTTGTTGGGCCAAAACAAATCACGTTTGGTCGGTCCCAATTGCCCCGGTATCATTGCACCCGAAAGGGTAAGTTTTTCTTCAAAATTTTAGAAATAGTTTTTGCTCAAGAATTGTGTTTTTAGAAGACTGAGTCAGGGGAAAGAAAAAGTTTTTTCATTCATTTCCTTTTTTCTCTTATTAACTCCAGATTTACGAAACAAAACTTGATACAAAAGGTTGAATAACCATCAATATTTAATAAGACATGGTCTAGCCATCCTATTTGTAAAAAGTCCCATAATTCATTAACCAAATAATGTGTTCAAAATAGAATCTTAACTCTTTTAAATTAAATGATTTTAAATTTTAGCATTTAATTCAATAATTTAAAATCAAAAGTTTGCTATTTTTTAAACATTTCAAACAAATCAATATCTGCTAAAACCGGTACAATTGCAATTTGTTTAATTATACATTTTCATATTTCATATAAACTGATAATTTATACAAAATGCATTCAACTATTTATATGCACCTCCATATTTGTTTATAATAAATGATAGTGTTTTAAATAAATAATTTTACATGCACTCGTGATTATAACAATAGGTACACTTAAATATTCCCAAAACTAATAATACAGTGAATACTTTTGGAATTAAGGTTCCTAAATATTTAAAAATTGATTGTAGGGCCTTGTTTCTTGGGAAAACAGAAGCAAGGATCCTATTGTCAATTATAATTATAATTGCTCGTACGAGAAGTTATAATTATTAGAGTAAATAAGGGGATTAAAATACAAAGCATTAGAATTTGTTCTGTAGGGGGTTTACAGAAATTTCTTACCGGTTTGATTAATGGTTGCCTTCTAAAATAACAAGCCGTGGGTGATTTCAATTTAATTAAGAGATGATCCAATTTATTAACAAGATGTTGTGTGAGAGTGTTGGGATTGTCGTCTGCTTGAGTGAGGGTTTTAAGCAAAAGTGCCAGAAGAAAAATTCTTATAAGCCCATGCCACCTCGGCCTTTTATTCCCATCAAAGGATGGATAAGTTTTTTCCCTCTCTTTCGTTCACTTTTGAGTGTACTAAAGAGTACATTATTATTGTGATTGACGTCAATCAAGCATCGACCCCCTGATACAAGCCGTTAAATTTGAATTTAAAATTACATTTTGCGATTTAAAATACACTTATCTTCAATTAACCATTCAAGCAGTAATATAAACGGTTTATCGCTACATAATTTTACATTCAATTTAATTAATTGACAATACAAATATCTATAATAACTATTTTACCATACATTCTTCAATTTCAAATATAATTCAATTATAAATATGTAAACAATGTTCAAACTATGCTAAGTATCAAAATCATATAAAAAATAGAAAAAAAAATATGTTTTTCCATGAGTGTACAATCTACATTGTGCTAAGTATCAAATTCAAGTATAAAACCCAAAGAAATATGTTTTTTTCATAAGTGTACAATGTAGATTGTACAACAGAAACTCACTTTTTGTGGAAGGGTTTTGAAATCAAATGAAAGGAGTTCTGGACAAAAAACTTTTTTCATAATTGTGATTTTAAATCGTTCAGATAAGTGGCCACCGATTTAAAATTACTTGCTTATTTTTTCCACCATTTAAAACCAAGTTAACACTTTCGTGGTTTTCAAAACACTCTCAAATCAGAATCATTATGATTTTAAAATCACAAGTGATTTGAAATCTTGTAATTTTCAAAACATGCCTGATATTCCCAAAACAAAATCATTTTAACGAAACTGAAAAACAAAAAAATAACATTAGTTTACGTGTTCGGTGAGGCTCATATCTATTGATTGGCTAAGCCAGCTTAAAATATCAACATTGTTCCCCCTAAACCAATTCTGGACCAACGCAGAAGTAATTATTTTGTTGAAAACTTCCAAAACAACGGAATATCTTCGTCTGCATAGGGAAGCATAACATCTCGCAAAATATCTTGGTACCCTACGGCATTCCAAGAAAAACCTTCCCATACTACAATTTTTCCCCCGCCATGTTTGACCGTCTTTTTTGTAAATCTAACGTGAAATTCTTTACTTTTGGGGCGACGAACTTATCTTTGGTAGTTATTACCAAACAAATTTATTTTCGTTTAATGACAAAATTTTACAAATTCGTTTAAAAAAATAGGAATTTAACAGTAATTGGCATTTGAAAATAAGTTAATGCTGTGTACCTATTATTATGATAATGAGTGTATATAAATATACAAATACAGACCACAATCTATATTCACAGATCAAAGTTCTTTTGATTTAATAACAAAAACAATGGAACTATGTCTTTTTTATACAAGTAGCTCATTATGATTTTTTATGCTGGTGTTAGCTTCCCTTTATCTGTTTTATTTCTTAAAACAAATCTAGACAACCTTTAATATAAATAATGCTGCATCCAAATACTGGTTTGTTAGTGCTACATAAACAAATGACGACAGCAGTTTTTTTTTTTTTTTTTTTTTTTTGCAAATGCTCAGCTGACTGCTTTAAATGAGTGAGTCATTATGTTAAATACTGTTAAAATTGTTTATTATTAAAAGATTAAACAACAAAAATTTTAGTTCGCATTGAAAACTTATAGGTCGTTATTTAAAAGTTAATGTGAAATTCTATATGTACATACCTATTATGTAAAACTATGTAGAGTTATCTTTTAGCGGCACTATTTATTTTATACTCTTACGATTTTTACTTATACATACAGGTGATTTTCTTTATTAGAATAATAAATAGTTGATTAGTTTGGTAAATAGCGTTTTTTAGAAAAAGAAAATTAACGATTTTATTTAAGTAAAGCCTTTTGTTATATACTCATTCTGCCTTCATAATCTAATGGATTTTTTCTGTTTTTTTTTTTTTTTTTTTTTTTATTTATTGCCAAATTAAGGGTTTTTTTTTTAATTTGGGAACAAATTTTTTATAACATTATCATCGTCTTGTAAAATAGTAATAGAAAAGACTTAAGAAAGAATATTTATCGAAATGCTTGAAAAAATAATTTGTTACCAAAATATTAATCGAGATTCAGGAAAAAAAAAAATCATGTGAGACAACCGTAAACTATGTAATCGGTGAAAAAACAGAAAAATAATGCCAGTATTTCTAGACTTTAAGCGGGCGTTTGAAACAATTTATAGACAAATTGTAATACAGGAACTATCCAGGTATTTGGGGAAAAAGAACTAGAGTGGTTTAAATCATACTTGACAAATAGAAAACAAATAACTAAAGTAAACGGTATCAAATCGAATGAAATGGTTAATGATTTTGGTGTTCCACGAGGGTATATTCTTGGTGCTTGGTAGCCAATTAGAATAAACATATAAATGATAAGCTAAAAATACTTGACAAACGTTATTTACCTACGATTTAAAAAAAATTGAGTTAGGTATGGTGTATATATATTTTGAAAACCCCCTTTTTTAATTCAAAATCTGTTTCACGAAATTTTTTATGGTTTTAGAGAAATTAAGCATTAATCGTTGCTTCATATCAACTATTTTAACGTTTATTAAGTATGTTTTGCTCTACACGCCACTGTTTGGCAAATGCAGCAAATTCCTCAAACAAAACTTTAAAAATTAAAAAAAAACAAAACGACAAGAACCCCAATTTCAACCTTGCTTCGCTGCATTACCGTAAGAAAAACAGTAATTAAAACAAAATTACATTTTAACAACACAATACAGAGCAGTAAGTTTACGTATGCAGCACAAAAAGCTACTTTTTAAAAATAAATTTAGAAAAGTGGCGTATGCGGCACTAAACAAAATTTTTCGCTTTCGGTAAAATACTATTAACTTTAAGTTCTTTCATGAACGTTAACAAAAATTTACATTTTTCTTCAAAACTTAAGCGGTAAAGTGGTGAAAATACGACAAAATACTATCGGGTATATTTTTAGAAAACTTTATTTAAACCTTCATTGTCGGGTTTCTCCACTACGAATTTTTGGCATAGACTTCTAAAGTACTGAACTGGTTTTCCTTAAATTTACACAGTAATTTCCTAATTTTCCTGTGCTTAATATAAATACAAAGACAATATATTTTTCTATATATTTAGCGAACTGCAAGAACTAAAGTTTCTAAATTTTGTACAAATATCTTGTTTATTAATACACAACATCTGACAAAGTTTGGACACACATATCTGGTGAACGGTGGGAGAAAAATGGTCTAAATTTGTTACACATAGTTGGGTTATCAATACAGTCTCTCTTTAAAATGGGCGGAATTTGAGAAGTGGGCGTGGCACCTCCCATACAAAGACAATAAAGGTTTCCGTATATCTGCGGCAACAGCTACAGTTTACGAATTTGGTACAAATTTCTTAGTTATCAATGCACACTATATGACAAAAGTGAGGAGAAGCACAACAACTGTCAATAAGTGGGCGGGGTTGGAGAACTAGGCGTGGAACCTCTCAAACAAAGACAAAAGTTTTCGCATATCTGGAGAGTGGCAACAATTACATTTGGTACAAAGTTCTTAGTTATCAATACGCACTATCTATCAAAAAGTGATTGGAATTGGAGAAGTGGGCGTGGCACAGTAAAGATTTCTGTATATCTAAAGACCGGCAATAGCTAAAGTTCCCAATTTTGGTACGAATGGCTGCGTTAACAATACACATCCTCCCGTACAAAGGATTTCTAAATATTTATAGAAAAAAGGATTCTTGCTCTTAACAAAACTCTCAAATAATTTTACATTATTTTAAAGAAAAATGGCTCAAAACTATTTTTAAGAACATATTTGTTTTTATTTTTTCTTTTTTGTTTTTTTAAAAATCTGCGATTTATTTAAATGATAAGATTTTTTTCAAATCTGCAATTATTACATCTTTGAGCTGGTTTTTATTATAGAAATAACGATTTTTTTTACTTTACAATTTTACTGTTTTACTTTAAATGTTACTATTTTTTATGTACATATATTTTTTATTTATATACCTCATTAAAGAGATATCCTTATAACAAATAAATAAATATAAAATGTAACAAAACAATCTAATTGTGCAATTATTTTCGAAGAGTTTTTTTCATTACAAATTAATCTAAAAGTTGCAAAATATTTGGCACATGACCAATTATAACACTTTTACTTGTTTAATTTTGCATTAATAATTGCCTTATATGCAAACACTTTTGTAATCAAGAAAATTAAATAAACTTTTATTCTCTTTTTTTTATTTATAGTGCAAAATTGGCATTATGCCCGGTCACATTCATAAGCGTGGCAAGATTGGCGTAGTATCAAGATCCGGTACCTTGACCTACGAGGCTGTCAATCAAACCACTGAAGTTGGTTTGGGTCAAACATTGTGCGTTGGTATTGGTGGTGATCCCTTTAACGGCACCGATTTCATTGATTGTCTCGAAATCTTCCTTAAGGATCCCGATACTAAGGGTATCATATTGATTGGTGAAATTGGTGGTGTAGCTGAGGAACAAGCCGCTGAGTACCTGACGCAACACAATACTGTAAGTTTAAGAAAAAAGCTTAAAGAAAATTGTTTTTTATATTTATTTAATTAAATTACAGGGTATGAAAGCTAAACCTGTTGTTTCCTTTATTGCCGGCATATCTGCCCCTCCCGGCAGAAGAATGGGTCATGCTGGTGCAATCATTTCAGGCGGTAAAGGTGGTGCCGGTGATAAGATTAAAGCTTTGGAAAAGGCCAATGTCATTGTAACCAGGAGTCCAGCACAAATGGGCAAGGAATTGTTTAAGGAAATGAAACGTTTAGAGTTAGCCTAGGAATTAGAAGAACTACGCCAAGCGAAAAGTTGTAAAACATACAAATAAAACATTGAAAAATAAACAAAACAAATTATTTAACTCATCAATCAAAAACTCCACATAAATAAATAATCTACAAAATAAGAAGAAAAAAAACTAACCATCAAAAACCCAAAAAAAATAATTATGAAATGAAATAAAAAATTAAACTCAACTAATAAACACCATCAAGAGATTTCCAAGAGATTTGCACATTAAAAGCAAGAAAATAATATAAATAAACTGCCATCATTGAAAGTAAAGACAAAAAAGGAAACCAATTAAACGTTTATTTTTTTGAAACAAAACGTTACTAATTAGAATTTAGTTATTGTTCAGGTTTTTTACTACAAAATATGATATGATAATTATATATTTTTTGTTTTGCTTAAAATAATACATGTCCAATATGAATTTTCATAAACTGCTTACTGTTGTTAAATTTTTCAGCACTTTTTCATTAGATGTAATTTTTAAAACAAAACTAGAAACATACATACATATATTCGCACTGCACTACATTGTTGTGAATATGGTCTACATTAATAAAATATAAAATAATATATCTATAAACAACTAAGAAAAAGTTTTAAAGTGGCAAAAATTTAAGTTTATTCAAGCAAATACATATTTTTGTGTGTATATCTTTAAAGATTTAAATAAAACAATACTATTTAAAATTATAAAAAAAGTAAATAATTAATGGAAATTATCCTTAAAGGGAATCTGATTTTAATGGAAAAAAATTCAAGCAAACTTTCAGATAGAAACGAAACTGTGCCGCATTAAAATTGAATTTACAGCTTTGAAAAAGAGCCAACGTGGCTAATGACAATTTCAAGAACAAAAAAATGCTAGTAAGGGTATTCACGTCACAAGTTGCACCCTTGCAAAAGTGCAAAAACATAACAACAACCACAAAGACAATTATTTACGCACAACTAATTCACCCCTATCATGAATAATTTTTCCCTCGTAATTTTGCCCCCTTTCACATATTTGCGATCATGAACAACTCCCATGAAAAAAAGGTAATTCAAAGGAGAATAATAACGTGAAAAGGTGTTCACGGGAATAAATTCCCCTTATCGTGAAAAGTTTTTTCTCTTGTAATTTGTTCACGTAGATTATATCACTTTATTTTTGCTAGGGAATAGCACATGTGTGTTAGTAGTTCCTCCTTTAAATCGAATACTAAGGGCTAGATCTGTTAATAAGGCACAAACCGATATATTGGTCAACAAAATGCAAAACAACAGGTTGACTGCCGCCGGATTTGTGAAAGACGTGGTGGCAGGATTTTGGAAAATATTTTTACTACATAAAATTTAAAAAGTGCAAAAAACTAACGTTGTAATCAACCTCTCCCTCCAATACTAATTATTTAGATTTATTATTTTAACTTTTTTTTTAAATATAGGACGTGTATATTTTAAACAAAAATTCCATTGATTTTTAATATTCTAATCTTTCTTCTTTTTTTACATTCACTGGAACAGATAGCGTGAAAAATATTTCACATGAGATTCACGATTGCTTTTTCCCCTTCGAGGGGAACGAAAATTTCATGGGAACAAAAATTCCACTTGTTATTCACGTTATGCTTTTTCGCAAGGGTGCAGCTTGTGACGTGAATACGCCCAATGTAATTTATTATTCTTTTACTTTCACTTAAAGTTGCACGATCCAAAACTTTAAACCACACAACTATACATATATATACGTATATTTATTCTGGGCCATTGAGTAATTCTAAGTCGATTTAGGAATGTCAGTCTTGAAAACACTCTAACTTTCGAATAACTCAAAAGAATAAAAAAGTTATCCTTAACAGTTTGGGCTTGAAATCCAGCAAAATAGGTTCGACAGGATAAAAGTTATCAGGGGTGTTCTGGAAATCGAAAACGCAAAACGCAAGAATAGAAAATCTTCTAAAATTAATTGCTTAATCCAATATTATTATAAACAAATTAAAAAAAGGAAAACTTTTTGTAAAAATGCTTATATTTGCGAAAATTTTTTAAACCAAAGCTATCAGGGACTATGTAGAAAAGGGTGTTTTTTTAAGTCCGATAGAACTTACGAAAGGGTAAGCTATCAAAGGAACTGCCAAACTGCACTTTTTTACATTTTTCAGGTATGTGATAGAAAATGATTTTGTAAAAAAAACAAGTTGGGGTGCTATATTCGGCTATGCCTAGTCTTTGATACCCTCCACCGACAGTTGGAATATTTTAGGAGTGGGATCTATATGATATCTACTTATTATATGCGTTGTGCGATACATTGGACAGTCGACAACAAACGGATGTGATCTGCTGGAAAGGCGAGTACTACGGGCATGCACCCGCGTCCCAGGGATGAGTTCACTCATCTCAGCTGAACACCTTCCGTGATAATACCGATAGAACAATGCCGCACAACCCACATTCCGACGATGATCCAAAGAGTCAATAGAGCTGGACACCCTACTGCCATTGATGAGCTTCAACGCACTCTTTGCACCCGACCCAGAAGCTTCAAGATAGACCTTGAAGCACCTGCCCATATATGGGAGTTGTAATCCATTTTCGGTCGGATAAAGGCGGTATAAATAGTGAAGAGATCAGACGGAGTGAAGTAGTTCTTGCACCGTTCTAAGAAACCAAGACACTTGAATGCTTCTTCCGACACCTGAAAGACATGTTGGTTCCAACGAACATCACATTGAATTTTCATGCCCAGAACATCAAGACTGTCTGATACCTCAATAGCTATATCCCCCATGGATATAGATGACGCTGACTCCACAAGATCTGTGATTCATATTCCGTCTCATAACTTCAACCTCAGTAAGGCTTGGTCTATGATCAAAGGAAAATGAATGACAAATGCTGCTGTCATCTGCGAAAGAATAGATAGGATTGGAAGTTAGACCCAAAGGGCCGTTAAGAAAAATAATAAAAAGTGTAGGAAAAAGAACAGAGCCCTGCGGTACACCTGAATTTAAATGAAACTCCTCCGATGAGAACCCATCCCAGCTTGAGCAAAATATCATGGTTCGTAACCGTTTAAGCCGAACTTAAATAATTTTCAAAAGAGAAATGTATATTGAAGCCATGATAAGTTATAAATTTCAATACAGCGGTGAAATTAATTTTAGCATATACAGTGAACTCCAGAAGACTGCTAAATATGGGATCAAAGGTAAATTATGAACCATATATGTACCACAAAATTGCATGACATTTTTTGACCATATGAAGCTAAGTTGGAAGAAATGTTACCGCAATATCTATATCTTCTACGGTTTAAGGCGTATTTAATTAATTTACGAGAGTAGGGTTTATATGAGGCCTATAGCAAATTATGGACCGATCTTAATGAAATTTGACAGTGTCTAGTTTCTTGTCCTATAAAACTGTGACGTACCAAATTTTATTACGATAGCATTATTTATTACGGTTTTAGGCGTACTTAACGGTTTTCCGAGAGTAGGATTTATATGGAGCCTATGATAAATTATGGACCGATCTGCACGAAATTTTACTGTGTGATTTCCAGAATAAGACGAATTTTTGCAAAATCTTATGTCATTCCGTGCATTGTCCCACCATTTATGTTAGTTTTTGAAACAAAATATCAATTTTTTAGGGTGGGTTGTGGTTCCACATTTTGATTCATAGCTCTGATCCTACTGAACCGATTTTTCTGCATTTCAATCCCAAACTGCTTAGGATAACTATTAGCAATTTGACACCAAGTTTGTTCATTGTTCATGCGTGCCTCGGTAGGCTAGCTGGTAGTGAGCTTGTCTATCAGCACCGAGGTTGCGGGTTCGATTCCCGCCAGAGACTCTGGTTTCTTTCCTGCAGACAAGCGTAGAGCTTTAGGGAATTAAAAAAAACAAGTTAGAGTGCTATATTCGGCTGTGCCGAATCTTTGATACCCTCCACCGACAGTTCGAATGTTTAAGGAGTAATATCTGTATGATGTCTTTTTATTATTATTATCTTAAACTGTGACGATTTGTTATTAATTATGGTTTTAGGAGACTAAACTGTTTTCCGGGAGTAGGGCATATATGGGGCCTAGGGTAAATTATGTACCGATCTTCACGAAATTTCACAGTATCATTTATAGTCCTATAAAATTGTGACGAGCCAAAATTTGTTATGATTGCATTATTTTTTACGGTTTTAGGCGTACTAAACTGTTTTCCGGGAGTAGTGTTTATATGGGGCTTAGGGTAAATTATAGACCGACCTTCGCGAAATTTTACAGTGTCATTTCTAGTCGAATAAAACGGACTTGTGCAAAATCTTATGTCATTCCGTGCATTTTTGCATCATTTATGTTAGTTTTTGTAACAAAATTATCAAGTTTTTGAAGGTGGTGGTTCCACATTTTGATTCATAGCTACAAGCAATTTGACACCTAGTTTGTTTATTTCTTTTGAGTTTTTCGAAAGTGAGCGTGTTTTCAACAGACGGACAGACAGACGGACATGGCTAAATCGACTTAGAATTACTCAAGCAGCCAGAATATATATACTTTATGGGGTCTGATATGAATAATAAAAAAGTTTCACACGGAATGACAAACTTAGTATACCCTCTTCACAACTAATTGTGGTGGAGGGTATAAAAATATTTCTTTTGAGTTTTTTGAAAGTGAGCGAGTTTTTAACAGACGGAGAGACACGACTTGGAACTACTCAAGGAGCCAGAATTTTCTTAGTATACTTAGTACACCCTCTTATTGTGGACAAGGGTATAAAAACGATTCGAAACCGATGATATCGTTCGTTTGTAGTATCTTTTAAAATTGATTTCTAAAAGATACATTTCCCTCTTTTTTCTGCCTATATTCTTTCAAATTTTATATTTATAAATACAAACTCCCCGGTAGTTCTTCCCTTTTCCCATTTTTACAATTAAATTGATGTAGAAAAAAATTGGAAAAGGGAAAACTCCCGGCGAATTTTTATTCATAATTTGATTATACTATACTTATTTTAATTGAAATGTAATTTGAACAAAAATGTAAGACTGTAAATAAGAAAAAAAGATTTAAACCGCTCAAAATTCATCACACCTGCTTAAACGATCGTTTTGAAATCTATCGATTTTCATCACATACCTGATTATACTCTAACAAATCATCATTAATTGATTCAATTTTAAACAACGCATAGTGGAAAATAAAAGTTTTTTTTTCAGAAATGGTGACATTTTTTATTGATAGTAGATGTTAGATGTTTCAAGTGTGAACGCGTATTTCACATTTTCAACATCTTCCATGCGTTCTTCCGAAATGTATGCAAGTGTACAAAGGGTATAACGCCTAAATGATTTTAGAATTCATTTTGTTTTATAATAATAACCACAATTAAGCAGAATTGGTAACGCTGCTTTCAAAGCAAATACCATTTAGTTGGTGATGCCACAGTAATAATAGAAGTTATTGCCACTTTTCTATTGATAACACTAAAATAATCGGTAGATTTAGATTATGCTATGTTCAAGGCCTATCCAATAGGTCTGCTTAAGAAGCCAGATGTTTGATTTGTTTATTCCTCAACGATGTCAAAAGTTGTCTACTTTTTCCTTATACATGTATATTTTTGTTTTTTTGCCACACATAAATGCACACAAAACACATTTTTCCTTTTGTTTCCTCTATGTAGTAGTAAGATTTTGACAACGGTGAGGAATTTTACACAAACAAAATGCCTGTTGTTTTTTGTGTTGTTTTATTGTTGTAGAGGTTAGCAGGCCTATTGCATAGGCCTTGGCTATGTTCATACCAGTGTTGCCAGTGAAATTTCGAGAAAGATACATTTTAGTTTCCAAAAAGATACACTTTTTCCCAAAAAGATACGTTTTGAAAAAGATGTGAAAATCCATTTTTAACGTTTAATATTTATTAACATAACATTTTTATTTCATATATAAATGAATATTGTAAAGAAAATGATTTCGTATAAATTCATTATTATTATTAATAATTTTAATTAGGCTTAAGTTCAAATCCATCTGAGGAGATCGAGTGGTTGCGATCGAAACATGTCATGGTAACCTGCCGGCCCGGGTTCGAGCCCCGGCCACGGTCAATAATGAAAGATTATCAATAACAATTTTAATTGATTTTCATGTTGTAAAATTCCTTTCTTCATAAAAATAATTTAATGAAAATAAAATTTAATGAACTTAAGCCAAATTAAAATTATTAAAAATTTGGATTAAAAACCATAAATAGTTCAACAAAATAACCACAATACTAATTATTCATTATTATATTTATTTAAGTCATAAATATTAGTTACATATGGGCATTTCCTGGGGTCGCGAACGTACGTTCGTACGCTTTTGATGTACAAATAATATAGAAAACAAAACTTTTCCTAGCATTTTTTTTGCGATTCGATAGCATTTGGGTAGATGTATGTTTAGTGCAAAAGATGGATTTCATCGAGTTTAAGTTTTCATAATAATAGTTATTATAAACATGTGGTCACGAACGTACGCAAAATAGAAGTTAACTTTGGCTGGCGTAGTGAAATGTAAAAATCTGCGTAATGGAACGGAATATTCAAAAGTGATTAATTTATTTCAAAAGTGTATTAATGAAGGTCTCCATACAGTATTTACAAAATAAAATATCTCTTTTGGTTTTTGTTTAATTGGCTTATGTACCGGTCGCGAACGTACGATTTTTCCATTTATTTTTTTATTATTATCACCATGCAGATTCCCATAAATATCTTCAAATTTCCTTAACAAGCAACTAAATACTCAATTTACAATTGATTGTCCACAGAAGCAGTGTTGTTGTAGAGTTTAACCACCTCTTAGTCAATGGCTTGGCTGCTATTGTATTAGTATTGAGACGGTTACGATGATCAGTCTTAATAAGTCTTTGCTAAAAATTTTCGAATGTTTTGTTTCTGTACATTTTGCGTACAGATTCAAAAGATACGAAAAATGTCAGGATTACTCTGGGTCTCCACGTTGCAATATTTATTGCTAAGTACAAGCAAAAACGTCGGCAGAACAATGACAGAACAATGGAGCAATAATTGCTGAATTTATTGCTGGAGAACACTTGAAATTGCTTTGCCATAAATTTGCAATTTTCACCGCGACTAGTCGTATAAAGTTTTGTGGCTGTACATATTTATAACAAATGTTTTATGTTGTGTTTTGAAGTGGTTGTGAAATTTTCTTTTTTAAATTAAAAAAAATAATTAATTGTAATTATCGTAGCTGTGTTTTGTATTACTTTTTTGTTTATTTGCGTTAAAAAAAAGTTGAATTGTTCTATTGAAAAAATAAAATTATAAAAAAATAAATTCGCCGTTTGCTTTTGTTGATCTTGACGTTTATTAAAAAATATAATAATATATTTATTGATTGCTTTTTTAATAAATAAACACACAAACAAAAAACAACCGTACAGAGAAATGAAATGTCAGATAAATTACAACTGATTTGACAGCATATTGCTAAGCAATAATTGCTCAAGCAATAAGAAGAGCAATCATTGCGCAATGGATTGCCACTCATGGCAATATGCGGTCTATACGTCGCAAATTTTATGGAGCAATGAAATTTGACGTTTGCCGCAATAAATATTGCTACGTGAAGACCCAGGGTTATACATGATACCTGAAGTAGTCAAAAGATACGAAAAATGTATTTTTCGTATCCTAACGGCAACACTGGTTCATACGACGATATAAACCACTCGTTTCGCTCTCTGAAACTAGTTTACCCAAGGCGAATTAACTACAGGTGGTGTCGAAACGGCATCTGCTTTTGATAGTTCGAGCTTATTTGTTTTGATTTGTTAGTGTTTTGCTAATAATGGTTGACATTTCGAGCTAATGGCACTAACAATGCAATGCAAAAAACCCTATGTTGTTTCTGTTGTTTTTGGATTGTTGTAGTTCCGACACCACCTGCAGTTGAATTCGCCTTGAGTTTACCAAACATGCTGTTCATACGATTCATTCTTGTTTCATTTTGACATTTTTTTTGTGTTGTTAGTGTGATTTTTTTTTTAAAGTAGATAAAAAAGTAAAAAAAACTTGAAAATATAATATTTAATACTTTTATTAATATTATTATTATTATTAAGACATGTTCATTAATTACAATTTATAACAAATTTTAATTAGAACTTAGTCTATTTACAAATGTTTTTTACATATATCTTCCAGTCTTCCCTCTCCCTAGCTATGTACCTCAACTGGTTGTAGGATTTACTTGTCTCCTTGGCCACTGTATTCCTCCAAGATGTTTTCGGTCGGCCGACGCTTCGATGCCCCTGTGGGTTCCACTCAAGTGCTGCATGTGGGACCTCGGATCTTTCTTTCCTTAGTGTGTGTCCCAACCATCCATATTTACGTTTCTTTATTTCGTTTTCTATCTTTATTTGATTAGTTCTTAGTAGCAGATTTTCGTTAGTTATTATTTGAGGCCACCATATTCTTAAAATATTGCGAAGACATCTATTGATGAATGTCTGTAATTTCTGAGATAGGTCTCTTGTGAGAAACCATGTTTCACATCCATATAACAGGATGGATTTTACGCAGGCGTCAAATATTCTTATCTTCGTTGCTGTGTTAATTGTGTTTGACCTCCATACCTTAAACAGCATTGCGAACCTGCCTTTAGCTTTCTTTAGTCGGCTTTCTACGTCAAGTATTGTTCCCCCATTAGTGCTTATAATGCTGCCGAGATACTCAAAACTGGTTACTTCACTGATCTCCTGCTGATTGACTGCGAACTGGAATGTGTTTACCGCATTAATTCTCATAGTTTTGGTTTTGTTAATATTGGCTTTAAGTTTAATATTATTAGGTTATAATTATCACTTTATTTTATTAAACATCAATTTTTTTTCTTTGTTTTGATTTTTTTGAGAGCTAGTTCAGATAAACTAATGATAAATGTTATCAAAATTGGAGATGATAGTACATTTTTCCTGTTTCGCAGCCTGTTTCAAAATGAAACGACCTGTTTCGCTCTCAAAATTTTGTATGGGGAAACAAGTCGTTTCAATCATGTTTGGGGCGCGAAACAGGAATAAGAAAGCCAAACACGAATATTGCTGACCGTGTGAACATGGTATTAGAATACAATGAGAAAGGAACATTTTGTAAAGATGTTGAAAAATGCCCAATGTATTTCTTATGGGAAAATTTCAACATCTTCCCAAATTAATGTTAGATGTCAAATGTTGACAAGTGTGAAAAGGCTATAAGTCAGTCCGATTGGAATGAAATTTCAAGTAGTAGTTAAGGGCTTGTATTCGAATTTTAGAAGGGCCACTATATGGAGATTGATACTCTTTAATGCGTTTGCGCATTTGTCTTTCCAGTATTGCTTCATTTTCAAAAAATGTTGCGAAAGTAGAGAGTAGCCTCCCTGGCTGACTTCATAAACACAGTATTGCAATGCAACACTAGAAGAATAGCTTCTGCACAACGGTTGCGAAATTTGTGCATTGTTTTAATTTGTTTGCCTTGTCAACGAATTTGTTTTTAGGAATGCTTTGCAATACTGCGTTTGTGAAATCTGCAGATATTTTTGACCTAACGTAACCAAATTATCCAAATTTACTTTGAAAATCTGTCATCAATATTTTACCGGAAAATCGTGTTCAGCGATCTGGCACATTTGTAGCTTAATGGGTTCAGCCGTTTGGAAGATAAGTAAATAATAAAGAAATTTACGAACATTCACAAGACTCACGCGAAAAACAAAACCCATTCTTTGACAGTCGGGTAAAAAAGTAAAAGGAAAATTTTACCAGACCCGCCTCTTAGACCTCGCACAGTCTGTTTTCCATTAAAGTCTCTAAAGCCCTTATGACACTACATTTTTTATTCATTAATTGATACAGAATTAATAAAAAGAATCAGTAAATGTTAGAAAGAGCTAACTATACATAATGTAAATAAAGATTTTTGTTTTTTTTTTCTCTTGTTATGGTTTTGTTTCAGGGATGGCGTTGAGAATTTTTAAAATTGTACCAACAACCTCTAAAACTTTTACTTTTTTACCCTAGTTGTACTAAAAGATTTTTTTTAGTTGAAATTAATTTTACTTATGTTCATAAAAAACACCAAAAAAAGGTATTATAAATCTTAGTTTAAAAAGTATCAACAAAAAAGTACAATTGAAACAACTTAGCCATCCCTGTTTTGTTTATTTTATTAAATGTTGCCAACTTTTTGTTTATGAGAAACCTTAAAATAGAAAGCGGTAAGTCGCTGAATTTGCCCATAAACCGCTGATTCAGCAACACTTTTAATATTTCAAGCTGGAAATGTCAATTTTAAGTTAAAAAATTTTACATTTTTTTTGACATAACTTCATTTTTTATCGATAACTTTAGTAAAATTTTTGACGGTTTGCCATTTATCTTAATACAGCTTAACTCTTTGCACTTGGTAAATTTTTGTATTACATTATATTTGTACTGCTCACCAAAACTTGAACAATGCATTAAAAATGTAGTGTCATAAGGGCTTAAGCATTTGTGTGATTTTTATATTAAAAGTAAATTTTTGGTGAAAATTTTTAGTGATCACAGATTTACAGCCGATTTCACCAAGTTCAGCTAAAACTAACTATTACTTTAACGTCCAGTTAACAATATGTTTTTGACAGTTACAACCGATAGCAAATTTAAACTGAACTTGGTAAAATAAATAAATATAAATACATAAAATTAAAAATTTAAATTTTTTTTAAATTTCCCCAGGTTTTTCTGTTAAATTTGTTCAGATTTGTAAGCCCTGCTTTTAAAATTTCTAACTCTCTTACCAAACTTCTTCTTCTCTCATTTCATTTTGCACTCACTATTAACCAGGCCTAAACTTAATTTTTTCTAAACTTAATTTTTAGTTTATACAATTTAACGAAAAGATCAGTCATCAAATGAACGTGCAGCCGTTGAGTTGTTGAAATAAAACGTTAAAAAATACCAGTAAATAAAATACGCGTTTTTCTAGTTTTGTTTTTTTTTTTCTTTCAACTTATTTTTTGTTTTGTTTATTAATAGAGTGAGTTGTTTTTGGTTAAAAAGAATTTACAAAAAAGTATTATAAAATCAATAAATTTCAAAAGAATTAAAAGTAGAGTTTTTTAAAACAAAGTACCCATAACTTTTAAAACAAAAGCAGAAACAGATATTAAAATAAAATTACAACAAAAATTTTATAAGAATTGAAAAAAAACTCCCCCGCAGTTTTTTGTTCAAAAAGAATAAATTATTATGAATTCATGGAGTGCGTGGAATTAAATTTAATTTTTGAATATTTTTTTTTTTTTCGTTAAGTATTCACAATTTCATGTTTAATGCATTTTTACCAAAAGTCAGTTAAGGAAAAATGTTATTATAATACAGTAGACGCTCGCAAATTAGAACCGCTTTGTTTTTGAGGCAATTCTAATTTCTGAATTATTCTAATTTCTGGACGTTTTTATTTCGAATAAAAAATAAAAATTACTTAAATTTTTTTTAATTCAATTTTATTTGATAAAAACAAGAAAACAAAACGTAATTCACTCATACATTAAATGTATTTTTTAAAATTTAAAATACCGTGTCGTTTCTTATATTTGGAAAACTATCCATTGCTTCCACGGAATGCATTTTCATCTTTATAGAGTTATTCCTCTCTAAATATTTTTTTAGCTTTCTCTTTGAACCACTCATACAGACGACTTACCATATTTGGGTATTCAGCGCTGTGCAAAGATTTATTGCTTACTTCCTGATATGTGTTGAAAACAGCATTTAATATTGCCGTTCTATGTGATTTGATATAGCTGATTGAAGATGTCGTAACATTAATATTCCCTTCAAACCCTTTGTCAAGCTTTTCTAATATTTTGACCTTTGTTTCCAATGATAAAGTGTTTTTTTTACGTTTATTTGACATTTCGAATGATACACTTTCACTTTTTAATAGAGACTTCCAAAATATGTACACATGTTTCGAATTTCACAAATAAACTAGCCACAAATATATATAAATGCGACAAAAAACAACAAATAAGGAAACTCATCTAAAATTTGGTAATACCCCTTTTTAGTTTTACATGTTCAAACAGAATAAAAATAAATTGCGGATTTCTTGTGTTCAAATAACAAAAAAAAAAAAAACGCTCCGAAATTAGAACTATAAATTCGAATTTTAAAGCGTTTAATGTATTGCAAACACTGATTCTAATTTCTGGACGTTCGAATTACTGGAAGCTCTAATTTGTGAGCGTCTACTGTAATGATTTTGACGAAAATGATGATCACTTAATAATGATCATTTTGAGTTGTTGTGTGTGTTTGAGTGTAAAAAGTGTTGTTGCTGTTTTTGTTGTTGTTCGGGAAGTTAAAGTACTTAAAATCAAAGATGCCCAGTAGTGGCTGATATCAGCAAATTAAACTCACACGTATACTTACGCTCTTGTGTTTGATCGTCAATCAACCAATAGGAAATCAGCATGTTGAGTGGGAGAGACAAACTACACTTGCAGAACTTCTGTGTCTTATTTTACATTTTAATCGTCATCGAGACTGCTGTCAGTGAACATATAAATTTAAATTATTGCGATATTGCGAATACTTATCTTTATTTATTATTTTTATGTTACATCGCTGTATCTATGTATATTGTATTTAAATAAATAAAGGACATATAAAAAAAAAAAATTTAAGATGTCAGCCGAAAAGTATTTTATGTTACAAAATGCTTTTGATGACATGCAATGTCTTATTTGTCATAAGACTTTTAGATGTCCGCATAAGTTATATATGTTATATATGTATGTATTATAGATATATATATGTATATCTCTCAATACATTCATCAAGAGTATTACTAAAATATGTACATTCAATAATTTTACATTTCCCTTTTGTTAAACAAAGAAACAGAAAAAAATGACAGCAACCGCCACACATGTGCTTTCGCCGCAATCTCGTAGACGACTAAATAAAATGAATAGCAAATTGTTTTCTTCCAGTGTTATTTCGTCACTCTCACCAATACTACTACCTTGGGCATCTTTGCTTAAAATGCAGTGAAGCATTTGGCAAAACGAATGTAACGTAAATTCATTCGTATTTTTAAAATGTTTGAACACCCAGACTATTGACACTACTAACAGACAATAGGGGAAGTGCTGGAACTTCTGTAGGTACATTTTACGGTACGTTTTGGGAATAAAAAGTATCCCATTTGATAACTTGACTAAAGCCTACAGTACACGGAATGTAAAAAGCCTCATGCGCATGTGGTTCTGACGTAATTTTGACGTCACTACAAAGCCACAATAGCAAGTTCTTGATGTGTATTGACGACAAAATTACGTCAGAACCACATACGAAAGTGGCTTTTTACATTCCGTGTACTATAGGCTTAAGTCTCTGTTTACACTAGCCAAGTTTTCTTAAAGCAAGTCTGACTTTTGCAGGATAGGAAGGCATTAAGAAATTTTGTATTCCTAATATTATCTTATTATTTCAGTCAATACTGAACGAATCTGAATTATTTTTTCAGTGTTGTAAAGCATTAACTTGATTTTTACAATACTGCAAAAATAATTTCGATTCGTTCAGTATCGACTAAAATAAAATTGCTCTCGAATCGAGAAAGTACTCGATCACGACTGCCAGAATAAGGCCCCTGTACTTTGCGCACAAGGTTTACTTGGACAGCCAGCCAGTCAGACAAACGAAAATAGTTAAATCGATTCAAAATAAGATTTAAAGTCGATCGGTATACTAAAATGTGAGCCTCGGACCAAGTTTTAAAGGTGTTGCAAATGTCAGCATAAACGCTTAATACCCTCTCCACAAAGTTTTGGTGTGGGAACAAAAATTCCAAATGAATTCCAAAGATATCTGGGTTCAGCCAAAATGGTCATAAAAAATTGGTGATTTGTTTCCCGCCAATTTTACTGACCAAAAAAGCAATACTGTTTGAAAGAAACAACCTGGAATTTGTCAGCTCAGAATTGGTTTGGCGCATATCATTGTTAAATTACCATGTTATGCACCAAACCAATTCTGAGCTGACGAATTAATAAACTGACTATTTTGCATAAACATTTATATGACATATCATATTTCGTAAATTTTATTCCCCGGTACTGTTTCTCTGGATTATATAACTGACCATTTCGGTTTAAACAACTTTTCTCTGGAGCAATTCAGCCGATTTTAAGCACGAAAATCTATGTTGTTTAATCTGTGTTAACTATTTTGTGGTAATTTTATTCAAAAATATTAAACAAAAACTTTTTATATCACCTTTTTAAAATCCGAAAATAGACATAACATTTGTTCTTAATCTGCACGGCCCCATTATTTTGGATTTCTGGTTTTTAAATTCCTAAAATCGCCGCTATCTTGGCTCTCGTACAAATTGTACGTCTGACCGTCAAGTTATTCATATTGCTCAAGTTACGAAGAGAAATACACAATAAGAATGTCAATAAAATTTTCTGAAAAGATGTATGTACATTGTATATGACTGGTAAACCCTTCAGGTATAAGCTAGCTAAGTTTTAAGCGAAAAATACGATATAGTTTGGTGAAAGAAACCCACACAATGATTATTTAATGCCAATTTACATTATAAGATTTTTTCGCAGCAACTTTTGTCTGTTAATTTAAAATTGTGCAATTTGTATCCCAGCAACTTTTTCTATGAGACCGAGCATGGTATATTTATAGCAGATAGCCGCGAGATTACAACAATTGTACAATAAAACAAACAACAGGGCTTTTTATTGTTGTTATGTGGTACGAACTGTCAAATAGCAAAGGGGTTGATAAGAGACAAAAAAGACAAAAGATAAAGACAAAAAACCTGTTTACTTGTTTTCTATACAACATTTGACAGTTCGTACCACAAAACAAGCAAATAAAAAATAAACAGCTGGCTTTCCGAGACTACCTGCTATAAATATACCTTGAGACCAAGCTTAAATACATTTTTCGTCAAATGAGAGAGCAAATGAGCGAGCAAAATAATTCGAAAAGTACACACACTTGTGTACCCTTTTTAATTCCTCTCTCTCCCCCCTCGCCCATAAAAAGAATCGCAGCGACAAATGAAAATATATTTTTATTATTATTAAATATTGTGAGCTCTCTTCTTGAGGAGCCCTACCCTAGACTCCTTATTTAGGTACTGGACTACCAACACTGTCACAAAAACATTTAATAATAAAAAAACAACACACAAAAAACACAACATAAATGAAGGAGAGACCCTGTATAACCAGTTAAATGTGAATTACGTGAGTCAAAAACAAATCTGAAAAAACGTCCGTAGTTGTAAGCCAATATGAAACGGAATAGACAAATACAACAAATACGAATTAAAAAAAAAACTAACAAAAAAATATATAAAAAATATTAAACAAATGCTGTAATGCCAACAATTAAAATAAAAAAATATAACGTTTGTACCAGCTAGTGAGTGAATTATGTGTGTAATACATTTTATTATCAACTTCCTAAATTAAAGAAATAAAAAATTATAAATTAAAAACGACTTCAATATCAAAACGCAATAGGAAATTGTTTAAAATACTTATTTGGAAAATTACTTATTTTTAATGTGTTTTAAAGATGGTCTTAAGAACAAGTTTGCGAACGAATAATATGTTAACTGTAACCAAATTTATTAAATTAAAACATGTAATTAACTAAAAAGTGAAAACTATAATTAACTTAAAGAAAACATGGTTTTAAAAAATCCCGCGGTCCCCTCATGTATTTATGTGACCCCTCAATTAGCTGCGGCATAAAGCGTGTAATGACTATTTGGTCATTGACTGCGTCATTTGTAAATTATAGTTGCAAGTTGCAACAAAAAAAAAAATAACAGAAAAAATGTATTTAAATCGAACTTAAACATTATAAAATACATAATCAGAATTTAAAATAGTTGACAATAAAATGTTGAGTTCTTTTTTTATATAAATGCAAACTTTTGCGAAATTATGTCATTTAAATTGATGTGATTTATCTTTATCATTTTATAAAAAATTTATTGAAGATAAAAGAAATGTGGAGGTTTAAAGTTTTTTTTTTAAATTTATAAAAAAAGCTCAAAAATATAAACGGGGTGGCCCAAAATGACTGAAGGGGTTTGATTTCATTATAACTTTTTATTTAAGACTTGATTGTTAATTTTTTTTAATTACAGTAATGGCCGATTTCACCAATTTATTTAAATATCAATTTATGTTTAAAATTCATTTTTCATGTCAAATAAAATTATATGAAAAACTATATTTAAATATCAAATATTGATATTAAATAAAATTGGTGAAATTGGCCATGAATATTAATGGAGAATATTTCTAATTTCATTATGAAAAATTATATCACGCAAGTGGTGGTCATTTTTTGCTTCACAAATACGACAGGCTCTTATTAACATATTTTTATACCCTTCACCACAGGTGGAAAAGGGTATATATAAGTTTGTCATTCCGTTTGTAATTTCTACAATATTGATCTTAGGCCCTGTAAAGTATATATATTTTGGGTCCTTATGAGGAGAGAAGTTGGTTTAACGATATCCGTCCGTCCGTCCGTCTGTCCGTCCGTCTGTCCGTCTTACGTTTGATATGTGTTTTCCGGAGACTCCAGACATGATAGCGGCTAGGTTGTTTTAGACTTATGTCACATATAGTCCACCATTTCTTGCTATTAAAATTCAGCCAGATCGGTCCACAAATGGCTGAGATATGACCAAAAAACCACGACTGCCTCTGATTTTGCCCATAAATCCCTTGTTGTAGTTGTATTGGCAAGAGCCAAAGTTTCCATATTAGGTACACACAGTAACGTTATCAATACACAGCATCCCACAAAATGTGGGCTGGATTAAACAAGTGGGCGTGGTACCTCCCATACAAAAAATATCAAAAATTGTATAAAAACCTGATTTTTTGGACTGTCATATGACCTATGGTTATGTTTTATATATCAAAAGATCGGAAATTTTTAATAGAAAATATTTTCTGAAAAACTCGGGAAAATCGGTTCAGATACGAAAAAGTTATGACCAAAATATTAATTTTTTTTGAAAAATACCCATTTTCGGGAACCATAGATATTCCCGAGTCCAAGTTTTATAACCAAAATGACTGGCAAATTTCTTCTTTAACATGTCATGGTACAAACTATTTTGGGGATTATAGGCCACCTTTTATGGTTCACAACTCAAATATGTAGTTGATTTATAATTTTGGTATTATGGTTTAAAACTTTGCTTTATTGTGGTGAACTAAAACATCAAAAATAATTACAACTCAACTGTGTTGAGTTGTGAACTGTAAACTGATCATATTTACTTTTAATGATATTCATAAAACGTTCCGTCATGGGCCAGTTGTCTAGGGAGTTTGCTTAGGTTAGAAACTGTGAGTCCCTGGTTCGAATCTTGTTTTTTTTTTCAAAAAGAAAATATTTTTTTTAATTTTTTTAATGTTCTGAAACGATTTAAAAAAATTTTTACCAGTTTTAACTTTTTAAATTTAATTTATAATGAAGTTTTATGTATTGTATATATGTAAGTTTATGTAGAAATTATTTAGGTTTTGTCTAGTTGCTCTGTATTCTGCTCGCACAATGGTGAAGGGTATATAAGATTCGGCACAGCCGAATATAGCACTCTTACTTGTTCATAATTCAGTCGTAGGATGTAACGCCGTACATTTTTAGAAACACGCTTCACTTATCCACAATGCCGTCGTAAATGTATTTTATTTCCGTTTGATAATCTTTATATAAATCGGCAAAGGCAAAACAGTTAAGAACACTTTCCTCGTCTGTATGTCAAATAATTTGAACAAAATATACACCATTTGAAAGATCTAAATTAAACGTTTACTTACATCAACAACATTACTGCAGAAAATGTTGTTAATACAAAAAATATTTAATTGATACTATGAATTTGTTTCTGTGTAGTTAATTAATGTATGGAGTTTAAATGGCGTGTTGATATGCAATTTTTGTTTTAGCTCGGTAAGGCATTCAGATATTTTAAGGAAAATGGAAGGTTTCATTAAATTTATTAACTTTATATCATTACCACACAGAAAAAATTATTGCTGAATTATTTTCAAACAAACGCTTGTTTGAAATTTTTTTTAATTTCTACAAATTTTTTTACTGATTCAATTAATATTTTTGTTTGATTTTTATTTTAGCCAACAGAAATGTTGACAACTATTCAAAAATATAATAAACGCGTTATTGGCTTCTAGTTTTCATAATTTTGTATGAAATATTTAACGCTCTTTATTGTTGTCGTGTTTTTGCATTTTTTTATTTGACCGTAAGCAACACTTCTTTATGTGACATATAAGAACAACAAAAAAAAAACACATAGTCTATTTTTGGACGCTTTGAAAAGGTACAACTATAAGAAAGATGATAAAATATTGTGGCGAGGTTTGTAGTAAAAAACAACAAAAACAATAATAGGTAATAAACGTTTCACTCTTTTTAAACAACAACATTAGAAGAAACAAAATAAATTTTTTGTTGGTTTCAAAGTTGGTAAAAAATAATGAAAAACAAAATCCCGTATTCAATTTTTCAAAAATGTTTAGTTAAATACCTACATCAAATAAAAGAAATAAAATGATGACGAAAAACATGTCGAGTCGGTCTGCTGCCAAGGAAAGGATACAGAACAGTGAGTGAAGAAGAAAAACATTGTGTGAACAAACAAGACTTGGTGCAAAAATTATTCCAACAAAAAAATGTGTCTCAAAGCCAGCCGGCGCCGTTCTGCTCTGCCTTCATCTACTTCTACAGTGCTTGCTTGTGTGCGCGTCATTGCTTGTGCAAAAACTTTTTTGTTTGATTCAGCAAAATTATTTGTTTGAAATTTATATGATTTTCAGTAAACTATTTGTTTGATTCAGTTAAATTATTTGTTTGAAAAAATCAGTGTTTTTTTTCAATAAACGAAATGCAAATAAATTTTTTGAATATGCGAATTTGTTTGTAGGACCGATTTCAGACAAAAAATGTTTTGATTCTACAAATTTTTTGTTTGAATTGGAAAAATAATTTTTTCTGTGCACCAATGAATAATGCCCGATGGAATTATGTAGGTGGCATCTAAGCGTATATTCTTCTTCCAAATTATCGAAAAAGTTTCTTTCTTTCTGTTACTTTATATGTGGTCTATTGTATGATGTATGGATTTCAGATCGCTGTTTCCGTACAAATGACTTTTCATAATTGAGAAACTCTCTAAGCCGATTTAAGAAGGCTAAAGAATGTATTTTACGTCATCGGGTGCAAGAACCGTCTGCAATACAAATAGACAGCAGCGCAGCAGCATACGTGCAGAACGAGCTGTCAAAATAGTGCAAGATTTGTTCCCGCTATGTAAATCAATCCAAATACTAAACATGAAATTTATTTCTTGTACCACATATAGTTTTTACTTTTATTTTTTTAATATTGTAATGTTCTGGGAAAGTTTTAGAAATCGTATTCGGTGAGCGAGGTTTTGGTTTCAAACTGGGGTCTAATCACCGCATACAATATCGAGCAAAATTTATCGAAGTTTTTTATTTTGGTATCCGTTACCGTACCGTTACCGTTGTGATGCTCAAGTATCAATTTGACCCTTTTTTGACGGTCTTGATACCTTTTATGACCCTTTTTTTATATTATACTTTTGTATCATTTTCACCTATTTTGTGACACTTTTTGACCCTTTTTTGGAAATAGAACTCACATTTTATTTTTTGACAACACTGCACAACAATAGTGCTAAACAAATGTTTTCGAAATAAGCATTGTTTGATGTGGAACAGACTAGAGTATAAACTTACAATTGCATGCTTTCTTCTCCTAATTTGTTTGAAGCGGAGATGGAGAAATGGACTTCAAGTGAAGATTTAATAACAAAATGTAGAACGCACATTCCTAAAAAGTAGTTAGAATTCCTAAAAAGTTTGTGTTAAAAGATTTTTTACGACTTCTAAATTAGATTTTTGATGGTACAGTACAATTTCCCTAAAAGCAAACTTAACTCATATCTTTTCAAAAAAAAAAAAAAAAATTTACATTTTATTAAAAAAAATGCAATTTGGTGTTTGTTTCTTATTTCTCTTAAAGAGTCGCACGATTTATTCTAGAAAATTCAACCTTAATAATGGCATATGGTATTGAACTGTTCGCCCTTTTTTGAATCGACATTGTTGAGAGTGCCCTGTAAAAAAGGAGACTTAATTTAATATTAAGTGGGGCTATTTTTAAAACGGCTTCGATTGCCTCAAAGAGAAACTATGCAACGCTAGAATTTTAAAATTTGGAAAAGTTTGCAAAAATAGCGCCATAAAATTGATTAAAGGTCCCTTAAACTAACAGGAATGAAAACATTCGGTAAAAATTGCTAAATTATCGGAAATTCCCAAATATTTGGTAGCAGCGGTATGATAGCAAAGTCTAATATTTATAAAAAACCGTAAAAACGTACAGGAATAAATCGCTTCTTCGCGAACATCGCAACAATTCGCGAACGATTGTAATTTAAAACAAACCCTAAAATTTATTTGAAATCGCTTAATCGGTTAAAAATAATAGAAAATATCGGAAAAAACATAAAAAGCTTAAAAAAATTAGCTATAATAATAAGAACAAACTTTTTGTCAGGTGTTAAAAACAGGACAGGGCATTCCAAAAAAAATCAAGTTTTTTTAGCACTTTATACCTGAAATAAATATTTTTTGTTTATTATTATGTTCATTAAAATGGCAAATACTGCTCATAAAAAACTTGACCCTTTTTTTTTATTGAAAACCCTTTTTTTTGACCCATTTTTCTGGAAAAACGCCTTTTTGTGACCCTTTTCGAAAATTTCCAACGGTAACCCGGATCATGACACTTGATATCGAACGAAATGTATCGTAATTTGAGATGATAGGATTCGATATCGAGTAACCAAAGACATCTCTCGAGTTTTCATTAGATACGTCAGTGTCTATATTATGCAGATAAATAACGATACGATAGTTTACTCGCTATCGAATGCGGTGATTAGACCGCTGACATAAGATATCGATTTTTATTAGCAATACAATATTCTCCATAGTGTAGTGCCAAAATTTTTGGTAAAAAAAAAGTTATACCCCTAATGTACATACTTTTTGTACCTTAGTACTTTTTTGTAAAACAAAACACAAAACAGTAACCCTTTCTGTAAATTGTTTTTTAATCAGGCATGTCACAGACTTTGTACGAAAATGAAAATGTTCGCATTTTTCAATTGGTACCGTTTTTGGTTTGCTTCTTCAGCTTTGGTAATCTGAAAAAATGAACACATTGTTTTTTCGTTATTAAATATGATATCATTGTCAAACAGCTTCTTTAAAAAGATAAAAAAATAAATGATTGTGGGTACTTCAAAAATAAATTAAAAAACTTGTTTGTTGAACACATTAAATTTTATCCTTAAAAAAATTGCTAAATATAAATATGCCTGGTGCCTTAAAATTTGCAGCAATGATAAATAGGGGGTGCTTTAATACCATGGTAGATAAGGCCATGATGGCTTTATCTCGCATTCAATAGGGAGATAAAGCCTTTTTTGTTTTTTTTTTCATTTGAATGGGAGATAAAGCCATCATGGCCTTAGCTCACATTAGCAATATTAGAAAATGGCTTTATCTCTCATTTCAGTTCTGGAGACACTAAAGTTTAGTATTGAAATCTGGCTTCGCATACTAAAGTTTTTCTGCGTGGGGGCCTGTGGCCGCCCTTATTGGTTTTTTCTCCAGTAGGACGCGGCAGGTGGCTTCGCTGAATAAAGTTTTCCTGCGTGCGTCTCAAGAATAAAAAAAGGTTTTCAATGATAACTAAGGATTTTCCCTTTTACAGAATGTTTACACCAAGGTCTATCCAATAGGTCTGCTTAAGAAGCCAGATGTTTATTTGGTTTTTTCCTCAACGATATCAAAAGTTGTTTACATTTTCCTTATACGTGTATATTTTTGTTTACTTTTTTGGTTTTTTGCCACACATACATGCACACAAAACACATTTTTCCTTTTGTTTTGCCTATGTAGTAGTAAGATTTTGACAACGGCGAGGAATTTTACACAAACAAAGTGCCTGTTGTTTTTTGTATTGTTGTATTGTTGTAATAGTAAGCAGACCTATTGGATAGGCCTTGGTTTACACCATGCATAACAATTTTCTGAAAAAATATGGCTTTATCTCTCATTTGCGAAAAAAATATGGTTATATCCCCCATTTCGCAAAATTTTAAATATGACCTTACCGCTCAATGATTGGACAATAAGGCCATTATGGCTTTATCTCCCATTCAATTGAGCAATAATGCCATCATGGCCTTATCTACCATGGTTTTCGAATCCCAAAAAGAATTTTTTTTCATTTTTTTTTTTAAATGTACTTTTTGTTAAAAGATATTTTTGTTAGGTTTAAGTTTAAAAAAACATAATTTTAGATAACTTTTTCTTTAAAAATCCAAAAAAAAAATTGTTTATTTAAAATAATATCTTTTCCTTAACACGGTACTTTATGTTAAAAAATTTACTTTCTTTTAAATTTAACTTTTGCATATTTGTTAAAAGAATCATTAAGGTTCTCTTTGTTTCCAAAAAAAAACTTATGTCTTAAATAAAGTTTTTGCTTAACATATTCAAAATTTTTTTTTATTAATTAGGTATAACTTTAAGCATTTTATTTCGATAGTATAAACTATACAAGGCTTCCGTCACTTACGAAGCAATAAAATTAGCCCTGCTTTGTAACATTTTACAATGGTTTAAAAATATTGTTGTTGCAAAGTGTCTTAAATTAATAGAATTTTGCTTGCTATGTTTATTGTGCTGTCGTAATTAATCAGAAGAGACCTGCGCTGAGCGGCCGAGCCGAGCAGCATTAGTTTTTGTAGCCGTCGCCGTTGATGGTATAGTTTTATCCGGCTAATATCCTAATTTAACCTGCGGCTAGCAATTTTTGCAACAAAACACTTGCGGCGTCAAATTATATCGGCCTAGGACAAAATAAAATTTATTTGTGATTTGCGTCTAAGAAATGGAAAATAGTCAGATAAGATCTAATTTAATTTATTAATTCATGGATTAGAATTAAAAAATATTTTTATTTTTTATATTTGTTTTAAATCAGATGATATAAATTCAAAATAGCACACTAAATTATGACGGATTGTTCACAACAGTCGTATTTTTTCATGCTATTACTTTAAGAATTAAGACTTTATGACACCTTGTGAATCCCCCATATATTTAAAAATAAATACGACGTTACAAACTACGATGGCAAAAAGACTTTACAGAAAGAATATTATTGTATGAAGTGACTGTGTGACTGAGGAATTTGATCGTTAGAATACAGCTTTGGCATTTTCGAGAAAAACAACTTAAACAAGCAAATTAAAAATACGTTGAAAAAAAGGCTTAATACTAAAAGGAATTTGATCGTTAGAATACAGCTTTGGCATTTTCGAGAAAAACAACTTAAACAAGCAAATTAAAAAATACGTTGAAAAAAAGGCTTAATCAGGGCTGCCAGAAATTTTCAGCAAAAAATCTTAATTTCAACAAAAAAAAATCTTATTTTTGAAGAAAAAATCTTATTTTTGGAAAATAATAAATATAAATAATAAAAACAACGTTGCATATTTTACAAAATAGTTCATCCTAACCAGACGAGCTTTTAATTTTTGTCAACCAACTGCTAAATTGTAACAACAATAAATTAATTTTTGTTGACTTTTTAACCATGAACAAAGGATATTTGAAAAATAAAAGTTTAATAAAAAAACTAGTAACAAATGTAGTGTACGGACGCAGTTCTAAATAAGAAACAAAATATATAGGTTGACAGAAAATCGAAAAATAAGACGAAAAAATAATTAAAGGATTCAAACGGGTGTGCCAAGATTTTGCATATTATTTTTTTGTCTTTTTTCCCATGTTCTATAATCCCATACACTTTTTTTATTTGGAGTCGCCACAAATTAGTATCTTACCACAATATCTTCAACCATCTTATTTAAAAAATAGAAAATTAACTTTAAATAAAACATATCAATATGTATTTCGATGCACTTAAAATTACCTTTTCGGATTAAAATTTTTCCATTAAATGTCTTTGCTATTATTTAATTTTTGCGAACCTTAGTCTAACTTGCAATATTTTCTGTTTTGCAAAAGAAAAAGGTAGCTTTTTAAGATATTTTTGTTTCAGTAAACCGCAAATATGCATTATTAAGTTTTAAATTTTCAAATGTGAACAAAGAAGGTTTTTTTAATTGAACCTTCGTCTTGACACAACAAAAAGTCTTGTTTTTGGGGAAAAAATCTTAAAATCTTTTTTCGGTTAAAAAATCTTAAAAAATAAGGTAAAATCTTACTTCTGGCAGCGCTGGGCTTAATACTAAAAACTTAAATACATAAAAAAATATATACAACAATATAAAAAGTACGTTACAGTACCGCTAAGACAGAGTAACATAAAAATCAAGTAAAAAAGTATAGTGGTGACAGTATTTAAATAAAAACAAATTTTCGAGAGTATATGGATATATGAATAGAGAGAGATCTATTATATATGTTGTAAATTTCATTAAAATCGTTTAAATAGTTTCTGATAGGTAGTGGTCCTATTATCTTTTAAAAAAAGATGCATACTTTATGTGTCCATATAAATATGGATCTATCTACATACGTTTTACATTTCATTAAAATTGGTTTGATAGTGGGCACAAAGATCCTATTCCGGAAAGCAGCTTGTATGGGGGCTATATGAAATTATAAACCGATTCGCCCTTGTGCCAATTAAAACCTATGTACCAAATTTCAATAATTATCGTCAAAATTGCGACCTGTACTTTGCGCACAAGGTTACATGAACAGCCAGCCAGATTCTGAGTCTATCGGTATACTTTAGGACCAATATTTAAAGGTGTTGCACAGATAAGTAAAAATGCATAATACCCTCTCCACTCTTGTGGTGTACAGAGATAATATAGGTTTTTGGGATGATATTGTACAAGGGAAACACAAAATTTTACCATAACGGTGAACGAATTTTTTTAACCAGAGTTGTTACAGCACAAAAAGTGTTTTTTTAGTATTTATAAAAAAAAAGTTGCACATCAAAAAACAAAAAAAATAATAACGATTTCTGCAAAAACTTATTAAATAATTTTTTTTTTTTTCGTTTGAAAAATGAAACATTATCTTAAAATGGCAAAATAAGAAAAAAAGCCGATATTGCAAAAATAACTAAAAAAAACCGATGTTGCATTGGCTTTTTTTGGTTGGCCTATTATTAGCCAAGGATTAAAGTTCTTAAAATACTTTTATTTTTTACATTTTTCAAGAAAGTAAAAAAATTACTGTTATTTTTCTACTGATTTTTTTTTAGTCAAAAATAAAAGTTAAAATTTGACTTGTATTTTTTAGTCAAAAATAAAAGGTAAAATTTTACTGATTTCAGTAAAAAAGAAACTAAAATTTGACCGATATCCTTTTGGTCAAATGTAATAATAAAACGAAGTTAAAAGCTTATCTATAACATAAAGACAATCAAGACATTAAAGTTGTTTTCTTTTTATTTAAATTGAAATATGTGCTGCAATTATTTTTTAATAGTTTCGAAAAATGTATTATTAAATAAAAAGAATAATTATCAAATTTCTCTTTTTGACTGAAAAAATGTCAGTCAGATTTCAACTTTTATTTTTGACTGAAAAAATATCAGTCCAATTTTAACTTTTATTTTTGATTGAAAAAATATCGGTCAAAAAATAACAGTTATTTTCTGACAAAAAACATATGGGTTAAAAAATAACTATTATTTTTCGACTTTTTTGGAAAAAGTCAACAGTTACGGTCCCTGAAAACAATCTGCCGGCGATCTTTTCACTCATATTTTGTTGTGAATAATAAAAAATAGAAATTAAACGTAAATAATTAAACAATTTGCAATCAAGTTTGTGATTTTGGTCTTATGTTTTTAAATGGAGAATTATACAATGATTTTTTGCTTTTAAGAGATCTAAGAAATGGTTGAGACTTTTTGGAAGTTCACTACGTTTTAAAATATGTTAATCTTGTGAGTGCTGTTGAGTCATCTGAAAATTTATTTGTAACGTTACATATTTTTTGTATATAATATCGAGCAATATTTGCGATTATATCGTAAGCGACAATTTATCGAAATTTTGTTTTTTCTGGCATAGCCCAAACTAAATCCAAATTAAGTATTACGTTGCTTAAGAAAAAAAAATAATAAAAACCCTTTGCCTTTTGTCGCTTACGATATAATCGCAAATGCGGCTCGATATGTATTGTACTTGACCTTTATTATTTTAATGTATAATTAAATACATATTTATTTTTTATATAAAACTTTTTAAGTTTATTTCAACCAATATTTCGGCACCCCTTTTTGTGCCTTCTTCAGTGTTTTTTTGCTTTTTTAATTAACAAAATTTCACAAATTTTTAACAAATTTAACAATATTTGTTAAACCAACCACAATTTAAAAGTTTTTTTTATTTATTTTATTAAAAAAAAATTTAATTTGTCATGTACCCTGTAGTAAATAAAATAGTCAGTTGCAAAAAACAATAACTATAAATTAACTATTTTTCAATTGACTACAAATTGGTTTAAATCTCATGCAGATATCAACCAAACATATTGCATAGAGGCACACGTAAAACACAAATAAGTTAAACAAGCATGCCATGAAGTGAAATGAAAAAAAAAATATATACAAACACAAAATAATAATAATAATTGAAAATAATTCAAAATAAAGCAATACAAATTTGTTTATGTACAAGAAATTATACAGCGTATTTATTTCAGCTCTATTATACATAATCTTTTAAAGTAATTTGGTGCAAAATCTTCTTAAATAATTATTTTTGTATAAAATATGTATATAAAAATGTATGTTTATATGTACATATATTTTTTTGACAAAAATGTTTTAAAATTTAAATAATTTATTATAAGCCGACTATACTATTAATTAACTACAAATTGGTTAAAAGTTAGTAGTTAGTAGTCAATTAAAAAGTTATGCAGAGATAACCAATTGACTACAGCCTATGACATGCCTATGTTAAAATAATGAGTCGTCGACAAGGAAAAAAGTCACTTAATCAACTAGATGTGGTTATAAAAAAACCAGTTTGAAGTTACTTAAAAATGTGTTTGACTTCCTACAGGGTAATTATACATATGGGTTGTTGTTAAATTAAACTTAACTTAACTTGTTAAATTAACTTAAAAACTTGTATATAAAAAATATGACCTCAAGCTCGAAAAATTAATTATGCGTTAAATATTTTTGTTAAGCAGGAGAAGATATAAAATTGCCACATGCCTAAACTAAATAGTTTTGTTCTACCAAAGAAACGGTTTTCAATTTCGAGCCCGCGGAATCCTAGAGGTCCGTTATAGATTTCCAGGAGGTCCGCGTATGATTAAACAAAACTTTTCTTTTTTAAATTTGAAAACTTTTTCATTTTAGTTCATTAAAAATAAAACAATCAGCGTTTTTGTAGTAGATTAAGGAACACATGTTGTGTGTTACCAGGGCTGTGGAGTCGCTAAGAAAAAGTTATAACTCCGACTCCGACTCCTTTTGGTGAAATTTTTTAAGTACGACTCCGACTCCGACTCCGACTCCGACTCCGACTCCGACTCCGACTCCGACTCCAACTCCGACTCCGACTCCTACTCTAACCTAGCATTATTTAAGAGACTAGTTTTTTTTTTTGACTTTAAACTCTTTTTTAATTTAGTACCTGTTAAATGGTTAAATATAGCAAGAAAATGATTCTGTAAAAATTTCAAATCGATATTTTAATTCTAACGTGCCGCGCATTGAGCTTTAACATACTAGTTACTAACATATGAGTAGGAAAGCTGCAAAAAATTTTATTTGGATTTTGGAAAAGTTGAAAACAACACCAAGTCCAATTTGCTTATACGTTAAAGGCATCAAGTGTACTTAGTGTTGTTTACCACAATATTAATAGAGGCAAAGGACAGTCCTTTTTTGTAAATTGTGAAGTGAGGTCTTTTGTTTTTAATATACATTTCATTTATTAAGTCAAATCATTTTTAGGAAAATTTTATAAAGTTTATTAAAACATGCATATGCGCCTTCAGTTGTTAGTTCTACAATTTATATAACACATTTTGAAGAGAACTGTAACGTAAAAAAATGTTGTTAGCCTTCTATTATTTTTGGGAAATAGTACCCCTTTTGTTGTTGGACTTGGTGCTGTTTGTCTCAAGACATGGAACAGTACCATAGAAGGTAACGAACCTTTTATGACGTAATTTTTTATGTATATCATCGACATAAAAAAAATATGTTAGGATCATATAAAATATTTGTACAAATGCACATTTTTATAACATAAACATCATTTCCGATTATCAACATGTTTGCGCGGTCTGCTGTAAAGTTTTCAAAATGTGGCTTGATGTAGTTTATCTCCCACCTGCAGAGTTAAAAAAAAATGTGAATTTTTAAACTGCTAAATTTAAATCTTTTTCTTCAGTGTACTCGCCATTGCATTTTTCCGTTCCTAATTCAATATTATTATTGTCCAAGACCGAAATTTGAAATTGCAAGTCTTTATTATCTCTCCAATTTTCCCTAAAGTGAGTAGATAAAAGTATTCTCAAATCATTTTTCCCACATTGATGGGAATTATATCTGGAACAATGTCATGTATTTTTCCGAGTTCCTTTTCCTTTTATTCTATTATAATTCACCTTGAAGGTTGGAACTTCAAATGTAGTTCACTTAATGCTTTCACCACAGGAGCTACAGCTGATTTCAAGTCATATTCATGAACATGGCTACAAAAATATTTGTTAATTTACGATAAATAAAAAACAACATCTTTACAAATTTAATTTTTAAATTCCTTAATTCGGCTCTATTTCATTAACGATATCTTGGCGAAATTCAAATAGTGAACCCGCTGGTTTTTGTTACAGAAATTTGAGGTCACATTAAAACATAGAAAAGGACATGCTTTGATACAATCTATATAACTATTCTTATAAATTGGCAAAATAAGATGTTATCTCAATTTTTTAATTTTTGAAACTCACCTACTCATATGAAAAGTATACTGGTCCTTATTTTCTGACTTCACAATTTCAAAAAGCAGACCCTCTTATGGCCAATTCCACTAATTTATTAATATATCAGCCCCAGCCACGGTCAGTAATGAAAGATTATCAACAACAATTTTAATTGATTTTCATGTTGTGGAATTCCTTTCTTCATAAAAATAATTTAATGAAAATTAAATTTAATGAACTTAAGCCTAATTAAAATTATTAAAAATTTGGATTAAAAACCATAAATAGTTCAACAAAATAACCACAATACTAATTATTGTTAAGGCTAAGGCACGAGCTCTATGTATTCATTTGTCTTTCAAGTTGTACTGAAAAAGGTCAACAAGAAAAAGAAAGGAAAAAAAAAATGAAAAAACAAAAAAATGTACTTTAGACTTCAAGAAAAATTCTTGACAAAAGTACGAAAAAACAGAAGTAAGGAAGAACATGTAAAATCAATTAAAATGGATAATCATTCAAAAAAAGCAAACTTCGATCTACCAAAGGTTAAAATACAATTTGGTTTAAGGATTGATGTTTGACTATTGACATCAGCAGTCGTCGATGGCTGCGAGTGTAAAACGGCAAATCCATCTGAGGAGATCGAGTGGTTGCGATCGAAACATGTCATGGTAACCTGCCGGCCTGGGTTCGGGCCCCAGCCACGGTCAGTAATGAAAGATTATCAATAACAATTTTAATTGATTTTCATGTTGTGGAATTCCTTTCTTCATAAAAATAATTTAATGAAAATTAAATTTAATGAACTTAAGCCTAATTAAAATTATTAAAAATTTGGATTAAAAACCATAAATAGTTCAACAAAATAACCACAATACTAATTATATCAATTTATGTTTAAAATTTGTTTTCTTATGTCAAATAAAAATAAAATTATAAGAAAAATTATATTTAAATATGAATTGATATTTATAAAGAATTGGAGAAATTGGTCATTAAAATTTTTTATTTTGAAAAATATTAGAAAAATTTTAATGCAAAAAAGTCGGAGTCGGAGTCGCTAGTTTTTGTGGGTACTTCGACTCCGACTCCGACTCCGGTACAAAAACCTCAACTCCGACTCCTCAACTCCGACTCCGACTCCGACTCCACAGCCCTGTGTGTTACTAAAATCTATTACAATCTATTTTCACACTTTTGACGTTTATGGATCCGAAAAAATGTGTTTGTTGACCTGATTTATTTCTTGGACTTCAATAAATATTACAAAAAAATATTTTTAAATAAAAATGGATTGTCTGCAATTTTAATAATAATAATACATTCAACTGTGGTTCAGACGACCACTGGCAAAAAAAGTTGGCCGTGCCACGCCCATTCAAAGTAAATGTAAAAACTACTTCTACTGACCGAATCTTGTGAAACTTGGCACATACATTAAGCTCCGCTATGAATGCAATATTATGATTAGAAAAATTGGACACGCCCAATTAAAGGAATCACTCTTTTTCAATTACTTTTACTTAACTGAATCTTATGAAACTTGATATGCACATTAAAATTGTGCAGTGACTTCCATTTCAAGCACTTCCACTTAACTTAATCTTTTAAAATTTGACAACCACATTAAGTTCCATTGAAAATGCAAAATAATGACTGGAAAAGTGGGCTTTGCCACGCCTATTCAAATTATTTTGTTTTTGAGATTTCTTAAATTTGTTTATTAGAATTGTTAGGACTAGACTAATAAAAATCTATGTTAATTATATTTACTGAAAGGAAACATGCATTTTCAGAACAAACTCATTGTTGTCGTTTGATTGCACGGTGCTAGTTGAAAATACTGTCAACCGGGGCACCCGGCAGATTAACCTAATTCGAGTACGCTGAATCCAGTGGAGCTAATGGTTTTTTAGGTTAGCTTTCGTTTTCGAGATGTACCGTTATTTCGAAAATTAACATATATTCGCGTAACTCACAAACAGCTTAGTTTGTTGAATAAACTTAAAATGTCGTTTTAGAAATTTTTTAAGAAAAAAATAATTTATCAGTTAAATTTCCAAATTTTTGTTTTCTAAAACGGCATAAAAAATTGGAAAACGCAGCTATATTTCTTATTTTTCTTACATGTATAGAAAACAAAGTTCCAAACAAAGCAAACCATAAATAAGTTAATCTATGTAAAACTTTTGATATTATTCACAAAAGATGAAATACTTCATATTGGTATGGGAGAGATAAAGGGCAAATATGTTTCGAGAAAATGTTTAAAAATTTTATTCTCCTAGGGGCCACTCCTAGGCAGTCATGGGACTTTTTTTTAATATATTTCTAGCCTGTATTGTAAATTTTGTATGGGAGCACCCTAAAGAAATGAAGAAAGCGGGTAGGTATGTAGGAAACAAATGAGGGGGATGAAAAATAAAGTGGGGTTGGTCTTACATTTGACCCGTCCAGGGGCATCCTAGGCGATGCAGGGGCCAAATTTAAAAATTTCTTAAAACGCCATATTAGTATTGTAGCCCCCCTAAGGGGTGGAGATAAAGGTCAAGTATGTTTTGAGAAAATGTTAAAAACAAAAAACTAATGGAGTCAGGTTATACATTTTATCTTTCTAGGGGCGACTCCTAGGCAGTTTTCTTCAATATATATGAAGAAAACTTAAGCTACGGCCACACTTGTCAAATATTTGAGGGAAAAAACGGGACCAACAAGCAAACTAAATAATCATTTCCTTTAATTCAAATATTTATTTTGATTATAATGCCACATCTTACATAAAACAGTTTTTTGCTATGTCAAGTAGTATAATTAGTTTATTTTTTCATTTCAAGAAAATATTTAATCTCACTAAATATTAACAAAAGTAGTGGTTACGCTTATTTAATAATATTTAATAAGTGTGACCATAGCTTTAGAATCACTTTCTGAGTCGAACTAACGATGTCCGTCCGGCTGGCTGTCCATGTAACCAGGTCGCAATTTTGGAGATAATTTGATAAAATTTGGGACATAGGTTCTTATTGGCACAAGGACCAAGCCTATTGAAAATGTGCAGAATCGTAGGACCACGATGGAAGATAGGGGGAAATGTCTGCCTCTTTGAAACTATCAAACCGATTTTAATGAAATTTAAATCATAGATAGAAATATATTTATATGGACACATAAGCTATGTAGTTTTTCAAAAATAGGACCACAAGGGGAGGTAGGGGGCAATTTCTGCCTCTCACAAACTTTCAAACTGATTTTAATGAAGTTTATAAACATATATAAATCCATATCAATATGGATACATAAGCATGATGTGTTTTTAAATATTGTGGTGTAGGGTATCATATGGTCGGACTTGACCGACTATACCTTTTTACTTGTTTTTTCTAATTTTTTTTAAAGTTAATTTAATTGCGGAATTTCGGTGTTTTAGTGTTTTAAGTGCCCGAATTAGGTTAACCCGCCAGGTGCCCTGACTGACAGAAAAAAATGTAGCACAGAGTTATTACTCTTTTGTATGTTTAAATCCTACTAGATTATAATAACTTAAGTGGAATAACAGGGGATAAAGGCCAAACTTGATTTTTTTTTTCTGTTAAGACATTTTATGTTCAATAAAACATGATAACGGCAACAAATATAATAGAGAGTGATCTTGTGCATGAGACCAAACATTTTTCACACAACGCAATAGAAATATGTAAGAGATTTATAGACTTTTCGTATGGGGGCGGAGGATAGTATTTTCTCGCCCCTGGATCCGCAAAATGCATCTAAACGTTCTCTTGATCAGTTGTTTCTATAAAAAAAAGCTTCTTATTTCAATAACCAACAAGGTCCCTGGAAACCTCATGTATTAACATAGCGGATTTGTGCATTATTAGCAGGTCAAGTAAAAATATGCACAACACTTTTATACTCCGACACTTTTATACTCATCTGAAATTTTTACTGGTTGTAACACAAATGATATGAGAAGGCTGACCGTAACATATAACAATATCATCCGTTACATATTTTCTTTAAAAAGATTTGATCATATATCGCAGCACTCTTGTAGTTTATTCAATATGTCATTTTCAAACTATCTTCAATTCAAAAACTTAATATTTCTTCACAAAATAATAACGACAAAGGAGCCAAAATATCTTTATGAACGTCTGCAGTTTTCTAGATCGTGTAGAGGGAAAAAATTAATACAACTTCGTCACCGTGACCATGCTTCTGAATGCCAATACTTCATATTAAGTATACGTCTCTGGAATCAACTTCCAAATGATTTGCAAACCATTTAGAAAATTATTGACGGAATATTTTTCGTAAATTTTTGGGAAATTTTTTTTTTTTTTTTATGTTTTAAATGTAAACTTTGTTTTTATACCCTTCACCGAAGGTAAGAGGGTATATATAACTTTGTCATTCCGTTTGTATGTTCCAAAATATTGATCCTACACCCTATAAAGTATATATATTCTGGGTCCTTATGAAAAGCGAAGTTGATTTAACGATGTCCGTCTGTCCGTCTGCCCGTGTGTATGTTGAAATGGGTTTTCCGAAAACCCCAGAAATGATGTGGACTAGGTTGATGTATATTTATGTCACATATACTCCGTTTAAGTTTGCTATTGAAATTCAGCCAGATCGGTCCAAAAATGACGGAGATATGAGCAAAAAACCACAACTGCCTCTGATTTTGCACAAAAATCCCTTGTTGTAGTTTTTTATTTCTGTATATCTTGAGAACGGCAAGAGCCAAAGTTTCCAAATTAGGTACACACATTAACGTTATCAATACACAGCATCCTACAAAATGTGGGCGGGATTGAACAAGTGGGCGTGGTACCTCCCGTACAAAAAATATCAAAAATTGTATAAAAACCGGATTTTTTGGACTGTCGTATGACCTATGGTTACGCCTTATATATCAAAAGATCGGAAATTTTTAATAGAAAATATTTTCTGAAAAACTCGGGAAAATCCGTTCAGATACGAAAAAGTTATGACCAAAATTAAATTTTTTTTTTTAAATACACATTTTCGGAACCCATAGGTCTTTCTGAGTCCAAGTTTTATCACCAAAGTAGCCCGTCCTCTTATCTTTCCGACAAGGAAGATTTTAAGTCAATACCATAACTGGTTCCTGAGTTTTTAAAATTTAAATAAAATTGTGTGCAAGAATCCAACTCCTACAAAATTATGTTCTCCTGGTGTCAGAAAATGTTATTAAGAAAAAATTTTAAGTTTTTTTTTAACCTACGAGTTGGACCATTCAGAAGAACTTTTCAAAACGCTGTATTGCAGAGACTATACGAGCTAAAGTAATGAAATTTAGCTAGATTGTAAAGATCAAACTGGGCTATCCAATGGTTATACAATAATTATGTCACGCTTACTGCTTTATGAGTTTTAGTACATTATGTTAGAGCTAGAACACATATTTTTTATAGAGTTTTTCGCTCAACATCCACATTTTAAGCGTTAGATAAATGAAATTCAACGGATTTGTAGAGGTTTATTTGTACTGTTGGCTGAATGTACATATAACATTTTGGAACTAATAATAGCTGAAATATTTATGATCTAAATTTCTTCACTAGATTACTCAATATGGGCGTGGCAGTGGGCGGCTGAAATTATATCAGGATTATAGCCCGTCCTCTAATCTTTCCGACAAGGAAGATTTCAAGTCAATACCATAACTGGTTCCTGAGTTATTGAAATTTAAATAAAATTGTGTGCAAGAATCCACCTCCTACAAAATTATGTTCTCCTGGTGTCAGAAAATGTTGTTAAGAAAAAATTCCAAGTTTTTTTTTAACCTACGAGTTGGACCATTCAGAAGAACTTTTCAAAACGCTGTATTGCAGAGACTATACGAGCTAAAGTAATGAAATTTAGCTAGATTGTAAAGATCAAACTGGGCTATCCAATGGTTATACAATAATTATGTCACGCTTACTGCTTTATGAGTTTTAGTGCATTATGTTAGAGCTAGAACACATATTTTTTATAGAGTTTTTCGCTCAACATCCACATTTTAAGCGTTAGATAAATGAAATTCAACGGATTTGTAGAGGTTTATTTGGACTGTTGGCTGAATGTACATTTAAAATTTTAGAACTGATAATAGCTGAGATATTTATGATCTAAATTTCTTCACTAGATTACTCGATATGGGCGTGGCAGTGGGCGGCAAAAATTATATCAGGATTATAGCCCGTCCTCTTATCTTTCCGACAAGGAAGATTTCAAGTCAATACCATAACTGGTTCCTGAGTTATTAAAATTTAAATAAAATTGTGTGCAAGAATCCACCTCCTACAAAATTATGTTCTCCTGGTGTCAGAAAATGTTATTAAGAAAAAATTCCAAGTTTTTTTTTTACCTACGAGTTGGACCATTCAAAAGAACTTTTCAAAACGCTGTATTGCAGAGACTATACGAGCTAAAGTAATGAAATTTAGCTAGATTGTAAAGATCAAACTGGGCTATCCAATGGTTATACAATAATTATGTCGCGCTTACTGCTTTATGAGTTCTAGTGCATTATGTTAGAGCTAGAACACAGATTTTTTATATAGTTTTTCGCTCAACATCCACATTTTAAGCGTTAGATAAATGAAATTCAACGGATTTGTAGAGGTTTATTTACTGTTGGCTGAATGTACATATAAAATTTTAGAACTGATAACAGCTGAAATATTTATGATCTAAATTTCTTCACTAGATTACTCAATATGGGCGTGGCAGTGGGCGGCTAAAATTATATCAGGATTATAGCCCGTCCTCTTATCTTTCCGACAAGGAAGATTTCAAGTCAATACCATAACTGGTTCCTGAGTTATTAAAATTTAAATAAAATTGTGTGCAAGAATCCACCTCCTACAAAATTATGTTCTCCTGGTGTCAGAAAATGTTATTAAGAAAAAATTCTAAGTTTTTTTTAACCTACGAGTTGGACCATTCAGAAGAACTTTTCAAAACGCTGTATTGCAGAGACTATACGAGCTAAAGTAATGAAATTTAGCTAGATTGTAAAGATCAAACTGGGCTATCCAATGGTTATACAATAATTATGTCACGCTTACTGCTTTATGAGTTTTAGTGCATTATGTTAGAGCTAGAACACATATTTTTTATAGAGTTTTTCGCTCAACATCCACATTTTAAGCGTTAGATAAATGAAATTCAACGGATTTGTAGAGGTTTATTTGGACTGTTGGCTGAATGTACATATAAAATTTTAGAACTGATAATAGCTGAGATATTTATGATCTAAATTTCTTCACTAGATTACTCGATATGGGCGTGGCAGTGGGCGGCAAAAATTATATCAGGATTATAGCCCGTCCTCTTATCTTTCCGTCAAGGAAGATTTCAAGTCAATACCATAACTGGTTCCTGAGTTATTAAAATTTAAATAAAATTGTGTGCAAGAATCCACCTCCTACAAAATTATGTTCTCCTGGTGTCAGAAAATGTTATTAAGAAAAAATTCCAAGTTTTTTTTTAACCTACGAGTTGGACCATTCAGAAGAACTTTTCAAAACGCTGTATTGCAGAGACTATACGAGCTAAAGTAATGAAATTTAGCTAGATTGTAAAGATCAAACTGGGCTATCCAATGGTTATACAATAATTATGTCACGCTTACTGCTTTATGAGTTTTAGTGCATTATGTTAGAGCTAGAACACATATTTTTTATAGAGTTTTTCGCTCAACATCCACATTTTAAGCGTTAGATAAATGAAATTCAACGGACTTGTAGAGGTTTATTTGGACTGTTGGCTAAATGTACATATAAAACTTTAGAACTGATAATAGCTGAAATATTTATGATCTAAATTTCTTCACTAGATTACTCAATATGGGCGTGGCAGTGGGCGGCTAAAATTATATCAGGATTATAGCCCGTCCTCTTATCTTTCCGACAAGGAAGATTTCAAGTCAATACCATAACTGGTTCCTGAGTTATTAAAATTTAAATAAAATTGTGTGCAAGAATCCACCTCCTACAAAATTATGTTCTCCTGGTGTCAGAAAATGTTATTAAGAAAAAATTCTAAGTTTTTTTTAACCTACGAGTTGGACCATTCAGAAGAACTTTTCAAAACGCTGTATTGCAGAGACTATACGAGCTAAAGTAATGAAATTTAGCTAGATTGTAAAGATCAAACTGGGCTATCCAATGGTTATACAATAATTATGTCACGCTTACTGCTTTATGAGTTTTAGTGCATTATGTTAGAGCTAGAACACATATTTTTTATAGAGTTTTTCGCTCAACATCCACATTTTAAGCGTTAGATAAATGAAATTCAACGGATTTGTAGAGGTTTATTTGGACTGTTGGCTGAATGTACATATAAAATTTTAGAACTGATAATAGCTGAGATATTAATGATCTAAATTTCTTCACTAGATTACTCAATATGGGCGTGGCAGTGGGCGGCTAAAATTATATCAGGATTATAGCCCGTCCTCCTATCTTTCCGACAAGGAAGATTTCAAGTCAATACCATAACTGGTTCCTGAGTTATTAAAATTTAAATAAAATTGTGTGCAAGAATCCACCTTCTACAAAATTATGTTCTCCTGGTGTCAGAAAATGTTATTAAGAAAAAATTCCAAGTTTTTTTTTAACCTACGAGTTGGACCATTCAGAAGAACTTTTCAAAACGCTGTATTGCAGAGACTATACGAGCTAAAGTAATGAAATTTAGCTAGATTGTAAAGATCAAACTGGGCTATCCAATGGTTATACAATAATTATGTCGCGCTTACTGCTTTATGAGTTCTAGTGCATTATGTTAGAGCTAGAACACAGATTTTTTATATAGTTTTTCGCTCAACATCCACATTTTAAGCGTTAGATAAATGAAATTCAACGGATTTGTAGAGGTTTATTTGGACTGTTGGCTGAATGTACATATAAAACTTTAGAACTGATAATAGCTGAAATATTTATGATCTAAATTTCTTCACTAGATTACTCAATATGGGCGTGGCAGTGGGCGGCTAAAATTATATCAGGATTATAGCCCGTCCTCTTATCTTTCCGACAAGGAAGATTTCAAGTCAATACCATAACTGGTTCCTGAGTTATTAAAATTTAAATAAAATTGTGTGCAAGAATCCACCTCCTACAAAATTATGTTCTCCTGGTGTCAGAAAATGTTATTAAGAAAAAATTCTAAGTTTTTTTTTAACCTACGAGTTGGACCATTCAGAAGAACTTTTCAAAACGCTGTATTGCAGAGACTATACGAGCTAAAGTAATGAAATTTAGCTAGATTGTAAAGATCAAACTGGGCTATCCAATGGTTATACAATAATTATGTCACGCTTACTGCTTTATGAGTTTTAGTGCATTATGTTAGAGCTAGAACACATATTTTTTATAGAGTTTTTCGCTCAACATCCACATTTTAAGCGTTAGATAAATGAAATTCAACGGATTTGTAGAGGTTTATTTGGACTGTTGGCTGAATGTACATATAAAATTTTAGAACTGATAATAGCTGAGATATTAATGATCTAAATTTCTTCACTAGATTACTCAATATGGGCGTGGCAGTGGGCGGCTAAAATTATATCAGGATTATAGCCCGTCCTCCTATCTTTCCGACAAGGAAGATTTCAAGTCAATACCATAACTGGTTCCTGAGTTATTAAAATTTAAATAAAATTGTGTGCAAGAATCCACCTCCTACAAAATTATGTTCTCCTGGTGTCAGAAAATGTTATTAAGAAAAAATTCCAAGTTTTTTTTTAACCTACGAGTTGGACCATTCAGAAGAACTTTTCAAAACGCTGTATTGCAGAGACTATACGAGCTAAAGTAATGAAATTTAGCTAGATTGTAAAGATCAAACTGGGCTATCCAATGGTTATACAATAATTATGTCACGCTTACTGCTTTATGAGTTTTAGTGCATTATGTTAGAGCTAGAACACATATTTTTTATAGAGTTTTTCGCTCAACATCCACATTTTAAGCGTTAGATAAATGAAATTCAACGGATTTGTAGAGGTTTATTTGGACTGTTGGCTGAATGTACATATAAAATTTTAGAACTGATAATAGCTGAGATATTTATGATCTAAATTTCTTCACTAGATTACTCAATATGGGCGTGGCAGTGGGCGGCTAAAATTATATCAGGATTATAGCCCGTCCTCCTATCTTTCCGACAAGGAAGATTTCAAGTCAATACCATAACTGGTTCCTGAGTTATTAAAATTTAAATAAAATTGTGTGCAAGAATCCACCTCCTACAAAATTATGTTCTCATGGTGTCAGAAAATGTTATTAAGAAAAAATTCCAAGTTTTTTTTTAACCTACGAGTTGGACCATTCAGAAGAACTTTTCAAAACGCTGTATTGCAGAGACTATACGAGCTAAAGTAATGAAATTTAGCTAGATTGTAAAGATCAAACTGGGCTATCCAATGGTTATACAATAATTATGTCACGCTTACTGCTTTATGAGTTTTAGTACATTATGTTAGAGCTAGAACACAGATTTTTTATAGAGTTTTTCGCTCAACATCCACATTTTAAGCGTAAGATAAATGAAATTCAACGGATTTGTAGAGGTTTATTTGGACTGTTGGCTAAATGTACATATAAAAATTTTAGAACTGATAATAGCTGAGATATTTATGATCTAAATTTCTTCACTAGATTACTCAATATGGGCGTGGCAGTGGGCGGCTAAAATTATATCAGGATTATAGCCCGTCCTCTTATCTTTCCGACAAGGAGGATTTCAAGTCAATACCATAACTGGTTCCTGAGTTATTAAAATTTAAATAAAATTGTGTGCAAGAATCCACCTCCTACAAAATTATGATCTCCTGGTGTCAGAAAATGTTGTTAAGAAAAAATTCCAATTTTTTTTTAACCTACGAGTTGGACCATTCAGAAGAACTTTTCAAAACGCTGTATTGCAGAGGCTATACGAGCTAAAGTAATGAAATTTAGCTAGATTGTAAAGATCAAACTGGGCTATCCAATGGTTATACAATAATTATGTCACGTTTACTGCTTTATGAGTTTTAGTGCATTATGTTAGAGCTAGAATACAGATTTTTTATAGAGTTTTTCGCTCAACATCCACATTTTAAGCGTTAGATAAATGAAATTCAACGGATTTGTAGAGGTTTATTTGGACTGTTGGCTGAATGTACATATAAAAATTTTAGAACTGATAATAGCTGAGATATTTATGATCTAAATTTCTTCACTAGATTACTCAATATGGGCGTGGCAGTGGGCGGCTGAAATTATATGAGGATTATAGCCCGTCCTCTTATCTTTCCGACAAGGAAGATTTCAAGTCAATACCATAACTGGTTCCTGAGTTATTGAAATTTAAATAAAATTGTGTGCAAGAATCCACCTCCTACAAAATTATGTTCTCCTGGTGTCAGAAAATGTTGTTAAGAAAAAATTCCAAGTTTTTTTTTAACCTACGAGTTGGACCATTCAGAAGAACTTTTCAAAACGCTGTATTGCAGAGACTATACGAGCTAAAGTAATGAAATTTAGCTAGATTGTAAAGATCAAACTGGGCTATCCAATGGTTATACAATAATTATGTCACGCTTACTGCTTTATGAGTTTAAGTACATTATGTTAGAGCTAGAACACAGATTTTTTATATAGTTTTTCGCTCAACATCCACATTTTAAGCGTTAGATAAATGAAATTCAACGGATTTGTAGAGGTTTATTTGGACTGTTGGCTGAATGTACATATACAATTTTAGAACTGATAGTAGCTGAGATATTTATGATCTAAATTTCTTCACTAGATTACTCAATATGGGCGTGGCAGTGGGCGGCTGAAATTATATCAGGATTATAGCCCGTCCTCTTATCTTTCCGACAAGGAAGATTTCAAGTCAATACCATAACTGGTTCCTGAGTTATTAAAATTTAAATAAAATTGTGTGCAAGAATCCACCTCCTACAAAATTATGTTCTCCTGGTGTCAGAAAATGTTATTAAGAAAAAATTCCAAGTTTTTTTTTTAACCTACGAGTTGGACCATTCAGAAGAACTTTTCAAAACGCTGTATTGCAGAGACTATACGAGCTAAAGTAATGAAATTTAGCTAGATTGTAAAGATCAAACTGGGCTATCCAATGGTTATACAATAATTATGTCACGCTTACTGCTTTATGAGTTTAAGTACATTATGTTAGAGCTAGAACACAGATTTTTTATATAGTTTTTCGCTCAACATCCACATTTTAAGCGTTAGATAAATGAAATTCAACGGATTTGTAGAGGTTTATTTGGACTGTTGGCTGAATGTACATATACAATTTTAGAACTGATAGTAGCTGAGATATTTATGATCTAAATTTCTTCACTAGATTACTCAATATGGGCGTGGCAGTGGGCGGCTGAAATTATATCAGGATTATAGCCCGTCCTCTTATCTTTCCGACAAGGAAGATTTCAAGTCAATACCATAACTGGTTCCTGAGTTATTAAAATTTAAATAAAATTGTGTGCAAGAATCCACCTCCTACAAAATTATGATCTCCTGGTGTCAGAAAATGTTGTTAAGAAAAAATTCCAAGTTTTTTTTAACCTACGAGTTGGACCATTCAGAAGAACTTTTCAAAACGCTGTATTGCAGAGGCTATACGAGCTAAAGTAATGAAATTTAGCTAGATTGTAAAGATCAAACTGGGCTATCCAATGGTTATACAATAATTATGTCACGCTTACTGCTTTATGAGTTTTAGTGCATTATGTTAGAGCTAGAACACAGATTTTTTATAGAGTTTTTCGCTCAACATCCACATTTTAAGCGTTAGATAAATGAAATTCAACGGATTTGTAGAGGTTTATTTGGACTGTTGGCTGAATGTACATATACAATTTTAGAACTGATAATAGCTGAGATATTTATGATCTAAATTTCTTCACTAGATTACTCAATATGGGCGTGGCAGTGGGCGGCTGAAATTATATGAGGATTATAGCCCGTCCTCTTATCTTTCCGACAAGGAAGATTTCAAGTCAATACCATAACTGGTTCCTGAGTTATTGAAATTTAAATAAAATTGTGTGCAAGAATCCACCTCCTACAAAATTATGTTCTCCTGGTGTCAGAAAATGTTGTTAAGAAAAAATTCCAAGTTTTTTTTTAACCTACGAGTTGGACCATTCAGAAGAACTTTTCAAAACGCTGTATTGCAGAGACTATACGAGCTAAAGTAATGAAATTTAGCTAGATTGTAAAGATCAAACTGGGCTATCCAATGGTTATACAATAATTATGTCGCGCTTACTGCTTTATGAGTTCTAGTGCATTATGTTAGAGCTAGAACACAGATTTTTTATAGAGTTTTTCGCTCAACATCCACATTTTAAGCGTTAGATAAATGAAATTCAACGGATTTGTAGAGGTTTATTTGGACTGTTGGCTGAATGTACATATAAAAATTTTAGAACTGATAATAGCTGAGATATTTATGATCTAAATTTCTTCACTAGATTACTCAATATGGGCGTGGCAGTGGGCGGCTGAAATTATATGAGGATTATAGCCCGTCCTCTTATCTTTCCGACAAGGAAGATTTCAAGTCAATACCATAACTGGTTCCTGAGTTATTGAAATTTAAATAAAATTGTGTGCAAGAATCCACCTCCTACAAAATTATGTTCTCCTGGTGTCAGAAAATGTTGTTAAGAAAAAATTCCAAGTTTTTTTTTAACCTACGAGTTGGACCATTCAGAAGAACTTTTCAAAACGCTGTATTGCAGAGACTATACGAGCTAAAGTAATGAAATTTAGCTAGATTGTAAAGATCAAACTGGGCTATCCAATGGTTATACAATAATTATGTCACGCTTACTGCTTTATGAGTTTAAGTACATTATGTTAGAGCTAGAACACAGATTTTTTATATAGTTTTTCGCTCAACATCCACATTTTAAGCGTTAGATAAATGAAATTCAACGGATTTGTAGAGGTTTATTTGGACTGTTGGCTGAATGTACATATACAATTTTAGAACTGATAGTAGCTGAGATATTTATGATCTAAATTTCTTCACTAGATTACTCAATATTGGCGTGGCAGTGGGCGGCTGAAATTATATCAGGATTATAGCCCGTCCTCTTATCTTTCCGACAAGGAAGATTTCAAGTCAATACCATAACTGGTTCCTGAGTTATTAAAATTTAAATAAAATTGTGTGCAAGAATCCACCTCCTACAAAATTATGTTCTCCTGGTGTCAGAAAATGTTATTAAGAAAAAATTCCAAGTTTTTTTTTTAACCTACGAGTTGGACCATTCAGAAGAACTTTTCAAAACGCTGTATTGCAGAGACTATACGAGCTAAAGTAATGAAATTTAGCTAGATTGTAAAGATCAAACTGGGCTATCCAATGGTTATACAATAATTATGTCACGCTTACTGCTTTATGAGTTTAAGTACATTATGTTAGAGCTAGAACACAGATTTTTTATATAGTTTTTCGCTCAACATCCACATTTTAAGCGTTAGATAAATGAAATTCAACGGATTTGTAGAGGTTTATTTGGACTGTTGGCTGAATGTACATATACAATTTTAGAACTGATAGTAGCTGAGATATTTATGATCTAAATTTCTTCACTAGATTACTCAATATGGGCGTGGCAGTGGGCGGCTGAAATTATATCAGGATTATAGCCCGTCCTCTTATCTTTCCGACAAGGAAGATTTCAAGTCAATACCATAACTGGTTCCTGAGTTATTAAAATTTAAATAAAATTGTGTGCAAGAATCCACCTCCTACAAAATTATGATCTCCTGGTGTCAGAAAATGTTGTTAAGAAAAAATTCCAAGTTTTTTTTAACCTACGAGTTGGACCATTCAGAAGAACTTTTCAAAACGCTGTATTGCAGAGGCTATACGAGCTAAAGTAATGAAATTTAGCTAGATTGTAAAGATCAAACTGGGCTATCCAATGGTTATACAATAATTATGTCACGCTTACTGCTTTATGAGTTTTAGTGCATTATGTTAGAGCTAGAACACAGATTTTTTATAGAGTTTTTCGCTCAACATCCACATTTTAAGCGTTAGATAAATGAAATTCAACGGATTTGTAGAGGTTTATTTGGACTGTTGGCTGAATGTACATATACAATTTTAGAACTGATAATAGCTGAGATATTTATGATCTAAATTTCTTCACTAGATTACTCAATATGGGCGTGTCAGTGGGCGGCTGAAATTATATGAGGATTATAGCCCGTCCTCTTGTCTTTCCGACAAGGAAGATTTCAAGTCAATACCATAACTGGTTCCTGAGTTATTGAAATTTAAATAAAATTGTGTGCAAGAATCCACCTCCTACAAAATTATGTTCTCCTGGTGTCAGAAAATGTTGTTAAGAAAAAATTCCAAGTTTTTTTTTAACCTACGAGTTGGACCATTCAGAAGAACTTTTCAAAACGCTGTATTGCAGAGACTATACGAGCTAAAGTAATGAAATTTAGCTAGATTGTAAAGATCAAACTGGGCTATCCAATGGTTATACAATAATTATGTCACGCTTACTGCTTTATGAGTTTTAGTACATTATGTTAGAGCTAGAACACAGAATTTTTATAGAGTTTTTCGCTCAACATCCACATTTTAAGCGTTAGATAAATGAAATTCAACGGATTTGTAGAGGTTTATTTGGACTGTTGGCTGAATGTACATATAAAAATTTTAGAACTGATAATAGCTGAGATATTTATGATCTAAATTTCTTCACTAGATTACTCAATATGGGCGTGGCAGTGGGCGGCTGAAATTATATCAGGATTATAGCCCGTCCTCTTATCTTTCCGACAAGGTAGATTTCAAGTCAATACCATAACTGGTTCCTGAGTTATTGAAATTTAAATAAAATTGTGTGCAAGAATCCACCTCCTACAAAATTATGTTCTCCTGGTGTCAGAAAATGTTGTTAAGAAAAAATTCCAAGTTTTTTTTTTAACCTACGAGTTGGACCATTCAGAAGAACTTTTCAAAACGCTGTATTGCAGAGACTATACGAGCTAAAGTAATGAAATTTAGCTAGATTGTAAAGATCAAACTGGGCTATCCAATGGTTATACAATAATTATGTCACGCTTACTGCTTTATGAGTTTAAGTACATTATGTTAGAGCTAGAACACAGATTTTTTATATAGTTTTTCGCTCAACATCCACATTTTAAGCGTTAGATAAATGAAATTCAACGGATTTGTAGAGGTTTATTTGGACTGTTGGCTGAATGTACATATACAATTTTAGAACTGATAGTAGCTGAGATATTTATGATCTAAATTTCTTCACTAGATTACTCAATATGGGCGTGGCAGTGGGCGGCTGAAATTATATCAGGATTATAGCCCGTCCTCTTATCTTTCCGACAAGGAAGATTTCAAGTCAATACCATAACTGGTTCCTGAGTTATTAAAATTTAAATAAAATTGTGTGCAAGAATCCACCTCCTACAAAATTATGTTCTCCTGGTGTCAGAAAATGTTATTAAGAAAAAATTCCAAGTTTTTTTTTTAACCTACGAGTTGGACCATTCAGAAGAACTTTTCAAAACGCTGTATTGCAGAGACTATACGAGCTAAAGTAATGAAATTTAGCTAGATTGTAAAGATCAAACTGGGCTATCCAATGGTTATACAATAATTATGTCACGCTTACTGCTTTATGAGTTTAAGTACATTATGTTAGAGCTAGAACACAGATTTTTTATATAGTTTTTCGCTCAACATCCACATTTTAAGCGTTAGATAAATGAAATTCAACGGATTTGTAGAGGTTTATTTGGACTGTTGGCTGAATGTACATATACAATTTTAGAACTGATAGTAGCTGAGATATTTATGATCTAAATTTCTTCACTAGATTACTCAATATGGGCGTGGCAGTGGGCGGCTGAAATTATATCAGGATTATAGCCCGTCCTCTTATCTTTCCGACAAGGAAGATTTCAAGTCAATACCATAACTGGTTCCTGAGTTATTAAAATTTAAATAAAATTGTGTGCAAGAATCCACCTCCTACAAAATTATGATCTCCTGGTGTCAGAAAATGTTGTTAAGAAAAAATTCCAAGTTTTTTTTAACCTACGAGTTGGACCATTCAGAAGAACTTTTCAAAACGCTGTATTGCAGAGGCTATACGAGCTAAAGTAATGAAATTTAGCTAGATTGTAAAGATCAAACTGGGCTATCCAATGGTTATACAATAATTATGTCACGCTTACTGCTTTATGAGTTTTAGTGCATTATGTTAGAGCTAGAACACAGATTTTTTATAGAGTTTTTCGCTCAACATCCACATTTTAAGCGTTAGATAAATGAAATTCAACGGATTTGTAGAGGTTTATTTGGACTGTTGGCTGAATGTACATATACAATTTTAGAACTGATAATAGCTGAGATATTTATGATCTAAATTTCTTCACTAGATTACTCAATATGGGCGTGGCAGTGGGCGGCTGAAATTATATGAGGATTATAGCCCGTCCTCTTGTCTTTCCGACAAGGAAGATTTCAAGTCAATACCATAACTGGTTCCTGAGTTATTGAAATTTAAATAAAATTGTGTGCAAGAATCCACCTCCTACAAAATTATGTTCTCCTGGTGTCAGAAAATGTTGTTAAGAAAAAATTCCAAGTTTTTTTTTAACCTACGAGTTGGACCATTCAGAAGAACTTTTCAAAACGCTGTATTGCAGAGACTATACGAGCTAAAGTAATGAAATTTAGCTAGATTGTAAAGATCAAACTGGGCTATCCAATGGTTATACAATAATTATGTCACGCTTACTGCTTTATGAGTTTTAGTACATTATGTTAGAGCTAGAACACAGAATTTTTATAGAGTTTTTCGCTCAACATCCACATTTTAAGCGTTAGATAAATGAAATTCAACGGATTTGTAGAGGTTTATTTGGACTGTTGGCTGAATGTACATATAAAAATTTTAGAACTGATAATAGCTGAGATATTTATGATCTAAATTTCTTCACTAGATTACTCAATATGGGCGTGGCAGTGGGCGGCTGAAATTATATCAGGATTATAGCCCGTCCTCTTATCTTTCCGACAAGGTAGATTTCAAGTCAATACCATAACTGGTTCCTGAGTTATTGAAATTTAAATAAAATTGTGTGCAAGAATCCACCTCCTACAAAATTATGTTCTCCTGGTGTCAGAAAATGTTGTTAAGAAAAAATTCCAAGTTTTTTTTTTAACCTACGAGTTGGACCATTCAGAAGAACTTTTCAAAACGCTGTATTGCAGAGACTATACGAGCTAAAGTAATGAAATTTAGCTAGATTGTAAAGATCAAACTGGGCTATCCAATGGTTATACAATAATTATGTCACGCTTACTGCTTTATGAGTTTAAGTACATTATGTTAGAGCTAGAACACAGATTTTTTATATAGTTTTTCGCTCAACATCCACATTTTAAGCGTTAGATAAATGAAATTCAACGGATTTGTAGAGGTTTATTTGGACTGTTGGCTGAATGTACATATACAATTTTAGAACTGATAGTAGCTGAGATATTTATGATCTAAATTTCTTCACTAGATTACTCAATATGGGCGTGGCAGTGGGCGGCTGAAATTATATCAGGATTATAGCCCGTCCTCTTATCTTTCCGACAAGGAAGATTTCAAGTCAATACCATAACTGGTTCCTGAGTTATTAAAATTTAAATAAAATTGTGTGCAAGAATCCACCTCCTACAAAATTATGTTCTCCTGGTGTCAGAAAATGTTATTAAGAAAAAATTCTAAGTTTTTTTTTAACCTACGAGTTGGACCATTCAGAAGAACTTTTCAAAACGCTGTATTGCAGAGACTATACGAGCTAAAGTAATGAAATTTAGCTAGATTGTAAAGATCAAACTGGGTTATCCAATGGTTATACAATAATTATGTCACGCTTACTGCTTTATGAGTTTTAGTGCATTATGTTAGAGCTAGAACACAGATTTTTTATAGAGTTTTTCGCTCAACATCCACATTTTAAGCGTTAGATAAATGAAATTCAACGGTTTTGTAGAGGTTTATTTGGACTGTTGGCTGAATGTACATATACAATTTTAGAACTGATAATAGCTGAGATATTTATGATCTAAATTTCTTCACTAGATTACTCAATATGGGCGTGGCAGTGGGCGGCAAAAATTATATCAGGATTATAGCCCGTCCTCTTATCTTTCCGACAAGGAAGATTTCAAGTCAATACCATAACTGGTTCCTGAGTTATTAAAATTTAAATAAAATTGTGTGCAAGAATCCACCCCCTACAAAATTATGTTCTCCTGGTGTCAGAAAATGTTATTAAGAAAAAATTCCAAGTTTTTTTTTTACCTACGAGTTGGACCATTCAAAAGAACTTTTCAAAACGCTGTATTGCAGAGACTATACGAGCTAAAGTAATGAAATTTAGCTAGATTGTAAAGATCAAACTGGGCTATCCAATGGTTATACAATAATTATGTCACGCTTACTGCTTTATGAGTTTTAGTACATTATGTTAGAGCTAGAACACAGAATTTTTATAGAGTTTTTCGCTCAACATCCACATTTTAAGCGTTAGATAAATGAAATTCAACGGATTTGTAGAGGTTTATTTGGACTGTTGGCTGAATGTACATATAAAAATTTAGAACTGATAATAGCTGAGATATTTATGATCTAAATTTCTTCACTAGATTACTCAATATGGGCGTGGCAGTGGGCGGCAAAAATTATATCAGGATTATAGCCCGTCCTCTTATCTTTCCGACAAGGAAGATTTCAAGTCAATACCATAACTGGTTCCTGAGTTATTAAAATTTAAATAAAATTGTGTGCAAGAATCCACCCCCTACAAAATTATGTTCTCCTGGTGTCAGAAAATGTTATTAAGAAAAAATTCTAAGTTTTTTTTTAACCTACGAGTTGGACCATTCAGAAGAACTTTTCAAAACGCTGTATTGCAGAGACTATACGAGCTAAAGTAATGAAATTTAGCTAGATTGTAAAGATCAAACTGGGCTATCCAATGGTTATACAATAATTATGTCACGCTTACTGCTTTATGAGTTTTAGTGCATTATGTTAGAGCTAGAACACAGATTTTTTATAGAGTTTTTCGCTCAACATCCACATTTTAAGCGTTAGATAAATGAAATTCAACGGATTTGTAGAGGTTTATTTGGACTGTTGGCTGAATGTACATATACAATTTTAGAACTGATAGTAGCTGAGATATTTATGATCTAAATTTCTTCACTAGATTACTCAATATGGGCGTGGCAGTGGGCGGCTGAAATTATATCAGGATTATAGCCCGTCCTCTTATCTTTCCGACAAGGAAGATTTCAAGTCAATACCATAACTGGTTCCTGAGTTATTAAAATTTAAATAAAATTGTGTGCAAGAATCCACCTCCTACAAAATTATGATCTCCTGGTGTCAGAAAATGTTGTTAAGAAAAAATTCCAAGTTTTTTTTAACCTACGAGTTGGACCATTCAGAAGAACTTTTCAAAACGCTGTATTGCAGAGGCTATACGAGCTAAAGTAATGAAATTTAGCTAGATTGTAAAGATCAAACTGGGCTATCCAATGGTTATACAATAATTATGTCACGCTTACTGCTTTATGAGTTTTAGTGCATTATGTTAGAGCTAGAACACAGATTTTTTATAGAGTTTTTCGCTCAACATCCACATTTTAAGCGTTAGATAAATGAAATTCAACGGATTTGTAGAGGTTTATTTGGACTGTTGGCTGAATGTACATATACAATTTTAGAACTGATAATAGCTGAGATATTTATGATCTAAATTTCTTCACTAGATTACTCAATATGGGCGTGGCAGTGGGCGGCTGAAATTATATGAGGATTATAGCCCGTCCTCTTATCTTTCCGACAAGGAAGATTTCAAGTCAATACCATAACTGGTTCCTGAGTTATTGAAATTTAAATAAAATTGTGTGCAAGAATCCACCTCCTACAAAATTATGTTCTCCTGGTGTCAGAAAATGTTGTTAAGAAAAAATTCCAAGTTTTTTTTTAACCTACGAGTTGGACCATTCAGAAGAACTTTTCAAAACGCTGTATTGCAGAGACTATACGAGCTAAAGTAATGAAATTTAGCTAGATTGTAAAGATCAAACTGGGCTATCCAATGGTTATACAATAATTATGTCACGCTTACTGCTTTATGAGTTTTAGTACATTATGTTAGAGCTAGAACACAGAATTTTTATAGAGTTTTTCGCTCAACATCCACATTTTAAGCGTTAGATAAATGAAATTCAACGGATTTGTAGAGGTTTATTTGGACTGTTGGCTGAATGTACATATAAAAATTTTAGAACTGATAATAGCTGAGATATTTATGATCTAAATTTCTTCACTAGATTACTCAATATGGGCGTGGCAGTGGGCGGCTGAAATTATATCAGGATTATAGCCCGTCCTCTTATCTTTCCGACAAGGTAGATTTCAAGTCAATACCATAACTGGTTCCTGAGTTATTGAAATTTAAATAAAATTGTGTGCAAGAATCCACCTCCTACAAAATTATGTTCTCCTGGTGTCAGAAAATGTTGTTAAGAAAAAATTCCAAGTTTTTTTTTTAACCTACGAGTTGGACCATTCAGAAGAACTTTTCAAAACGCTGTATTGCAGAGACTATACGAGCTAAAGTAATGAAATTTAGCTAGATTGTAAAGATCAAACTGGGCTATCCAATGGTTATACAATAATTATGTCACGCTTACTGCTTTATGAGTTTAAGTACATTATGTTAGAGCTAGAACACAGATTTTTTATATAGTTTTTCGCTCAACATCCACATTTTAAGCGTTAGATAAATGAAATTCAACGGATTTGTAGAGGTTTATTTGGACTGTTGGCTGAATGTACATATACAATTTTAGAACTGATAGTAGCTGAGATATTTATGATCTAAATTTCTTCACTAGATTACTCAATATGGGCGTGGCAGTGGGCGGCTGAAATTATATCAGGATTATAGCCCGTCCTCTTATCTTTCCGACAAGGAAGATTTCAAGTCAATACCATAACTGGTTCCTGAGTTATTAAAATTTAAATAAAATTGTGTGCAAGAATCCACCTCCTACAAAATTATGTTCTCCTGGTGTCAGAAAATGTTATTAAGAAAAAATTCTAAGTTTTTTTTTAACCTACGAGTTGGACCATTCAGAAGAACTTTTCAAAACGCTGTATTGCAGAGACTATACGAGCTAAAGTAATGAAATTTAGCTAGATTGTAAAGATCAAACTGGGTTATCCAATGGTTATACAATAATTATGTCACGCTTACTGCTTTATGAGTTTTAGTGCATTATGTTAGAGCTAGAACACAGATTTTTTATAGAGTTTTTCGCTCAACATCCACATTTTAAGCGTTAGATAAATGAAATTCAACGGATTTGTAGAGGTTTATTTGGACTGTTGGCTGAATGTACATATACAATTTTAGAACTGATAATAGCTGAGATATTTATGATCTAAGTTTCTTCACTAGATTACTCAATATGGGCGTGGCAGTGGGCGGCAAAAATTATATCAGGATTATAGCCCGTCCTCTTATCTTTCCGACAAGGAAGATTTCAAGTCAATACCATAACTGGTTCCTGAGTTATTAAAATTTAAATAAAATTGTGTGCAAGAATCCACCCCCTACAAAATTATGTTCTCCTGGTGTCAGAAAATGTTATTAAGAAAAAATTCCAAGTTTTTTTTTTACCTACGAGTTGGACCATTCAAAAGAACTTTTCAAAACGCTGTATTGCAGAGACTATACGAGCTAAAGTAATGAAATTTAGCTAGATTGTAAAGATCAAACTGGGCTATCCAATGGTTATACAATAATTATGTCACGCTTACTGCTTTTTGAGTTTTAGTGCATTATGTTAGAGCTAGAACACAGATTTTTTATAGAGTTTTTCGCTCAACATCCACATTTTAAGCGTTAGATAAATGAAATTCAACGGATTTGTAGAGGTTTATTTGTACTGTTGGCTGAATGTACATATAACATTTTGGAACTAATAATAGCTGAGATATTTATGATCTAAATTTCTTCACTAGATTACTCAATATGGGCGTGGCAGTGGGCGGCTGAAATTATATCAGGATTATAGCCCGTCCTCTAATCTTTCCGACAAGGAAGATTTCAAGTCAATACCATAACTGGTTCCTGAGTTATTGAAATTTAAATAAAATTGTGTGCAAGAATCCACCTCCTACAAAATTATGTTCTCCTGGTGTCAGAAAATGTTGTTAAGAAAAAATTCCAAGTTTTTTTTTAACCTACGAGTTGGACCATTCAGAAGAACTTTTCAAAACGCTGTATTGCAGAGACTATACGAGCTAAAGTAATGAAATTTAGCTAGATTGTAAAGATCAAACTGGGCTATCCAATGGTTATACAATAATTATGTCACGCTTACTGCTTTATGAGTTTTAGTGCATTATGTTAGAGCTAGAGCACAGATTTTTTATAGAGTTTTTCGCTCAACATCCACATTTTAAGCGTTAGATAAATGAAATTCAACGGATTTGTAGAGGTTTATTTGGACTGTTGGCTGAATGTACATATAAAAATTTTAGAACTGGTAATAGCTGAGATATTTATGATCTAAATTTCTTCACTAGATTACTCAATATGGGCGTGGCAGTGGGCGGCTAAAATTATATCAGGATTATAGCCCGTCCTCTTATCTTTCCGACAAGGAAGATTTCAAGTCAATACCATAACTGGTTCCTGAGTTATTAAAATTTAAATAAAATTGTGTGCAAGAATCCACCTCCTACAAAATTATGTTCTCCTGGTGTCAGAAAATGTTATTAAGAAAAAATTCTAAGTTTTTTTTTAACCTACGAGTTGGACCATTCAGAAGAACTTTTCAAAACGCTGTATTGCAGAGACTATACGAGCTAAAGTAATGAAATTTAGCTAGATTGTAAAGATCAAACTGGGCTATCCAATGGTTATACAATAATTATGTCACGCTTACTGCTTTATGAGTTTTAGTGCATTATGTTAGAGCTAGAACACAGATTTTTTATAGAGTTTTTCGCTCAACATCCACATTTTAAGCGTTAGATAAATGAAATTCAACGGATTTGTAGAGGTTTATTTGGACTGTTGGCTGAATGTACATATACAATTTTAGAACTGATAATAGCTGAGATATTTATGATCTAAATTTCTTCACTAGATTACTCAATATGGGCGTGGCAGTGGGCGGCAAAAATTATATCAGGATTATAGCCCGTCCTCTTATCTTTCCGACAAGGAAGATTTCAAGTCAATACCATAACTGGTTCCTGAGTTATTAAAATTTAAATAAAATTGTGTGCAAGAATCCACCCCCTACAAAATTATGTTCTCCTGGTGTCAGAAAATGTTATTAAGAAAAAATTCCAAGTTTTTTTTTTACCTACGAGTTGGACCATTCAAAAGAACTTTTCAAAACGCTGTATTGCAGAGACTATACGAGCTAAAGTAATGAAATTTAGCTAGATTGTAAAGATCAAACTGGGCTATCCAATGGTTATACAATAATTATGTCACGCTTACTGCTTTATGAGTTTTAGTACATTATGTTAGAGCTAGAACACAGATTTTTTATAGAGTTTTTCGCTCAACATCCACATTTTAAGCGTTAGATAAATGAAATTCAACGGATTTGTAGAGGTTTATTTGTACTGTTGGCTGAATGTACATATACAATTTTAGAACTGATAATAGCTGAGATATTTATGATCTAAATTTCTTCACTAGATTACTCAATATGGGCGTGGCAGTGGGCGGCTGAAATTATATCAGGATTATAGCCCGTCCTCTAATCTTTCCGAAAAGGAAGATTTCAAGTCAATACCATAACTGGTTCCTGAGTTATTGAAATTTAAATAAAATTGTGTGCAAGAATCCACCTCCTACAAAATTATGTTCTCCTGGTGTCAGAAAATGTTGTTAAGAAAAAATTCCAAGTTTTTTTTTAACCTACGAGTTGGACCATTCAGAAGAACTTTTCAAAACGCTGTATTGCAGAGACTATACGAGCTAAAGTAATGAAATTTAGCTAGATTGTAAAGATCAAACTGGGCTATCCAATGGTTATACAATAATTATGTCACGCTTACTGCTTTATGAGTTTTAGTGCATTATGTTAGAGCTAGAGCACAGATTTTTTATAGAGTTTTTCGCTCAACATCCACATTTTAAGCGTTAGATAAATGAAATTCAACGGATTTGTAGAGGTTTATTTGGACTGTTGGCTGAATGTACATATAAAAATTTTAGAACTGATAATAGCTGAGATATTTATGATCTAAATTTCTTCACTAGATTACTCAATATGGGCGTGGCAGTGGGCGGCTAAAATTATATCAGGATTATAGCCCGTCCTCTTATCTTTCCGACAAGGAAGATTTCAAGTCAATACCATAACTGGTTCCTGAGCTATTAAAATTTAAATAAAATTGTGTGCAAAAATCCACCTCCTACAAAATTATGTTCTCCTGGTGTCAGAAAATGTTGTTAAGAAAAAATTCCAAGTTTTTTTTTAACCTACGAGTTGGACCATTCAGAAGAACTTTTCAAAACGCTGTATTGCAGAGACTATACGAGCTAAAGTAATGAAATTTAGCTAGATTGTAAAGATCAAACTGGGCTATCCAATGGTTATACAATAATTATGTCACGCTTACTGCTTTATGAGTTTTAGTACATTATGTTAGAGCTAGAACACAGATTTTTTATAGAGTTTTTCGCTCAACATCCACATTTTAAGCGTTAGATAAATGAAATTCAACGGATTTGTAGAGGTTTATTTGTACTGTTGGCTGAATGTACATATACAATTTTAGAACTGATAATAGCTGAGATATTTATGATCTAAATTTCTTCACTAGATTACTCAATATGGGCGTGGCAGTAGGCGGCTGAAATTATATGAGGATTATAGCCCGTCCTCTTATCTTTCCGACAAGGAAGATTTCAAGTCAATACCATAACTGGTTCCTGAGTTATTGAAATTTAAATAAAATTGTGTGCAAGAATCCACCTCCTACAAAATTATGTTCTCCTGGTGTCAGAAAATGTTGTTAAGAAAAAATTCCAAGTTTTTTTTTAACCTACGAGTTGGACCATTCAGAAGAACTTTTCAAAACGCTGTATTGCAGAGACTATACGAGCTAAAGTAATGAAATTTAGCTAGATTGTAAAGATCAAACTGGGCTATCCAATGGTTATACAAAAATTATGTCACGCTTACTGCTTTATGAGTTTTAGTACATTATGTTAGAGCTAGAACACAGATTTTTTATAGAGTTTTTCGCTCAACATCCACATTTTAAGCGTTAGATAAATGAAATTCAACGGATTTGTAGAGGTTTATTTGGACTGTTGGCTGAATGTACATATAAAAATTTTAGAACTGATAATAGCTGAGATATTTATGATCTAAATTTCTTCACTAGATTACTCAATATGGGCGTGGCAGTGGGCGGCTGAAATTATATCAGGATTATAGCCCGTCCTCTTATCTTTCCGACAAGGTAGATTTCAAGTCAATACCATAACTGGTTCCTGAGTTATTGAAATTTAAATAAAATTGTGTGCAAGAATCCACCTCCTACAAAATTATGTTCTCCTGGTGTCAGAAAATGTTGTTAAGAAAAAATTCCAAGTTTTTTTTTTAACCTACGAGTTGGACCATTCAGAAGAACTTTTCAAAACGCTGTATTGCAGAGACTATACGAGCTAAAGTAATGAAATTTAGCTAGATTGTAAAGATCAAACTGGGCTATCCAATGGTTATACAATAATTATGTCACGCTTACTGCTTTATGAGTTTAAGTACATTATGTTAGAGCTAGAACACAGATTTTTTATAGAGTTTTTCGCTCAACATCCACATTTTAAGCGTTAGATAAATGAAATTCAACGGATTTGTAGAGGTTTATTTGGACTGTTGGCTGAATGTACATATACAATTTTAGAACTGATAATAGCTGAGATATTTATGATCTAAATTTCTTCACTAGATTACTCAATATGGGCGTGGCAGTGGGCGGCTGAAATTATATCAGGATTATAGCCCGTCCTCTTATCTTTCCGACAAGGAAGATTTCAAGTCAATACCATAACTGGTTCCTGAGTTATTGAAATTTAAATAAAATTGTGTGCAAGAATCCACCTCCTACAAAATTATGTTCTCCTGGTGTCAGAAAATGTTGTTAAGAAAAATTCCAAGTTTTTTTTTTAACCTACGAGTTGGACCATTCAGAAGAACTTTTCAAAACGCTGTATTGCAGAGACTATACGAGCTAAAGTAATGAAATTTAGCTAGATTGTAAAGATCAAACTGGGCTATCCAATGGTTATACAATAATTATGTCACGCTTACTGCTTTATGAGTTTTAGTACATTATGTTAGAGCTAGAACACAGATTTTTTATAGAGTTTTTCGCTCAACATCCACATTTTAAGCGTTAGATAAATGAAATTCAACGGATTTGTAGAGGTTTATTTGGACTGTTGGCTGAATGTACATATAAAAATTTTAGAACTGATAATAGCTGAGATATTTATGATCTAAATTTCTTCACTAGATTACTCAATATGGGCGTGGCAGTGGGCGGCTAAAATTATATCAGGATTATAGCCCGTCCTCTTATCTTTCCGACAAGGAAGATTTCAAGTCGATACCATAACTGGTTCCTGAGTTATTAAAATTTAAATAATATTGTGTGCAAGAATCCACCTCCTACAAAATTATGTTCTCCTGGTGTCAGAAAATGTTATTAAGAAAAAATTCCAAGTTTTTTTTAACCTACGAGTTGGACCATTCAGAAGAACTTTTCAAAACTCTGTATTGCAGAGGCTATGCGAGCTAAAGTTATGAAATTTAGCTAGATTGTAAAGATCAAACTGGGCTATCCAATGGTTATACAATAATTATGTCACGCTTACTGCTTTATGAGTTTTAGTGCATTATGTTAGAGCTAGAGCACAGATTTTTTATAGAGTTTTTTGCTCAACATCCATATTTTAAGCGTTAGATAAATGAAATTCAACGGATTTGTAGAGGTTTATTTGGACTGTTGGCTGAATGTACATATAAAATTTTAGAACTGATAATAGCTGAGATATTTATGATCTAAATTTCTTCACTAGATTACTCAATATGGGCGTGGCAGTGGGCGGCTAAAATTATATCAGGATTATAGCCCGTCCTCTTATCTTTCCGACAAGGAAGATTTCAAGTCGATACCATAACTGGTTCCTGAGTTATTAAAATTTAAATAAAATTGTGTGCAAGAATCCACCTCCTACAAAATTATGTTCTCCTGGTGTCAGAAAATGTTGTTAAGAAAAAATTCCAAGTTTTTTTTTTAACCTACGAGTTGGACCATTCAGAAGAACTTTTCAAAACGCTGTATTGCAGAGACTATACGAGCTAAAGTAATGAAATTTAGCTAGATTGTAAAGATCAAACTGGGCTATCCAATGGTTATACAATAATTATGTCACGCTTACTGCTTTATGAGTTTTAGTACATTATGTTAGAGCTAGAACACAGATTTTTTATAGAGTTTTTCGCTCAACATCCACATTTTAAGCGTTAAATAAATGAAATTCAACGGATTTGTAGAGGTTTATTTGGACTGTTGGCTGAATGTACATATACAATTTTAGAACTGATAATAGCTGAGATATTTATGATCTAAATTTCTTCACTAGATTACTCAATATGGGCGTGGCAGTGGGCGGCTTAAATTATATCCTCTTATCTTTCCGACAAGGAAGATTTCAAGTCAATACCATAACTGGTTCCTGAGTTATTGAAATTTAAATAAAATTGTGTGCAAGAATCCACCTCCTACAAAATTATGTTCTCCTGGTGTCAGAAAATGTTGTTAAGAAAAAATTCCAAGTTTTTTTTTTAACCTACGAGTTGGACCATTCAGAAGAACTTTTCAAAACGCTGTATTGCAGAGACTATACGAGCTAAAAAAATGAAATTTAGCTAGATTGTAAAGATCAAACTGGGCTATCCAATGGTTATACAATAATTATGTCACGCTTACTGCTTTATGAGTTTTAGTGCATTATGTTAGAGCTAGAGCACAGATTTTTTATAGAGTTTTTCGCTCAACATCCACATTTTAAGCGTTAGATAAATGAAATTCAACGGATTTGTAGAGGTTTATTTGGACTGTTGGCTGAATGTACATATACAATTTTAGAACTGATAATAGCTGAGATATTTATGATTTAAATTTCTTCACTAGATTACTCAATATGGGCGTGGCAGTGGGCGGCTAAAATTATATCAGGATTATAGCCCGTCCCCTTATCTTTCCGACAAGGAAGATTTCAAGTCAATACCATAACTGGTTCCTGAGTTATTAAAATTTAAATAAAATTGTGTGCAAGAATCCACCTCCTACAAAATTATGTTCTCCTGGTGTCAGAAAATGTTGTTAAGAAAAAATTCCAAGTTTTTTTTTAACCTACGAGTTGGACCATTCAGAAGAACTTTTCAAAACGCTGTATTGCAGAGACTATACGAGCTAAAGTAATGAAATTTAGCTAGATTGTAAAGATCAAACTGGGCTATCCAATGGTTATACAATAATTATGTCACGCTTACTGCTTTATGAGTTTTAGTACATTATGTTAGAGCTAGAACACAGATTTTTTATAGAGTTTTTCGCTCAACATCCACATTTTAAGCGTTAGATAAATGAAATTCAACGGATTTGTAGAGGTTTATTTGTACTGTTGGCTGAATGTACATATACAATTTTAGAACTGATAATAGCTGAGATATTTATGATCTAAATTTCTTCACTAGATTACTCAATATGGGCGTGGCAGTGGGCGGCTTAAATTATATCCTCTTATCTTTCCGACAAGGAAGATTTCAAGTCGATACCATAACTGGTTCCTGAGTTATTAAAATTTAAATAAAATTGTGTGCAAGAATCCACCTCCTACAAAATTATGTTCTCCTGGTGTCAGAAAATGTTGTTAAGAAAAAATTCCAAGTTTTTTTTTTAACCTACGAGTTGGACCATTCAGAAGAACTTTTCAAAACGCTGTATTGCAGAGACTATACGAGCTAAAGTAATGAAATTTAGCTAGATTGTAAAGATCAAACTGGGCTATCCAATGGTTATACAATAATTATGTCACGCTTACTGCTTTATGAGTTTTAGTACATTATGTTAGAGCTAGAACACAGATTTTTTATAGAGTTTTTCGCTCAACATCCACATTTTAAGCGTTAAATAAATGAAATTCAACGGATTTGTAGAGGTTTATTTGGACTGTTGGCTGAATGTACATATACAATTTTAGAACTGATAATAGCTGAGATATTTATGATCTAAATTTCTTCACTAGATTACTCAATATGGGCGTGGCAGTGGGCGGCTTAAATTATATCCTCTTATCTTTCCGACAAGGAAGATTTCAAGTCAATACCATAACTGGTTCCTGAGTTATTGAAATTTAAATAAAATTGTGTGCAAGAATCCACCTCCTACAAAATTATGTTCTCCTGGTGTCAGAAAATGTTGTTAAGAAAAAATTCCAAGTTTTTTTTTTAACCTACGAGTTGGACCATTCAAAAGAACTTTTCAAAACGCTGTATTGCAGAGACTATACGAGCTAAAAAAATGAAATTTAGCTAGATTGTAAAGATCAAACTGGGCTATCCAATGGTTATACAATAATTATGTCACGCTTACTGCTTTATGAGTTTTAGTGCATTATGTTAGAGCTAGAGCACAGATTTTTTATAGAGTTTTTCGCTCAACATCCACATTTTAAGCGTTAGATAAATGAAATTCAACGGATTTGTAGAGGTTTATTTGGACTGTTGGCTGAATGTACATATACAATTTTAGAACTGATAATAGCTGAGATATTTATGATCTAAATTTCTTCACTAGATTACTCAATATGGGCGTGGCAGTGGGCGGCTAAAATTATATCAGGATTATAGCCCGTCCCCTTATCTTTCCGACAAGGAAGATTTCAAGTCAATACCATAACTGGTTCCTGAGTTATTAAAATTTAAATAAAATTGTGTGCAAGAATCCACCTCCTACAAAATTATGTTCTCCTGGTGTCAGAAAATGTTGTTAAGAAAAAATTCCAAGTTTTTTTTTAACCTACGAGTTGGACCATTCAGAAGAACTTTTCAAAACGCTGTATTGCAGAGACTATACGAGCTAAAGTAATGAAATTTAGCTAGATTGTAAAGATCAAACTGGGCTATCCAATGGTTATACAATAATTATGTCACGCTTACTGCTTTATGAGTTTTAGTACATTATGTTAGAGCTAGAACACAGATTTTTTATAGAGTTTTTCGCTCAACATCCACATTTTAAGCGTTAGATAAATGAAATTCAACGGATTTGTAGAGGTTTATTTGGACTGTTGGCTGAATGTACATATAAAAATTTTAGAACTGATAATAGCTGAGATATTTATGATCTAAATTTCTTCACTAGATTACTCAATATGGGCGTGGCAGTGGGCGGCTAAAATTATATCAAGATTATAGCCCGTCCTCTTATCTTTCCGACAAGGAAGATTTCAAGTCAATACCATAACTGGTTCCTGAGTTATTAAAATTTAAATAAAATTGTGTGCAATAATCCACCTCCTACAAAATTATGTTCTCCTGGTGTCAGAAAATGTTGTTAAGAAAAAATTCCAAGTTTTTTTTTAACCTACGAGTTGGACCATTCAGAAGAACTTTTCAAAACGCTGTATTGCAGAGACTATACGAGCTAAAGTAATGAAATTTAGCTAGATTGTAAAGATCAAACTGGGCTATCCAATGGTTATACAATAATTATGTCACGCTTACTGCTTTATGAGTTTTAGTACATTATGTTAGAGCTAGAACACAGATTTTTTATAGAGTTTTTCGCTCAACATCCACATTTTAAGCGTTAGATAAATGAAATTCAACGGATTTGTAGAGGTTTATTTGGACTGTTGGCTGAATGTACATATACAATTTTAGAACTGATAATAGCTGAGATATTTATGATCTAAATTTCTTCACTAGATTACTCAATATGGGCGTGGCAGTGGGTGGCTGAAATTATATCAGGATTATAGCCCGTCCTCTTATCTTTCCGTCAATACCATAACTGGTTCCTGAGTTATTGAAATTTAAATAAAATTGTGTGCAAGAATCCACCTCCTACAAAATTATGTTCTCCTGGTGTCAGAAAATGTTGTTAAGAAAAATTCCAAGTTTTTTTTTTAACCTACGAGTTGGACCATTCAGAAGAACTTTTCAAAACGCTGTATTGCAGAGACTATACGAGCTAAAGTAATGAAATTTAGCTAGATTGTAAAGATCAAACTGGGCTATCCAATGGTTATACAATAATTATGTCACGCTTACTGCTTTTTGAGTTTTAGTGCATTATGTTAGAGCTAGAACACAGATTTTTTATAGAGTTTTTCGCTCAACATCTACATTTTAAGCGTTAGATAAATGAAATTCAACGGATTTGTAGAGGTTTATTTGGACTGTTGGCTGAATGTACATATACAATTTTAGAACTGATAATAGCTGAGATATTTATGATCTAAATTTCTTCACTAGATTACTCAATATGGGCGTGGCAGTGGGTGGCTGAAATTATATCAGGATTATAGCCCGTCCTCTTATCTTTCCGTCAATACCATAACTGGTTCCTGAGTTATTGAAATTTAAATAAAATTATGTGCAAGAATCCACCTCCTACAAAATTATGTTCTCCTGGTGTCAGAAAATGTTATTAAGAAAAAATTCCAAGTTTTTTTTTAACCTACGAGTTGGACCATTCAGAAGAACTTTTCAAAACGCTGTATTGCAGAGACTAAACGAGCTAAAGTAATGAAATTTAGCTAGATTGTAAAGATCAAACTGGGCTATCCAATGGTTATACAATAATTATGTCACGCTTACTGCTTTATGAGTTTTAGTACATTATGTTAGAGCTAGAACACAGATTTTTTATAGAGTTTTTCGCTCAACATCCACATTTTAAGCGTTAGATAAATGAAATTCAACGGATTTGTAGAGGTTTATTTGTACTGTTGGCTGAATGTACATATACAATTTTAGAACTGATAATAGCTGAGATATTTATGATCTAAATTTCTTCACTAGATTACTCAATATGGGCGTGGCAGTGGGCGGCTAAAATTATATCAGGATTATAGCCCGTCCTCTTATCTTTCCGACAAGGAAGATTTCAAGTCAATACCATAACTGGTTCCTGAGTTATTAAAATTTAAATAAAATTGTGTGCAAGAATCCACCTCCTACAAAATTATGATCTCCTGGTGTCAGAAAATGTTGTTAAGAAAAAATTCCAAGTTTTTTTTTTTTAACCTACGAGTTGGACCATTCAGAAGAACTTTTCAAAACGCTGTATTGCAGAGACTATACGAGCTAAAGTAATGAAATTTAGCTAGATTGTAAAGATCAAACTGGGCTATCCAATGGTTATACAATAATTATGTCACGCTTACTGCTTTTTGAGTTTTAGTGCATTATGTTAGAGCTAGAACACAGATTTTTTATAGAGTTTTTCGCTCAACATCTACATTTTAAGCGTTAGATAAATGAAATTCAACGGATTTGTAGAGGTTTATTTGGACTGTTGGCTGAATGTACATATACAATTTTAGAACTGATAATAGCTGAGATATTTATGATCTAAATTTCTTCACTAGATTACTCAATATGGGCGTGGCAGTGGGTGGCTGAAATTATATCAGGATTATAGCCCGTCCTCTTATCTTTCCGTCAATACCATAACTGGTTCCTGAGTTATTGAAATTTAAATAAAATTGTGTGCAAGAATCCACCTCCTACAAAATTATGTTCTCCTGGTGTCAGAAAATGTTGTTAAGAAAAATTCCAAGTTTTTTTTTTAACCTACGAGTTGGACCATTCAGAAGAACTTTTCAAAACGCTGTATTGCAGAGACTATACGAGCTAAAGTAATGAAATTTAGCTAGATTGTAAAGATCAAACTGGGCTATCCAATGGTTATACAATAATTATGTCACGCTTACTGCTTTATGAGTTTTAGTACATTATGTTAGAGCTAGAACACAGATTTTTTATAGAGTTTTTCGCTCAACATCCACATTTTAAGCGTTAGATAAATGAAATTCAACGGATTTGTAGAGGTTTATTTGGACTGTTGGCTGAATGTACATATAAAAATTTTAGAACTGATAATAGCTGAGATATTTATGATCTAAATTTCTTCACTAGATTACTCAATATGGGCGTGGCAGTGGGCGGCTAAAATTATATCAGGATTATAGCCCGTCCTCTTATCTTTCCGACAAGGAAGATTTCAAGTCGATACCATAACTGGTTCCTGAGTTATTAAAATTTAAATAATATTGTGTGCAAGAATCCACCTCCTACAAAATTATGTTCTCCTGGTGTCAGAAAATGTTATTAAGAAAAAATTCCAAGTTTTTTTTAACCTACGAGTTGGACCATTCAGAAGAACTTTTCAAAACTCTGTATTGCAGAGGCTATGCGAGCTAAAGTTATGAAATTTAGCTAGATTGTAAAGATCAAACTGGGCTATCCAATGGTTATACAATAATTATGTCACGCTTACTGCTTTATGAGTTTTAGTGCATTATGTTAGAGCTAGAACACAGATTTTTTATGGAGTTTTTCGCTCAACATCCATATTTTAAGCGTTAGATAAATGAAATTCAACGGATTTGTAGAGGTTTATTTGGACTGTTGGCTGAATGTACATATAAAATTTTAGAACTGATAATAGCTGAGATATTTATGATCTAAATTTCTTCACTAGATTACTCAATATGGGCGTGGCAGTGGGCGGCTAAAATTATATCAGGATTATAGCCCGTCCTCTTATCTTTCCGACAAGGAAGATTTCAAGTCGATACCATAACTGGTTCCTGAGTTATTAAAATTTAAATAAAATTGTGTGCAAGAATCCACCTCCTACAAAATTATGTTCTCCTGGTGTCAGAAAATGTTGTTAAGAAAAAATTCCAAGTTTTTTTTTAACCTACGAGTTGGACCATTCAGAAGAACTTTTCAAAACGCTGTATTGCAGAGACTATACGAGCTAAAGTAATGAAATTTAGCTAGATTGTAAAGATCAAACTGGGCTATCCAATGGTTATACAATAATTATGTCACGCTTACTGCTTTATGAGTTTTAGTGCATTATGTTAGAGCTAGAGCACAGATTTTTTATAGAGTTTTTCGCTCAACATCCACATTTTAAGCGTTAGATAAATGAAATTCAACGGATTTGTAGAGGTTTATTTGGACTGTTGGCTGAATGTACATATACAATTTTAGAACTGATAATAGCTGAGATATTTATGATCTAAATTTCTTCACTAGATTACTCAATATGGGCGTGGCAGTGGGCGGCTAAAATTATATCAGGATTATAGCCCGTCCTCTTATCTTTCCGACAAGGAAGATTTCAAGTCAATACCATAACTGGTTCCTGAGTTATTAAAATTTAAATAAAATTGTGTGCAAGAATCCACCTCCTACAAAATTATGTTCTCCTGGTGTCAGAAAATGTTGTTAAGAAAAAATTCCAAGTTTTTTTTTAACCTACGAGTTGGACCATTCAGAAGAACTTTTCAAAACGCTGTATTGCAGAGACTATACGAGCTAAAGTAATGAAATTTAGCTAGATTGTAAAGATCAAACTGGGCTATCCAATGGTTATACAATAATTATGTCACGCTTACTGCTTTATGAGTTTTAGTACATTATGTTAGAGCTAGAACACAGATTTTTTATAGAGTTTTTCGCTCAACATCCACATTTTAAGCGTTAGATAAATGAAATTCAACGGATTTGTAGAGGTTTATTTGGACTGTTGGCTGAATGTACATATAAAAATTTTAGAACTGATAATAGCTGAGATATTTATGATCTAAATTTCTTCACTAGATTACTCAATATGGGCGTGGCAGTGGGCGGCTAAAATTATATCAAGATTATAGCCCGTCCTCTTTTCTTTCCGACAAGGAAGATTTCAAGTCAATACCATAACTGGTTCCTGAGTTATTAAAATTTAAATAAAATTGTGTGCAATAATCCACCTCCTACAAAATTATGTTCTCCTGGTGTCAGAAAATGTTGTTAAGAAAAAATTCCAAGTTTTTTTTTAACCTACGAGTTGGACCATTCAGAAGAACTTTTCAAAACGCTGTATTGCAGAGACTATACGAGCTAAAGTAATGAAATTTAGCTAGATTGTAAAGATCAAACTGGGCTATCCAATGGTTATACAATAATTATGTCACGCTTACTGCTTTATGAGTTTTAGTACATTATGTTAGAGCTAGAACACAGATTTTTTATAGAGTTTTTCGCTCAACATCCACATTTTAAGCGTAAGATAAATGAAATTCAACGGATTTGTAGAGGTTTATTTGGACTGTTGGCTGAATGTACATATAAAAATTTTAGAACTGATAATAGCTGAGATATTTATGATCTAAATTTCTTCACTAGATTACTCAATATGGGCGTGGCAGTGGGCGGCTAAAATTATATCAGGATTATAGCCCGTCCTCTTATCTTTCCGACAAGGAGGAATTCAAGTCAATACCATAACTGGTTCCTGAGTTATTAAAATTTAAATAAAATTGTGTGCAAGAATCCACCTCCTACAAAATTATGTTCTCCTGGTGTCAGAAAATGTTATTAAGAAAAAATTCCAAGTTTTTTTTTAACCTACGAGTTGGACCATTCAGAAGAACTTTTCAAAACGCTGTATTGCAGAGACTATACGAGCTAAAGTAATGAAATTTAGCTAGATTGTAAAGATCAAACTGGGCTATCCAATGGTTATACAATAATTATGTCACGCTTACTGCTTTATGAGTTTTAGTGCATTATGTTAGAGCTAGAACACAGATTTTTTATAGAGTTTTTCGCTCAACATCCACATTTTAAGCGTTAGATAAATGAAATTCAACGGATTTGTAGAGGTTTATTTGGACTGTTGTCTGAATGTACATATACAATTTTAGAACTGATAATAGCTGAGATATTTATGATCTAAATTTCTTCACTAGATTACTCAATATGGGCGTGGCAGTGGGCGGCTGAAATTATATCAGGATTATAGCCCGTCCTCTTATCTTTCCGACAAGGAAGATTTCAAGTCAATACCATAACTGGTTCCTGAGTTATTGAAATTTAAATAAAATTGTGTGCAAGAATCCACCTCCTACAAAATTATGTTCTCCTGGTGTCAGAAAATGTTATTAAGAAAAAATTCCAAGTTTTTTTTTAACCTACGAGTTGGACCATTCAGAAGAACTTTTCAAAACGCTGTATTGCAGAGACTAAACGAGCTAAAGTAATGAAATTTAGCTAGATTGTAAAGATCAAACTGGGCTATCCAATGGTTATACAATAATTATGTCACGCTTACTGCTTTTTGAGTTTTAGTGCATTATGTTAGAGCTAGAACACAGATTTTTTATAGAGTTTTTCGCTCAACATCCACATTTTAAGCGTTAGATAAATGAAATTCAACGGATTTGTAGAGGTTTATTTGGACTGTTGGCTGAATGTACATATACAATTTTAGAACTGATAATAGCTGAGATATTTATGATCTAAATTTCTTCACTAGATTACTCAATATGGGCGTGGCAGTGGGTGGCTGAAATTATATCAGGATTATAGCCCGTCCTCTTATCTTTCCGACAAGGAAGATTTCAAGTCAATACCATAACTGGTTCCTGAGTTATTGAAATTTAAATAAAATTGTGTGCAAGAATCCACCTCCTACAAAATTATGTTCTCCTGGTGTCAGAAAATGTTATTAAGAAAAAATTCCAAGTTTTTTTTTAACCTACGAGTTGGACCATTCAGAAGAACTTTTCAAAACGCTGTATTGCAGAGACTAAACGAGCTAAAGTAATGAAATTTAGCTAGATTGTAAAGATCAAACTGGGCTATCCAATGGTTATACAATAATTATGTCACGCTTACTGCTTTATGAGTTTTAGTGCATTATGTTAGAGCTAGAGCACAGATTTTTTATAGAGTTTTTCGCTCAACATCCACATTTTAAGCGTTAGATAAATGAAATTCAACGGATTTGTAGAGGTTTATTTGGACTGTTGGCTGAATGTACATATACAATTTTAGAACTGATAATAGCTGAGATATTTATGATCTAAATTTCTTCACTAGATTACTCAATATGGACGTGGCAGTGGGCGGCTAAAATTATATCAGGATTATAGCCCGTCCTCTTATCTTTCCGACAAGGAAGATTTCAAGTCAATACCATAACTGGTTCCTGAGTTATTGAAATTTAAATAAAATTGTGTGCAAGAATCCACCTCCTACAAAATTATGTTCTCCTGGTGTCAGAAAATGTTATTAAGAAAAAATTCCAAGTTTTTTTTTAACCTACGAGTTGGACCATTCAGAAGAACTTTTCAAAACGCTGTATTGCAGAGACTAAACGAGCTAAAGTAATGAAATTTAGCTAGATTGTAAAGATCAAACTGGGCTATCCAATGGTTATACAATAATTATGTCACGCTTACTGCTTTATGAGTTTTAGTGCATTATGTTAGAGCTAGAACACAGATTTTTTATAGAGTTTTTCGCTCAACATCCACATTTTAAGCGTTAGATAAATGAAATTCAACGGATTTGTAGAGGTTTATTTGGACTGTTGGCTGAATGTACATATACAATTTTAGAACTGATAATAGCTGAGATATTTATGATCTAAATTTCTTCACTAGATTACTCAATATGGGCGTGGCAGTGGGCGGCTTAAATTATATCAGGATTATAGCCCGTCCTCTTATCTTTCCGACAAGGAAGATTTCAAGTCAATACCATAACTGGTTCCTGAGTTATTAAAATTTAAATAAAATTGTGTGCAAGAATCCACCTCCTACAAAATTATGTTCTCCTGGTGTCAGAAAATGTTGTTAAGAAAAAATTCCAAGTTTTTTTTTTAACCTACGAGTTGGACCATTCAGAAGAACTTTTCAAAACGCTGTATTGCAGAGACTATACGAGCTAAAGTAATGAAATTTAGCTAGATTGTAAAGATCAAACTGGGCTATCCAATGGTTATACAATAATTATGTCACGCTTACTGCTTTATGAGTTTTAGTGCATTATGTTAGAGCTAGAGCACAGATTTTTTATAGAGTTTTTCGCTCAACATCCACATTTTAAGCGTTAGATAAATGAAATTCAACGGATTTGTAGAGGTTTATTTGGACTGTTGGCTGAATGTACATATACAATTTTAGAACTGATAATAGCTGAGATATTTATGATCTAAATTTCTTCACTAGATTACTCAATATGGGCGTGGCAGTGGGCGGCTAAAATTATATCAGGATTATAGCCCGTCCTCTTATCTTTCCGACAAGGAAGATTTCAAGTCAATACCATAACTGGTTCCTGAGTTATTAAAATTTAAATAAAATTGTGTGCAAGAATCCACCTCCTACAAAATTATGTTCTCCTGGTGTCAGAAAATGTTGTTAAGAAAAAATTCCAAGTTTTTTTTTAACCTACGAGTTGGACCATTCAGAAGAACTTTTCAAAACGCTGTATTGCAGAGACTATACGAGCTAAAGTAATGAAATTTAGCTAGATTGTAAAGATCAAACTGGGCTATCCAATGGTTATACAATAATTATGTCACGCTTACTGCTTTATGAGTTTTAGTACATTATGTTAGAGCTAGAACACAGATTTTGTATAGAGTTTTTCGCTCAACATCCACATTTTAAGCGATAGATAAATGAAATTCAACGGATTTGTAGAGGTTTATTTGTACTGTTGGCTGAATGTACATATACAATTTTAGAACTGATAATAGCTGAGATATTTATGATCTAAATTTCTTCACTAGATTACTCAATATGGGCGTGGCAGTGGGCGGCTGAAATTATATCAGGATTATAGCCCGTCCTCTTATCTTTCCGACAAGGAAGATTTCAAGTCAATACCATAACTGGTTCCTGAGTTATTGAAATTTAAATAAAATTGTGTGCAAGAATCCACCTCCTACAAAATTATGTTCTCCTGGTGTCAGAAAATGTTGTTAAGAAAAAATTCCAAGTTTTTTTTTTAACCAACGAGTTGGACCATTCAGAAGAACTTTTCAAAACGCTGTATTGCAGAGACTATACGAGCTAAAGTAATGAAATTTAGCTAGATTGTAAAGATCAAACTGGGCTATCCAATGGTTATACAATAATTATGTCACGCTTACTGCTTTATGAGTTTTAGTACATTATGTTAGAGCTGGAACACAGATTTTTTATAGAGTTTTTCGCTCAACATCCACATTTTAAGCGTTAGATAAATGAAATTCAACGGATTTGTAGAGGTTTATTTGGACTGTTGGCTGAATGTGCATATAAAAATTTTAGAACTGATAATAGCTGAGATATTTATGATCTAAATTTCTTCACTAGATTACTCAATATGGGCGTGGCAGTGGGCGGCTAAAATTATATCAAGATTATAGCCCGTCCTCTTATCTTTCCGACAAGGAAGATTTCAAGTCAATACCATAACTGGTTCCTGAGTTATTAAAATTTAAATAAAATTGTGTGCAATAATCCACCTCCTACAAAATTATGTTCTCCTGTAGCCCGTTTCTGTATATCTCGCATCGTAAAACTCTTCGCATGAAACGTGTGAATTGCAACAAAAATAGTGTGAAATGAAACAAAAAATGGTTTTTCTCACACAAGTGTTTCTGTATCTTTTTTTTGCGAGAATTATCTGTCATTTAAATAATTTTCCAGCAATTATTGGAAGGATGCGAGAAAAAGTGTTTCTATAACAATATTTTGCGAAAAGTTTCTTTCAAGAACTGTCAAAATAAGTCACATTTGAAATTGGTGGCGAGAAAAACAAAATGTAGATATTTTGAATTTAAAATATGTTTATATACTATTTTTTTTAAATAAATAAAAAAATAGAAGGAATAGAAATGATAAATGCATAATTTATATGATGAAAATAAACAAAAAACAATTGTTATATTTTGTTAGTTTAAATTTTTTTTAGCTTTTTCTTGTTTTGGTTTAAATCAGTGCTGCCAGATAAATTTGTGTCAAAATCGTCAATTTCCTGAGAAAAAAATAAAAAAGATCGTCTTTTTTGTTTTAAAAATCGTGCAATTTAAAATCAATTTTAAACAAATTTGTTTCGACGTTTATTAAAAAATAATCAAACAAAAACATAGCTAAAGTTCATGGGTATTTAATAATTATTATTTAATAATTGAGATATAAATCTTGAATTTACCTATTCCTATAATCTTTTTCTTTTTTACCTGAAATAGACTTAGTAGAATACCTTGTAGTTAAAATTAAAAAAATCGGTTCATAAATAAACGGGTTAAAGACCCAGTAAAATCTTCGCCTACAAAATAATATGTTAAGTAATCAGAAACACATAAAAGCACTACATACAATTCTACTGAAAAACTAATGAATTTTACAAGGGTTGTGCCAAAAAGAACAAATTCAAAAGTAAGTCATTTTTTTATCTTAATACATCCAGAAAAAAGTAGTTATCGAAGTTCTTATGGAAGAAAACTACTTAATAACGAGTGAAAGAAGCTATGCATTTTGAAAAAGTTTTTACTGGGAGACAAACAAATTTCTTTCTTGCCGGAATAATGGTTTTGGCACAAAAGTGTACATATAAGATAAGAATATCAAATATCAATCATATTTTGTATATGTATATAAAAAGTATTAAATGTTCAAAATAAGCCAAGTCGGTCCATTACTTTCCCTCGAAATTTTGCTTTTGCCGATACATTTTTTAGGGAAGAAACAAACAATTTTCGAGGACAATTTTCACAATAGGGATAAATATAAAAATTTAAGCAGCCTTGTTTCTAAAGATACCTTTTTTTCTAATAAGCAAACATATAAAAATATTTACAATTATCTTATTTGGAAGACTAAGGGGCTTATAGTGTAAAACGCAACGCCAACAATTTCTTTAAAAGCAAAAATAAAATCAAAAATATTTTATAAATTTGTTTTTGCTTTCTACAGACATTCATATTATTTTTTTTTTTTCAATTTTCAACGCCACAAAATAGAAGTGTTTGAAATTTAAAAATTCAAGATGAATTTCTATAGAAAGTAACAACAAAATTATAAAATATTTTTGATTTTGTTTTTGCTTTCGTCACTTTTTTAGAAAAAATCATCAAAACGTCACTTTGTTAATATCGGAACAAAAAATCGTCAAGATGACGATAACTCGTCAAATCTGGCAGCCCTGTTTTTATTATATTTATTTCTTTTGTTGACGTTTCGCTTTTATTTGACACTTAAGTACTGGAAATATTCCAGTATAAACAGAATTTGTTGTGTCTGTTTTCGCATTCAAATACAGAAACACTTTTATCTCATAAATCGAGAAACGATGGAATTTTTTGTTTCACACTTTATGCAAGAAATTTTACGATGCGAGAAATACAGAAACGAGCTACTGGTGTCAGAAAATGTTGTTAAGAAAAAATTCCAAGTTTTTTTTTAACCTACGAGTTGGACCATTCAGAAGAACTTTTCAAAACGCTGTATTGCAGAGACTATACGAGCTAAAGTAATGAAATTTAGCTAGATTGTAAAGATCAAACTGGGCTATCCAATGGTTATACAATAATTATGTCACGCTTACTGCTTTATGAGTTTTAGTACATTATGTTAGAGCTAGAACACAGATTTTTTATAGAGTTTTTCGCTCAACATCCACATTTTAAGCGTTAGATAAATGAAATTCAACGGATTTGTAGAGGTTTATTTGGACTGTTGGCTGAATGTACATATACAATTTTAGAACTGATAATAGCTGAGATATTTATGATCTAAATTTCTTCACTAGATTACTCAATATGGGCGTGGCAGTGGGCGGCTAAAATTATATCAGGATTATAGCCCGTCCTCTTATCTTTCCGACAAGGAAGATTTCAAGTCAATACCATAACTGGTTCCTGAGTTATTGAAATTTAAATAAAATTGTGTGCAAGAATCCACCTCCTACAAAATTATGTCCTCCTGGTGTCAGAAAATGTTGTTAAGAAAAATTCCAAGTTTTTTTTTTAACCTACGAGTTGGACCATTCAGAAGAACTTTTCAAAACGCTGTATTGCAGAGACTAAACGAGCTAAAGTAATGAAATTTAGCTAGATTGTAAAGATCAAACTGGGCTATCCAATGGTTATACAATAATTATGTCACGCTTACTGCTTTATGAGTTTTAGTGCATTATGTTAGAGCTAGAACACAGATTTTTTATAGAGTTTTTCGCTCAACATCCACATTTTAAGCGTTAGATAAATGAAATTCAACGGATTTGTAGAGGTTTATTTGGACTGTTGTCTGAATGTACATATACAATTTTAGAACTGATAATAGCTGAGATATTTATGATCTAAATTTCTTCACTAGATTACTCAATATGGGCGTGGCAGTGGGCGGCTGAAATTATATCAGGATTATAGCCCGTCCTCTTATCTTTCCGACAAGGAAGATTTCAAGTCAATACCATAACTGGTTCCTGAGTTATTGAAATTTAAATAAAATTGTGTGCAAGAATCCACCTCCTACAAAATTATGTTCTCCTGGTGTCAGAAAATGTTATTAAGAAAAAATTCCAAGTTTTTTTTTAACCTACGAGTTGGACCATTCAGAAGAACTTTTCAAAACGCTGTATTGCAGAGACTAAACGAGCTAAAGTAATGAAATTTAGCTAGATTGTAAAGATCAAACTGGGCTATCCAATGGTTATACAATAATTATGTCACGCTTACTGCTTTATGAGTTTTAGTGCATTATGTTAGAGCTAGAGCACAGATTTTTTATAGAGTTTTTCGCTCAACATCCACATTTTAAGCGATAGATAAATGAAATTCAACGGATTTGTAGAGGTTTATTTGTACTGTTGGCTGAATGTACATATACAATTTTAGAACTGATAATAGCTGAGATATTTATGATCTAAATTTCTTCACTAGATTACTCAATATGGGCGTGGCAGTGGGCGGCTGAAATTATATCAGGATTATAGCCCGTCCTCTTATCTTTCCGACAAGGAAGATTTCAAGTCAATACCATAACTGGTTCCTGAGTTATTGAAATTTAAATAAAATTGTGTGCAAGAATCCACCTCCTACAAAATTATGTTCTCCTGGTGTCAGAAAATGTTGTTAAGAAAAAATTCCAAGTTTTTTTTTTAACCAACGAGTTGGACCATTCAGAAGAACTTTTCAAAACGCTGTATTGCAGAGACTATACGAGCTAAAGTAATGAAATTTAGCTAGATTGTAAAGATCAAACTGGGCTATCCAATGGTTATACAATAATTATGTCACGCTTACTGCTTTATGAGTTTTAGTACATTATGTTAGAGCTAGAACACAGATTTTTTATAGAGTTTTTCGCTCAACATCCACATTTTAAGCGTTAGATAAATGAAATTCAACGGATTTGTAGAGGTTTATTTGGACTGTTGGCTGAATGTACATATAAAAATTTTAGAACTGATAATAGCTGAGATATTTATGATCTAAATTTCTTCACTAGATTACTCAATATGGGCGTGGCAGTGGGCGGCTAAAATTATATCAAGATTATAGCCCGTCCTCTTATCTTTCCGACAAGGAAGATTTTAAGTCAATACCATAACTGGTTCCTGAGTTATTAAAATTTAAATAAAATTGTGTGCAATAATCCACCTCCTACAAAATTATGTTCTCCTGGTGTCAGAAAATGTTGTTAAGAAAAAATTCCAAGTTTTTTTTTAACCTACGAGTTGGACCATTCAGAAGAACTTTTCAAAACGCTGTATTGCAGAGACTATACGAGCTAAAGTAATGAAATTTAGCTAGATTGTAAAGATCAAACTGGGCTATCCAATGGTTATACAATAATTATGTCACGCTTACTGCTTTATGAGTTTTAGTACATTATGTTAGAGCTAGAACACAGATTTTTTATAGAGTTTTTCGCTCAACATCCACATTTTAAGCGTTAGATAAATGAAATTCAACGGATTTGTAGAGGTTTATTTGGACTGTTGGCTGAATGTACATATAAAAATTTTAGAACTGATAATAGCTGAGATATTTATGATCTAAATTTCTTCACTAGATTACTCAATATGGGCGTGGCAGTGGGCGGCTAAAATTATATCAGGATTATAGCCCGTCCTCTTATCTTTCCGACAAGGAGGATTTCAAGTCAATACCATAACTGGTTCCTGAGTTATTAAAATTTAAATAAAATTGTGTGCAATAATCCACCTCCTACAAAATTATGTTCTCCTGGTGTCAGAAAATGTTGTTAAGAAAAAATTCCAAGTTTTTTTTTAACCTACGAGTTGGACCATTCAGAAGAACTTTTCAAAACGCTGTATTGCAGAGACTATACGAGCTAAAGTAATGAAATTTAGCTAGATTGTAAAGATCAAACTGGGCTATCCAATGGTTATACAATAATTATGTCACGCTTACTGCTTTATGAGTTTTAGTACATTATGTTAGAGCTAGAACACAGATTTTTTATAGAGTTTTTCGCTCAACATCCACATTTTAAGCGTTAGATAAATGAAATTCAACGGATTTGTAGAGGTTTATTTGGACTGTTGGCTGAATGTACATATAAAAATTTTAGAACTGATAATAGCTGAGATATTTATGATCTAAATTTCTTCACTAGATTACTCAATATGGGCGTGGCAGTGGGCGGCTAAAATTATATCAGGATTATAGCCCGTCCTCTTATCTTTCCGACAAGGAGGATTTCAAGTCAATACCATAACTGGTTCCTGAGTTATTAAAATTTAAATAAAATTGTGTGCAAGAATCCACCTCCTACAAAATTATGTTCTCCTGGTGTCAGAAAATGTTATTAAGAAAAAATTCCAAGTTTTTTTTTAACCTACGAGTTGGACCATTCAGAAGAACTTTTCAAAACGCTGTATTGCAGAGACTAAACGAGCTAAAGTAATGAAATTTAGTTAGATTGTAAAGATCAAACTGGGCTATCCAATGGTTATACAATAATTATGTCACGCTTACTGCTTTATGAGTTTTAGTGCATTATGTTAGAGCTAGAACACAGATTTTTTATAGAGTTTTTCGCTCAACATCCACATTTTAAGCGTTAGATAAATGAAATTCAACGGATTTGTAGAGGTTTATTTGGACTGTTGGCTGAATGTACATATACAATTTTAGAACTGATAATAGCTGAGATATTTATGATCTAAATTTCTTCACTAGATTACTCAATATGGGCGTGGCAGTGGGCGGCTAAAATTATATCAGGATTATAGCCCGTCCTCTTATCTTTCCGACAAGGAAGATTTCAAGTCAATACCATAACTGGTTCCTGAGTTATTAAAATTTAAATAAAATTGTGTGCAAGAATCCACCTCCTACAAAATTATGTTCTCCTGGTGTCAGAAAATGTTGTTAAGAAAAAATTCCAAGTTTTTTTTTACCCTACGAGTTGGACCATTCAGAAAAACTTTTCAAAACGCTGTATTGCAGAGACTATACGAGCTAAAGTAATGAAATTTAGCTAGATTGTAAAGATCAAACTGGGCTATCCAATGGTTATATAATAATTATGTCACGCTTTCTGCTTTATGAGTTTTAGTGCATTATGTTAGAGCTAGAACACAGATTTTTTATAGAGTTTTTCGCTCAACATCCACATTTTAAGCGTTAGATAAATGAAATTCAACGGATTTGTAGAGGTTTATTTGGACTGTTGGCTGAATGTACATATAAAATTTTAGAACTGATAATAGCTGAGATATTTATGATCTAAATTTCTTCACTAGATTACTCGATATGGGCGTGGCAGTGGGCGGCTAAAATTATATCAGGATTATAGCCCGTCCTCTTATCTTTCCGACAAGGAAGATTTCAAGTCAATACCATAACTGGTTCCTGAGTTATTGAAATTTAAATAAAATTGTGTGCAAGAATCCACCTCCTACAAAATTATGTTCTCCTGGTGTCAGAAAATGTTGTTAAGAAAAAATTCCAAGTTTTTTTTTTAACCTACGAGTTGGACCATTCAGAAGAACTTTTCAAAACGCTGTATTGCAGAGACTATACGAGCTAAAGTAATGAAATTTAGCTAGATTGTAAAGATCAAACTGGGCTATCCAATGGTTATACAATAATTATGTCACGCTTACTGCTTTATGAGTTTTAGTACATTATGTTAGAGCTAGAACACAGATTTTTTATAGAGTTTTTCGCTCAACATCCACATTTTAAGCGTTAGATAAATGAAATTCAACGGATTTGTAGAGGTTTATTTGGACTGTTGGCTGAATGTACATATAAAAATTTTAGAACTGATAATAGCTGAGATATTTATAATCTAAATTTCTTCACTAGATTACTCAATATGGGCGTGGCAGTGGGCGGCTAAAATTATATCAGGATTATAGCCCGTCCTCTTATCTTTCCGACAAGGAAGATTTCAAGTCAATACCATTACTGGTTCCTGAGTTATTAAAATTTAAATAAAATTGTGTGCAATAATCCACCTCCTACAAAATTATGTTCTCCTGGTGTCAGAAAATGTTGTTAAGAAAAAATTCCAAGTTTTTTTTTAACCTACGAGTTGGACCATTCAGAAGAACTTTTCAAAACGCTGTATTGCAGAGACTATACGAGCTAAAGTAATGAAATTTAGCTAGATTGTAAAGATCAAACTGGGCTATCCAATGGTTATACAATAATTATGTCACGCTTACTGCTTTATGAGTTTTAGTACATTATGTTAGAGCTAGAACACAGATTTTTTATAGAGTTTTTCGCTCAACATCCACATTTTAAGCGTTAGATAAATGAAATTCAACGGATTTGTAGAGGTTTATTTGGACTGTTGGCTGAATGTACATATAAAAATTTTAGAACTGATAATAGCTGAGATATTTATGATCTAAATTTCTTCACTAGATTACTCAATATGGGCGTGGCAGTGGGCAGCTAAAATAATATCAGGATTATAGCCCGTCCTCTTATCTTTCCGACAAGGAGGATTTCAAGTCAATACCATAACTGGTTCCTGAGTTATTAAAATTTAAATAAAATTGTGTGCAAGAATCCACCTCCTACAAAATTATGTTCTCCTGGTTAGGGATGAAACGATACCTCTAAGGTATCGATACTTTTACTCGTTGTGGTATCGCTCGTAAAGCATCGATACCTACTTAGTATCGGGAAAAAAGTATCGATACTTACTTGTATCGGAACTTACTTGTATCGGTTCGAACGATGAATAATGCGCCCCATACACGGTTCAATTCAGTTGTCAACTGAGTCTTTCAACTCAGTTGACAACTTCATCAACTGAATTGAAAGATTTTAAATTTATTTTAAAATTTAATGAAATAAAAGACAATTTTTAAAATACTTAACTACAAAAATTAATTTTGACAGCTGATCAAGAGACTTGAACACACACAGTACAATCGAATTGAAAGACTTAGTAGTCAACTTGAAAAAATCAAAATCTTTTGATTTTTCTTCAACCAACTCGACAACCGTCAAACTAATCAACTGACAAGGCCATACACGTTTTGATTTGGACAACAACCGACTCAGTTGACAATTGAATTGAATAGTGTATGGTCTGCTTAATACATACTATTCAAGCATTTATAAATGATCCTTTTCTTGCAGATAAGGTAGTACTACTCCGACAATGTCAGTCACTATCAGTGATGTCAACTTTTTGAGAGCAAAAAGCACTTTAAAATTTAAAAAAGGCACTAAAAAGCACTATTTCGAACAAACAAAAGCGTAAAAAGCACTTAACCATTTTCACAATCTAATTAAACACAAAAAAGTTGCATTCGTCTGTGCCGAATATTATATAAAATTAAATAATAAAAAAATGACATTTTTATATAAAAATTTTTCTTAGTTTCGCACTATGGATAAAATTTTGGCGTTTTGAGGCATCAAAAAGCACCATAAATAATGCCAAAAGTACTAAGTTGGCATCACTTGAAAATAATAAATTTAATTAATTTAACTTTATAATTAATGAATACATTTAATAAAAGGGGATTTAAATTTTGGAATGGGAATTTTAGAGTACTTAAAAATTTGGGACATGAGATTTTGGTGGTCCCATTTTAAATAAATTTTATTTTGCACCTTTTTATTTTTAAAAATTTTATAATTTTTTTTACTATTAAAAAATACTGCTTCAGTTTAAGAATAATTTCAATGCTAAAGTGAAGCGATTACTTTTGACCGATACCGAGTATTTTTTTACCGATACTACTTGGTACTCGGTATCTAAGTATCGACTACAAAAATAGTTGGTACTTGTATAAAAGTATCGAATATGTACTTGTATTTACTCGTATCGTTTCATCCCTACTCCTGGTGTCAGAAAATGTTATTAAGAAAAAATTCCAAGTTTTTTTTTAACCTACGAGTTGGACCATTCAGAAGAACTTTTCAAAACGCTGTATTGCAGAGACTAAACGAGCTAAAGTAATGAAATTTAGCTAGATTGTAAAGATCAAACTGGGCTATCCAATGGTTATACAATAATTATGTCACGCTTACTGCTTTATGAGTTTTAGTGCATTATGTGAGAGCTAGAACACAGATTTTTTATAGAGTTTTTCGCTCAACATCCACATTTTAAGCGTTAGATAAATGAAATTCAACGGATTTGTAGAGGTTTATTTGGACTGTTGGCTGAATGTACATATACAATTTTAGAACTGATAATAGCTGAGATATTTATGATCTAAATTTCTTCACTAGATTACTCGATATGGGCGTGGCAGTGGGCGGCAAAAATTATATCAGGATTATAGCCCGTCCTCTTATCTTTCCGACAAGGAAGATTTCAAGTCAATACCATAACTGGTTCCTGAGTTATTAAAATTTAAATAAAATTGTGTGCAAGAATCCACCTCCTACAAAATTATGTTCTCCTGGTGTCAGAAAATGTTATTAAGAAAAAATTCCAAGTTTTTTTTTAACCTACGAGTTGGACCATTCAGAAGAACTTTTCAAAACGCTGTATTGCAGAGACTATACGAGCTAAAGTAATGAAATTTAGCTAGATTGTAAAGATCAAACTGGGCTATCCAATGGTTATACAATAATTATGTCACGCTTACTGCTTTTTGAGTTTTAGTGCATTATGTTAGAGCTAGAACACAGATTTTTTATAGAGTTTTTCGCTCAACATCCACATTTTAAGCGTTAGATAAATGAAATTCAACGGATTTGTAGAGGTTTATTTGTACTGTTGGCTGAATGTACATATACAATTTTAGAACTGATAATAGCTGAGATATTTATGATCTAAATTTCTTCACTAGATTACTCGATATGGGCGTGGCAGTGGGCGGCAAAAATTATATCAGGATTATAGCCCGTCCTCTTATCTTTCCGACAAGGAAGATTTCAAGTCAATACCATAACTGGTTCCTGAGTTATTAAAATTTAAATAAAATTGTGTGCAAGAATCCACCTCCTACAAAATTATGTTCTCCTGGTGTCAGAAAATGTTATTAAGAAAAAATTCCAAGTTTTTTTTTAACCTACGAGTTGGACCATTCAGAAGAACTTTTCAAAACGCTGTATTGCAGAGACTATACGAGCTAAAGTAATGAAATTTAGCTAGATTGTAAAGATCAAACTGGGCTATCCAATGGTTATACAATAATTATGTCACGCTTACTGCTTTATGAGTTTTAGTGCATTATGTTAGAGCTAGAACACAAATTTTGTATAGAGTTTTTCGCTAAACATCCACATTTTAAGCGTTAGATAAATGAAATTCAACGGATTTGTAGAGGTTTATTTGGACTGTTGGCTGAATGTACATATACAATTTTAGAACTGATAATAGCTGAGATATTTATGATCTAAATTTCTTCACTAGATTACTCGATATGGGCGTGGCAGTGGGCGGCAAAAATTATATCAGGATTATAGCCCGTCCTCTTATCTTTCCGACAAGGAAGATTTCAAGTCAATACCATAACTGGTTCCTGAGTTATTAAAATTTAAATAAAATTGTGTGCAAGAATCCACCTCCTACAAAATTATGTTCTCCTGGTGTCAGAAAATGTTATTAAGAAAAAATTCCAAGTTTTTTTTTAACCTACGAGTTGGACCATTCAGAAGAACTTTTCAAAACGCTGTATTGCAGAGACTATACGAGCTAAAGTAATGAAATTTAGCTAGATTGTAAAGATCAAACTGGGCTATCCAATGGTTATACAATAATTATGTCACGCTTACTGCTTTTTGAGTTTTAGTGCATTAAGCCTAGTACTCTGTTCAAATTTGTGAAAAATGTTGAGCAACATTGATTATTCCACACGAAAATTTTGGCATTTATCAATGTTACCAATCTTGCGAGTTTGTACAATTTGACGTTTTTATTCCTTCAAAATATGCTACATTGTTTCGTGTATGTAAACAAACGCCACATGTATTTTACTAAAATTATTTTTTTTTAATAAAAAATTTAATAAAAAAGAAAGTAAATATGGATAAAAAAAACTGTTACCAGTTGTGTTATTTTAATTTTAAAGTTCTTTATTAATAATCAGTTCATACGTTTTTGCTTTTGCTTAAAATTCCGCGTGAAATAAAGGCAGCTTACATTATTTCACAGTTGTAAAAAAAATGTTGCCAGAAACATTTCGGAACTTTTTCACAAAATAAACAGAGTACAACTCCATCAACATTATTTCGAAGATATTCCGCACAAGTTTTTTTCATATGCATTTTGACAGCATTTCACGTGAAATGTTGAACAGAGTACCAGGCTTTATGTTAGAGCTAGAACGCAGATTTTTTATAGAGTTTTTCGCTCAACATCCACATTTTAAGCGTTAAATAAATGAAATTCAACGGATTTGTAGAGGTTTATTTGGACTGTTGGCTGAATGTACATATAAAATTTTAGAACTGATAATAGCTGAGATATTTTTGATCTAAATTTCTTCACTAGATTACTCAATAAGGGCGTGGCAGTGGGCGGCAAAAATTATATCAGGATTATAGCCCGTCCTCTTATCTTTCCGACAAGGAAGATTTCAAGTCAATACCATAACTGGTTCCTGAGTTATTAAAATTTAAATAAAATTGTGTGCAAGAATCCACCTCCTACAAAATTATGTTCTCCTGGTGTCAGAAAATGTTGTTAAGAAAAAATTCCAAGTTTTTTTTAACCTACGAGTTGGACCATTCAGAAGAACTTTTCAAAACGCTGTATTGCAGAGACTATACGAGCTAAAGTAATGAAATTTAGCTAGATTGTAAAAATCAAACTGGGCTATCCAATGGTTATACAATAATTATGTCACGCTTACTGCTTTATGAGTTTGGCTGACTTCCAAAACGTCAATTGCTTTGTATTAGAACAAAGTATAATGTTTCATAACGCCGCAGTACAATATATATACAATGCAAACCCTTCCAAAACGTCACTGCTAAGTATTAGTAACGCATCAAAAAAGCAATCAGAGCATCGGTTTTAAAGTTGATGCTTTGTGACATTTAACATTTAATTTGCAAGCAATACAGATTTATTTTAAAAGTATTATGCATTGCATCACTTACATTTCAAAACGTTTTAATAAACAAAAGACATAGTTGCGTTGTTTCGGTACTTTGTACATGAACATTGTTAAAATACAGTAGTAAAATTGTGTACGAACTTTGTATTAGTACGTTTTGGAAGTCAGCCTTTTAGTGCATTATGTTAGAGCTAGAGCACAGATTTTTTATAGAGTTTTTCGCTCAACATCCACATTTTAAGCGTTAGATAAATGAAATCCAACGGATTTGTAGAGGTTTATTTGGACTGTTGGCTGAATGTACATATAAAATTTTAGAACTGATAATAGCTGAGATATTTATGATCTAAATTTCTTCACTAGATTACTCAATATGGGCGTGGCAGTGGGCGGCTAAAATTATATCAGGATTATAGCCCGTCCTCTTATCTTTCCGACAAGGAAGATTTCAAGTCAATACCATAACTGGTTCCTGAGTTATTAAAATTTAAATAAAATTGTGTGCAAGAATTATGTTCTCCTGGTGTCAGAAAATGTTATTAAGAAAAAATTCTAAGTTTTTGTTTAACATACGAGTTGGACCATTCAGAAGAACTTTTCAAAACGCTGTATTGCAGAGACTATACGAGCTAAAGTAATGAAATTTAGCTAGATTGTAAAGATCAAACTGGGCTATCCAATGGTTATACAATAATTATGTCACGCTTACTGCTTTTTGAGTTTTAGTGCATTATGTTAGAGCTAGAACACAGATTTTTTATAGAGTTTTTTGCTCAACATCCACATTTTAAGCGTTAGATAAATGAAATTCAACGGATTTGTAGAGGTTTATTTGTACTGTTGGCTGAATGTACATATAAAATTTTAGAACTGATAATAGCTGAGATATTTAAGATCTAAATTTCTTCACTAGATTACTCGATATGGGCGTGGCAGTGGGCGGCAAAAATTATATCAGGATTATAGCCCGTCCTCTTATCTTTCCGACAAGGAAGATTTCAAGTCAATACCATAACTGGTTCCTGAGTTATTAAAATTTAAATAAAATTGTGTGCAAGAATCCACCTCCTACAAAATTATGTTCTCCTGGTGTCAGAAAATGTTATTAAGAAAAAATTCTAAGTTTTTTTTAACCTACGAGTTGGACCATTCAGAAGAACTTTTCAAAACGCTGTATTGCAGAGACTATACGAGCTAAAGTAATGAAATTTAGCTAGATTGTAAAGATCAAACTGGGCTATCCAATGGTTATACAATAATTATGTCACGCTTACTGCTTTTTGAGTTTCAGTGCATTATGTTAAAGCTAGAACACAGATTTTTTATAGAGTTTTTCGCTCAACATCCACATTTTAAGCGTTAGATAAATGAAATTCAACGGATTTGTAGAGGTTTATTTGGACTGTTGGCTGAATATGTACATATAAAATTTTAGAACTGATAATAGCTGAGATATTTATGTTCTAAATTTCTTCACTAGATTACTCAATATGGGCGTGGCAGTGGGCGGCTAAAATTATATCAGGATTATAGCCCGTCCTCTTATCTTTCCGACAAGGAAGATTTCAAGTCAATACCATAACTGGTTCCTGAGTTATTAAAATTTAAATAAAATTGTGTGCAAGAATCCACCTCCTACAAAATTATGTTCTCCTGGTGTCAGAAAAAGTTGTTAAGAAAAAATTCCAAGTTTTTTTTTAACCTACGAGTTGGACCATTCAGAAGAACTTTTCAAAACGCTGTATTGCAGAGACTATACGAGCTAAAGTAATGAAATTTAGCTAGATTGTAAAGATCAAACTGGGCTTTCCAATGGTTATACAATAATTATGTCACGCTTACTGCTTTATGAGTTTTAGTACATTATGTTAGAGCTAGAACACAGATTTTTTATAGAGTTTTTCGCTCAACATCCACATTTTAAGCGTTAGATAAATGAAATTCAACGAATTTGTAGAGGTTTATTTGGACTGTTGGCTGAATGTGCATATAAAATTTTAGAACTGATAATAGCTGAGATATTTATGATCTAAATTTCTTCACTAGATTACTCGATATGGGCGTGGCAGTGGGCGGCAAAAATTATATCAGAATTATAGCCCGTCCTCTTATCTTTCCGACAAGGAAGATTTCAAGTCAATACCATAACTGGTTCCTGAGTTATTAAAATTTAAATAAAATTGTGTGCAAGAATCCACCTCCTACAAACTTATGTTGTCCTGGTGTCAGAAAATGTTATTAAGAAAAAATTCCAAGTTTTTTTTTAACCTACGAGTTGTACCATTCAGAAGAACTTTTCAAAACGCTGTATTGCAGAGACTATACGAGCTAAAGTAATGAAATTTAGCAAGATTGTAAAGATCAAACTGGGCTATCCAATGGTTATACAATAATTATGTCACGCTTACTGCTTTTTGAGTTTTAGTGCATTATGTTAGAGCTAGAACACAGATTTTTTATAGAGTTTTTCGCTCAACATCCACATTTTAAGCGTTAGATAAATGAAATTCAACGGATTTGTAGAGGTTTATTTGTACTGTTGGCTGAATGTACATATAAAATTTTAGAACTGATAATAGCTGAGATATTTATGATCTAAATTTCTTCACTAGATTACTCAATATGGGCGTGGCAGTGGGCGGCTAAAATTATATCAGGATTATAGCCCGTCCTCTTATCTTTCCGACAAGGAAGATTTCAAGTCAATACCATAACTGGTTCCTGAGTTATTAAAATTTAAATAAAATTGTGTGCAAGAATCCACCTCCTACAAAATTATGTTCTCCTGGTGTCAGAAAAAGTTGTTAAGAAAAAATTCCAAGTTTTTTTTTAACCTACGAGTTGGACCATTCAGAAGAACTTTTCAAAACGCTGTATTGCAGAGACTATACGAGCTAAAGTAATGAAATTTAGCTAGATTGTAAAGATCAAACTGGGCTATCCAATGGTTATACAATAATTATGTCACGCTTACTGCTTTATGAGTTTTAGTGCATTATGTTAGAGCTAGAGCACAGATTTTTTATAGAGTTTTTCGCTCAACATCCACATTTTAAGCGTTATATAAATGAAATTCAACGGATTTGTAGAGGTTTATTTGGACTGTTGGCTGAATGTACATATAAAATTTTAGAACTGATAATAGCTGAGATATTTATGATCTAAATTTCTTCACTAGATTACCAATATGGGCGTAACAGTGGGCGGCTAAAATTATATCAGGATTATAGCCCGTCCTCTTATCTTTCCGACAAGGAAGATTTCAAGTCAATACTATAACTGGTTCCTGAGTTATTAAAATTTAAATAAAATTGTGTGCAAGAATCCACCTCCTACAAAATTATGTTCTCCTGGTGTCAGAAAAAGTTGTTAAGAAAAAATTCCAAGTTTTTTTTTAACCTACGAGTTGGACCATTCAGAAGAACTTTTCAAAACGCTGCACACTGGGTTATTGGGTATCAAAACTGTGGATTAATTAAAAAATTAATTTTGAAATAACACTCGAATACTTAGTAACCATAGAAACTACACATTATTCTGCGTCACTAACCGAAAAAATAATGGCTCTAAGTTGTATAGTGAAGCTGCATTATGTTTTTGAATTTACACTTTTATTCTTTGTTCGCTTGCGCTCGCTGTAAAATTGATATTTTAAGTTTAAAAAACTGTTTCTTCGATAAAAAAAACTTCAAGTGAAATTTAAATCTGAGTATGGAGCCTTCAACTTCAGGTATTGAACTATTTTTCAGATACAAGTATTACAGGAAAAAAAGTGATTTAATATTTTAAATTATTTTTTTGTTCAAAGTCCCCAAAATGTGCATATTTGGGGTATATATTTGGACATATAGTTTATTATCGGACTAGATCGGGCTCTGATTTTTTTTTTTTGATTTTGCGGATTGTAGACGATGTTTCTGCAAAAAGTTGAGCTGCGCTTTTGTGGCATATTTGAATAATTCTACTTTTTGTTCATTATGTCAGTGGTCAAAAATGATCAAATTGTTTAAAATGATCATATTGTTTAAAACTTCAAAGCCAGATATCTCGATAACAAAGCGAGTTAACGATAATTCTTACTTAATTTTTTCGGTTTATTTTGAGGTATTCTCTAAGAAAATAAAACGGTAAAAAGTTATCGATTTTTTTTAAACTTCAACTCCAGATATCTCGATAACGAAACGAGTTATCGATAATTCTTACTTAATTTTTTCGGTTAATTTTGAGGTATTCTCTAAGAAAATAAAACGGTAAAAAGTTATCGATTTTTTTTAAACTTCAACTCCAGATATCTCGATAACAAAGGGAGTTATCGATAATTCTTACTTAATTTTTTCGGTTTATTTTGAGGTATTCTCTAAGAAAATAAAACGGTAAAAACTTATCGATTTTTTTAAACTTCAACTCCAGATATCTCGATAACAAAACGAGTTATCGATAATTCTTACTTAATTTTTTCGGTTAATTTTGAGGTATTCTCTAAGAAAATAAAACGGTAAAAAGTTATCGATTTTTTTTAAACTTCAACTCCAGATATCTCGATAACTAAACGAGTTATCGATAATTTTTATAAAATTTTTTCGGCTTATTTTGAGGTGTTCTAAACAAAAATTATCAGTTTGAGAGGCCTCGGAATTAATCCACAGTTTTGATACAAAATACCCCAGTGTGCGCTGTATTGCAGAGACTATACGAGCTAAAGTAATGAAATTTAGCTAGATTGTAAAGATCAAACTGGGCTTTCCAATGGTTATACAATAATTATGTCACGCTTACTGCTTTATGAGTTTTAGTACATTATGTTAGAGCTAGAACACAGATTTTTTATAGAGTTTTTCGCTCAACATCCACATTTTAAGCGTTAGATAAATGAAATTCATCGGATTTGTAGAGGTTTATTTGGACTGTTGGCTGAATGTACATATAAAAATTTTAGAACTGATAATAGCTGAGATATTTATGATCTAAATTTCTTCACTAGATTACTCAATATGGGCGTGGCAGTGGGCGGCTAAAATTATATCAGGATTATAGCCCGTCCTCTTATCTTTCCGACAAGGAAGATTTCAAGTCAATACCATAACTGGTTTCTGAGTTATTAAAATTTAAATAAAATTGTGTGCAAGAATCCACCTCCTACAAAATTATGTTCTCCTGGTGACAGAAAATGTTATTAAGAAAAAATTCTAAGTTTTTTTTTATACCCTCCACCACAATTAGTTGTGAAGAGGGTATACTAAGTTTGTCATTCCGTGTGAAACTTTTTTATTATTCATCTCAGACCCTATAAAGTATATATATTCTGGCTGCTTGAGTAATTCTAAGTCGATTTAGCCATGTCCGTCTGTCTGTCCGTCTGTTGAAAACACGCTCACTTTCGAAAAACTCAAAAGAAATAAACAAACTAGGTGTCAAATTGCTTGTAGTTATCCTAAGCAGTTTGGGATTGAATTTCAGCAAAATCGGTTCAGTAGGACCAGAGCTATGAATCAAAATGTGGATTCACCACCTTCAAAAACTTGATAATTTTGTTACAAAAACTAACATCAATGATGCAAAAATGCACGGAATGACATAAGATTTTGCACAAGTCCGTTTTATTCGACTAGAAATGACACTGTAAAATTTCGCGAAGGTCGGTCCATAATTTACCCTAAGCCCCATATAAACACTACTCCCGGAAAACAGTTTAGTACAAATTTTGGCTCGTCACAATTTTATAGGACTATAAATGATACTGTGAAATTTCGTGAAGATCGGTACATAATTTACCCTAGGCCCCATATATGCCCTACTCCCGGAAAACAGTTTAGTCTCCTAAAACCATAATTAATAACAAATCGTCACAGTTTAAGATAATAATAATAAAAAGAAATCATACAGATATTACTCCTTAAACATTCGAACTGTCGGTTGAGGGTATCAAAGATTCGGCACAGCCGAATATAGCACTCTAACTTGTTTTATTTATTTTTATTTTTATATACTTATATACTTTATTTATTTTACTCTATTTATATTTAAATATAACCTATGTAGTTTTTAGAAAATATTTTTTATCAACGTATACTTTAACTTGTCTGATTCTAATGCTGTAATTTATAAGATATTGTGTCTTGTTGTATTAGAAAATCAAATTAATAAATACAAATACAAATACATTTTTAAGATACACAAAAATATGCACTAAAATACGAGGGCAGATCAATAACCTAGTGGCATATGGCCAAGAAAAAAGTTATTTTTCATCAAGATAATGACGGATGCACACGTGTGCAGTCTCAATGGCAAAATTCAATGAATTGGGCTACGAATTGGTACCTCATCCGCCATATTCTCCGGATTAAGCCCCCACTGACTATTTCCTATTTCTGAACTTTAAGAAATGGCTTGGTTGAAAGAGATTTAGCTCCAACGATGAAATTATTGAACAAACAAATGCCCTTTTAATGGACTAAGTGTATTGAGCTAAGAGAAGATTATGTTGAAAAAAAAACTGTGTTTCATAGCCACGCTTTATAACACTTTAAATATAATGAAAAAAGGGACCTTGTCAGTCATCGGAGGGTTAAAAAAGTTTTGTTTCCACAAAAACCGCAAGTAACCAATACTAAATTTAAATCCCTTTACTCCAATTTAATAACATCTAGAAATCTTATGCTCAAAACTGGTGAAAACTTTTTTTAAAGCTTATCTAAAGTTAAAAAAACAGCGATTTTATAGGGTAAGTGAAACACTTAGGATTTTAAATATCAGAAATATTTTTTAGATTGTGCTTTACGTTTAAATTAATCTAAACGCCATTATCTTTCTTTTCGTGATATTTTTTTTCATTTTAATACCTGTTTAGCTAATAACCACGGGTAAAAACTTAAAAAAATCTTATTTTTCAATTAAAAACTATCTAAAAATTTTTAACAAATCAAAGTTGTCATCATTTGTACTCGTTGCCAAAAACTATTCCGGATTTATAAAATCCAAATGCATTCGCACTTTGAAGTCCATAAAAATAAGACAAAACGCTGTGTATAAATTAGGGTATTCATTCGGTTAACCGTTAATCGGTTAACCGATTAATTTCTAACCGATTAACTGATCGGTTAATTTAAAATTGGCAATTTTCGATTAACGATTAAACCGGTTAATTTCAGTCGATTAACCGATTAACCGATGTAACAAATATTTTTAGTTTTTTGTGGTATTATAACATATTTTTTGTGTTTTTAATTATTTGTTTCGTCTCATATAAAAAAGGTATATGTTTGGATAATATTTTTTCCTACATTATATTTCCTTCGAGCTGTAATTTAATTTTAAATTACAGTACAATATAAAAACTAGGGGTTCGGAAAAAAATTTTTTTTGCAGAATGTTCGGTGTTGAGCTTTGCCAGGATGAGCCAGATGATGACCTGACAATAGAAGAAATTCTCGATGGTAATACAAACAATCTTTAACAAAATTAGCCGAAGTAATGGCATTTTGGAAGATTTTATATGTTGAGAGAAATCCTGGAAAAGGACTGAGATATTAGATAATCTGTAACATGATACAAAGAAACCAAGATAACGCATACAGCTTTTAAAAATGAAATTTTTCTGCGCATCTACGTCACATCAGCGTATAAGTACAGCTAAACTATAGAAACACAAGCTAACAAACATGTGCATAATATGCTAAAGTGACGTCATAAACAGTTGAATTTTGTAAACATGTGCAATGCTTAATCTTGTTTTATCATTCTTGAATCTGTATTATGGGCTGCTTACGATTTCTCCAACATCTTCGATAATTGAAAGAATTTTTTCCGAGTCAAGTTTGATCAAAACTAAAGAAAAGAATCGCTTAAATCCTAAACATTTAAGCCAAATTATTTTTCAAAAAGATTATTTTATAAAATCTTAAACTATTGAAATAATCAATAAAAAAATCTCACAGTTTATTTTTTAATAAATACATAAAAATATTATGTATAAATTATAAAATATGTATTTCATATTTATGAATTACTTTTTTGTTTGCTCGTTTTAGTTCAAGAATTATTTTGTTCGTTATGTTATTGTTTTTTTTACAAATAGACTCCAATAATAACTAATTTTTGCATTTTTATTAATTGAAAAGACTAAATTTATAACCAAACTTTATTAATCGGTTAACCGATCAATAACAAAATTAACCGATTATTAACCGATTAAACCAAAACCTCGGTTAATTAATCGAGCGATTAACCGATTAAAGCAAAAGCCCGATTAAATGAATACCCTAGTACATATAAATACTCTGCTAATATGCACTAAACCGTAAACATAAAAACATTTATTACCTTCATGCTTAAGCAAAGTGTAAGATAAACTGAACCAAACCAAACATAAGAATTCAGATATACAGATACCAAAACGCGGGGAGATGCATTAAAGTCAAACTGACAAAAAAAAAACAATAAAAAAACGTTTCAATACAAAGAGGTAAATAACTTAAAAGCCCGGCTTTTGTTAACCGACACACACATACGTAACATATTAATGACGACGGTGATGATGATGTGAGTTTTTGACCTTGATTTTTAAGCCCACGCTATGCACAAATTATTGTTCGTATCTATTGAATGTATGTCTGTATGTACATAGAAATTCAATACAAAAACAACAAACATTTAATATATAAAAAAAGCACATGCAACAACAATAGCAACAGAAAGCTACAAAAAAATACATCTAGAATTCCAAATAACAGCAGCAAAACGGTTGACTTCTCGCACCATCTTTCAAACCACCACAAGATACTCGTGCTACGAACAAACAAGATTTTAAAGTTTCCTGTGCTTAAATTCCACTTATGGAGAGATGAAAATGAGGAGATGTAGAGGCGTTATAAACGTGAATAAAATATTAAGTAAATACTAATTAAATTTAGCTAAATGCGACTAGGTAGAGCACTACTATTTCAGAAAAAAAAACTTTAGTTTAAAACAAGTAGGAGAGCTTTATTCGGCTGTGCTAAATTTTTATATACCCTTCACCATGGTGCAATAAGAGCAAAAAATAGTATAAATGCCGTTCTTTAGATACAAATAAATCTTCCCGCCCACAATTTGTCGAATGTTGTATATTGATAACCAAGGTGTTTATATCTAATTTAGAAACTTTGACTCTTGCCATTTTTCAGACATAGATATATCTATAATGCCTTTGTATGGAAGGAGCCACGCGAAATGTTAAAATAAGAATTTTTTAAATACCGAATTTTAGTACTCTGAATCTTAAAATCCCGAACTTTAATTTAAATCCTAAATTTAAAAATCTCGTTCACAAAGCCCGATTAGTGAAGCCAGTGCTTGTCGTAGCACAGAGGAGAAAGTTCTTGCGCCCGGCCGAAGATGCAGAAGAGCTTTAGTTAGCAAAACCGGTGTTTGTTATACCATAGAGAAGAAAAACCTTGCGCTTTATTTAGAGAAGCTTTAGTTAGCGACAATTAAACTTAGTTTTGATTACACCGAGCGCTTACCGCAAAAATAGCTTAAGCGACATAATTTTTAATTTCTGTTTTTTTACTTTAAATAAATATATTTATTGGCAACATCAGCAACGTCTCCTAAAATGTCACATGGTCACACAAGGTACCGTTACGAGTTTTTAGAAAAAACAGTTTTAGCTTACAAGAACACTGATTGAATTTCAATTAAATATCAAGATTCGATCCGTAATAAAATGTTTTTAGGAGGGGGGTTTTATATTCGGCTTATGGTAGTTTATTGACCGACCATCACAAAATTCACTAGAGAGAGATCTAGTATTAGAAAAACTCAATTGAACCAAATTTTAATACAGTACCGTTTTTTAGCATTTTATGCGTTTTAAAACCCTTTAGGAAGCCCGCTTTATATAATACCTATGGTGAATAATGAACCGATTATCACAAAATTGCATAGTGTTATTTCTAGCCAAATAAAGGTAATTATAGACCGATCTTTACGAAATTTGACAGTGTGATTTTTAGTCCTACGGAACTATGACAGACCATCTTTAACTACAATAGCATTATGTATTTGTTTCTTTTGTATGCGTACTAAAGTTCAACAGTATTTTATTGCAACTGACATAATCGTTTTCAGTAGGGTCATCAGAGTGACGACGAAAAAAGCTTAAGCACCAAAAATAGCCCCTATCCTACTAATATATGAAGAATATAAGATGCGTTTAATGCGTTGGATAAAACTGCAAACAAGATATAAAAAAAACTTTTCTTGTAAAATTTTGTTTTTTTTTGCTTAAGCAATTTTTGCGTAATCAAACGTTTTTTCCAATCGTTTTATTTATATTCACCCTTATTGTGGTTGGCGAATTTAAAATACGCCTGCGACTGTTTGGTAATAGATTAAAGGAAATAAGTTCACGTTCTCTTTAATCTATTACAAAACAGTCGCAGGCGTATTTTAGATTCGCCAACCACGATAAGGGTGATTAACTGCGTATCGTGCCCCGATAGACTTGTTGGTAGTGAGTTAGCCTATCAGTGTTAGAGTTTAGGGTTCGATATCCGCCAAATCCTCTGCCCTGTTTCAAATAAAAACAGCTTTAAGTATTTGTAACACATAACAAATAAATTTAATAATATTTGGTACCGTTCGACTCAGCATCACTTTTTCAATAGATCTAAATACGTCCATCCGGCTAGCTAGCTGTTCATGTAAACTTTGCGCTCATAGTACAGTTCGCAATTTTGGAGCTAATTTGACACAAAAAACTTTTATGTTAATCTTAACCTCATAACATAAAAAGTTTTTTTCTGGCGGGTCCATAACTGTCAATGGGTCACAGATAGGTTACACTCTCGGAAACTTTTCTCTAATATATACTGTGGTGTAGGGTATTATATGGCATGACCGCCTATACTTTCGTACACAGAAACACAAAAACTTATACTAAATTTAAGTTTTTTCTTCTTACTTTATAACGAGTCGTACTCAAAAAATGTAAGTACGGATAACACCTTAACGTACTTAATACAATCCAGAATGGGATAGCTTTCGAAAATCAATATGCGTGCATACGCGTGTGTTTATAAAACTTTGTTGTAGACACAACAACAACGCTAAAAGAAGAAAAATATAGATTATTTTCATGTTTAAAAAGTCAAATAAGAAGCAATAATTCCCATATTCTATTATTTTAAATTATTTAGTTAAATACATAACATTTTTAAAAATAGAATTATTTCGGAAACCATATCGGGCATGCTGCTGGTGTCTTATAATTGTGGGTTCTTCTGTAAACAAAGGGGGGAGGGAATACAATAAAAGTGAAATAAACATGTGTAACGAGTAAGTAAAATAATAATATTCTCTCTGGTTCTGTGGGCTAAGTGTTTAGGTTAGAATCAATATAATCTCACTTTGGGATTATTTCAAGTACGAATCGAGATTTGACCGTTTTAGAAATTCTTGAAACAAGCACAGTGTGAGATTAATTTCATCTCACTATTAGTTAAGTCAATTATCCTGTTTTTTGGATTTTTTTTAGGTACGAATTCGGGATTAACTACAGATACGTTAAGTATTTTGCACTTGAATAATACGTACTTGAATCAAGCGTTCTGTACTTGATTTAAGGAAATCCGTACATACCGTACTATTGACACCGCTTCAGCTTGATTGAAGTACGGATGGATTGATTTGTTTCTTTTATCAGTGTACTTGTTTTAAATTTAAAACTTATTTTAGAATAACTCTTGATTTTTAACTAAGAAAATCTCATTTGTGAAACGAATTTGCCCAAAACTACATCAAGTTAAGTAGGCAACTTTCCTGGATCACTAAAAAAATTATGTAATTTGATAAAAAAAAAAACACCTATTGAAGAAATTAAAAACTATTTTTTACATAAAATGATTATAGAAAAAACCGTAAACTTTTAGAATTTGCTTAAAAGACTCTCTATTGAATTTGTGATCTGTTCGAATCTAACGACCGAAACAAAACGTAATACATCTAGTTCTTGTTTTTATTTGGCATGTGTAATTGGGTTCTCACTCGGTAAAGTTTTCCCAGAAATTGCCATATTATTTTTAGAATTCGGAAAGATTTTTAAGAACTTGGAAGGATTTTATATAAAAAAAATTTTATAGATCTAAATCAGATTTTAAGTTATAGATTTTAAAAATATACCAAAAATAAAAACGTGTATGTTTTGGGAAATTAGCACCAAGTTTTTTAAGTGATTTTTATAAAAACTTTACTACACTAATATTGTAAAAACAGCACACTAACTTTTTTAAGGTTTTAACCTTTATCTTGTATGTGCTGCAAACATTTGGTTAATACTAAAACACCCATATCAAAAGTAAAACCCACCATTTCTGCATTTCTATGAAACATGTTTAATAACTGGAAATTTAACTAACAAATAATTTAATGATAGTAATTCAAAATACATTTTTAATTAAACGGAAAAATGTAGGTCAACTTTTTTTTATATGTACTTATAAAATATGTAGTTATTTAATAAATTATTAATTTAGTTTTGCATTAAAATTTCTTTGCAGATCCATATATTTTGCATGAGTGGAAACATGACCTTAAACTAAATTTACTTTGAGAAACACAATTTATGACACACTCAAACAAACTAAAGTACAGCATTCTGCAGAAAAATGCCTCGTAAACTTTTAAAATTTCTTATAATATTCGATAATACCTCCCTTTTATATTTCCCGGGGCAATTTCTGTCGGGGCGTGTATTATTAGAATTACAAGATGATACGCCGGCTTTGGGGCTACATTTTCATGTAGTTGGGGAAGGTGTGGTAAGAGCGGGTACAGGACGTCAGGAGCGCGGTACTTATGAGAATGAAAATTATATAGATTTTCGTATGCGTTTATTGGGGGATGTGGATCAGGGTCCTACAGTATTGTCGCCTGGTATACATAGTTTTCCCTTTAAGCTTGGTTTGCCATTGGGATTACCTTCAACTTTTCTGGGGCGATATGGTTGGATACAGTACTACTGCAAGGCAGCATTGAGAGAGCCAAACGGTCTGATTCATAAAAATCATCAAGTATTTATTGTTATGAACCCAATTGATTTGAATATGGAAAAACCTATATTAGCGGTAAGTTTTAAAAGTTGTAACGTTTATTTCAAAAGATTTTAGAAATTTAATTTAAAATTCTTTTCTTAATAAAATTTCATTTTAAGATGTTGAGAAACTGCTTTACGGCTAATTCACCAAGTTCAGTTATAATTAACTATCAGTTACAACTGTCAAAAACATATCGACCTCTAACTGCGAAAATAACGTAAGCGCCAAAAATCGAAGCCCTAATAATGTAAAACGCAACGCAACACCAAAGAATTACATTGAAAGCAAAAACAAAGTCATAAATATTTTGTAATTTTGTTGTTGCTTTCTACAGAAATTCACATTGCGTTTAAAAATTTCAAACGCCTCATAACTTGTGGCGTTGAAAACTTTTAAACGGTACATGAATTTCTGTAGAAAGCAACAACAAAACTACAAAATATTTATGACTTGCTATAAAATCGTAACGGTATGTGCCCATGACATTTTAGGAGATGATGCAAGTGTTGCCAATAAAGTCATTTACTAAAAAAAAAACGAAAATTTAAAATGATGTCGCTTACGTTACTTTCGCGGTTAGAGCTCGATATTGTTAACTTAAAGTTAAAGTAATCGTTAATTTTAACTGAACTTGGTAAAATTGGCCGTTAATTATTTAAAATAAATTAAAATCGAATTCCTTTTAATTTTTTTAGCAACCTTTTACATGTGAAGTTGAGCATAAAATGGGCGTGGCCTGTGTTGGCGGTGGTATGGTTAAATGTCGAGTAGCTTTAGATCGTGGTGGATATGTACCCGGCGAAAGTGTTTTAGTAACAGCCTTCATATCAAATCACAGCAATGCCACAATAAAACGTACCAAAGCATCTCTAACGGAGGTAATATTTAAGAAATTTCAAAAATGTTACAAAATATTTAAAAAAAAAAGTTTAAATTTTTATAGACCATTGAATATTTGGCTCGTGGTAAAGTGGTGCAAACGGAAAAACGTGCTCTGGCGGTATTAGTACGCGGTAAAATTCGTCCTGGCGGCAAAGATGAATGGCAAAATGATAGTCTTTATGTGCCACCTTTACCACCAACAAATCTTCATGGCTGTCATTTGATTAAAATATCGTACGATGTCTTCTTTGTTATTGAGCCTAAATCGCTGGAAAAGGAAATTAAATTACAACTGCCCATAGTTTTAGCCACCTATCCATTCCGTTCAACGGGTAATGATATTTCAAATACTTGGCCAGATTCGGTGCTTAAACCAGATACTCATTATCCCTCAACGTTGCCAATTTTTCGACCATGGTTACACGAGAAACCAGAATCAAATTGAATCTAATTAATAATACTTTTTATTTACTTAAATCCTAACCCAGTTTACATACACGTTTTTTAAAAACATTTAACAAGAGTTTATATATACTTATAAAAAAAATTAAAAAAAAGATGTTTGAAAAGAGATTAAATTAATAATGAAAATTGTTTTATAAAGATACTTAGAACTCCTACTTAATAATTTATTGAAGTAAACTATATATTTAGATTCAAACATAAAAGGCGAAGTTGAAAAAGATAAAAAAAAATGAAAAAAGAAACTTAAAACAAACGAACCCAGCCATACTTTGTTGTGAAAATAAGATTTTACTTTTATGCGTAGGTACTTATTATATTATTAAAATTTTATTTTTTTTTTAAAATTTTAATTCTATGTTTTAATAAATTTATAATATTATCATTAATAATAAGCTGTGTATAATAAATTCATATTTGTTGTTATAATATTTATGTTTCGAAGAGGAAAAAAGTACCCAGCTTTTAAAAATAGAATAAAATTGTATTTTTATTAGTTTTAAAACAAACTTTAAAAAAAAATTCAAATTTAAACCAGTAGCTTTTTGAAAAAATGAGTACAATCTACTTAAAAAAAAAAAAACAAGATAAACTATTTTTGAATTTAAAATTTTCAATAGGAAGATTTTAGACAGTTGAAGTATGCAAATTAAATTTTTTATGAAAAAGTTTTAAATTAAATAAAGATATATGTATGTTTAAAGTTAAGATAAGATTTCCTATATGAAACGTTTGCAAAGTAAAAATGTTCTTAAGAAAATGTTATTGAAATTAAAGTTTTCTATAAAACGTTTTCAAAGTAAGAGTGTTTTATAGAAATGTTTTCAAAGTAAAACTTTTTCATAGAAAATGTTAAGATTTCCTATGGAAAATATTTTCTAAGTTTAAATTTTCTATAGAAAACAAGTTTAAAATAAAAATTGTCTATAGAAAGTGTTTTCCATGATAAGATTTTCTACAGAAAATGCGTTGTATTGTCTATAAAAAGCGGTTTTGTTGTTAAGATTTTCTAAAGAAAATGGTTTCAAAGTTCAGATTTTCTTTAAAAAAAATGTTTTCAAAGTTAAAATTTTCTTTGGAAAATGTTAAGTAGTCAAAATTTTCTAAAGAAATTGTTTTAAGATTTTTATAGAAAATGTTTTCAAAAAATTTTTTTTAACCACAAAAATATTTTTAACGATCAAATTTTTCACAGAAAAGGCTTTTGAAGATTAAAAAAAGGGTTTTTCAAGTAAGGATTCTATTCGAAATACATAAAAATATTTTTTTCAAATAAATATTTCGGAAAAATTAGGTATTAAAATTTATTTTAAATTTCTTATTTTTATAGAAAAATTTATTTAAGTGTTTTCGAAATGCAACTTTATTTATAAATTTGTATGTACATTTTAATTTTTAATTAAAATATTCTACTTTAAACTAACAATTTTCTATAGAAAATGTTTGCGAATTAAAAATTTCCTTCAGAAAATGTTTTTTAATTAAATTTTTTCTTAAAAAAATGTTTTTTCAATTAAAAACTTTCTAAACCAAATGATTTTCAAACTAAAATGTTAAATAGAAAATGTTTTCGAATTCAAATTTTTTTATACCTAGAATCTTTTTAAATAAAACATTTTCTATATTTTATAATTGAAAATTTTTTATGGAAAATCTTTTTGAATTTTTAATTTTTATCAAAACTATTTTCGAATTAAAATTTAATAGAAAAAAATATGTTTCGAAACTACAATTTTACATGAAATATCCCGTCAAAATTGTAAAGTTTTTATTTAAATTTTTTTGAAAATTTAAAATTTTATAAAGTAAACATAATAATAAAGTAAACCTTACTAAGTTTAGGAAGTTACTATTGAGTAACTATTTTTTTATAAAGAAAAAAATATCCTTCTTATAAGAAGTTATAACTTCTACTCTAGTGAAATACTTTTTTTGTTACAATTTCTCTTTGATTGTTATGTATTTAGGTTACTGGAAGGTTGATGTACTTCTCTCTGGTCGTTTTACATTAATATCATAATGAATGAAATCATAACAATTAATACTGCTTCCTATGTAAAGTGTTTAAGTAAATTAGAAAATTTCCAATGCAACTCATGCAGAAATTCATCAAATTGTAAACGTAATGCCCTATGCTAGGTGGCACGTCGATTTGTATTGCCGGTTCTTTGAATAACACAACCCTTAAATGAATTAAGGCGTACATCAATTTCACCTTCTTCCAGCTGCCAGACACACACAAAATCGAAAAAAATGTTATCAAATAAGACGATTATAAAATTATTTATGTAGCTTTTTTAAAACTATTAGAACAAACCTCATCGAATGCATAAATATCCTGATAGCAGGAATACGATATACAACGTCTTACACAGGCCTTTCGTTTAACACCTTCGAGATTTTCACAGGCTACATGATGCTCGCAGGTAACCTCGAAATCATGGTATGTTAATTCCTTTTTGTTACAAAGTTGTGTTATCAAAATTAAATATTTTTAATTAATAGTTTTCTTGTGTGAATAGAAAATCAATAATTTTTCATATTTGAATAATGAGAATGACCTACATTTTTACTGGTTTCCTTGTAAGCGTATTCGGGAAAATGAAATGTTGCTGCTTTGGCCAATGGCTTACCATCGGTACCTTTTTCCTGAAGACAGGATATTTCGTTTAAAAATTGCATGATAATAAATATAAGATTCGTAAAAATTGTAAATTGTTTATTTTGCCACATTGTTAGATTGTTGTTTACGCAGGACGATAATGTTTCCAACTAAAGTGTCAAATTCGAGCCAATAACAAACATGTGTTTAACTTAACGGTCATAAGGGTTGTTTATTAATAAGAACTGTCAAACTAATACAATTTTATATATTAAACGGAAGATTGGGTTTGTACATACATACATACGTATTTATTGAAAATTTTGTATTCGCTGCTAAGTATTTGCATTTAAAATCTCTTCCAATTGATCGACGGACAAATGTTTGCATTTTTATTCAATTAACCTTATACTTCAACTGTTTGTTTACCAAATTATATAAACAATTGCATGCTTCTCCATACTTTTATGCCTTTTTTAGATTTCTTATACTATAATCTTGAGTTTCAAGTAGTACATATCTATGTATATTGCTAAAGCCATGGTAAACCGTTTAATTTAATTTAAATATGTACCAAGGAATATTTTATTTTATATGAAATAATTCCACTTACCTCTCTATCGCTGTTTGGCTCTAACAACTTTACTGAATGGTTAAAAATTAATTAACAACTAAAATATTTCACTTATATTTTTGTTAAACAAACCATAATTTTTCAAATTAAGCTTATTTTAAACTTTAACCCCCGCATTCATAAATGATTATTAAATTTAACTTGAAAAACCATTTACTAAAAAACTTTCCGATCTTCATTTTTAATAGAACCTGTTTCTTTTTTTTAATGCACTGCAATAAACACCAACATATTACTTTAATAACGATTTTATTAGATATTTTGTTACATTCCTTAATTGAGTTTTAAACAAATTTCTCTCCAGCAATCATAAAAATAACTTTAATTTTTTTGACAACGAAAGGAAACAAAAAGGCGCGAATGTCAAACATTATAAAACACAGAGTTGCGAGATGTTTATTTTCCCATAAAATTAAAAGTAACGGTACTTATTTGTTTGCATATCTATTTCTCTCGATATGGCATTTTGTTATTCTACTTTATCTTCCGCTCTGCTTTATGCTGTGACGTCACTGTTGTATATTTACTAAACACTTCTTTTTACAATTTTGTTTTATTTTAATTTACTGCATTTTTATTTGGTTTTTATTTTAAATTGATTAAGAAAAATATACAATTTACATAATTAAGTATCGATGAATGAAAAAAATATTGCTAATTAATAGAAACTTGTACCTAAAACCAGTAATTTAATACAAAATAAATTTTAATATGTATAAAAATATGAATACTTAAGGGAGGTTTGCAATTTTAGGATTTATTGTTTAAATATTCTCTGGCGTCCTCAACCTAAAAGTAAAAAAAATTATTTTTTTTTTAAGTTTCCTTAGTTATAAAACTTACCGTTTTAAACCAATAAGAATGAGGTTTAAACATAAAACTATTATTCCATGTCATATTGGAGCGAGGTGCTATGCCATGCATATGTAAATGTTTGACACTTATAAAAGGAGGCATATGAAAGCCAAACAAAGCATCATTAATATCTACATCCTGTGATTTAAGAAATCCTTTTAAACCCTCTTCCATCCGATTGACTACAAAAACATTACTTTAGCCAGATTACTTGGTGTATAGATTACTTGACTCACCTAATGGTATATCCTCTTTGGTCATAACTTTTAGGCTTTCTATGTGTTGTTTTGTTACGCACAAATAATGGTAAGTAGATGCTGGTTTTATATCTTTAAATATCACATATTCTTCGGTCTCCACTTCAATTGTAGTGTTGGGCGATTTTCCGGCCACAATATCACAGAATATACAACGCGTCATTGTGCTTTTTGTGGCAGTTGAGGCGTACGCTACAAGCAGCAGAATTACAACCAAACCGATAAGCCCAAAGCACAAAAATTTCTTGATTTGTTTGTTGTTTATAGTTTTTTGGTCTAGTATTCGTAAGCGTTTTGTTTTCATTTTATTTCTTTTTTTTTAATCTGAGCCAAAGATTACAAAATGTTCGTAGATACTTCAAGTGCTGTGAAGATTTTCAAAATAATCGGTTATTTAAAGTTACTTAAGGTATGTTCAGACCTAACAAATATTTGATGGAAAAATCCAAAGAAAGCGTGACCAGTAAACAGATCAAACTTTAGCTTTAATTTTTAACAATTTCTATTGATATACATACTACCTTTATATGTAAGAAGATAATTGTATAATGTAAGCTTTAGTCGCAACTAAAGAAAATAAATACTATAAAATTTGTATGTATTTTTAAAAATCTAAATTTTCAAAAAAAAAAAAAATATATAAATAAAAAACAAAAATGTTACATTTAAGCTTCGTTCAATTCGTTAGAAAAAACATTTTCACTTGGTGTTCATAATAGGGCAACAATTTCTTTGCAACCACACACATTTTGCATTAAGAAACCGTTTGCAAATTTTAGCCACAACAATATTATGCATTTATTATTATTTTTTACAACATTTTGTTGAAATTTTCATTCAAAACTAAATAAAATTATTAAAAACGTCAGAAACAGTTTCATACAAATTGTTGCTGAAGTTCTAGTTGATTCAACTTTAGTTATATTTTTAAAAAAATTTTAGTGTTCTAAAAATGAAAGGAAAATATATGAAATACTTTAGGAAAAAAAGATAGAAGAAAAAACGAAATTGTTTCTCTGATCGTGAACAAAGCTTAAAGGAATAAAATTTTTCAAAATAAAGCTGCTTTCATAATACGCAGCAACATTATCACCAGTGTTCAAAATACAGCAACAAATTTTTCACAAACTCACTCATTTTGTATTAAGAAACCGTTTGTCCACAACAATATTACTTATTTATTATTAATTTTTGAAACATATTGTTAAAATTTTCATTTAAAACTAGCATGGGTGTTCTGGAAATCGAAAACGCAAGAATTTGAGAGTTGTTTTTAATACACTTTAAATGTAATTTTTATAAATTTTGTTATATAATTCTGTTTAATAGAGAAATATTTGTCATAAAATTCTTTTATTACAGAAATCTTATGAAAACACGACGTTTAAAATTCTTGCGTTTTCGATTTCCAGAACACCCCTGAATATAAAATTATTATAAACGTCATTTTGAATTTCATACAAATTGTTGCTGAAATAGAAGTAGACTTACATTTTTGTTCGAATAATGAAAGGAAAATATATGAAATACTTTGGGAAGAAATTGTGAACAAAGCTTAAAGTTTTAGAATTCAAATGTTATTTGGAAAATGTTTTCGAAATTATTCAGAACATGACCGAATATGTTATCGATATACTTTTATTTAAGTTTTTAACCCTTATGTTAATACCCGGGTACCATAGTAAACAGCTAGGTATATTTACATGAAAAAATGTATTAAAAATTAAAATTTTTAGACAAACTTCTGGATCGTCGTTATTAAACATAAAAGAAAGCGAATTCAGATTCTAGATTTATTTTTTTGCTCCTTAAATACTCCAAAAAAATTTGCTTAAACCTTAACTATCGCAACATTCGCACCCGGGTACCCCGGTACCCAATACAATACAATACACTTTATGGGATAACACAAACACGTTTTAACTGCTCAAAAAATTCAATAAACTAAATTCTGTATCATTCGATTACTTAAGATTAGTTTCCAAAGCGTTATTATTATAATACGGAGAAGTCTCATTTACATATCATGTATGACCAAAAATGTTCAACTGTTATACTAAAAAATACTGTCCTGTATAAAAAATTTAACATTTTAGCTGTTATGCAATACAAGGTTAAAAATCAGATTTTTACATATATATAATTTAATACGCGTTTAAAAAGATTAAAAATTTAATTTTTTTTTCATAAAAATATGGATTATTAATAAATTATAGTATATGGGTACCTGGGTACCCCGGGTGCTACACAATGTGGATAAAGTTGAGTATTAACACAAGGGTTAAATAGAAAATGTTCCTTGGCTTATAAGTTGAAAATTCCTAAAAAAAAAATTTCGAAAATACATAATTCTGTTCGTATCCGGGTACTGGATTGCACTACATTTTTTTTTTTTTATTTATGTGGTATCACTTTAAGGTGAGTGCTAACAATGCTATCAATTTGATTTGAAAAACCGTCAAAATCAAATGATAAAAAAATAAAAATCAATGAAATCTTCAAAAAAATAAATAAAGGTATAATTTTTATGTTTATGATGGCTTAAAATTATAAAAAAAAATTGAAAAAAAGTACACAGAAAGGACGAAGGAAACAAAATTGTATTGTTGTATATTTAAGTATCAAGTCGAATTCATTACAGGTGAATTTAATAGCCCAGCTGATAGCCATTTTTTAGCTTCATAATTATTGGATGGCAAAATTTTTTTTCTATCTTTATTTCTGTTTTGTTTATTTTTTGACATTGTACAATGATTTTACAAAACCAAATTGCTCGTGGTTTCTGTATGAGTTGTAATACCTGGAATTTTTCGAAAATATTTTTCTGCGGGTCCGATTTGGCTCTAATTTTAACAACATATCTTTTAGACCAAATGAAAAATATTGTTGGAGTGTCGTCTACAGAACACCATTTTTTGCTATAAGGCAGCTATCTTACAAAGTAAACAACACAGTACATTACTTTGTATCGTAACAGTATCAAAACCGCATCACTTCAATGTGTTTCGATGCTTTTGAAGTCACCAAATTACTCTCTTTTCCCATTCAGGATTGTTGCAGAATTATTTATCAGAATTGAAAATCGATAACCAAAGAGTCCTTTGTGAGACCGCATATTACGCGACCATTTTAAAATCGGTCTAAAACGCATTGGAAATTTGTTGCATTGAAACCAGCGTGCAGGAAACTGTTTACGTTTCATCTGTTCTAAAAAAAACCGTAATTATTGTGATAATAAAATCATATTGTGACATTTTGGTTGCGGAATGTGTAGAAAAACAAAAAATTTAAACTAATAATAAGAAATAGATTTTAAGATCTGTCGAAATTCACAATTAAAAACGATCGTTTTGAAATCGATCGGTTTTCATCACATACGTGTAGAAGCAAATTCTGACTGATACCAATTTTTTTTTCGAGCAATAACATCTGTTTCTGACACCAAAATTAATTTGTTTTTGTCGATTTTATTTCTAATACAGATCAAGGCGAATAAACTACAGGTGGTGTCGAAACGGCATCTGAGTTTGACAGTTCGAGCTTATTTGTTTTGATTTGTTAGTGTTTTGCTAACATAGCGTCTTTAACTGACAATTTTTGGTCATACCAAACGTCAAACTTGATATTAAAAAAACGGTGACAAAAATTTTCAAGTTATTTTATATAGACTTTGACGTTTGGTATGACAAAAAATCGTCAGTTGAAGACGCTATGTAATAATGGTTGACGTTTCGAGCTAATGGCACTAACAATGCAATGCAAAAAACCCTATGTTGTTTCTGTTGTATTTGGATTGTTGTAGTTCCGACACCAACTGTAGTTGAATTCGCCTTGATTCAGAATACAATCAGATTTCACAACACATGCAGTGATTGCCTCCAGTTTCCATTTTTTGTCTTAAAAATAGTCTGGGAGCTCTACTTCTAGATTTTGACATCCCTGTTCTTATCTTTTATTTAATTTGTTGTGCAAAAAATAAATAAGATTTTTTTTCCCATTAAAAAGTGCAATTTATGTTAATTTAAGCAAAACTGATAACCAGCAGCAAGATTTTAAAAAAGTGAAACATTAAAAATATGTAAAAATTATAAATAAGTTTAAAAGTTGTAAAAAAAACCGTCATTGAATAACTAAATAGATTCGACAACAAAAAATTTACAGAGGGGCGGATTAAAGCCGCATAAAAATATTAAATTTTATACCTAGATTTTTTAATGCAAAAATAAATTGTGTTTATTTAAAATGAATGAACTAAAAGCCCCTTCTTTAAATTCCCTTTTGGGTTCGGATCGTGGTTCCACGGACAGTTTATTGGCAGAGTCGCTTTTAGATATGGAAGAGGTGAGTAAAATTTTATAAATAGCATATCGTTCTTGTCTTTTGTTGTGTGTCAATTAAAATAATCATGTATTTTAATTTTAGTTAGATGACGTAGAATATTCCATACCACCTACGGGGGTTTTGCCTTCTTTGGAGACAGTTTTAAGTGAATTTGAAGCAGATTCTGATATTGCTTCTGAATTGGGTATACCGCCTCCTACACCCACCCCATCTATAGCAGATGAAAGTAGTGTGCGTATGTCGGGTTCAGGCGGTGGAGGTAGTATTATGCGTTACTCCATGTTGCAGGGCATTTCCACGCAAGTTTCCTCGGCCGCAGATCGTATTAATGCCGGCATGGCGTCTTCTTGTTGCATTTGCAGCCATTACTATGCTGTAGGTACTTCTCATGGTCATATTCTCAATTTTGATATAACACAAACTTTACGATGGGCTCATCAAGATAAGAATGGCCAAGGAGCGGTCTCGTCCATGTCTTATAATCCTGAATGCAATAGACTTTTAGCTGGGTTCGCTCGAGGCCTGGTTATAATGTTGGATACTCAATCGGGTGATATAGTGCGTCAACTGTTTGATGTGGTCACCCCCAACACCGGTGTTTTGCATGTAAAATGGACTTCTAGAGCAGCCATGGCTTTGGCAGCTGATTCAGGAGGTTCAGTTTGGTCTCTTAGTTTTACTCGCAAGTTGGGTGTTAGAGGCTGTTCGACTCGTTGTCTGTTTTCAGGGGCACGAGGTGAAGTATGTGCTGTAGAACCTTTGCTAAGTCAAACCAATGAACAACATGATTTAGATCAATATTGCATAGTAGCTTTGGCTACTTTATCAAAATATTTCATAGTGACTATAAGACCTCGTTTAAAGGTAATTAAATATCATCTGTTGCAAGGGCCGCCTGATTGCTTGCCAGTTTTAGCCTGGCAAATGGTTCTTATACAAGCTGCCGATACTTCAAGGTCTGTAGATCCGGTTTTAGTAGTTGGACGCGGTAATCAACTTTATTTTCATCAATTATTTATATCACATGGACGCATTACTTTACTTCTACTGCGTCACATAACTATGCAAACAAATCTTTTATCTGCACATTGGTTGGGTCCGAAATGTGTGGGATGTTTGGATACTTCGGAAATTATGCATTTGTTAGATGTGCGTACAAGCAAGGAATTGGAATGCATAGATTTGGCCAATGCTGGTATGGTGTATGGATCTGCTCAATTTAAAGGTTTAGCTACGGGTGGAAATGTCTCGCCCGCCTTAGCTTTGGCTGGTACGCATGCTTGCTACAATTCTTTAGCTTGCCGTGGAGTACAATTGTATATATTGGGATCAAGGACTATGCATTCGGTTGGTGTTAGGACTTGGATGGAAAGAATTACGTATTTGGTTAGTGGTTTAACGAAATATTTTAATTTTCAATCATTTTAATGCTATGTTATTTTGATAAAAGTAAAGACAGATATTTATAAATACATCATTTTGTTTTAGGTTAAAAACCAACGCTGGCAAGAAGCATGTGATCTAGCTTTAGATGGCTATAAGGCGGCAGGCGATCGTCCCAAACGTAAACTACAAGCTAGGGAACGTATTATCATGCTTTTTAAAGAATACATCGCAGCTTCTGCCCGTGCGCCCGATTACTGTTTAGGGGCGATTATAAAATGTCTTATAACCATAGGAGAGCTTGAACTTCTTTGGACCCAATTATGGGAACGTTTACAAAATAAAGAATTATTTTTACACCACATAACCGCACACATAGAAAACGATGACATACACCGCGTTAATCCAATTATTTCACAAGCTCTTGTAGAGTATTGGCTTAAAATTTCACCCTCACAGCTAGAAGAAATTATTTTAAAAATGGACTGGACCTGTTTGGACTTGAATCAAGTCCTTAAAGCGGCCAAAAAATATAAACTCTATAAAGCACAGATATTTTTAAATGCCAACGCTTTGCATGACTATACCGTTTCGTTAACTGAACTTATACCCCTGTTGGACTATGAGCATCCCGACTTAGGCAACTGTTTGTTGGTTTATATCTCAAGTTGTTTGGCTGGTCGTGGTTATCCCCAGGGCGAAATTCCAGAAGAGTTAAAGCAAAACGTCAAACATGATGTTCTTAGATGTCTAACTTCGCTGCATTCCAATTCAAGTGAGCCAGATGAATTGCCATATCCGTATTTGAGAGCCTTGTTAAAATTTGATATTCGTGAAACTTTGAATGTGATATCGTTAGCTTTTCAGGAAAAAGAATTCAATAGCGAGTTAGGATTTCAGCATCGCAAGAGGATAATAAATATATTGTTAGAAATAATGACACCGGAAAACAATACTGTAAGTTTTAACAAGAAATTTCAAAAGTAATTTTTTTTTACCAAAAAATGTTTTCTAAAAAATGTTTAGCGATACATTTTTACCGATATTTGTTTTTAAAAAATGATCAACAAATTTTATTGCAAACAACTTTAACCAAATTTAATTTTTTTTTTTTTATTATTAACTTAACATTTATAAAATTTTTTTCACCTGTACTTTTTGTCCAAAAATTTTAATCCAAATATTGTTGCTCAAAATATGTTTTCCAAGAAATTTTACAAAAACTTTTCGCAATAAAATTTCAACAAAAAACTTGGTACGAAAATTTGTTCGAAAAGTCCATCTACATTTTGTATAAATGAATCTTTCTTCTTTTTAACATTTACAGTGGTCCGAAATTGGTTGCCTTCTCAATTTCATTGCCCAACAGATCTCACAAATTTGTTTACCAGCTGACACTCAACTCTTAGAAAAAGTCCTTAACTATTTATCCAAGGAGAGTATAGAAAACGAAAGTGCTCGTTTACATTCCGAACGTGAAAATGCCTGGCATGAACTGCTGGTCAACAACTGTCTTGACGCCATTACCAACGACGAAGAACAATTACAATTGGCTAAAAAGGCAAGATGTTATTATGTGGAAGAATATTTGCTGGAAAAGCTACAACGCTATGACACCATCCTAGAATGTTACCTCAACAATCCTCTGCGCCATGAAACCATGTTTGTGTATATGGAGCGCCACAAAAAAGACGAGAAAAGGAAAATCTATGAACAATTACGTAAACATATCATAAGTTTGCTTAACATAGATGCCAAAGAAACCACACGTATAGCTGATTTATATTTTCACTCAAAAATACCGGAATTGCTGGAACTGGTACAAGATAATAAACAAGTTTTGTTTAGATTTTTGAAACAATTACAGCAAAGAAATGAAAATTTGCCGTTCGAGCAAAAGTTAAAACTTTTAGATCTTCTGTGTGAATTTGAACCTTTAGAAGTGGAAGCGTTCCTAAGGGAAACTGAAGCTTATCATACTCAAGACGCCTTAGAAGTGGTTCAGAAATATGACCTCTCCGAGTGTGCCATATTTTTAGCTGAGAAGTTATTTGACTATAAGTTAGCTTTTAACATTTCGATGGATCTTTTAAAAAATGCCAAGCCAGAGGATATGGCAAAATGTGCCAAGTCTGTTTCAGAGTTATGTGCTCGCTCTTCCACCTCGAACAAATCTACGCTTTCCCCCAAAGATCGCGAAAATTTGTGGATGGATTTATTGAAATTTATTCTTCCTTTAGAAGAACTCAAATCCATTACAAAATCAATGCTGCATGAAGCATCACAACATGTTGATTTGCCTAATTTGGTGCAACTTGTTATGGTTACCCACAACGTGTCCGGCAGTTTTGGTGATATTAAGGAACTGCTTTTGAGCATGTTAAACCAATCCAAACAAGATACCAATGCCATGGAAATAAGCCTAAAGATTATGGAAAAAGATCTTGCACAAGAGTTTCACAAATACCACAAAAAAGCTTCACGTGGTTTGTGGATAACCATGATGCGTTGTGTAGTTTGCAATCAGCGTTTGTATAATCAATCGGCTATCTTAATATTGGGCTCCTGTGGTCATGCAATGCATGAACAATGTTCTAATGACTTGTTGATAAAACAAGACGAAAACCCCTCCGGTGCTTTGGATAAAGACAATGGCTCATCAACATCTACAGATGAGAATTGTTTGCAATGTCCTTACTGCCTTAATGAAATCGATATTAGGATATTCGATGCACCTTTACAATTAGCCAAACCTAGTCATAATGTTATTAATTACAGCAATAATGTCATTTCGAGTTATAATGATAACACAACGGCTCATAGACCTTGCAGGGAGTTGGGAGTTTTGCAATTAAAATCACCTCCTAGAAAATTTTAAAACTTTGCACCAGGAGCTTGTATTTCAATAAAAATAATAAGCAAAATCTTAAAAATTTTATTTGAACTGCACTTGTTATTGTCAACTCTGTTTTGCTTCTACTTTTTTTTAGTTTTTAATATAAATGTTCCTCCAAATCCCACTGGGGCATAGGGCGCATAGTTTTTAAGCTAATTAAATATGTGCAAGTAATTTTTTAATACTTTAATTTTTATATTTTCTAATTCTTCTTTAAAATTACATAAAAAATATGTTTATTTAACCAGTATTCCTATTAAGACTTTTAGTTGATATATAAAATGGCTTCTTTTTAACGCATCAGGTATAAACAACAAATTAACTAATTTGATGAGCTTATTTTTATTAATATTAGCTAATGCATTTTTGTTAAATTAATTATTGAAAATTATATATAAAAATAAGTTATAAAAATCAGTACATATATATTTTATGTAATTAAACAAACGAGAAATAACTAACAAAAATTGGAAATAATTTTTATTTTGTCCACGTTGCGATATAAAGTAATGCCTTAATAGATACGAGAATTTCACATGACTGCCAGGATCATTGTTAAGGAGCTAAAACTATCTAATCTCATGCGCAACGCAGCTTCTGCTGTAAAGCATCAGCACACGCCTAAATCAAAAAAATAAAAAAAATCGTTAAAATTGCAAAAAGCAACAAAACTGAAATGAAATGATTCAAAAGTTAAAAATAACCAAATCGAAAAAAGCATACTTAAAAAAAACATAAACCGAAATATTTTTTGCCCTTTCTTTGGTTATGTTTCAAGACAGATTTTCTAAGATATGAAACAGATGATTCAGTTCACTTAATGCCGTTATACACTTTCCCATAAAGTCTTTAGTAATTTACGAAAATGCAACTAAGTTGTTATTGTTTTTTTTAAAATGTTCAAAGAATAAATAGATCAGGGAAGCATTTTTGAAAAATATGTAAGACTTTGTGGGATAGTGTGTAACGGCCTTTACCCCAGATTACAAAATTGAAGAAATAGCCGATTGGTACGAAAAGTGTGTATGTGTTAGTGAAAAGTGCGATTAATAGAGTTTTTTGAACTCGTACTTGCGTGTGAAAATTCCAGTTATGGAAATCAAAATATTTTTAAAATAGCTGTTTTTACCGTTTATTTTTATTATTCTTATGAAAAAAAGCACCAGAAATTTCAAAATTCCAATAATTGTCTTAGAAAAAAAATATTACACATACATAATTTCATTTTCTTTCCAACCTTCCTTAAGTTACGTTTCAGCTTTAAAAAAATTTTTCTAAACTTTTTTTGTTTAATATAAATTATTATAATATTGAACAAATTCACCACATTGTTCAGCTGAAACAAAAAAAAAAAAAAAAAAAAAAAATGGATTAGAATATAAAATCAACTCTGTTAAAATATCCAAATCAAAACTCACCCTTCAAAAACTCCATTGAGCCATGTTGTTTTAAATTGTACATTTGAAAATACTTGTACACACTATGAAATGTCATGTCATTTTGAGATTTTTGCGCAGCTTCTAAAAATTTTCTAGCCGATATACGACCAGTATCGCTGGTATTTATGGCCAGGCGTAAGGCATCTACAACTTTGCCCTGACCCAATAAAACTTCTATGATTATTTCATGAGCTTTGATTTTAGTTAACATATCTAAGGCAACTTGTGAGACAGCTGGATCTTCATTGGAATGTGACAGTAAATAGCATGCTATAGCTTTTGACTCAATTAACAAGGAATACTCTGCTAAGCGACGCAAAGTATCAAAACTTTTGTTGAGTATTAACTCATTTATTAGCATTTTACTGAGATCTTCTTGGGCAGCTATATTATGTTTGCAGAGAGATTGTAAATATAGAAGAAGTATAGTTTGGCACTGGGGCTTTTCTACTATTGATTGGAAAACTTGTGTATGCATATCAATTTGTTCGATTAAGACTTTTGGCGGAGCGGGTAGTTTGGGTGTAGTCTTAACATTTGATGGCTGGGCTGTTTGATTTTGTAATTCTAATTGGACCCACGATCTTTATGAAAATTAAGAATTGTAAATATTTTTTTATTACGAGTTTAAAATTTATACTTACGCATATACTTTGTTGATTTTATTGAATATGGTTTCCAATACTGGTAAAAAGGCGCCATTATATTGATCATCTACTAATTGTCTAATAACTTTGAGTAAAGTCTGTTTGCCATTGTTACGTTGTAAAAGAAGTTCTGTTAAACGTATCCTGTCTGATATTAAAGTACACAAGGATTCTATGTCCAGATGCAAATACCACATACAGCCCAATTTGGCATCTATAACAATATTGGGCTGAAATAGAACCCAATTTGTGGAGTCTGCAGAAAGAAGTATTATTTTACTTAAAAAATATTAAGATTTATATAAATTTATTTAACTTACACAATTCACACTGTAAAATTTGACCATCGGGCATCAAACTGGGAAGTTTCAAAGCAAAAGGCCTTATTGATCTTCCCGCTGTGATGGGAGAATGATGTGTTATATCATTGACAATTTCTCCACTAAGAGAAATATCAAATAGCAAAGAAGTGGCAGAGGCTTGGTGATGTACTACAATCAAATTGTCTACGGTATTAATGGCAAAACGTCCTACCAAACCTAAACGTAGAACATGACATTTTCGAGGAGCCAAACCAGGACCATTCAATAAATATACCTCTACCTCAATCATGCCGGAGGAGCTAGTCTGTAAAATTAAGACAGCCATAACGCCATAGATTTGACCCAACGTAACTTTACTCTCCTGGATCTCACGATTTAAGCTGCCCACTAAAAGAAAAATACAAATTTCCAACCAATAAAAAATACCTTAACTTTTGTACTTACTATCCAATTTGGGCAATTTGGTAATTGATTTCTGTTTTATCAACATCGGTATTATAGAGCTATTACTATCCGCTGTACATAGTACAGCTATATTGGCCTCGGAACACCATGCAAACCATTTTATGCTCATACTCATGGCTTTTACGGATTTCACTTGACTTTTCTCGGCCACTATGGTAAAAATCTCTACACCCGAATTTGATATTACGGCACATTCTCTATTGTGTACCCAAACGAAACCATAGATTAAAGCTTTCACTTGATGTACTATAATGTCCTGCAGCATTGGCTGATCGCCTTGAAAACAAATGAATTCTACAGAATTTTCACGTCTCTGAACTGCAAGTATTTGATTATCTGGTGAAAATTTTATTGAACGTATTGCACCACGATCGGTCATACAAAATGAAATTACATTATTTTCGGTAGGTCCTTTGACGACAACACCAGTTGCACCGCCAGAGCGGACAGCAAAGATCTGAAAAGGGAAAACAAATTTTTTAATTATACCCGAATAAATTAACCTACACATCGTCACCTGAAATGCAAAAGGCTTTAACTAGTCAACAATTAAAAATCAACTTTTTCATTGATTCTGATGTCATGCATCAACACAAATGTCCACAAGAATATATGCAATCTTTTGACCAAAATTTGCAATTTAATTAGCAAAAACCAGAAGGACCTATCTACAGAAGATTATTTGGAAAACGCTAAAAGGCCTAACTAAAAGTTTGCATAATATGTAACGTTGTCAACTGTCAAAACCAGTTGTTTTACAAGGTTTTACAAGAAAAATAAATTATAAATAGTTTATGGCGATTTATCAATTTATCACTTTAAATAGTTTTTTACTCTTCCCGTAAAATTTTCAAAATTTTAGAAAGGGCCTTTGCATTTTAGGTGACGATATAGACACTTTATTTCGCTAAGTTTTTATTAATAGTTTTAATTACAACTTTATGAATATGAATTTAACCACATCGTCTGCTTTATGAAGGGAATGACGTATTTTATCTACAACCCATATATTTTCATTTCTACCATTGAATTTGAATAGGAATAAGGAAGAAAAAAAAAGTCCTCCCGGTTAATTTTTCTTCATAATTGGGTTGATAATCTGTGGTGGATCATAAAATATCGTCTGTTACTAATTAATATTGGAATTTTAAAAAGTATAAGCTGTAAAGAACACGCTTTTTAATGCTAATGGAAAATTTAAAAAAATGTAGACGATAATTTTCAGATCACGATTTTAATATAATTTTGCCTTTTATTAAGTATTTGGCCTACAAAGTAAAACTCATCCTTCTTTTCTTTTTAATTAATGTACTAGAACCTTAATATTTTCAAATTTCGTATACTAGGCTGTAAACTTTAACGTTTAAAAAAGAAATGTTTGTGATGGTGGAACAAATTATGAAGGTATATTATGGTTATGGAGAAGTTAGAATATATGACATTCTAGGACAGGGATATAATAAGTGAAAGGGACATTATTAGTAAAGTAACAAATTGCCCAGGTTTTATTATACCCTTCACCGAAGATAACAGTGTATATATGTATGTATTAGTTTATCACTCCGTTTACAATTTCTACAATATGTATTGATTTTAGACCCTATATAAAGTATATATTCTGAGTCGTAATAAGTAGCGATGTCCGCCTGTCCGTTGAAACGCGTTTGCCGAAGACCCCAGATAGGATGGGGACTAAGTAGTTATATATTTATGTCATATGTATGTATATAGTCCGGGATTGTTTTCTATTAAAATTCAGCCTGATCGATCCACAGATATGGGATGTGTTCTGACGAAATTAGGGGTCTGGTTCCCGAAACCCGTACGTTTGTTCGTGATACACGTTTTTCCTCAAGAGCCCATCCTTTTGTGGGCGATTGGCAGGAGAATCGTACAACGCATTACAGGGAAAATTCGTCGTATGTGGAATAACCTTCCTGCTGAAGTGTTCCCTCTCACTTTCAACATGAACAAGTTCAAGTCGAATGTTCACAAAAAATACTTCCTCTATCCTCCTTCCCATAACCTATTTTCCTAGTTCCAAAACAATGCAATACATTAGTAGGGGTCATCACCTACACAAGATTTGACAAAATGTAGGCGGAATTGCAAAAATGGGCCAGGCACAAAATAAATTTATTCATATTTAAAAAACGGATTTATTGACCTTTCTGTTCTTATTGGATCATGGTGAAGGTTATTCAGCATAGCCGAATATAGCACTCTTATTTATAACTAGTTTCAGAACTCATCCTAGCTTCAGAACCGCTAGCAATACTAAACATAATTTTGAGCATATAGAGTATATTTTAAGCAAAGTGTTCATCTAAAAAACTTGTTTAATAGTTCACACATTCACAAAAAATTCAATGAGTCTTAAAAAATAGATGTCTCATATTTCATTGCCATACAACATACCTGCTTATTGGAATCATCAAAAAACACATTTGTTAATTGACTAACTGCATCAAAACGTATAGGATTCTTCGATAATTCTATATAATGCATAGAATGTTCCATTTTGCATTAAATTTTTAATAAAAAAACAATATTTTAAATGTAATAAAAATTACACCTTGTATGTAAACAAATAAAAAAGAAATACTTAAGTAACAGCTGGTAGATAAAAAATTATCTAACTTCAGCTGTTAAAAAAATCATAGCACCGAGTTGTCTCAAAAAGTAGCATGTAGTAGAAAAATGTAAACAAAAAGCAAATACAGTAGAAAAAAACGAAAGCAAACACAACAGCTTGTCACATAAAAACAAAACAAAAAGTAAAGAAATTTTAAAACAATCTAGTAAAAATTTATAAATTGCTTAAATTTGGCATTATGTGGGATTCTAATTTAAAAATGTCTTTATGTCGTACCTGCCTTGTTAATGTTACACAAACTACTGTTTTTCATGTATTCAATACTGATGACTTGGCCAAAAAGTTAATGTTATGTTCTGGCCTGCCCTTGGAAGCCTCAGATGAATATCCTGAAAATGTGTGCCCTCAGTGTTATGAAAAAATCTTGATATTCTATCAATTTCAACAAATGTGCGCTAAATCTTTAGATACATTGAATGAACTGATAAAAACACAGAACGTCTTGCAAGAAGAAGGTGCCCAGTGCGATAATCGGCACGAAAATGAAACAACAATAGATCCTTTGAGAGATAAGAATTTAGGAAATCCTTTGGAGAATCCTTTAGACAGTATAGAAATTAAAAATAAAAAAAGAGGCAGGCCACCTAAGAATAAAATTGAAGAATTGAAACTAGAGAGAAATATTGTGATTATAAAGTCTAGATGTGATGAAGAAAAAGTTGAAATTGTGGCTAAAGATTGTGCTGTAAAAGATAAAACCAACCAGAATTTGGAAGACCATTTACAGTTTGATGACCAAGAATTGGACAATGTGGAAAATATATCAAAAAGGGAAAAATTTAATGATAATTTTAGCAAACATTTAAAAGAAACCGGTTTGACTCCTGCCATAAGTGAAGAAAATAAACAGGAAGAAAAGGTAGTTTCCTTGTGAAGAAAATTATTTAAAATCACTAAAAAAATTATTTCTTTTGTTTCTTAAAGTCACCTTCAGATACTGAAAGCTGCTCTTATATACAATATGAAAAATTAAATCCCAAAAACCATAAACACAAATGTGATCGTTGCAGTAAAAGCTTTAACACTGCCAATCGTTTAGAAACCCACAGACGACAGCATGATGGTCTACCTCCCTACTCCTGTACTTATGAAGGATGTAAACGTTCCTTTAATCGTTGGCATTTCTATCAAAAACATCAAAAGGATCACGATCAAGAACTGATTGACAATTTTAAATGCGATCTTGATAACTGTCAACGTGTATATAAAAAGAAATCAGCCCTTAACATACATAAACGTAAATTTCACAATTTAGGACCAGAACTCAAATCCCACATGTGTGAAATCTGTGGTAAAGTATTCAAATCCTCAGCTGCATTAAATGATCATCACTATACACACATAGATAAGACCCAGCTGCCTTATGCCTGTGAAGAGGGAGGTTGCACAAAACGCTTTTCTAATAAGGAAAAACTAAAAGTTCATAAAATGCGACATGCGGGAATAAAGAACTTCATTTGCCCCTATTGTGGCATGCGTAAAACTACCCGTAATGAGCTTAAAATTCACATTAACTATCATACTTTGGAAAGAACTTGGCCTTGTCGTTTTTGTCCGAAAGTCTGTAACAGTGCTGGTAATTTAAAGATGCATGTAAAAAATATGCACGAAAGAGCCAAAGAATTTTCTTGTCGCTTTTGCGAAAAGACATTTGCCAAGGCGGATACGAAAAAATATCATGAAATGATTCATACAGGAGAGAAGCCACATGCATGTAAAGAATGTGGAAGAAGATTTGTCCAACCGGCAGCTTTAAGAACGCATCGTAAAATTCACCTAAGACAGAAGAGTGGTGCATCAGGAAAGAAGAGGAGTAAAGCATCTAATGTAAAAGAAGCAGATGCTAATAAGGCGAATGCCGATAAGGTGAATTTGTTAACGGAGGTTTTTGTAGCAGAGATTTTAAATGAAACGAATTGTAACATACCTTAATATTCGTATTTATTAACAAAAATTGAATAAAAAACGTATAATGTTTATTAAAGCAATTATTCTTCAAAAATATTTTAGTTTAAAACAGATTTATAAAACTAATTTTCGATGTAAATTTGTTTAATAAACCTTTTATAAATCATAATTTAAAGCTTTAAGAACCTTTATGATCAATTGATATGTAGCCAGAAATGCAATTTTTTCTAAACATCGATGTATCGTTCATAAAAGTAAAAAATAAATAAAAAAAAAAAAAAATTTTAAGAAACGCTTTTCTTTACCTTAATATATTGATCAGTTGTGAACACAAAATAAATATGAATACTAAATAAAAAAATCGACTAAAAGTCAAAAGTCAAGCAACATAAACTTTTAAATCAAAATGGAAAAAAACTCACACATCCCTTAAAGAAAAGCGTGGGGCGCCCCTACAACCTGAACTTAAATAAAAGAATTTAAAAAAAATGACTGCCATGAGTACATTTTAATACTTCACACCGAAAGAAATACAACCAATCGTGTTTATAGCTACCAATTTTCAATTGGGGGATTCACAAGGTGTGCTATCAAGTCATATCGTCATAATGTCCTAAATAATATTTTACAATTGCTCAAAAAAAATATTGTGTTTCAAACAAAATTAAAACTTGAATGCTGTGTTCATTGATTCCTCATAACTTTACAGAAAAAAGCTAAATTATAAGCGGTTGCCAACAGCAGTCATATATATATCAGGTATTTATTTTACGACCTATAACTTTACAACTTTATGACAACCTTGTGAATACCCCAAATAATTGAGCATTTTGTTTCATAACAACGCGCCCCACGCTTTTCTTGAAGGGATGTGTGAGTTTTTTTCCATTTTGATTTAAAAGTTTATGTTGTTTGAAATGTTCTTATTTTTTGACTTTTAGTCGATTTTTTTTATTTAGTATTCATATTTATTTTGTGTTCACAACTGATCAATATATTAAGGTAAAGAAAAGCGTTTCTTAAAATTTTTTTTTTATTTATTTAAGTTTCAGCACCAGTACAGAAAAAGCTTAAAACTTATCGATATTCACTTGATCATAAGGAGGTTATTAACTCAAAATTTTTAAATTGTCAGGTTAAAAAAACTATTTTTATGTGAATATTAAAGGCAAAAAGAAGACAAAATAACACGACTCTTTTAAAGCGGGTAGATATAAATATTAACCCCTGTATTCATAAACGATTATTAAATTTTATTTTCGATTCTATTGTTTTGCAAACTCTTTTCAGTTGAATAGTAGTGTTAATAGTAAAATTCGCAAAAATGTTAAATTTTTATCCGACTATCCAGCAAGGTGCGCACATTCATTTGGCTTTTCCACAGGAGTGTCACGTTACGCCACCAATCAATTAGTCATGAATTTCAGAAACATGTTGTTAAAATATTTCCTCTCTTTCACTTAATTGCGCTCTACTCCAAAAAGCAAACACTTTTAAATTAATATTCTTTGAGAAACAATTTTAAAAGCTTCGTGGCGTAAAGTGACAAAAATTTGACTTTCTTAATAAAATAAAGGATTTTTTTTTTTCAGCTTATAATTTAGTCTGCTTAATCGAAGTAGAGTTAACTTAAGGTACGGTCACATATGGCAAACATTTGACAAAAAATATCAAATATTTGTTTGCCCTAATCTGACCACAAAATATTTTTGAGGGGCAAACAGAAAAACAGCTGATTTTGGGCAAACAAAATTATTTTCTAGCAAACAAAAATGCTCCTAATGTGACCATTTAACGTCAAATATTTTCCTCGTTTTTAGGCAAATAAATATTTGTTCTTACAAAAAATTTGTAAGACCAAACAGCGGGGGACAAATGGGAAAGTGATGCGTAAGCAAACAGTTTATCTTTTTGTTAACATAGCCAATCCTTTTCAAATGACAACCTCACCCTCTGTCCAGAAAGGACTTGGTGTCCCCTGTTTTAAATTACAAACGAGGCTCTGTCGACCGATCTTAGGCGGTATAACCTTCACATCAGCACGGAGGAAATTCTGCTGCCACATTAGGAGTGTCAGTCAACCCTGAATGGCCACTGTGCGTCTCAGGAACTAGGAGATATGCGAACACAGATATCTCTGAAACGCTGGCTCCGAAAAACAGCACGTTTGGTTGCTTAGATAGCAGCCCTATCACCAAACTAGGAAGTGAAGGCTAGCAACCTACGCGACCAAATTTAAAATTGCTAACGAATCGTCCGACGCCCTATGCTCCAGTAGGAGTTAAAGGAAATCATATACATATACATATATATATAAACAGCGGCAAATAAAAAGCTTTAAAATAAAAATTATTGAATAAAATTGAAAAAATTAACAATATTAAATAATTTTTTAATGACGAAAATCTTATTTTCATATGTATAGAAATGTTCCTGTGTTCTGTTTTTACCAAAGAGTTGCCGCGGTAAGTAGGATCCAAGATGTTACAAAATACATTTTTCTTAAGTAAATAGGTAATTTATTTAAAATGGGTATAACATAGGAGCCTATGTTACGAATTATGCATTGCAAGCATGGCGTATCTATATAAATAGTTCAATTTTCGAGAGTATACCAGTTTAGGGTCAGTGGACAATCATGGACCCGCCAAAATAAAATTATATAATGAATTTAAGATTTATATAAAACTTATTTGTGCCGAATAATTTATGTGATTTTTTCGTCTTGAAGTGATTGTAGCAAGTAACCTAGAATCAATTCTTGGCCTACCAAGACAAAATTTTTGACACGACATACAAGCTATTATATAAATTATTGCCAAAACCAACATTTTTAAGATTATTATGACATTTAAAGATATTAACAGAAGTGGTATTTGTATAAGAGCTTTGATAAAATATGGATCAATTACAATAACATTTGGTAAGGTGATAATAGATTGTCTATGGGCACAAGGACTCTTCTCCAGAAATAAGTTTTTAGGCTATTGATCGATTCTTTCCACCTCTTATGACAATAAAAACGTAAACACCAAATTTCATTAATACCAGGTGTGTTCTAGGTATCGACTCGTATTGAAAACGAAAAAATTTTTGAATCCGCATAATTCAGAAATTGGTGTTCTGAAATCCGCTTTTTTTGTGTATTCGAAGTTCTTGTTCAAAAAAAAAAAAAAAAGATTTAATGATATTTTCTTTGATAGTGCCCAAATAGGTGACTACGGTTTTTATATAGGGCTATCTTAATAATGGTGACGATTGCCGAAAAGATCAACAAAGATACGCGAAATTTGCAAAAATCGCGATCATTTTTAATATTTCAAACAAGTCATAAAATTGATTAAAAGTCCCTAAAACTATAAGGAATGGCAAAAATTCGATAAAAATGGCTAAATTAGCGGATATGTATTTGCAAAAATTTGCCAATGGCAGCATGATAGCAAAGTTTAATATTTATTAAAAATCGTTAAAGCTGCAAACAATTGCATCTATCGCAAAAATTCACGAAAAATTGCAAACTTGGAAACAAACCCAAAAATTTATTGAGATGGCTAAATGGTTAAAAAACAATATGTCGGAAATAATAAAAAAAAAAAAATTTACGAAAAAAGCGAAAATTCGCAAAAAGTTTTAATATTTTAAACAAGCCATAACATTAATTAAAAGTCCCCATAAGGAATGGCAAAAATTCTGTAAAAATTGTTAAATCAGTGGAAATTTGCAAAAATTCGCAATGTTTGTGTGAAAATACATATTGTTTTCATTAAATTGAATGAAGAACATTTTAAATTAAAAACCAAAATTATGTCTTTGCTAAAAATGTTCTTACATATAAGAATAAAAGTCGATTCGCTTCACTAACCCCTTACTACTCTACTTGAAAACGAATAAAAACATGTGGAGGTGAAATGCAGAACTCAAAAAATGCTGAAGTAATCCACTTTTGAGTAAATTCGGAATCTAGAACACACCCGATTATCACAAAAATTGCGACATGTGCTTTGCGAATAAGGTTAACATGGACAGCTGGCCGGACGGAAAGACATTGTTACATGGATTAAGAAAAGGATGCTGACGAAAAATTAAAATGTTAGTAGCAAGTTCGTTCAAGTTCTTCCAAGCAGTTTGGATTGAAATTCAGAACTTTTGGTTCAGTAGCGAAGAGTTAAATCGTTCAATTTTGCACTAACTCAATTTATATGTCTAGAAATCATATAACTAAATTTCGTGAAGATCGGTAAATAATTTACAATAGATCCACTGTCTAAAAACACTTTATTGCTTGCGTCTAAAACCGTATCGAATAATGCTTTAGTTTCATAATTTAGTTTAAATTAGTTGTATAAGAGATTGAAATTACTACGCCAAATTGCCCTTATCCCTTTATTTGTTATCTTAATCCTCTTTACTTTTAAAACTGCTGTTCTCGCTCTTCTGTACCATAAAACCATAAAAGTTTCAATATTTTGCATCAAAATGTTAATTTTTACTTTTAATAAAAAGGAATTTTATTGATTTAATTTTTTATTTTTGACAATTTGTTCAAATATTTATTTTTAGGCAAATATTTTTATATGTGAACACAGGGCAAACATGTTTTCCCATTTTTTATTTGAAGCTATTTAATATCTGTTTGAACAAACAAAAATGGGCAAATAAATGTGCGCAGTGTGACCAGAAAATAAAATTTTTTTTTTTTTAAACAAATTTTTTAAAAATGCCGGCAAACAAAATTTGACAATTGTTTGCCATATGTGACCGTACCTTTAGTTTATAGTTCATTTTAATTTGGTTTTTATTATCGATTTTGTTTCATTACTTCTAATGGTTTTGTAAGCTTTTTTTTTTTCATGTCAAGTGACCCAATTTTTAAATCGATGTCTTCCGATTTGAATGAAATTTGCATGTATTTATTTTAGAATTTTGTTATTTAAATAATTTGAAAGATTTTTTTTTTAAATTCAATTAAAACAGTCTTGCTGAAAGTTCAATGCAGTATTTTTTTAATAATTTTTAAATACAAACCTTTTTAAAAAAAACTCAAAACAATTTGTTTTTTTTTTTGTAAATAAGTGTTTATTTCTTGTATTTTTGCTTAATGTTTTTGTTTTTGTTAATATTTTCTTTAATGTGTATAAATAATTTATTAAATTTTTAGATATTCTGAACCTATACATAATTTTATGCTTTTCCGTTTTAATAATTATTAAATTTTTTTAAACACAACTAACAATATGTTGCTAAAATTTCGATTTTTTTTTTATTGAAATTGTATTTTGCAGTGTAAATATGAATAATTTGTGTATTTCTTGTTGTTTTTTTAATAATTCTAATTTATAATTTTCTTTGTATCTTTTTAAAAATATTGTATTTTTTATTTAAAAATGTATCCGGTATTTGTTTTCAGCTACTTAAAATATAAAAAATTTTATTTCAAACGATAATCGTATATGTACTACAATTAAAAATTAAGTAAAATAGCAGGGAAATTAAGGAGTAACAAAATTAAAAATTTAATTAAGATTTTTTTTTTTTTGGAAAGTAATTTATATGTAGATTTTCAAAATACTTTTATATGAAAACACTAAATTTATTTCTAAAATAATCTGTTTTTCTTTGTAAATATAAAATGATTTTTAAGTACTTTTTATTAATGAAATATTTGAAAAATTTGTTTCTTATTTGCCCTGTCTTCACAACTACTTATTAAATATTCTCTTCATTATTTAAAAATTTAATAATAATTACTCATAAATATGTATATATAGAATTTGTTTTATAATTATAATAATATTTATTATAATAATAATAATAGAATATAGAAGATTTTTCAAATACATACAATGAATCGTGTTTGTATATTTAATTAGATTTTAAAGTCTAAATATCACTAACGATTTTTTTTAAAAACCGTTTTATTGTTTTTAATAAAACTTAAATTACAAATTCACTTTTATTAAAGATTTTTTTTATATTTTCTAAATATGTTGCACATATTTTAGATATTTCAAAACATTTTTTTATAATAATTCAAAAAATTCTTTTTTAAGCTCTTCTTTTTAGAATAAGTTATACAAATTTTAACAGAGTAACGATTAGTTTTTAAAAAAAGTGAGGTTATTTTCGAATGATTTTAATTAAAAATATAATTACTTTTATAAAGACACAATGGAAGAAGAAAGCGAGAACGTTAAAGGAAAATACGATTGGGTTATCTTTGATGCAAAGTCTCTTTAAATATGCAATCCCCAGAAAATTTTTAGTTGTTTATATGGGAAAAATTTTAAAAGAAAGACAAGTCTGCCTTTGCTGAACAAATACAAATAAAGTTAAGCAGTCTTATATTAATATATTAATCGTATATGGCCCATGGGGCTTGATTAAATAATAAATAAAAATAAATAAAAAATAAAAAAAAATAAATAGAAACTGGGAATTATTTCCTTTCGCAGGTTACTTTATATTATATTCAACATTTTTTATTTTTCGAATTTATTCTATGAGTTAAATTTCAGTTATGTATTTTATAAAGCTTTTTTGTAATAGTTCTATTCCTTAAATTTTTAGGAATGACTTTTATACACTACCAGACTATTATATTGTATTTTCTTGTTACATTTTACCTTAGCTATCCTTTGGATAGCAATGAAGTATATTGTATGTACAGAAATTTAACTCATAGAATAAATTCGAAAAATAAAAAATGTTGAAAAAAAAATAAATTTAAAGACACATCGCTTACATCCAAAATCCGAAGTCATAAATGTTCCTTTTATATAATTTTATTCAAAAGATCGTTCTCAAAAATATAAAGATCTAAAAAATTTAAAAAATAAAATAGATTTTTATCTTGCTTGATCAAATTTTTTCATCAGCATGAAAGTAAATCTATCTCAAAGTCATCGACAATTTTTGTGATATATGATAAAGTTACAGATAATCTTTCTAATCTATTAAAGAGACATCGATAACTGTTATAATCTTTAAAAGAGCTTTTGATATTTAAACCCATTGAAAAGTTATCGATAGCTTTCAAAATTAAATTTTAATAAAGTTAACTTGTATAATCTTTAGAAACGTCGTCACTTCCTTTTATAATCTATAGAAAATGTATCGATAACTTTTGTAATCTTCATAAAAAAATTCCCGATTCTTTTCGATAGAATATATACCGGACTTTCACAACTTTTACAACTTTTATAATCTATAGACAAGCTGTCGATTTTTTGTATAATGTTTTGAAAAGTTTTCAATAACTTTCACAACCTTTAAAAGAGTTATCGATAATTTTTTTGATTTTTAAACAATTTTATAACCTATAGAAAAGTTTTTGTTAATCCCCAAAATGTATAGAAATGTTATTGATAACTTTTATAACAGATAGAAAAGTTAAAAAAAAAAGTTTTAAGCTATCGATTAATTGTATAGTTCATAAAAATGCCATATTAAACAAAATTTCTCCACTCAAGTGCTGGGGTTTTAAAATAAGCGCCATAATAAAAATTTTATAAGGCCCTGCACTTGAGTTAAGAAATTTTGTATATTAAACTTGTTTTATTTTCACATATTTTAAGACAGTATTTTCAAAGTGAAGTGAATGAAGTGTTTTAAAAAATAAGAGAGTAAAAATTGTCTAGTAGCTAATTTATATAAATTTATAGACAAAATTAATCGATTATTTTAAATTCTAAAAAAAAATCATTCTTAACTTTCAATTAGTCTTCTTCTGTTAAAATTTCCACAACTATTCCCATTTTGTCCTTAAACTAATTAAAATTTACTTTCATCTCATACATAATCTGAGGGTACCGTTGTTGTACTGGTTTCGTTAATGGCCGCTAAACGTGGTATTCTTCGCTGCGAGGACATACCCTCGGCGTTAGGCGCTAAATGGGGAGCAGTGGCTGCAATGCCAGCACCACCGCCACCATCCCAATTCGGTAAAGGTTGATTCATAACCGTTAGGCCAACAATTTCATAAGCTCTTTCATTAGAGCTTGAACCACTGGGAACAGCGGTGACCGATAAGTCGGAATAATAAGCACTGCTAGGGGCTGAAGAGACCACCATGGGGATGTCTTGTTCCTGATGTTGAAAATTGTATTTCTAGAATAAAAATTAATTTTTAGATTCCAATTAGAGAAAAAAAGAAATATTTTAAAACTTACATCCCCACATTGACTGTAACCGGTATTTTGATATGATGGATTGTTGGACCTCACCGATTCACGATCCAATTCTGCATATAAAGCCTCGCTAACACCTACTGGACTATAAGCATCATCCATATGAGTATAATGATTCTCTGCAGGCGATGAGGAGGGTGGACCAATTTGATCAGGCCCTTCCGAAGAACGTCGACTGCCACCCAACCAAGTCCAAACACCTGAATTACTAGTAGGCCTTCGTATACTATCTGCTGAATGTTTGGCTGACAGAGAATTGCGACCATTTGTGCCACCGTTACGATTATTACGACACCACCAGGGCTGGGGTCGGCCTTAAAAGGTGAAAAAAAAAACAAAATGTTATAAATAAAAACTAATTTTAGTTTTTTTTTATTTGCTCGCCCAAAAACAGTGGTCATAAATCTTTTGTTATTTGATCACCTGGCTTTTAATTCGATTTAATTTCGTATTTTTTTGCTGAAAAGTTTGGCTTATTTGTTGGTAACATAAATATTTTGTTGGTCAATTGAAAAAAGCGTAAATTAAGTATCTGTCAATTCGTTAAATGCAACAATTTTGTTGTTCTTGTCCAAATGCCACAACCGCAGCTTCGACAGCAGCAGCAGCAAGAAACCAACCTACAAAAAGGTGTAAAACCATAAATGTTGTCACCTTTGTTATTATTGCTGGTGTTGGTTACATTATTTCCTACATGAATACGAGTACCTCATTCCTCGATCCATGTCTTAAATGTTAAAAAAAAAATTTTAACATGGCGTGTATATCTGAGTTTTTTCCCTCTCCTCTGCGAGTAAATCTATGAGTAATTCCCATATGAATATTACAAATACGGAATTTGTACTACTTTATGTTTGTTTAGTTATTTTGCCATATTTGTTAACAAGTTAAATAGCAACAATATTTAACAAGATAAAGGGTAAAAAGCTCAAAATCTAGTTATTTTTTCCATATTCAACGTGACAAAAAAAAAAAAAAAAAAAAATAGAAAGAAACAAACAAATTTATTCAGAAATAAACTTTCATAACATGTCGTTATTCATTAACAAGATACTACATACGGGATGGAAATATTTAAAACATTTTGAATGAAAAAAAATATCAATATGAAAAAGTTGGAAAAACTAAAAAAAGATGACATGAAATTCTTATAGAAATTTTAATTTCTATAAAAATTTTATCGATAACATTAAATTTCTATAGAAATTTTATCGAAAAGATTAAATTTCTATAAAAATTATACCGAAAATATTAAATACCTTTAGAAATTTTATCGATAACATAAAATTTTTTCAGATCACAAAAAATTTTTATAAAATAAGTTTATCAGAAATATTAAATTTCTATGGAAATTTTATCGATATTATATTATTTATCAATTACCTCTAATTTCTATAAAAATATTTATCGATAATCAATATTTTTATAGATAACATAAATTTATTAAAATTTTAGAAATTTTTATCGGTAACATAAAATTTTTTTAGAAACTTAAAATTTTTATTAATATAATTTCATCGGAAATATAAAATGTTTGTGCAAATTTTATCGATTGTATAACGTTTTGTCGATAATAGAATTTTTTTTAAATAATTTTACCGATAATATTAAATATCACAAGAAATTTTACCGATAACATTAAATTTCGGTAGAAATATTACCGATAAATCAAATTTCTATAGATATTATGTACATCGATAGTATTGAATTTTTATAAAATCTCCTTAGAAATTTTATCGAAACAAAAAACTTCTATAGAAATTTTATCGATAACATAAATCTTCTATAGAAAATTTATCAACAATATAAAATTCCTATAGAAAATTCTTATTTTATATAATAAAATAATTATTTAAAAATAAAAAACACAGGAAAAAAGTTTATTACAATTCTCAATCTCACAAAATTTTTTTTATCACAATTACAAATTATTCAAAACATAAAAAATCAATATATCAATTTATAAAAAACAAACAAGTATAAAACAATAAAGTGTTTTTAAAAAACCGAATAAAATATGTTTATAACAACATAAATTTATCAACAACATAAAATTTCTATAGAAAAATTATCGATAACAAAAAATTTCTAAAGAAAATTTATCGATAACATAAAATTTCTATAGAAAATTTATCGATAACATAAAATTTCTATTGAAAATTGATCGATAACATAAAGTATATATACAAAATTTATCGATAACAAAAAATTTATATAGTAAATTTATCGATAACATAACATTTCTATAGAATATTTGTCGAAAACATAACATTTCTATAGAAACTTTATCGATAGCACTGAATACCTATAAAAGTTTTATTGATAACATAAAATTTCTGCAAAGATTTTACAGATAAATCAAGTTTCTATAGATATTTTATCGATAATATAGATAACATATAATTTGGCTAATATAAATTTAATATAAAACTTTATTAGAAATTTTACCGATGACATTGAATTTCGGAAAAATCTTTTTCTATAGAAACAATATCGATAATATTTAATTTTTATAGATAACTTACTAAAAAAAAAATTATCGTAATATAACATTTCTATAGAAATTTCATATATGAATATTTTTATAAATTTTATCAATAGCTGAAAACATTAAAGAATAAACTTCTACATCTGTTTAGATGTCATTAAATAATTAGAAGAAAACTTTTTCGATAATATAAAATTTGATCGATATTAGAAGATTTTTGCAAAAAATGTTTTCAATAATAAGAAAATATAAAATTTTATCTGTAATAGAAAAATTTTTGTTATAATTTTATAGATAATATAAAATTTTTGAAGAAGTTTTGTCGAACATAAGATTTCTAAGAACAATATGGGCGATAAAATAAAATTTGTATAAAATTTTATATATCTCAACTTTGATGCCCTAAAAAAAGTTCTCGATAGAAAAGTTTTCAATAAGTCTCTATTAAACGCTTTCGATGATTTTACACTTCATATACAAGTTTTCCATTATTCTTTACTTACAGAATGTTTTTTGATAACTTTTGTAAATTGCAGCTTATACAAAAATTCTAAGTGACTTTTTGAATTTGTTATAACTATTATAGATTCATTTTATATTCTTTAAATTAAAAGAAAAAAAAAAGAAGAATTTTAAATTTCTATACACAAATTTATCAAGAACTTTTATAATCTATTTGAAATATTATCGGAACTTTCATACTTTGTAGAAATGATATCGTAGGCGACGAAAGGCATATTTTACAAAAAAAAAGTTTCCTGCCGGATAAATGAAGTTTGTAGGCGAGAGAGGATAAAATTCGTCTGTCCTGCAAGAAATGTCCATAGTGTAAATTGGAACTAAGCAGTGCAATACTTGATTTGTATTTAAATGGGCTTTTTCTCCGCAACGGTATAAGCTCAAAGTCTATAAACTTGTTCGTCGTTGTAACGAGTACTTATATTTGCAACAAAACCATGAAATGTCGATATCTCTTGCGATATAATTGCAATTAGAAAAGTTTTCGATAAGTTGTATAAATTAATAATGACTCTGTAAAATGTTAAAAGTTGTTAACAAAACGTATTTTGTTAAAAAATGACTTTAATTAACTTAATTAAAATTACTTTAAATCCTAAAAATAGCAAGATTTATTTAAAACAAATAAGTTAAATCCAATTAAGAGATAATACGAGAAAATAAATCCACTAAGCTACATGGTCGGTGGTTTCTTATCTGTCATCAATTTGACATTAATTGACAATCCTTATGCCACTATAAATTAAAACAAATTCCTTTTCCTAGTTTTTTACATAATTCATTGATCACTTAATTTAAAATAAAAGCTGTAGTTAACAAACAAACGAATAAAATCCCATTAATCTCTACTTAAAAATCACTCATTCATTAAACAGAAACTTAAAAAAAATCGTTTGCTACCGAATTTGCTGCAGCTCCGGCTGGCACAGACATGGATTTTGATGGCTGCTCTGCTCAGGCTGCTTATTTAAGTTGCATTCGAATAAACCGTTTAATTTGATTAACGTCAAATTCGCAATCTGCAAGATACAACAACAAAAACTTAAGAAAATGAAATGGAATTGCAGAAAAAGAAAAAAAAAAACAAAATAATCCTCTATTTTGTAGTTGGGTTTAAGTCGTTTGTGGTGCTACAAGTGTGTATGTATGATGGATGACGACTCGAGGACAAAAAGGTTTGGAATCGAAAAAAATCAAAAGCAAACACTAGAGCCTTTCACAGGGAAAATAAAACAAATTATAAAACTAACTGTTAACTAAAATCTATAACCGGCAAATGAATGTCGAACAAACGACGAGTTCGAATGTTTTCATTAAGCAATTTTCACCATATTACTCAGGTATTTTCCTATTTTACATTTTCCCTCAACTTTATTTTTAAAAAGCTTATTTGTTTTATAAGTGGGCTTGGAACAAAAAAATAACGTTTCTATTTACTTCATGCAGCAGTTAAATAAAAATGATTTTCAAGCAGGCTTTTTGTGCAAAAAACGTACAGAATGCAAAATATATGAAGAAAAACAAACCCAAAACTTAAATCAACTAAATCAAGCGACACATCATCTACTCTAATACAGATGGAACTAAAAACATAAAAAGGAGGAGGAAAATATCGACTACTATTAGGAGCGGCAGAGTTAAGGCAACTGCAACAGCATCATCGTCATTGTCGTCATCACGGCAACACACAAACAACAGGAGTGTAATAAACAAACGTGCAACTCAATCGTGGAAATTTGTTTGCTCTGTACAAATGGCTGACGATATGGATGTGCCTGTCTGGTGATAGCTGTGGCATGTATGTGTGGTGTGGTATAAATATGTATATTCCTTGTAAAACCAAACTACATTCACATACAAAGTATTGGATGTTATTGGTTTTGGGGCGCTACCCGAATTTTTTGGTCAATTTCAAAGCTTAACATTAAAATTTTAAAAATTTCCTATCAAAATAATAGTTATAAAATATAAGTAATCGATAACTTTTTTAAAGAAAATAATTATAATTAGTATTGTGGTTATTTTGTTGAACTATTTATGGTTTTTAATCCAAATTTTTTATATTTTTAATTAGGCTTAAGTTCATTAAATTTAATTTTCATTAAATTATTTTTTATGAAGAAAGGAATTTTACAACATGAAAATTAATAAAAATTGTTATTGATAATCTTTCATTCTTGACCGTGGCCGGGGCCACAATAACACAATAACAATTTTAATTAATTTTCATGTTTTAATGTTTTATTTATTATCAAAGTTTTTCTTGGGAATCAAAAATTTAATTAACAACAGTTTACAGTTAAAGTTCAGATTGTTTTTAATTAGGTATAAAATAATTATAATTATTTTTGTTAATTAAACATGTTTTTTAACCAATATAAATGCACCAATTTGAATTTTATAAATTGCCTTATCCTCTAATGTTATGTTATTGACCGAACTTTTTGGTAAACGTGTAGATAAGAACTATTAAATGTACTAGTGAATCTCTGGTTTCAGTGTCTCCAAATGGTCCAACAGGAACTACCTAGACAATAGAAGTAAGGTAAGTAGTAGTGGATTTTCAATGACAAACACTTGATAAATGTCTACAGCACAAAGCATTGTCTGGTCTACAGTAAGTCAGTAGTACTGGTGACTAGGTTAATAGTGAATGAGTATAGTTTCACTATTGTCATTTCCTACAGGGTATGTACCAGAGAAAGTCAATGGGTATAAAAAAATTAAAGTACTCTAGCACATAACGACAATTTTCAATACGTGTGCGTACTCGTATCTGTTTATTCTCATACTTGTGTATATCCATGCGCATTTGATTTCATTCATGTATGTTATCATACTTATTGTTTTTCATACTCGCACATATCCACATACACCCATTGTTATGTCATTGACTTCAAACATTTTTTATTTTTAAATTTTTTTTCATAAATGTTGCCAGAAATGTTTTTTGTAATTGCTGAATCACTATAAAATACTTTTTTTTTTAAATCGTGTGAGTAAAATTCAACAAAATTTTATTGAAAAGTATTGTTGACTCTACAAAAATCTCTGGAATAAAAGTTCTGGGGCCAAATTACGGCATTCGATATCGATCGAAATTACAATACAATTTAAATGACAACTTCGATCGATATCGAATGCCGTAATTTGCCTCCTGCGTTCTTATCTAAATAGAAAAAACAATTTTCAAGAAAATCTGATAAAAATGACAAAATTGATGCAAATTAAAATACGTCGTGTTATTTAATCGTTCCAAATAAAAAAAAAATGAATCGAATATTAACGGATATCACTGGTAACATTTGACAAATTTGTTTGTTGGCAGTTGAATTTTAAAGACGTCTAAAATTATTTGATTTTAATTTGTTGTAAAATTTAAAAGAAAAATGGAAGAAATACAGGATATAAAAGCAAAAATAAGTAATGACACATATATCCTTTTAAAAAACCATGATTTAAAAAGTGTTGTATGGAAAATATTTTCCCATATTCAAAGACAAGATGGCTCTATTTTGGAGGACCGACTATATTGTGAAGTTTGCCATAATATTTATAAATTCAAAAAAGGCCAAATGTCCAACTTAAGAAAACATAAATGCGTTCACATGCCACCGTTGGATTTACCTCCAATTTTAGTTAATGAGGTCGATAAAAATGCTTGCCTTGAAGCTTTATTAAATTTCGTAGTTGAGGACTGCCGTCCATTTAGCATTGTTGAGGGACATGGTTTTAAGAAAATGATTAAGAAGTGTATCGATATTGGTGCAAAATATGGAAGTATCGTCGATATTGGTCATTTTATCCCTAGTGCAAAGACGTTATTTCGAAGGACTAAATTAATGGCCGAAGAAGAAAAAAAGAGAGCAAGCCCTCACATTCAAAAGATCATAAAAAATGGCGAGGCATCGGTTACTATAGACTTGTGGACAGATGATTTTATAAAAAGAAATTTTTTGTGCGCCACGTTACATTTTCCAATTAATTTTGAACTTGTAAACATTACCCTCGGCATGAAGTCAATGGATTTTACGGCAAATACAGCTGCAAATATTCTAGAAAAACTAAACAGCTTATTTGGAGAATTTGGTGTCACAGATATGTCTAACGTGGTTTTTATAACGGATAGTGGATCTAACATCAAAAATGCACTAAAAGAATTTACTCGTTTAAACTGTTCGGCTCATTTGTTCTCCAATGGCCTGGATGACGCATTTGAGAAAACAGCTGAATTAAAAGTCGTTTTAGATCAAAGATGCCCAGTAGTGGCTGATATCAGCAAATGAAACTCACACGTATACTTACGCTCTTTTGTTTGATCGTCAATCAACCAATAGGAAATCAGCATGTTGAGTGCGAGAGACAAACTACACTGGCAGAACTTCTGTGTCTTATTTTAATCGTCATCGAGACTGCTGTGAGTTAACACATAAATTGAAATTATTGCGATTTATAAATGATGTCAGTCGAAAATTATTTTATGTTACAAAATGCTTTTGATGACATGCAATGTCTTATTTGTCATAAGACATTTAAAAAAACTAAGAAATATAATTTAAAAAAACATTTTGAAGATGTTCACAAAGACATGAATTATTTGCAAATAAATAAATAAATAAATACATTCACAAAGAGTATTACTAAATTAAGGAAAAAATATTGTATTCTATTAATTTGTAATTTTCAAATAATATCTACATTGTTTTGCATTTAAGCTAACGATATGTGTTTTGTTTGTGAAAAAAATTCTTTGTACCTGAAAAGGGTCACTTTTACTTTCGTTAAAAAGACGTACCTAAATGCAGAAATTATTAAGAAGAAATAGCCACAATAATTTGTTGGTATTTTGTGCTTGTAAAAATATTTTTGTTTCTGTACCAATCGCGTCGGTGGGTTTTTTTCTTTGAAAACACTTTTCTTAAGTAAGTAAAAATATTTAAAAAACAAGTTAAAAAAAGTCTTGTTTTCCTACAATTTATGTGTAAACCTATACACATAAAAGCAAATGTGACAGCAGGTAAAATTTTTGGGTAAGAAGATGTGTTTTATTGATGTATTAATGAAACTTGTTGGTTTCGCACTATTTTTATTGCTTACTTTTTTATGCCACAAACTCGAAATTTTACAGGGAAGGTTTTTTTTAAATAAAATCAGTTTGAAAAAAGCCATTATTTTAAAATTTATAATGTAAATATTATTTATTCAAACTGATTTTATTTAAAAAAAACCTTCCCCTGTAAAATTTATAAACACTTCGAAGAATCTTTTTATTCTGAAATATATCATACTATCCAGATGTCCGCATATATAAATTATATATGTATGTAATATAGATATATATATACCAATCAATACATTCATCAAGAGAATTACTAAAATAAATACATTCACCAAGTGTATTACTTAAATATGTACATTCATTAATTTTAAATTTCCCTTTTGTTAAACAAAGAAACAGAAAAAAAATGACAACACCCGTCACACATGTGCTTTCGTCGCAATCTCGCTGACGACTAAATAAAATGAATAGCAAATTGTTTTCTTCCAGTGTTATTTCGTCCCTCTCACCAATACTACTACCGTGGGCATCAATGTTTTAGATTCTTGTAAGAAAATTGTCAAATATTTAAAAAAGTCTAATAAGCAGCACATGCTGAATACAGCATTGAAAACCAGTTGTCCAACAAGATGTCACTCAAACTACTATATGCTAAAGTCAATTTTGGATAACTATGGAAAAGTTAACGAAATTCTAACGGCCAATGCTGACAGGCGCAGTCTATTAAACTTCAGCATGTCTCTCCTTCAAGAATTGGTTAAAATATGCAGTGATTTTGAGGTTATTTTTAAGGAACTTCAAGGCTGTATGTCTCCAACAATATGTTATGCGATTCCATCCATCAACAAAATACAAATGATATGTACCGTTCGAAGTAATGAAGATGACGGTATAACAGCCCTCAAGAGAAATATATTACTGTCGTTGACGAAATGGAGCACAAATTTAAGTATTTGGCATAAAGCCGCAGTGTTTTTGTTCCCTCCAGCAAAATCTTTGCAGTCTAGTGACATAAATAATATTAAGGAGTTTTGCATTGAACAAATTTCAACTGAAAGGCAAGATGAAATGGTTCAGCCAACGCCAGAAGCACCATCAACATCTGGCCAAATACAAACATTAACAGTTAGCTCGACTTTGTCTGAAACACAGCCTACAGCAAGAAAATTTAGTTTCTTTTTTCCAAATCTTGTAAGAATGCCAGAACCCGGCCCACAAAATTTAAGGGCGGAAGTCGATGAGTATTCCAACGAAAATGTTAGCCTTACAGAGGACTTCGACGTCATGCTTTGGTGGAAAAGCAACTCCACAAGGTATCCACGGTTATCTAAACTAGCATCAATAATTTTATCAATTCCTGCCAGCAGCGCAGCATCAGAGCGAGTTTTCTCTTTAGCTGGAAACATTATCACTGAAAAAAGAAACAGAATAGAGCCAAAAACAGTTGATAGCCTTCTTTTTTTAAATTCTTTCTACAAAAAACCTCTTTGGTAAGAGAGATTATATTTTATTTTTGTCAATAGAAGCATACTTTTATAATAATAGAAAATATTTATGTTTTAATATAAATAAATTATAAATAATAAAATTCTGACTTATTTAGTGCTAAATTTGTTTTACTGGTTTTCAAATACTTTAAATATACAGAGGTTTGCAGGAATTCGAAAACGTAAAACGCAAGAATTTGGAAGCTGTTCTTAATACACTTTAAATCTTATTTTTATAATTTTTGTTATAAAACTCTGCTTAATAGAGAAATATTTGTCATAAAATTCTTTAATTACCTAAATCTTATTAAAAAACGACTTTTATAATTCTTGCGTTTTACGTTTTCGAATTCCAGTACACCGTTCATAATTACATTTACTACATAATCAATTTTTAGGTCGTGGCAACACTGCTTGCTTTACAATAAGCGTACGAGTTTTTGAAGTTACTTGTCGATACTCATCGATACATGCCTAAACTCATACGCATTCAAACGAATATCCATACGCATGCCTGTTTGTCATACTCGTACCGGTCGATATACAAACTTATTTATGTTCATACTTATTGGTAGTCATACCTGTCTGTACTCGTGCTCGGTGGCGTATGAATACCTTATAAGTATTAAAAATATAACTTTTTGGCTTTGTCTGGTATGTATGCTTCTTGTTAGAGTTTAAAAACGTTTTAAAAACTGCAGTTAAAGTGAAAAACGGCCATTTCTTCCACTTCTGTATTTGTCATTAGCAAAAAAAAAAAAACGGTTGCTTTTAATTTAGATTCATTAAATGTAAACAGTCGCTGTCAAACCAACTCAAAAAGCGAAAAGTTGTACATACATTTTTCGATCTTTGTTCGACAGTTTTTGGTTTCGACTGCAGTTTTTTAAAACCTGGTTAATTTGATATTGGTGTAAAAATAAAATATGTGTATTGGTTTAAAAAGAGGCGTAAGAAAAGTAGGGGGAGTTTAGACTGAGATTATGCGGAGTAACATGGTGAGTTGTTGTTAAATTTGTTAAAAATTTATAAATTAAGAAAAAAAACCTGAAGAAGGCACTCAAGGAAGTGCCGAAATATTGGTTTTAAATAAACGTTAAAAGTTATTTATTAAAAAAGACATTAAGCTCGAAAATTTAGTAATATTTGAAATAATAAAGGTCGAACAAAATACATATTATTTACTTTTTTTATGTGAAAAAAGCACAATTATTTTTGTTCCTTAATATGATTTAGTTTTAATGTGCTAATTCCTAAATTCTTACTATTGATAAACTGAAATTTATTTTTGGTGTGCATTTCACTGGTTGCTTACCCTGCGGCCACACGATCAAGTTGTTCTTGATAGTCTTTTACATATACTGCTTGTCAAAATTTACAAAAATTTAAAGCTGTGATGTAGGCTGCACTTAATTTGTAAGCAATTTACTTTCAAGATGTCGTAAAAAAACAATTTATAAAGACTAACATGTAATCAGCTGTTAAATTGATAGTAAAATTGCCAAAAAAATGGATAGTTGAAATTGAATGCAATCTCGTGGTCAATTTAAAAAGTGTGAGTGTGTTAGTAAAGAAGTGAGAGTGTATTGCAAATTGAAAGGAATTGAAAGGCAAAACTTGATCGTGTGGCCAGATCATCTGGAAACTTCATCCAAAGATTTTAGAAAAGCTAAAGACAATATTCAAATAAAACTGTTAAGCGAATAGGAATTATAAACACTCAAAAGTCTTACCCGTAATAATATCAAAGCTTAAACAAATTTGAATATTTTATTATAAAAAGTTAATTATGTAAAACTGTAAAGTATTTCATAAGTCGTCCTTTACCTCTTATTACTGTGTATTACAATCTATTTTCAGTTTTTTTTTCATTTCGTTTTATTTCATTTGGCATTGTAAAACTATTTGATGATTGTGTCTCTGGGTAAAACTAAAAATTGTGCAAAGTGCATGCAAAATGTTTACAACCGCATCCTCCATGGGCAATTTAATTAAATTGTTGCCGTTTGCTAATACGTTTTTAGTTTCTTGTTTTATTATGTTTTTTTTTTAATTTTTTGTTGTTATTTTTCGGTTTTCTATTCCTCCATTGATTGTTGTATTTGTTGCAGTATTTTTTTTTTTGTAATTGTTGCAGCAATTGTTTTAACAATGAAAAACATATCGTAAAATTGTTAAGCTATCATAGTTGTTGCAATTATTGCAGTTGTTGTTGTTTTTTTCCTCTATAGTTTTTATTTGTTCATGGCAGGTTTAATATAAATTTCCCTACTTTTTTCCATAGAACAGAAGATTTGTTGGTGGTAAAAAAAATGTATGCAAACAGTTTTTGTATTTTGTTTTTTCTTGCAAAAACGAACAAAAATATGTTTTTAAAAATAAAATTGGATTTGTTGAATGTAATTGATAATAGAGAAGTAATCCTTTGATATCGGAAAAATGGTATTATATTTGTTATAAAAACAACAGATTTCATATTTGTTTCTTTTTTTAAATTAATAAAGTACAACTTTCAATATAAGAGGCTTTTATCAACATATTTAAATACATATTTTTATATTTGAATGTCAGTATATTATTTTTTAAAATTAAATTATTATTTTTTTGTTTCTGCGAACTTTTCCAGGTTTTTGCCAATTGATTACACTAGATATGCCCCAAAAAAAGAACCTCAATAATGAGTTTTTAAGCTAAATTGGGGCTGCTGATCACGAATATTATATGTATGTGACGCGCAAAATAGAAAGTGACCTAAGGGTAAACACCGGTTTTGTTCAGGAGAGCCATTTTAAAGATTTAAATACGTGCATCTTTGGTGTACCATCACTTTCATAAAATGCGCATATCTCTGGGAGGGAACACTTTTAGGCATGGGATCGGTCTCATTCGATGCTCAGATGTTGTCCACATAAAAAAAAAGAAAGTGAAAATTGATTTTTTTTACCCTTAGGTCCCTTTCTCTATGCGTTGTCACATATTATACCAATATCATTTATTTTTCTCAAGAAGCTTTTTCGAGATAGGCGCGAAAGACCTGTTATTAAAAGTTCATAAGGGTAGTTCCAAAAATCTTGAGAATTTATTTTTTGAATTATGCAAATTTTACACTGTTGCAAATAGGTGTATTTTTTTCTTCTTTCAGTCAATATTTATACCGTGCTTATCAGATAAAAATTCACTGAGTTACACTTTACGTCTTTAGATTTAAAAATAATTATTTAAAGTTTTTTTTTTCAAAAATCCACTATTTTAAGTCCACCACCCATTACAGCAAAACCATTTTTTTTTTAAATTTATTAACCTATATCTTAAAGACAATTTTGTACTAAACGTAAAAAAAATATTTTTTTAATCCAAATTTTTAATATTTTTAATTAGGCTTAAGTTCATTAAATTTAATTTTCATTAAATTATTTTTATGAAGAAAGGAATTTTACAACATAAAAATTAATTAAAATTTTTATTGATACTCTTTCATTCTTGACCGTGACCGGGGCTCAAACCGCGGCCGGCAGGTTACCATGACATGTTTCGATCGCAACCACTCGATATCCTCAGATGGATTTGCCGTTTTACACTCGCAGCCATCGACGACTGCTGACGTTAATAGTCAAACATCAATCCTTAACCAAATTGTATTTTAACCTTTGGAAGATCGAAGTTTGCTTTTTTTGAATGATTACACAGGCCAACACTCAATTTGCTTCTTTGAATTTATCAACTGATTCTAGTTAATTTTGGTGCGCTGAATTCAAATCTGTAATCAGTTTGTCTCTATCAGCTCTAGTTTTCATGATATAACTTCTTTATACCCTCCACTTATGTCCTCCATTTATGACCGTCTGTTAGTTTTTTCAAAAAATTTTTTCATCAAAATTTCTTATTTACAGTTATGGTAGTTGCCAAAAAAAACATTTTTTTCCGTAAAAAAAATTTTTTACCCAAAATTTTTTTTAATTCAAATATTTTTTTTTCCAAAATTCAATTGGAGTGCAACAAGAAAAAATAACGTTCTCAATAATATTGTACATATAAAATTCCCGTTAATCAGCTAGCAATTACACAAAATATTTTTTTACGGAAAAAATGTTTTTTTTGGCAACTATCATAACTGTAAAGAAGAAATTTTGATGCAAAAAATGTTTGAAAAAACTAACAGACGGTCATAAATGGAGGTCATAAGTGGAGGGTATAAAAAAGCTATATCATGAAAACTAGAGCTGATAGAGACAAACTGATTACAGATTTGAATTCAGCGCACTTAAATTAACTAGAATCAGTTGATAAATTCAAAGAAGCAAACATTTTTTTTAATTTTGTCGGGCTGTGTTATCCATTTTAATTGATTTTACATGTTTTTCCTTACTTCTGTTTTTTCGTACTTTTGTCAAGAATTTTTCTTGAAGTCCAAAGTACATTTTTTGTTATTTCATTTTTGTCTTTCTTTTTTCTTGTTGACCTTTTTCAGCCCAACTTAAAGGACAATTGAACACATAGAGCTCGTGCCATAGCTTTAACAATAATTAGTATGATGGTTATTTTGTTGAACTATTTATGGTTTTTATCCAAATTTTTAATATTTTTAATTAGGCTTAAGTTCATTAAATTTAATTTTCATTAAATTATTTTTATGAAGAAAGGAATTTTACAACATGAAAATTAATTAAAATTTTTATTGATAATCTTTCATTCTTGACCGTGGCCGGCAGGTAACCATGACATGTTTCGATCGCAACCACTCGATATCCTCAGATGGATTTGCCGTTTTACACTCGCAGCCATCGACGACTGCTGACGTCAATAGTCAAACGTCAATCCTTAACCAAATTGTATTTTAACCTTTGGTAGATCGAAGTTTGCTTTTTTTGAATGATTATCAATTTTAATTGATTTTACATGGTTTTCCTTACTTCTGTTTTTTCGTACTTTTGTCAAGAAATTTTTTTTAAGTCCAAAGTATAATTGGGGTATTCAAACGGTATGCTATCAAGTCACATTGTCATAATATCCTAATATTTCATTATTATTTTCGCGTAATTATTTTAGAACGTTGTATGGGGAACACCCTAATGATTAAGGATGGAGACTAGGTATGTTCTGAAAAAATGCTCGGGTAGCAAAAATATTGGGGGTCCGTCATATATATGACTCCTCTAGGGGCACTCTGGGGCTAGTAAGGGAGGGAGCGTGTAATTTAATAAAAAATAATATTTAGTATAGGAACCCCCTTAAGGAGCAAAGATAGGGGGTTAGTATGTTAATAACAAATGTAGGAGGGGAAATATTAGTGTGAGCCAGACTTACATTTTACCCCTCTAGGAGCGACTCAGGGACAGTTGTGAAGTTTTTTTTGGCTTTTGTATCGTTTTCCCCTAGTTTTGACCCCGATGAGGAGCCATTTACCACCATCCCCCTAATTTTTTGGCTCATGCGTTTTTTAAAAGCTTCACAAATTTGGGGATTCTAGCGTAACGAAATCGTGCTGCTAAGGATTTCCATATAAGCTATTCCACCCCTAATGTACATAAGATTAAAAAAATACTCCGGAATATTAAGAAATAAACTTGACCTAAGGCATAATTACCAATAAATATAGACAAGTGCTAAAAAACAAAATATTTTTATTCGCTTCAAATGATCAAATGCCTTTTGGAGGGCTCAGAACCGAAAAAGGCAGTTCTAAAATATTTTCAGTTTGAGTAAGTGAAACTGCCATTAATATCTGGAGCCTTTGACTTGGGTTTATTACTGTTACATTTAGAATGAAACAATTTTTTACTTTGAGCTAATAAATTAATGCAAGTTCAACTCTCTTTTTGTTTTAAAACGTGTTTAAACCAGCAAATCTATAATTTAGAAAACATTTAAACCATCTCTAAACGCATAAAATTGGGCGTTTATACTACCAATACAAGCCATATGAATTTGACATTTGTCGCAGTGCTGCCACATAATTATTTTTTGCTGTACATATAATATATGGGGCACTGATTTACAGCTATTAAGTTTAAACTAAATATAAATTTAAATTCAGTTCAACTAAACCAACGTGTAAACATTCATTGATTTATTAGCCATTAGTCCGTTACAGAACTGGATAGAGGTTAACTTTAAGGAGTATTTCGCACCAGTATTGAAATAAATTTTTTAATGATATTTTATGCCTTAGTTCGGTTCAGCTCTGAACTCTCCGTTTATACTTTACATTTGAATTGTGTACGAATCAGCTAAACGTTTGGAATTTGTAACACTTATCGCTTTAGTTGCCACTCAACTAATCTCAAACAAATTGCATGCATTTCCTAGAAAATCTCGGAAAAATTTCGCTTTTTGTTTTCTTTTGTAGGCTACATTCTTTGTCTGTGTTTTGTAGCAAACTAAATAATGTCACACTTTAGCTAATTTTCACTTCAGATCAGAGTAGCTTGGATTGGCTTGGCAAAAGACCTTTGAAACGCACCTTATAATGTTTGACCCCAAATCAAAATGTTGTAATTTGTTTAACGTTGTGTTGTTTGTTTTTTGGCTCTTTGCATTTTGTTTTTTGTCAATATTATTTGTTGGTGTTGTAGTGGCCGTTGTTGCTGTTGTTGTAATTTCCTAGCAACACTTTGCAAAGGAAAGCAAAGAACGATTTTCATGTGCCATTTGTCTCTTTGGATATAATGGATTGTTTGTTTACAGTGCTTTTGTTGTTTTTAGGAAACTGAGTGGGGAATTTCATTAAACATATTGGAGGCGCCACTTTTTCGCCTACATCTCTTGACTTGTTAAAGTACGAGTAATTTTTTTTTCCTTTTTAAAGATTTTGTATGTTTTGGGGGAAATGTTTAGTATTTTTTTTTTGGGATTTTTGTTGGTTTTAAGTAAGTAAGTAGTATCTAAAGGGGTGTGTATGTGTGTTTGAAAGTTTGTAACACTGCCTTGACAATATAACGATTTGTAGCGGTAATAGTTGTTGTAACATTGTTGTATTTGTTTGTTGCAACAACAGCAACATCATTGAAAGAAAAAAAAAATGAAAAGATCTCTTATTTCGTTTTTGTTTTCCAGAGACTTAAAATTACATCAAAAGCTTTTTGATCATTTCCAAGATACGTTTCATTGCTTAATTTTTTGTTTTTGATTTTTGTTGTAGCGAGATTTGTTTTCATTGTTGCTGTTGTATTTTGTTGTTTGTTACTTTTGTTGCAAATTGTTTTTTTTTTTTTTTGGACATCATTAAGTGCTAATTGATCTTTTGCTAAGCGTTGAAACTTTAAGCAAAAAAAAAAACTTTAACAATATAAACTTTAGCTGTAGCCAAATAACGAAAAAGGTTAAACAGCGTCTGCTCCTTCAGATAATCAAGGAAGTTAACAATTTTTGCGTGAGATGACATGACAGAATGCTTTTTGTTTTAAGTTTTATTTTCTTTAGATAGAAAGTTTTTCCTGGTGTGTTTCTTTTTGTAACTGTTTATTGTTTTACTTTGTAAGTGCGTTGGAATTTATTTTTTTTTCTACTGACACAAAAACGGAAAGATGAAATTTTTTCTAAACTTATAAACTTTTGATAGATGATACTGGAAAGTTTTCGGGTTAAATATTTTTAGTTATTTTGTGACATTTAAAAATGGTTAGATAATACATAGTTGTAAATACATATATTTGTGCTAATGATTTTATCTGTATTTTTTTTTATTAAAAGTTAAAAATAAATACTTTGGACTATTCTATTAGTTGATCACAAAAACTTGTAATATAAGATTTCACAATATTTTATAAGTTCTGGTTAGTGATCGGTTAACACTTCGTTAATTCAACATCTTTACATCTTTGTGTGAAACATGTTTTTGGGAAGAGAGAACCTCCAACGCTAAAATATAGATAAATTAAAAATGAATAAATCACTTGGCTTGGATGGAGTACAAACGGAATTTTTAGAACACTGCGGTACAATGATCCGCCAAGAGCTACACTTTCTAATGATAAAAAGACAATTCCAAATCAATTGAAAACAGCAGTTATAATACCCACAAACAAGAAATGATGTAAGCTCACCCAGAAAAAATTCTCCAAAATTTTTCCCCAATTAAAGCATTATTCAAAAATAAAATCAGTTTTAATTTAAATTTAATCAAATGAATTAAATGTTTAATCAAGTGAATTAAACGTTAAACTGATACTTTTAAATTGTTTCTGGATTTAATTAATTATTTAGTTGTAATAAATTTTTATTTTTTCTGTGCAGCATTGCATATAATTTCTATAATAGCTTACAAGTTGAAAGAATTTTCCAAAGATTTAGTAACAGACTATCAAGCGGGCTTTAGATCGGGCAAATCAACAGTTAAAAAATATTCGGAATACGAAAATATGTCTTAAGCAGTGTGGCCAATTTAGCCATTTAGTGGCTAGATTTTGCCATTTTTCACCCTGTTTAACCATTAAAAAATGAGTTTAGCCATTAGCCATTTTTTTTTAGCCATTTTTCAAATTGTTTAGCCATAAAATTTTTTTGCCGTTTTTCTTTTAAAGGAATAATTTTTATTTTATTATAAAAATTTATAAAAGTAAAACAAACATTTTTAACAATTAAAACGCCTTTAATTTAAATCACAACTTTTACAAATGTTGAAAATCGCTATAAACGATGATGATAAAACATCTTTCAAAATAAAGGAACAGTATTCCAATACTAAATTTATAAAATGGATCACCACAAACATCGGTGTTTCTTTCTGGTTGCAAGTATTTCAGTAAAGAGATGCAGGCAGCAACAAATTTTTTTTAGAAATTTCAGAATTGACTATAAAGTTGCTCTCACTTTCATGGTCTAATGCTGAAGTAGAGAGGGTATTAAGCCAAGTAAACATCGTTAAAAGTAATTTGAGAAATAGGTTACATTTAGCAACCGTTAATTCGATTTTTTTAATTAGGTAAATAATTTTACTGTAACAATAAAATATTTTTACCAACACCACAACAGTGGAGAGGGTACTTTGCGTTTAAAACACCTTAAAATATTGATACTTAAGGTATGTTCAGACCTAACAAATATTTGACAATAAAATCCAAAAAAAGCGTTGCCAGTAAATTTATCAAACTTAAGCTTTATTTTTAACAATTTCTATTTATTTACAAAACTTTAATTTTAAAATGATCATTGTATAATGTAATTTAGAAACTGTTAAATAATGTTTGCCCTAGCCAAACGTTTTGCAAAAGCAAACAATTCTTTAAGAAAACTAGTGGTCACGTGTAGGACGTCAAATATTTAATAGGTGTGAACATAGCTTTAGCCAACCTTTGCGTATACCGATTGACTCTGAATAACTTTCTGAGTCGAATTAACGATGCTTGTCCGGCTGGCTGGCTGGCTGTCCATGCACACCTTGTGCGCAAAGTACAGGTCGCAAATTTAAAGATAATTTAATAAAATTTGGTACATAGGTTATAATGTGGTGTACGGTATCATCTAGTCAGGGTTGACCGACTATACTTTTTTACTTGTTTTTTATTGTAGATCTGGACTCATAATGTTGGGTAAATGTTGTCGTGATTATGATTTTCCTTCAAATTATTTAAAACTAATAGGCACGAGTGATTCCTATGAGATGAGCAATAACGACGAATTTTTCGATGATTTAATTTTTTAAATACATATCTATCAAAATATTAATTTACGTTTATTCTTATTTAAGAAATTGATCTTAACTTACAATTTCGTCGTAAACAACTTTAAATTAATTATTTCTGTTTTGTTATAGAATTTTAATGTGTTTTTACTTAAAAAAAAAGTTTAGCCATTTTTTAGCCATTTTTTTCCGTAAATTTAGCCATTTTTCGTCAGCAAGTTTTGGCAACACTGGTCTTAAGGCAGGGCAGGGCGATAGATTACTTATCAATTGAATTATTTATAATACTCGTGGAGCAAATTGTGAGAAACGCATTACTGGTATCGGTAGACACTATATGGAGTTCGAACACACAGCTTTAGCTTTTGAAAATGATAAGGACCTGATTGAAAGATTGGTTTTCTATATAAAAGAAGAATTTCAAAGATTAAATAAAACAGCAAATGAAGCAGGCCTGTTCATTAATGGGGATAAAATCAAGATAATGCTAGCTGGAAACTCTAACTAGAAAACTCTTATTTGGACCACGAATAAGTGCTGTTAACACTGTGCTAGAATTTGACACTTTTTTTGAGAAAAGCGGGGCACCTGGCGTTTTAAACTGAAGTTGTATTCGTATAAAAGCTATTGTCAAGCTATAGTCTTAGCAAAAAAATTTGCTAAGACTGTTAAGGCTACAAAAAGATGTCTTTGATGGTGTATGAGCACAAAGAAATTATTCCGCCTCTATTCCGACTCTCGCCATTTCAGTAGGCTTGCTCTTAAGAATATCTCCAAGACTACGATCTATACATTGCACACAAAGCCTTCATGGGCAACTAGCCAGACGGATATCGTTAGATCTATTCCGAAAGTTATTCTGAGAAAAAGGTGGGTCAAGCACTAATATAAACACAAACGAATAATACCCCTGCAGCTAATTTCATAACTAGTGAGGTTTTGGAACAGTTTATAACAAGTTGTTACGAGTACAACAATGAGAAAGATGATGAAGTTTCGACTGCACAACTTTAAACGTAACGACGTTTGTTGTAAAAACAACTACAACACTAGGGTAGTGCACTAAATATTGATTTAAATCAGCAGTGCACTATCACTACATAAAACTGCAAAAAAATTAGCTTGCTCTCTTTTTTAACAGCTTTATTGATGATTGTTATTTTTTTAACTACCACTAAAAAATTTCTGTGACTGCAAATTTTTTCACTATCACTAAACGCAGATTGAATGCAAAAATCTGCACTCAATTCAAATAGTGCAAAATTTAGACTTGCAATCAAATAAGCTGCATACAAATAATGTCTCACTAAAATTTAAAAAATATAACTTTGTATGTGCATGGTTTTTGATTTTTTTGAGGATATGCATAAGCAAAGAACATAAAACAAAATAACATTTTGTCGATAAGGGCATAATTTTTGTCTTTAATCATTAAAAACATGTTTTTGATTTTAAATTTAGTGCAACATTTTTAGTTGCAATCAAATGAGTGAAGAAAAAAGTTCCAATAAACTGATGATTGCTTTTTTTAAATCAAACTATTTTTTTTTTGAGTGCAAAATTTTTTAACATCGCTACCACTCATGTTTAGTGAGGCTGCAAATTTTTAGTTAATCACTCAACATCAACAAAATGATTGCAAAATTTTTGAACTATCACGAAGTGTTAGTTTAAACTGCAAAATGAGTGAACTACCCCATCTATGGTACGAACAACAACAACACAACAAAGTTAGATAAAAAACGATTAACTACAAGAAGAAAAACATATTTTTTTTTGTTAAAAAAAATAATATCTGAAAAGAAGGAAAAATTCCCGATTTCTTTTTGATAAAAATAATTAGTTAAATACATCAAATTTTAAAACTAGAGTGATGACAAAACCCATTTCGGAACATTCTGCTGGTGTCTAATAATTCTTTTGTAAACAAAGGAGAACACAAAAAAGTGAAAAAAGTGTAACAGGAATATAAATACATAATAATATTCTCCCTCTCTCTCTGGGTTCAGGGTTGGTAAAGGTTTAGAACACAAAGCATACAGAGATGAAAATAGTGACGTACGAAAAATATCTAAATCATTTGCGAGGGCAGCTTTCGAAGAAAGGGAAAGAAAACGTTTTTTGATAGTGAAGTGGCAATGTGTTAAAGCAGGCCGCTACTATCACCACGAATTGCGTAATCAAAACAAAATATGCAAAAAGGGCAGCCTCTGTGTGCTCTGTGGTTTAGAATTATTCTAAAATAAACATGTATGATATCTGAAGCTTCTATTTATTACTGCTCTGCGTTGACTTATTAAGCAAAAAGTATGAAAAAATATTGAGAAGAGGAATAGCAACCTGTGCTGTAAATCTCGCGTCGATAAACTTTTCGATTGGAATGTGTGAAATGAAATAAAAATGCCATATATTGAAACAAACAGCTATTTTTCTCACTAAACTGTGTCTGTAACTTTTTTTTTTGGCGAGTACTAGCTGTCACGTAGGGAAATTACCCGCCTATTTACAGAAAAAGTGTTTATGTTACATTTTGGTGAAAAAAAGTTCACACTTTGAACTGTCAAATAAACTCACGAATAAAAATGGGGCGAGAAAAAATTTCAACACTAAAAAACAATTAAAAATGCAAAATGCAAAGAATAATAATAATAATATATTGTTCTTGGCATATTTTTTCATGGTTTAATTATTTCGATTTTAACATTTTTATAAAATATACGTATGTTTGCAAAGCTCGTTTGCAAACAACAAACATTAAAGTCGCACTTTATATATTTTTTTGGTATAGCCGACGGTTGTTTTTTCGATGCCGACGTAGCAAAATTTAAAATTTTAGTAAATTGTTGATTTATTATTTTGGCTTGAGGTCTTATATAAATAATAAATAAAATTCAAAAACTTTTAATTTTATTTTTATTTATTTATTTTTATATTTTTCCAATATTTCGGTCAAAATCTTTGACCATCATCAGGGGGATCTGGTGTTTTTTTAAAAATACAAAACAAAAATAACATTAAAAATACAAAATATTTTACACAAACAAATTTAATATTTACATTTAAATAAATAAACAATAAAAGTTTTAAAAAGCTCGGACGAATTTAACACTTCACTAATAAACCTTTCTTTGGTTTGTGTTTGTCTATTGCATGTTTATAAATTTTTGCACATCTTTCTGTGTCTTTCTTAAAATTTAATGTCTTTTCTGTCTCTTGATCAATTATATGCAGCATCTCAAGTGTAAATCTCTTCTTGTAGTTGCACTCTCCCACCAATATGTCTACATTATTAAAATTTGGTTTATGTCCAGTTACAGTACAGTGGGCCGCTAATGCAGTTTTCTGTTCTAATGGTTTATTAGTAGCCTTTTCATCTGACTTATGCGCTGCAAGTCTGGTTTTTAATTTGTTTTTTGTCGTGCCAACATATACTTTCCCGCATGCGTCAGTTTTGTCTCCATTACAGTGTATTCTGTACACTAAATGCGATTTTTCTTCTTTTTCAATCTTAGATTTCATGTTGCTAAAAAGTTTTTTTGTAGTATTTTCAGTTTTAAATGCTAATTCATATTTTTCCCGATTATAAATGTTGGAATGTTTAATTCTTTCGGAAAAGTCTTTTACATATGTCATAGTCTTATATATTATTGGTGGTCGTTCTTCTTTTGTTGTTCCTTTTGCTATCGTAGTTTTTACTCTGTTAATTAGTTCATTAATGGTTTTATTTGGAAAATCGTTTTTACTTAAAATGTTCCTTATTTTGCAGATATTGATTGGGTGGAAAACTTTGTCACTTATTTCCAGAACTCTCTTGATAAAGTTGGTCGCTGTATTTATAATTGTTCTTCTTGGATGTTTTGAGTAAAAATTTATTAATCTACCAGACGCCATCGGTTTTTGGTACCAATCTAGCTTAAGTATGTCTCCGTGTCTAACTATAACTGAATCTAAATAGGCTAGTTTGTTATCTGTTTCCTTTTCCAACGTAAATTGTATTTGTCTATTAAATTCGTTCAATGTATTCAGGGTTTCTTCAATACCATCTCTCTTAACGATTCCAAACAAATCATCCACATATTTTGTAAAAATCCTTGGCTTTCTCTTCATCCTCCCTATTGATACATTTAATAGTTCTTCCATAATTATGTCCGCAATGACTGGTGAAGCTGGAGATCCCATGGGCATTCCTTTATTTTGTTCATAGTATTTGTCCTCATACTTAAAATATCGTGTTTCTTTAATACAAAAAGTTAATAGTTCTAAGAATAAATCTTTAGGTATTCGCGTATGTTCTTTCAGTAAATGCCATTTTTGTTCAATAGTTTTTAACGCCATGTTTACTGGAATACTTGGGAAGAGTGAAACTACGTCAAAGGAAACAAGTACTTCATCTTCATATATATAGGTATTATTTACTCTGTTCTTAAATTCTATAGAGTCTTTTACATTGTATGTAGAGTCCATTGTCAAGTTTTTTAAAATTGTAGTCAAATATTTGCATAATTCGTAGGACGGTGAATTGATAGACGAACAAATAGGGCGTAGCGGAATTCCTGTTTTGTGGATCTTTGGTAGACCGTATATTCTTGGTGCAGTAGCTATGCTGGTTATCATCTTATTCCTATCAAAAATACTAATTAAATTCATATTATAAAGTTTTTCAATTAACGTGTTGTTCTTGTTTTGTAATACTGATGTTGGATCCTTTTTTAACCGTCTGTAGGTAATCATATCTGCTAAAATAGTTTTCATTTTCAAATCGTAATCTTGTTTAGTCATAGCAACCGTTTTATTACCCTTATCCGAGTTCAACACTAAAATATTTTTATTTTCATTCAGAAAACGTTTTGATTGTCCCACTGTATCAAGAATGATTTTATCTCTATAATTAAGTTTTCTCTTACATAAATGTTCGTCTAGTAATGTTACAACAGGCTTGCCAGAAGAATTCAAATTAAAAGTGCTAGATCGACAAAAAAAAAGTGCTAAATTGTTCTACAATAAGAAATAAAAGTGCTAGTTTTGTTACATTGATTTTCATTAATATAATAAACAATTTACATTAATATAAACACTTATTTTAATGTTATTATATAATAAATATATTTTAAATTAAGTTGTTACAACTATTTAACATTTCAATCATGTCATTTTCGTCTTCCTCATATACCAACTCATTTTGGTACTTTTCTGATAAACCGATTTTTTTCACAATATCGTCCGATATGTTTGAAGTGTGGCAACAAACGTTATCTAATTTTACGCCTTCTTTTATGTGTATAATTGAACATAACAGTTCTGTTTTCATTTTAGTTCTAAGTTTACTTTTTATTAAGCCCAATAAACTAAATAAACGCTCTACTTCTGCGTTTGAAAATGGCAAAACTAAAAGGGACAGTACAAAGCTTGACAAAAACTCACAATTTTAATTTATTTGTTTATAAGAATAAAAGTAACTGTATTTGTTTCTTCTTTGTTTTCTTTTTCGTATTACAAAGATGCGCTAAAGTTGCAAAAAAGGTAGCATAAATGTACTGATTTTTCATGATGCACTTAGAGAATTGATACTTTACTTGAATTAATTATGTGAAATATTAAGTAGTTGTGGGATATATATAATGTGCTAAAAATGCTAAATAATTATAAAAAAGTGCTAAACTAGCACTTAGCACTTTTTTTGAAATTCTTAGTGCTAAATAAAAAAAAAAAGTGCTAAATCTAGCACTAAAAGTGCTAAACTGGCAAGCCTGTGTTACAAGCTTAATTCTTAATGTCTCTTGTTGTTCTCTGTTCTCAATTGTTTGGATGCACTCTTCACTATCAGCAATACATTTAAACAAAGGGAATGTTGTTTTTGTATTTGGTAATGCAAATTTTGGTCCAAGAGAAAGCAGCCACTGTATCTCTGTTGGAATGTCAATATTCGTGTTGTTTATAAACCAATTAATACTGATTGTTTGATATTTATTTTTCTGTTGGTTTCTTTTCTCAATTTTTCCAGTTTACCTAAATGTGTTATTTTATTGTTGTTTTTGATATTATCGTAAATAATATTTTCACTTTGTAAAAATAATTCTTTGTCTTGTTCATCTAAAAGTTCTTCAATTTTTCTCTTTGTCTTATTTAACATTTTTGTATTATTACTGAGTAGTTTGTGTTTTTGTTGTATAAGTAGTTTCAAAATTATAATATGAAAATTATATATGTGCTTTTGTAAAACTTTTTCTAGATTTCGCGGTATTTTATTATATATTTTAAATGGATTACATATATTCTTAGTTGCATCTTTTATGAAGTTTGGAATCATGCCTAACGTTCTGCATTTTATGAGGAATGTTGTTGATGATTTCATATTAGCAATTTGTTTGTTTTGTTTAGAATACTTCTTAACAATTATATTTGTAGGTTTGTTGTATTTTTGTTTGATTTTGGAGTATAGAGTTATAATAATTCTATGTTGCGGTGTGCCTGCCGTGTAGTTATTTATTCTTGTGTATAGTTGACCTGTTGTTTATGTTGATTTATTATTTTGGCTTGAGGTCTTATATAAATAATAAATAAAATTCAAAAACTTTTAATTTTATTTTTATTTATTTATTTTTATATTTTTCCAATATTTCGGTCAAAATCTTTGACCATCATCAGGGGGATCTGGTGTTTTTTTAAAAATACAAAACAAAAATAACATTAAAAATACAAAATATTTTACACAAACAAATTTAATATTTACATTTAAATAAATAAACAATAAAAGTTTTAAAAAGCTCGGACGAATTTAACACTTCACTAATAAACCTTTCTTTGGTTTGTGTTTGTCTATTGCATGTTTATAAATTTTTGCACATCTTTCTGTGTCTTTCTTAAAATTTAATGTCTTTTCTGTCTCTTGATCAATTATATGCAGCATCTCAAGTGTAAATCTCTTCTTGTAGTTGCACTTTTAGTAAATTTTGGTCGCCGTCAACAATATGTGTTACTGGCGTTCTCAACGTTTGCAATGTCACATCGACTTCGAGTGCAATGTTATGACATTTATAACGTAACGACGTAATATCTTTTGATAGTTTTCGACGTAAGTTACAAACACAGTTTTATCTCACTTTTCGAGAAACGATGGAATGTTTTGTTTTACATCTTTTCGATGCGAGAAGTTTTTTCTAAAGTTACAGAACATGGGCACTTTTACCCGTTTGTAAGTTAAAGCATTTTGTATATAAAAAGTAAAGAAAACACTAGTTTTCGTTTTTATTTTATTAAGAATTCAAAAACTTTTATTTCTAACTAGTATCATGGCAATAAAAAATCTTTAGGAAGTTAACATATTGTGCAGCGTTGAGCAATTATTTTGCAGTGTGCACATTGGCGGCTTACAGGCTCCACATATTTCGAATCATTAGAATCAAATATAACAACTGGTTTGCTTACGTCACTCAGTTTAGCCATTCGGCTGCTTTAGGTGCATATTGTATGTTTTCTAGCCACAGTCCAAGTGACAAAAAGGCTCGAAGCCACCGTCGTTGCTTTTTTATATCACTTGGCGTGGAATTACATAGCAACTGAAAACATGAAAAAATGGCCAATGACAATCGTGTAATACGATACGCTAACGTTAGAGTATATCTCTGACTAATTACAATGAAGTTTCTCAGGATGCTGCAGGTCCATAGGAAACATCAAAGCTGAATAAAAGTGGTGGGCAACCATTAAAGGGTATTTGCTACCTTTGTGTGGCTTTTGATTCGGAATCAGACAAAACACACAAAATTTGTGATGGGTGTAAACGCCGAATGTGCAACACGAATAGCAAAATAATTGCTTTATGCTGCACAAAATGTCAATTTTTATTTCCTAAGAATAATTTTCTGTAATAATACCAGTACAAAGAAAGATATAAAAATGTATTAATTCTAAATAAAATAAAAACAGAAACTACTCTTGTTTTTGCTTTTTTCTATACAGAATGCTCTTACTTGTATACGGTTACCCATGAACCCTTGTCAGAATAGTAAGGACTATTTGACTTTCTATGGCTTCACAGCCAACCCAAACAAATCAGGAAAGCTTAAAATTATAAAAATCTTTAAAAAATGATTAGCTGAAGGAACTTGCGAAGCCTCAACTTTGTATCACTTATTGTTTAAAAGATATTAACTTAAAAGTTCGTTCTGGTACCGGGTACCCGTGTCAGAAGGGTAAGCTCTGCAATGACAACCCAACGTTTGATATATGAAAAAAAAAAAAAATCAAAAGTGCAACTAGTTTTAAGTTAATACTGATATTCACAGTGTGTGCCTTTGGGCACATAACCCTTCTTAACCTAACGTAATACTGACTGGTATGTTTTAATCTAATTACTAGTTACTTTGTCTGCAGTGAACCTCTTCACCATTGTGGTGTGGGTACTCAAAAATATTTATGACAAAGAATAACATCGAAATAAGTAACCTTACATATTTAAGTTCCTCTTTTCTGAGATTCGGTCTTAAGCCCTACCCTGCACTTGACCCCCAAAGTTCTGTTACCAATATAGAATTTTCAACGATCTTACAATTCAATGTCCAGACAAGCTTGTGATATTGGCTACATTAATGTTCTGCTAAAGTTTAAGGTCAAGAAAATAGTGCTACCTGAAGACGCATTACACAGAAAAAATTATTGCCGAATTATTTTCAAACAACCGCTTGTTTGAAAATTTTTTTAATTTCTATAAATATTTTTACTGATTCAATCAATATTTTTGTTTGATTTTTATTTAACCAACAAAAATGTGGACAACTCTTCAAAAATAAAATAAACGCGTTATTGGTGTCAAGTTTTCATAATTTTGTATGAAATATTTAACGCTCTTTAATGTTGTCGTCTTTTTGCATTTTTTTATTTGATCGTAAGCAACACTTCTTTATGTGAAATATAAGAACAACAACAAAAAACACACACAGTCTATTTTTGGACGCTTTAAAAAAGTGCACCTATAAGTAAAACAATAGCAGACACGACATTATAAGAAACAAAATCCCGTATTCAATTTTTTAAAACTGTTTGGTTAAATACATCAAATACAAAAATAGAATGATGACGAAAAACATATCGAGTCGGTCTGCTGCCGTTTTTGGTTACATTTCTTCTTTAGCAAAGGAAAGGATACAGCAACAGAGAGTGATAAAGAAAAACATTGTGTTGTGTGTATAAATAAGACTTCGTTCAAAAATTATTCCAACAAAAAAATGTGTTTCAAAGCCAGTCGGCGGCTCTGCTTTGCCGTCACCTTCTCATACAGTGCTTACTTGTGTGCGCGTCATTGCTTGTGCAAAAACTTTTTTTTTTTTTGATTTTGAATTTCAGTAAACTTTTTGTTTGATTCAGTTAAATTATTTGTTTGAAAAAATTTGTGTTTTTTTTCAGTAAACAAAATGCAAATAAATTGTTTGAATATGCAAATTTGTTTGTAGGACCGATTTCAGACAAAAAATTGTTTGATTCTACAAATTTTTTGTTTGAATTGGAAAAATAATTTTTTCTGTGTAGGATTCTCTTTTTCTCCGGGGATTAAAATTATAAGATTGTTCCAAAAGTAATGAAAATGGTGACAAAAAAAAAATAAAAAAAAACTAATGCTGACACATACTTCACGCACTTTTGCACATTTGGAATCATACCTTCCGCAAACAGGTTGGCAAGCAGGTGTTGCATTTCTCTTCTTTACAAGTCTGTTTTTTAACTGGCGATAATAAAATAAATTCCCTTAGCTTAGAAGTGACTTTATAAAACTTAACATAATGTTACTTAAAATATAATTGAATAGATCTTTAGAAAATTTCCAAAGGATGATGGTAGTAAAATCTAAATAAATATTCCAGCTTAACTTTTCTCATATCCTTAGTTTTTTTTTTTAATGCATTGTGCCATTAACTAATTTAAAATAAAAATTCCGCCATTATTAAGCTTAAAATATAAAATCTACATTATTAACTTGTACGATTATGAACTTGTATCTCAATTATAGACACTTTAACGTCCATATACTCGTAGTTAGTTCGGTCGTTATGAAGCAATTATTTTTGTTCCTGCAATTATTTTGCACATAAATAAAAATTGTGATTTTTTTCTTATTACAACTTTCACTTAATTAGGCTTTAAGGCTTATTACTAATAATTCTATAGACAATATTCCCGCTTGTTGCAGACGAGTACAAACAATATTTTCCTGCCCGTCATTGCCGTAAAATAGTGTGTTGCACATAGTTTTTTTTTTCTGAATTTTTATTTTATTTTAGATTTTAGTGTGTGAATGCCAGCCACCATCAAGTACGTCATGTGTAGTTAAAGTTTGAGCTTCATTTAACTTATGAATTGCAACATTTTTTTTATTGCTGTTGCAGTTTTTTTGTTTAGTAAATTTATTCTTCCCTTTTTGAAAGTTTGTAGCATTTATATGAATTGTTGTATGTTGCCACATTGTACGAGTTTACGTACTTAGTTAGCGTTACTTGGTTTAGTAAGTCAAAAAGAGCATGGAGGATGGAGATGGATGAATGGATGCATGGTTGGATGCTGAATAGCACATATAGTTGCAGTCAGTGTAAAATGCCACATACTGCACTTGCCAACAAGTGTAAAATTAGTCAAAATTGTTTCTGTTTTTTGTTTGCTTCTTTATTTGTGTCTTGCTCAGTTTTCAAAACTAAGTGACTGCATAAATGCAAACATAAAAAAAAAAAAAAAAATTAAAATAATTTCCTGTTAAAATTAAAATGAAACTTTTTAGTTACAGATAGCTCCAATGACAGACGGAGGCACAGAAAGACAGGCAGACAGAGAGACCGACATATTTATTTATTTGTTAGTACCTTTAGTTTGGTGAGACAACCCACATGTGTTTTGTTGTTGCTGTTTGTCGGTTACTGTTGCCACTTTAACGTAAAATCAGCTTGTTAACAAAAAATTGCTGATATTTTTCTTATTTTTTGTTTGTTGTTGTTAATTTTAGTTTTTCCGTCTTGTCTATTTTTAAATGCAAATTGAAAAAAAAAATTTTTATCGCTTTTAAAGCATCAATTAATTTCAAATGCTCAAGCATTAAAGCCACAATATAAAATACATTTGAATAAATAAAAAATAAACAAATTATAGTTGGTATGTAAGAACTGTACAAAGTGGTACAGTCCGTCTTATAAATAGGTATTTAAAACTTTTTCTTCAATTTTAGGGGATTGTTAAGAAATTTGATGCCAGAAAGTTTAGTAATTTTTTCGAAATAATCTTTTAATTAAAGCGGTAAGGAGTTTGGGTATGAGAATTCTTGAAAGCTTCAAAATCACGTTTTTGAATAGTTCCCTAATTTTTTTTTATCTTAATTTAATCCGCTACTTCGTAAGCGTCTCCCTTTCTTTCGTGGATATTTTTCATCTTATAGGTTCACATTTACTCAGGGCCCTGCACCTTAAATTTTATATTTCTAATGTTGTTTTCTTTTCTACAAAAAAATGTGACATTTTATTTAAAAAAAAATGCAATTTGGTGTCTGTTTCTTTAAAATTTTGCTCCCGAAAAGGATGAATTTTTTTAGAATAAAACAGGTCACCCTTTTCGGGAGCAAAATTTTTGAGAACAGGGGCCTCATTCTGGCAGTCGTGATCGAGTACTTTCTCGATTCGAAAGCAATTTTTTTCAGTCGATACTGAACGAATCGAAATTATTTTTTTAGTATTTTGAAGCTCAAATGAATGCTTTATAACTCTGAAAAAATAATTCCGATTCGTTCAGTATTGACTGAAATAATTAGATATTAAATTGCTTTCGAATCGAGAAAGTACTTGATCACGACTGCCAGAATCAGGCCCCAGATTTGACTTCTTGCTGTGTAATCATTCTAAAAGACGGAAGCAGAACCTTATCAATTAATTTGTTAACCCAATCTCAAGAAGTGCTCTAGATCAAGCTAGATAATATTCCCATGAACCGGTATACATACGCAGAAAAAAACATGGTTGAAGTTTGGTTATAAAAACATATAATGTTCCTCGCAACGGCAACAAACAAACTATTGTTGTTTTTGGCATTACTGTCTTCACTATCAATGCAATTTTGTTTCTATTTAACAACAACATGTTTGCCTCCGTTGAAACTTGAAATGTGGTTGAATTTAACAATATAATATAATGTTTTAATAAAATTAAGCTACAATCATTAACTTGAACAGATTATATTTACTTTAATTGTCAACGGCAACCAAATTGTGGTGAAAGTCCTCCATTCAAAAGCCACAACCATATTATGGGTGTTTCCAAACATGTTATGGTTAATAATAACAATAATATCTTTGAAATTATAATATATTAAAACATAGTATGTTTAACTTTTAAGTTTTAAATAATATGTTTAAAAGTACCAAAATTATGGTTGTTTGTCTTTCTAAAGTAGTTGAATGCTTTTTAATTAATGGCTTGGTTTGCTTTAAGTTCTCACGTCCTTTTTCTTTTAATTATTGATTTAAATAAATAAGTTTAAGTAGTAGTACAAACCAGTTATATGGAAAGAATACTGCTGAAGGTCGTCGCAGGCTGGATTAATTAGGATTTAAAGGAATGCTTATAAAAGTAGAACATATCTGGTAACAGGAATAAGAAACGAAAGAAAATGACAGCTTGACACTTACTGCCTTATTTATAAAATATAAAACAGCTTAATAAAGGGCTTATGAAACAGATTTTGTATGAAAATCGGTTTTATTAACGCTTTATTAACCTTTTTTATTTTTTATAAATTAGACCGTTAATATGTAAATGGAAACAATAGCTAAAAAAATAACCATAATATGGTTAACATTGACCATCGATCGATCGCATTATTAATTTTCGCCAAAATATGGTAACTTTTGTTCAAATTCTAGAAAATTTTGACAATTTATGGTTAATTTTGAAAATAATATAGTCAATTATCAAAGTTATTTTTTGGGAATACAAAGTTTTTTATTAAAAAAAAGTTTTAATAATTTTAATATGGTTTATCTTAACCATATTATGGTTCATTTCAGGCAAATTATTGTTAATTTTAACCTTATTATTTTAAGCCATAATATGGTTACCTGCCGACACAAATATTGTTAAAATCCAACCATAGTATGTTACTCTTAGAATATAGCTATCTTCAACCATACAAATTTTTTCTCTGCGTGCCCTGCAGATAACGAGACTAGTCCATACATGCATGTAAAGAGTAGTCCATAAAGGAGCAGGAGTACTCCAAAACTACTCCAAATATATGGGTAACAGGTGGTCCATTTAACATTACGATGTCCTAGGAGGGGACCATATAACCCACCGAAGTAGTCCCTAAACTACTCCATGGAGTACTAAAGTGGGTTAGTTTTAAAAGTACTCCATGTCATTACAGTATGGAGTACACTAAAGCGGTTGTTTAAGCATTTTTCATTTTTTACTAATCGCCTTTTATGGCGTGCCCTGTAGTCTATTATTGCTATTATTAAATATATATATTTACTTGGTATTTTTAATTTGTTTAACTTTTTTTCACAAATTTCACAAACTTTCACTTTTAAATAAACAATTAATAATGGACCCCATCAGGGCTACCAATGTGTAATACTGTCAGGGCTGGGCAGTATTTGAAATACATGTATTTGAAATACGTATTTAAAATACAAATACGTATTTTGTATTTGTATTTTAAATACATGACGCGCAAGTATTTTGTATTTTGTATTTTAAATACATATCCAGCAAGTATTTTGTATTTTGTATTTTAAATACATACAATAAATATAAGTAGTTTGTATTTTGTATTTTAAATACATAAAAAAATGGGAGAATTTTGTATTTTAAAAACATAGTTTACAAAATATATTCTGTCAGTTTATTGATGGTTGATTGCATTTTAATCTACCAAAATATAAAAAAATATGATGTCACTTTTCATCTTTCGTGAAAAAAGTTTCCGCACCGAAAGCGTTGAAGTTTTGTTTTTATTTTTTATTTTCATCATTAAATCAGTGGCTCTTGTCTTAAATAAGTTCGTTTTTGTGTAAATTCATATATAATCTTCAACATTAAACCATTTTTCATAAGTCTAATGCAAAATCAAAAGGGTTTCAATTTCCAAAAATAGAATTTACACATAATATGGAGTTTTAGGAATCGCTTACGGTGCGGAAACTTTTTTCACCGAATCAGCTTAAAAAACAGTTTTTTATTATCAGAACAAAATTCCCCACATGGCGCTGGAGTGGTATTTTGCACTCAAAAAAAAGTTATAACCTTAATGTACATGACGTGGAAGTATTTTGTATTTTGTATTTGAAATACGTACAATAAATGGAAGTATTTTGTATTTTGTATTTTAAATACATACAGGATGTGTAAGTATTTTGTATTTTGTATTTTAAATACATACAGGATGTGTAAGTATTTTGTATTTTGTATTTTAAATACATAACCTGAAAGTATTTTGTATTTTGTATTTTAAATACATGACCAGCAAGTATTTTGTATTTTGTATTTTAAATACCGCAAGCCATGTATTTTGCCCAGCACTGAATACTGTAAACTATAGAAAAGTATACATCATGCAGTTGTTGGCAGCACTGCATGTTAATTTCTTATAACATGGTCCATATTACAGTAGATTGGACCATGTTGTAAGTAGTCCATTTAAGCCACAATGGACCACGTAGTCCAATATTATCTGTAGGGTGGACATGAAATTCAGTTTTGAATATCTCGCCATCTTATTTAAAGGTGCTCGACCATCACAAAACCGGAGGAAATTTTAACGCCGCCTTGTTAAAGTTCGGATGTTTTTATCATTACTTAATGCGCTCAGTAATCAGAAATAAAAAAAAAGTAATCAAAAAAAAAAATTTACCCTTAATGCGCTCAGTAATCATAAATAAAACAAGAAATTATATAAAGTAAGTGATTTGGTTTCAGACACTGAAGGTTGGCTTAAATTTCTCTCCAGACGTTCGTGATTTCAGAAACACAGTAATGCTTGTTTATGCAAAAGTAAGCGTTTATGTAGGCTGACATAATCGGCTAAAGAAAGGTTACATTATTTTTAAACCAACTAGACTTTATTTTATACTCTTAGTAGGGTATTTTGAACGAATAAATATAAAACAATTTAACTATTAAAATTATTTATTCTTCACATTAATCCCCGTATTGTTTTAATATGTATAATCTATCTCTCAGCTTGCCTGTACGTGTCTTTGTCACCTTAGCAATACTTTTGTTTTTATTTTATCTCACAGTTAATAAACTCCAAGCTCCTGGTGCTTGCTTTCCAAGTATTTAGTATAGATTTGTTATTAAAAAAAAGACACAAATGAAAAAAAAGAATAACTCCAGCTAAGTATTTAAACAACATTTGAAGCGTTACAATCTCTTGGGTTTTTAGTTTTATTTTTCAAGTTTTTTTTTGCGATCATGTATTTCATTTTCGGATTTCAAAACAAATTTTGTCTGTTACTGATAAATGTTTTATGGTGGTTATTGGGTTTTTTTTTGTTTGGTTTTAGGCAAAGCACTACTTAACAATTTGCATAATACAACGTTCAAGGAAAAATATTTTACGCATTAGACAGAGTTTATTTCCAAAAAAATTTCATAAAATATATGTAAAAAATAACGAAACAGTAACTAATATAAATTTGTGAATTGGCATGTGTTTTTGATTGTTGTAAATATTTTGTATGAATTCCCCTCAACTAAAGTAACAGAGGGGAAAACAGTGTCCAAGTCAGTGGTCATGTTCAAATAGGTGACAACATTTATGATTGTGTATCAGTTGTGTTGTGCGAAGGCAGGAGCGTAGAATATTTAAGGAAATAATAGCTTTATTCCAAATTTAAGTGATTAAATGGAAGTTTAGTAAGCAGAAATAAAAAGCAACAAGTAAAAGTGTGAAAAGCACATTGTTACCGAGATAATATGGCACGGACGTTTTCAAATCCTTATTCCTTGAGCCTATTCGTATCGGCGCCAGGTGATATAATAGGTCGATTTCGCTTTTTTTAAAACCAAACAAATCTCAATTTTATCAAACCTATCGAACTAAAACTCTAAATTCGGGAGAACAAATGTGATTGTAATATATATGAGCACCTGCCATATTGCCTTATCTCATAGAACATCGTAAACACTAGGTGATTAATTTAAAGCATTTATCAAGTCTGCGCTTGGTAAATATTCACACAGATCGTAATTTTGAGTGTATATATATACTCGCCCCTTGCTTAAGAGCCGGATATATCGTACCTCTACTGCTATATTAAATAAAGCAGCTTTTGTCAAATAACAACAGCACCTGGGGAACCCTTTACAGGACGAACTTTTTCACAAGGGTAAACAATAAGTCCCCTATGTGAAAAAGTCCCTTCCCGTGGTTTTGGGTATTAAACACAGCTACTACGTGATCCTCTAAAGTATCTTCGTTGAATCCTTTTGGGAGTTCGCGCCTTCAAAAACGTACTCTCCCATCAGATGGCGAACAACTTACTGAAAAGTAACCTCCCGCCAGAAAAACAAGGCATCTGCAAAGACAATCATCCTGAAAGAAAGAAAGCATTAGTCCCAAGAAGCATACCAACAGAGGCCTCAGCGAATAGTCGGACCAGTGCCTTCACAGAAAAAATTAAAAACTGTCTCTAATCACCAATTTTATACTTAATTCGTAGAATCAAGCAACCCGTTTGTTGATTTTGCATCTATTACCAAATTATATGATTATATTGATTATTAAGAATTGTAAAAATTTCATATTTAGGTTTACCCCCCGTTGCCACATGCAAGTGCAAGTTCGAAAAACTCAATAAACTCACACTTTTTTAATAACACCATCACATTTTTCGTACTTGCAGCTCAACTTGCTAGAGAGTTTGCTTGCAAGTAAATTTTTGACACTTGTCGCAAGTTAAATGACAAATTGAAAAACAGTGTTACCGTGAATGAGTTTTATATCAATTAACTAGTACTTAGTAAAATACAAGTTATGTTTATAGCTGATTTCTGTTTATTTAATGGTATTTTGAAACATAAGTTTCAGGCATTTCAAAAAAAAATTAAATCAAAATATTCTTTTTAGTAATTTAATGATATCGGAAACACGGCAATACTGCCTTCACAAATTTTTTAAAATAAACTTCACTTTTCATAAGAGGTAAATAAAGTAGAAATTATAAAGTTAATTAATTTATATCGTAGCCATGAGGAGAATCTATAGATTCAAAGTTGATGCCGATATTTTAAAAATAAACTCAAGCCACTCAAAAAAATGTTGTGTTTTTTTATTTCTTCTGATTTTCGTAATTAATACGTTTACACTACTTGCAAGTACATAATTACTTGCAACGTAGGGTTAAATGCAAAAATTGCAAATTTTCGACAAAAGATCCTCTTTTTTTAAACCGATCCAGCACCTTACATGGTTAAGGGTTCCAATGGGCTAAAAATATTTTATCCAATTACTTGCTTCACACATGGGTTATACCGCGAGGAAGAGGAAATTGGAAGCCAATTCGATAATATTACAACTTTTAATGATATGTAATTTTTTATATTTTTGTTTTTAGTAAAATTAAAAAACGATTTTTTTTGGAAATTTTCTCAGTTTTTAGTAGGGTATTCATTTAATCGGGCTTTTACTTTAATCGGTTAATCGCTCGATTAATTAACCGAGGTTTTGGTTTAATCGGTTAGTAATCGGTTAATTTGGCTTTTGATCGGTTAACCGATTAATAAAGTCTTTTTTATAAATAAGGTAATTCCAATAATTAAAAATGCATAAACTATTTATTATTTGGAGTTTATTAGTAAAAAAAAACAAGAATAACAATTCTTTTTCTAAAACGAGCAAACAAAAAAAATAATTCATATATATGTGACATGTATTTTTAAATTAATACATAATCAGAGGTGTTCTGGAAGTCGAAAACGCAAAACGCAAGAACTTTTTGAACGTCGTTTTTTAAAAAGATTTCTGTAGTAAAATAATTTTATTGATAAATATACAAATAATTCAATATTTTATAACAAAAACTATAAAAATTAGATTAAAAATGTAATAGAAACAACCTTCAAATTCTTGCGTTTTGCGTTTTCCAGAACACCCCTGAATATGTATTTATTTAAAAATAGGCTGTGGATCATTTTATTAGTTATTTCAATAGTTTTAGGAGATCTTATAAAATAATTTTTTGGAAAACAATTTTGGTTTGGGATTAAAGCGATAATTTTCTTTAGTTTTGACAACAATTGACTTGGAAAATTTTTGTTCACTTATCGTGGGTGATGGAGGAATGAGAAACAGCTCATAATACAGAATATCTAATTTCTCAATCCTTTTCCTGGATTTCTCTAAACATATAGAATTTTCCATTATGCCATTAGAGTCCTGATTTAATTTTTGTTGTTGTTGTTTCGGTTGATTCTGTTTAAATGTGTTACTATCGAGAGTTTATTCTGTTTTTGTAGTGTATTTTAAGAATATATTGCTAGAAGGAAATATATTGTATAAAAAAATGTTTTCTCAACATGTTTATGAGACGAAGCAATTAATTAAAACACAAAAAAATTTGTATAATATTACAAAAAATTTAAAATTATGTAACATCGGTTAATCGGTTAATCGACTGAAATTAACCGGTTTAATCGTTAATCGAAAATAGACAATTTTAAATTAACCGATCAGTTAATCGGGTAGTAATTAATCGGTTAACCGGTTAACGGTTAACCGAATGAATACCCTAGTTGTTAGTGCATATGTATTTTTTATTTTGTTAGTGCATATTTTGGATTTTTTAGTGCATATTTTAAGCGCATATTTTTTAATGCATGAAAATCTCATCCCTATTAATTATTAAAAACAAAATATAATTTAAATTTTTATATTAAATCGAAAGTGTATTCTAAGTCAAATTACAATTTATAAAGCTTTTATACTTGTAATTTGACTTAGAATACACATTCGATTTAATAAGAAAATTTACATAACAAATGTAACTCACCTTGAGAACTAAATTCCCAGATTCTATTTGTCAAAATATAATTTTGTATATGTTTTAATCTATTTCCTATGTTTGCTATTTTCTTCCTCCAAAACAAATTTAACGCTTAACAAATATATATTTTATTTGACGGTGTTAGGAAAATAATATTTCAAAATTTTGTTTTTTAATACTGATCCTAATTTATCTCGCATGCTCTCGCTTAAATAACACTTTTGAACTTTAACTATTTTAGCGTTTACCTGCTCTTTATCATAGAAAAGTTTTTATTGACTGTAAGTGTGAAGGAAAAATATTTGAAAACTAAATTTGTTTTCCCTTCAATCCTTTCAAACCCACATCTCTGCCGCCAAACTAACAAATTCACATTGAGTTTAAGTATTATTTAGAAACACTTTAGCGATAATGTCTCTGCCATTTGAACATGTTCAAAACTCGTAGATTGTGTATGCTTAACAAATACTTAAGATATTGCAAGCAAATTTCTTAGCAAACTGTTAGATAGCGAGCAAAAAATATTTACAAAAAAAAAAAATAACAAATAATAAAACTTAACTTACCATTAGCATTGGTTGATTTAATTCTGTAAGAAACACGAAAGAAAAAAAAATCGAAATGAAAAATAAATAAATTAAAAAAGTTTCATTTTTAAATTACTATCTACGTTAAGTTTCAATAGACAAATAAAATCGACTGATTATTATTTCCAATATTTTTTTCTTTTCTAAGTATTTTCTTACTTACAATAGTCGTAAATTTTCATTTCCGTTCCCATAAATTTTCTTAAATACAACAATAACAACAACAACAACAACAAAATGAAGAAAAAGTTAAATTAAGTTTTCATTCGACCGTGTTTTACAGCGACAAGGTAATTGGCCATCTTTACACATGATTTTAACGGTATTAAACAATTGTTTAAAGTGATTTTAATAGATTAAGTTTATTTTATTTTTATGTTGGTATTTTAGTCTTAGAAATTTTCATCTTAAACATTTAAAAGCTAGGAAAACGTTTGCAGTCTGTGAATATAAATTTAACGTAAGTTTTATTTCTTTTTCTTAGATTTGTGATGGGAATTGGGGGAATTTCTTTTTCAGTTAAATCAATTTGAAAAAAAAATGTTAATTTATGGTTTAAATTAAAGAAAAAAAAACTAGTTTAAACTAAATAAATGTTTGACCTAAAATCAATAATCTCATTAAAATTTTAGGAAATGCTGAAGCATAATCATATCCTTATGTTTAAGAAATCATTTCAAGTCAAGGTTGGCAACCGATACCGTTTTTATTAGCGATACCGGTTAAATGCCGTTTAAAACTGAATAAAAATTAATGGGAGTGCTATATTTGGCTGTGCCAAATCTTTGAAAGTCTTCACCGACAGTTGGCGGAGGTTTCTTCATAGAGGAACTGGATGTGAAGGTTTCCTTTCGTCTGCCGGATGGATGTAGTGTCCTGCAGGCGGAAATCTCGGCTATAAGGCGGGCGGCAAACTGGCTGAGGTATCATCGCATATCGGGAGATATACGCATATTTACTGACAGCAAGGCTGCCCTTGCTTCTTTGGCGGGTGTCTACTCGACATCTAGGTTGACTGCAGAATGTCGGATGTCTTTGAATGAGATTGCGAAACATTCAAGGGTAACGCTTATATGGATACCTGGTCACTCGGAGTGCCCAGGCAATCTAGTGGCAGATGGGCTGGCTAGACAGGGTGGTCGCATGGATGACGTATTCATCGATCAATTTGTTGGTCTTCCAATAGCTCACTGTAAATTACTCATCGAGCGCGAGTCTTATAGAATAGCGCAGATGCGGTGGACCAGTGAGTCCACCTGCTTGATATCCAGGATCCTCTGGCCTAGATATGATAAACGGAGAACTGGCTCTCTACTTGGGTTCAGCAGGAACCAGATTAGGTTGGTGATATCGGTTTTGACTGGACACTGGCCGGTGGGGACTCATGCTGGAAGAATGGGTCTGGAATTCAACGACTATTGTAGGAGTTGTCAGAACGAGGAGGAAGAGGAGACTGTGCTTCACTTCCTCTGTCACTGCCCTGGACTGCGGGGCATAAGGGAAGAATACCTGGGGGGACCGGTGTTTTCCTGTTTGGGGGATCTGTCTGGGATGGAACTAAAATCGCTCCTTCTCTTCACTAGGAAGACGAAGTGGTTGGAACTTGCAGTGACACCATCTGAGTAACTGCTCCAATGGATGGGCATTGGCGCCGGGTATCACAAAGGGACCAATTGAGGACCCAAGTGAGCCGTCTTCTGATGGCTGCCCATGGAACCTAACCTAACCTAACCTTCACCGACAGTTAGAGTATTTCAAGCGAGAGCCCTATAAGTGATCTATTAATTGCACTGTGCTAGTTGCAAAATTAGACAAGCCGGGCACATGACGTTTTAGCATAATTCGGGGACGCTGAATCCAATGGTGCCCACCGTTTTTTTAGGTTAGCTATAGTTTTCGAGATATACCGTTATTTCGAAAATGGAGAAGGTTGCACAACATATATTCGCATAACTCAAAAACGGTTTAGTTTATTGAAATTACAAAAAAAAAACCGAAATTTCCTTTAAGAAAGGTAAAATTTTTTTTATATGAAATATAATGTTCGGCTCTTTCCTAAAAGTAGTTACAAACGGTATTAAGGGTTGTGTTCGTCTACACAAGCACAAAAAAATAGATATCGTTCCTGGGTGTGTGAGCCGAACGCTAAATAATGTTCTGTTTCTTTTTGAAGACTGGTCTCAGCACACAACAAAGAATTGAAGTTGTTAAATATTTTGACTGTCAGCATTCGATTATTCGGACACAAAGATTATATCGAATTATAAGTAGAGTTTTTTTTTCCCGGACTTTTTCGATTCCCGGGAAAGCGGGAAATTTTTTCAAATTTCCCGGGATCCCGGGATCCCGCTTCATATAAATAATACAAAGTAAATTTTGTTATTAATTAATGAAAAAAAACTTTTATAAAAAAACGTAAGGGAACTCACGCCTTTATTCCCTATTATTATGCTTTTATTCAGTATTATTATGCTCTGGATACAAGATAAAAAGATGACATAAACATAACAATTTAATTCATAAAACAATTATAAAAACAAAATAAAAATTGAGGTACTCAAGATATAAGATCAAAAAGTTAATTAATAAAATAGATAAAATACTTTAAAGAAATATATCGTCGGTCACAGGTTGACAACTCTTAACATGTTTTTTTGTACTTTTCAGGAGACAAAAAAAACGTTATTACTCCGTTACTAAACCGTGTTGGAAGTAAATAAAAAAAACAAAATTAGTAGGAGATATTTATTGTAAGATGGTGTAAAAATATAAATGAAACGTACTAACATGCAGAAGGACAGACACAGTCTTTTGGCATCAAAAACCCGATTCGATTTTTTTGCGAGTTAAGAGTTGTCAACCTGTGACCGACGATATAACATTTTTTAATGGCTTAGGAAATAACTTTCTGACACACTCAAAGCGATTTGTAAGTCGTCAAAAAGAATATTCCCGATTTTATTTACTAATTATCATGTTTCCAAAAAATTTCGTTATTTTTTTACCGAGGTTGGACAAATAGTTAAAAGTGCACCGTTATAGCATGCTTCGGATTCACAATCAGATGCAATTTAATCTTTTTTATAAACAACGTCTATATCAGTCAAATGTATGTCAAGGTTGATGAAAAAATAGCATCAACCGGACTGCTTCTTACAAACCTTTTCATTTCAATAGGTCCATTTGTAATCTTTAGGACAATGTGTTTTTCAAGTTGTATGTTGTAGTATCTTACACGAGTTTCCATAATGTTATTTTATTTCGGTTTCCCCGCATTTCACGGGTATATAAGCCAACACAAATTGAAATTGAAATTGGGAATTTGTGTTTATCACCTACTAAACATATCGCTCCTTCATTGCATCGTAGTCATATCTCAAAATTTAAAGTAACTTTAGCAAAGTTTTCCTTCATACCTTCTCGTATTATATCTCAAACTGAACCGAAGTTATAGCCAAATATATCTTTAAATCTGTACATTTTGAAAACTTTCATCGCATTTTGCCAAGATCGTTTGTTTTTGTAGATATAACTTTGTTGCAATTAAGGAGCGATATGTTTAGGTATCTCCTATTTTTAAGACTTGTTCATGGACAATGAAACTTTACTACCTGCATCTTATTTTAAATTTATGTACTTTATTAACTCTTCACTTCACTAAATGTAGTAATTATCAACTGTTGCACTGCCTATTCTGCTTTTAGTAGATTTATTGCATCAGGAGACATTGATTTAAATACATGTACTCACTTCTTGTAATTGATCTAATCCACAAACCATCCACAGATGCTAATTTTTAGAGAATAGAAAACCAAATTTCAAAGTATAAATAGCTATTTTCTGAAATTATGAGGAATTTTTTATTTCCCGGGATCCCGCAAGAAAAATCCCGGGAAAACGGGAAATAAAATAATTGAAATTCCCGGGAATTCCCGGGACGGGAAATCCCGGGAAAAAACCCTAATTATAAGCGAAAAGGCCCATTTTTACCCAAAATCCATGAAACATTGTTTAATACCAAGTCCACCCACTAAGAGGCACAGTTTGGTGTGGGATAACTTTAGAAAAGATCATTGGATTATACATTTTTTTTTGAAAACGACGAACAAGATGCGGTTGTAGTTGTTGTAGCAGCGAGACCTCACGAAAGTGTTGCTGAGGTGACAATGATTGGTCGGTGCTCGTTGAAGTCCGCTTCGTTTAGAGAATAATTCAGAATTGTGGTTCCAATAAGATGGAGCCACAGCTCACACAGTTCGTCCAACTATGTCTTTTTTTTTGACGTTCAAATAATATCACGTATTTCTGATTTTAACAGGCCACTGCGGTCGATTTTAACGGCTCCCAATGCTAACTAGCCAAGATTTATCCTACAGCTTAAGGCGAATATCCGAGAAGGAGTGAAGGCGCTGGTATCTGAAATTCTAAGAAAAGTTATGGGGAATGTTCAGGAAAGAGGTCGTCAATTAAAAGAAAATAATGGGCACCGTTTCAAAAATAATTTCTTCAAAACATAATCTACATTTAAATTTATGACAACGTTAAAAAATTCAGAAAAATAAAGTTATTTATTTAATGTTATTATAAATTAATCGACCATCCATTGTTATACCCACACCACAATAGTGGAGAGGATATTATGCATTTGTGCTGATGTGTGTAACGCCTTAAAATATTGGTCCTACCTCACCTTAAAGTATACGATCGACTCAGAATCACTTTCTGAGTCGAACTAGGGATGTCCGTCCAGCTGGCTTGCTGTCCATGTGCGCAAAGTACAGGTCGCAATTTTAGAGATAATTTGATAAAATTTGCGACATAGGTTCTTATTGGCGCAAGGACCAAGCATATCTTAGGACCACGAGGGAAGATAGGGGGAAATTTCTTCCTCTCAGAAGCAATCAAACCGATTTTAATGAAATTTAAAACATAGATAGATCCATATCTATATGGACACATAAGCTATACAGTTTTAAAAAAATAGGACCACAAGGGCAGATACGGGCAATTTTTGCCTCTCAAACCGATTTTAATAAAATTTAAAACATAGATAGATCCATATCTATATGGACACATAAGCTATACAGTTTTTTAAAAATAGGACCACAAGGGGAGGTAGGGGGCAATTTCTGCCTCTCACAAACTTTCAAACCGATTTTAATGAAGTTTATAAACATGGATAAATCCATATTTATATGGACACATAAGCATGATGTGTTTTTAAATAATGTGGTGTAGGTGGTGGTGTGGTAACCGACCTTACTTTCTTACTTGTTTTATTTCTATTAACTTAATTAAATTAATCATAATGCTACTTATTCGCTACCCTGTACTTTGAACACGAGTTACCTTTTCCTTAACTGCTTTTGAAAACAGGAAACGCTACGTTAATTTTTAAGAACTTTGAAGTAGAGATCTTCTCCATCGATTTTAATTTCACGTGAATGCGATTTCCAGAACATGGATCTGACTCTTCGTGGATTGTTTTTATACCCTCCACCACAGGTGGACACATTAGGCATGCATTTTTTTAAAATAAATAGGACCAAGAGAGGAGGTGTGGGCAATTTCTGCATCTCCGAAACTATCTAAGAGATAATAATTAAATTTAAAACGTAGATAAATCCTTATATAGACGGACACATAAGATATGTAGTTTTCAAAAATGGGACCACGATGGTCAGGTATGGGCAATTTCATTTAAAACATTTTTAGATAGATCCATATTTAGATGGGCTATAAGGGGTTAGGGGACAATTTCTGCCACTCAGAAACAAGTTAGCTAATTTTAATGAAACCCCTCCATTAGTCATTACACACGCCGGGTATCCGCTATATATATGCAAAATGAACTTAAAACGATTTTAACTAAACACTTGACAACGTAAGTGTATTTGAGTTTGTTGTGTGTAGGAGAGTGTAAAAAAAAGAAGCCAAAAATTACAAGTCATTAATTTTAATTAATTAACAAAAATAATGAAGTTAAATTTTAATGAAAATTACAGTTAATAAGATGAATAAAAAGAGCATCTTGAAAATAGATAGAAGGTGGTTAAAAGCACTTATTGTTGTTGATGTTGTTCTTTTTGGTCTTTTTAACGGTAAAAGAAAAACACTGTCAAGTGTTTGAACGAGTGAGTGATTGCGTTTGATTCATATAGTATGCCTGCTGTTTCTACGTAATCGATTGTTTGTTGTGTTATTGTATTCATGATAAATGTATACAATTGTTGCAGCAACATTTTGTTTTTATTATTTATTTTTTGCAATTTTTTAAGATAAAAAAACTCTAAATGAGATTTAAAAAACCAAACATTTTATTTAACTTTTTTTAAATTTTGTGTTGTTGTTTATGGGAACAAAAATTGGAATTTAACATTTAACGGAAGTTAGTAAAACAAATGAAATGTTCACCAAATAGAATTTTTAATATTTACTAAAAGTTTTTAATAATTTTCAAATCAAAATACATTTTTATGTTAAAAAAAAATTATAATTTTACTTACCTTCTACATCTTAGAACTACGACCATAACAATAGCACCAATAAGAGCTGATAAAATTGAAACTACAATTAAGGTAAAAGCCCAACCAAGTTCACCAGAAGTATCTGAAATAAGAACATATAGAAAACATTTTAATAAATGCGAGAGATTTAGTTTTGAAAAAATAACATTTTTAAAAAATTAAATTGTAATTAATTTACAATTTAAACTACAACGCCTTTACAAAATTTATGCAAACATTTACAATATTTAAAAAAATTGAAAATAAATTATTTTCTACACCTTTAAAAGAAATCCAAATCAAGGGGTTTTCATTAAGAGCAAAGCGTATTGTTTATGTATGTGTTTCAATTAAAATACTCTTGGGTTACTTTTAGAAGTTATTTTTATTTTAAATGAAAAAAAAAACGATACCAATTTTTATGGCATCGTTAAAATTTAAAAACAATTTTTCCTTTTTGTTGAGAATGCTATAATTTTCAAATCACTAAAAAACGTTTGTCGTTTCAGAAAAGGTGTGATTTCTAAACATTTTCAATTTGAATTCAAACCTTTGTGTCAGCTAAAACTTAAAATTAAGTTGTGTTGGTGAGATTGTAAACTTGTCTGTATTAATGTATACTCTTATGACAGTTTCTAATGAATAAAATTTAACGATTTTAACTTATTGCGTTGCTTTGAACAAATAAAGTTTAGGTTAGAAAATATTTGCGATAAACATTTCAAAGAATTTTTTCAGGATATACATACCTAATAATTTATCAAAATTTTTCCAGAACTCTATGACGCTTCGAAGTACTTTCAGTTCCATTTCAAAACTTTTCATATAACTGTGAAAAGCATCATAATTTTTTTAAATTACATTCTTTCTCCCTCTTTCCTTTAATATAGCCACTGTAAGTCACCAAATGCGTTTTTTATCATGAAATATTCTTCGTGGGTATATCATTATAAATTAAAAATGTTTGCTGGATAAGTATTGTTATCTCATTGACGACTAAATGAAAGAGCAAAGGAATATGTGTGAAGTGGTATCAGCACAATTGTGCTATGAATTGTCTGCCTATGGCATACACCAAAGAAAAAATTCTAACGGGGTTAAATTATAAGGCAGCCATTCGCGAACACCGTTGCGTGATATAGCTCGCTCCCCGGACTTTGTCCTCAATAATTCGATTGTATGGTTCGTTGTATGAGGCTTTGCTCCGTTATGTTGAACCTCAAATCACTCAAGATTTTAGCTTCCGTCTGTTTCAAAAACTACTTCGATACCGCGGCCTTGTAGATATCGCACTTGAAAATGTTTGGCGTGTCGTTTATTAAAAAATAAGCCACTGACTCCTGGGATAAAGTTGTCCCTCGTGCATCACTTCATGCTGGTCACTTGCCCAAATGCGACAATCTTGCTTACTGTCAAAACTATCAAGACAAAAAAGAGCTTCATCCGATAAAATGCATATCTCTTCATGATAAATTGACATGCAAAGCCAAAACAAAAAACATTGTAACGGTTGAAAAACCCGACATGAAAACTACACATTCTTTTTCAATTCGTCTGTATATTTTACGAAACTATTGCTTATAAATTACCAATGATTTCGATTTAGTTTACGTATTTCCAGCAAAATAGAAATCAATTCACATAAATTATTTCTGCTTATTTTATTTATACTATCAAATACAAATAAATTTCACTTACTTGTAGTGGTAACAATGGCTTTCTTAACTATTATTAAATTACAAATAAATTTTCTTTAAATTTATAGTTTCTACTAAGTATGTATGTAGTTTGAATAAGGTACATACTTGTTTTTAAAAGAAAAATACACAAATTCTTAGTATGCATCCGCTGCATACGACAGACAAGTAAACATCACAAATTCTTGCAGACTAATCGAGTTAATTTTTAAATACTATAAGAGTATAGGAAAACATTTTTTAACTGTATTGAAAGGTTTTGAAACAAAACCAGAACTGTCTAGAGTGTAGTTCTTTGAATTCGTACAGCCTCACAACACTATTTAAATTGTGCGACGAAGAGTACCGCCTTGCATTTGTGCATAGTGTTTGATTTTTATATATGTTCATTTATGCAGGCCTTTACCACTGTGTATGAAAATGACGCAGATGAAAAACTTTTACTGGTTACATTTTCCAAGCCACCACTAGCACTAGTACTTTAAACATACATTCTTTTTTCCAAAATGCTTAAAAAATTGTTTTATATTCATATTGTTTTTAAATAATCTCTTAAGAGGGTTTTGTTATTTTTTTGCCATTTTATATTGTCTCAAAGACCTGCAGCTTGAACCTGTGTAAACTTATTTACATATTTAGTTATGATTTTAGTTTTTCAGCATTTTGTAAGAGTCTTTAGGCCACAACAACAACAGATGACAATTCAATTTTAAAACTTTTTTTTGTTTCATACAAATATAAATTACTGCCCCTTTTTTTTAACAAAAAACAGGCAACAGGTGTATACCCACAAAGTGAGTGGTGGTCGGTCGGTCGGTCATGCTTTAAAACAACGTATGTAATATTTTACTACAATTTTATCTGAAACCTTTTTGTATTTAAATTACAAATGTTTAACATTTTTTGACATATAATTATTCGGTGTATTTATAATTTTTAATATTTAAATTTGTTAAATTATTATTTTAATACAAAATAATTTAAGTCATTGTTCATGTTTATTTTTTTATTTTTCGATTATTTTTTTTTTGAAGATCTAATTGCATAAATTTAACATTAACCAACAAAACAGGGAAAATTATAAAACAAATTTTTGTTAAAACAAAAAAAAAAAAACAAAAAAAACTTTTATAATGAACAGACCAGAACTCATTATACAGTTATTACTCTATAATTACTACAGCAAAAATGCTTCTGTTTCATTCTGTTTAGTCATGCAGTATTTTGTCTAGAGTTTCTTTTTAATTTTTTTTAAGTTTTTTTTTTTTATAGTTTTTGTAGTAACCTGGGTGAAAACATTTAAGAATGCGTAAATATAAAAGAGTTATAAATTATAATGTGGGAATTTGTTGAACGTATGTATATAAAAGAAACAATCATAATTTTGTAGTCTAATCAGCAACAAACTCTTAAAACGTGAGTTGTGTTTTTGTTTAAAGGGGGTTTAAGGGAAACTAAAAAAGATTTAAATTTTCAATTACCAAATAATGTACAGTGTGATGATAATTAGTAAAAAGAATTGATTTTGATTTGGCAGTGGTAACTAATTTTTTAAATGCAGGATGTTTTTATTTTAAATAAATTTGAATTTTAATTCCCATGCTCAGTTATTGCATCATGAATAAGCCCCTCTGTTCTGTTGCACAGTGTTTAAAAACTTGACTTAAAGTAGCAGTAGCAACGAAAATTTCGTAAATAGTCTAGTTAAAAAATGTATTAAAACTTTAAGCCATATTGTTACTATGTACATACCAGTATTGCTAACTTACTTAGCAATAGTTGCAGTCTTAGCAGAAACATAAAATTAAAAAAGTAGCAGAGCTCTGAAATTTCATTTGCTATTGTTATTTCGTTGACGTTAGGCAAAAAGGTCTTAAGATAAAAACAAAATTAACTCAATTTTTCTCACTCTTTCGTTTGGTATAAATAACTTAAGTCTAAGACAACTGCTTCTTATCATAAGCATTTGCTCTTTAGACAATAAGTCAATTAAACAAGTTAGAGTGCTATATTCGGCTGTGCCGAATCTTTGATACCCTCCACCGACAGTTCGAATGTTTAAGGAGTAATATCTGTATGATGTCTTTTTATTATTATTATCTTAAACTGTGACGATTTGTTAATAATTATGGTTTTAGGAGACTAAACTGTTTTCCGGGAGTAGGGCATATATGGGGCCTAGGGTAAATTATGTACCGATCTTCACGAAATTTCACAGTATCATTTATAGTCCTATAAAATTGTGACGAGCCAAAATTTGTTATGATTGCATTATTATTTACGGTTTTAGGCGTACTAAACTGTTTTCCGGGAGTAGTGTTTATATGGGGCTTAGGGTAAATTATGGACCGACCTTCGCGAAATTTTACAGTGTCATTTCTAGTCGAATAAAACGGACTTGTGCAAAATCTTATGTCATTCCGTGCATTTTTGCATCATTTATGTTAGTTTTTGTAACAAAATTATCAAGTTTTTGAAGGTGGTGGTTCCACATTTTGATTCATAGCTCTGGTCCTACTGAACCGATTTTGCTGAAATTCAATCCCAAACTGCATAGGATAACTACAAGCAATTTGACACCTAGTTTGTTTATTTCTTTTGAGTTTTTCGAAAGTGAGCGTGTTTTCAACAGACGGACAGACAGACGGACATGGCTAAATCGACTTAGAATTACTCAAGCAGCCAGAATATATATACTTTATGGGGTCTGAGATGAATAATAAAAAAGTTTCACACGGAATGACAAACTTAGTATACCCTCTTCACAACTAATTGTGGTGGAGGGTATAATAAGCCAATAAAATTATTTTCAATTTAAGATTACGAAGTCTACAGTTTCTGTCTCAAGACCTTTTTACCTACATAACTTTAAAGACTTATAAAGTTAACAAGCAGTAGTTATAGAAGTTGTCTAAAAACCAATGCTTTGAACTAACAGAAATAGCAGAAGAGATAGAAAAAGATGCAGCCATAAAGTAGTAGTTGATGTAGTATTCAAGTAGCAGTAAACTTGCATTTGATGTAGCAATAAAGAAGCAAATTTACAAATCGAAAAAACAAAATCAAACATTCGCATCGCAATAACATTTGAAAACGCGATTATTTTATAAACTTCTACTACGGAAGACACGTTTTTTACATTAAATAGTCGAGTTCAAAATTAGCATACATGATGATTGATTTTTCGACTACTTTATTGTTAAATGAAAAACTACTTTAAATGCTACCTTCGTACTACTTAAGAATAAATTTAAAAAAAAATTTTTCAATCTCTTTTCCCTGCAGTTGGACCAAATTGAATTATGGTTGTTAGAGCCAATTCTTCAACAACAAGTGCAGAAATTTTTGTTTTACAATATCAAATTTCGTTTCCATTAGCCAAAATTAAGATCCAGATAAGCTGGAGGTATTAATTGCACCTAAATGGAGAGCTCACGGCTGAAGCGGACCAAGTCAGGAAAGACAAATCGAAGGTATTTTAAGGTTCAGTAAATGAACTGACATTATTTCCTTCGAAAATGAGACTTAAGTTTTTTACCGTGACCTTGGAAACGAAATACTATTTGACTTGGTCCATTAAAGAGCTGAATAGAGTTCAACTTTGCGGAGAATTTTGCACTAGTTTTGAAAGTTTTTATACTTTATGGCTTGGTTCGATCGAGCACTTTTTGCGAGTAAGCGGCATTACTATGATCAATTGAATCTCAGTATGCTTTTATAAACTATCGAAAGTGCCATTATAATTTAAATAATAAATAAATGCATAATATGGAATCAAATAAAGTGCTGCACAATCTAAAGCAGCGCATACACGTTTCAATTCGATTGTCAACTGGGTTGGTTGTTGTCCAAATCAAAGCGTGTATGGCTTTGTCAATTGATAAGTTTGACAGTTGTCGAGTTGGTTGAAGAAAAATCAAAAGATTTTGATTTTTTTAAGTTGACTACTAAGTGCCGGTTCACACACGTCAAGTTTGACTCGTCAAGTCTTGAGCTTTTAGGTGAGAAGGGAAAAGAGAATGGCATTTCTTTTCCCCTATCTCCTAAAAACTCAGGACTTGACGTGTGTGAACCGGCACTAAGTCTTTAAATTCGATTGTTCTGTGTGTGCTCGAGTCTCTCGATCAGCTGGCAAAATTAATGGTTGCAGTTTTCTTTTGCAAAAAAAGTTAAGTTTTTTAAAAATTGTTTTTTATTTTATTAAATTTTAAATCTTTCAGTTCAGTTTATAAAGTGTGTGGCCAACAGTGCTACCGTCGGATTTTTTCAAAAAGTACCAAAAAAGGGGATATATACAAAAAAAGTGGCACCAAAAAGTGGATTTTTTAAACAAAAGGGACAAATTTTTTAAAATTTAAATAAGTACGCCACATTATTTTTTTTTTACGCTCTTTTCTATTTATTATAATTTTAAATAACATTTTATAACAAAAAACATTATATAGTAATTATATACACTAAAAAACAATTGATCGTATTACAATGGACATTAGGGTGACCGTTATTTTTTTTTTCGTATTTTCACTTGGGAAACCCCTTAGATTGATTCCAAATTAGAAAAAAACGATATATAAAAAATTTTAGATCGTTTGCATTGGTATTGGGCGTGCCTTGAGCCCACAAAGTTTGCTAAAAATGCTATTTTTTTCACTATGGGTCGCTTTAATTGTTGATAACTTCAGTAATATTTATTTTAGAGAAAAACCTTATTCACAAATATTCTAGGGCTACATCTTATGAACAATGTTGCTCTGTATTAGTTTTCTTTAACATTAATATTTAATCCAGAAAAAAACCAAATTAAAAAATAACACCGAAATTTTCACATATCTTCGCATTCTTTGCCTGGTAATTACACTACGTGACAAAGTGACCAAAAAGTCGTGACCAAATGAATCTAACAGCTAATTTTTATCTAAAATTTTCCCCTGAATCTAAATATGAAATCAGAATTGTCAAAAGGGGAACAGTTTTTGAGATATTCCAAAATAACCGTTATTTGTGTTTTTAAAAAAGATGATGTGACTGAAATGCAAATATCTTTAAAAATTTGTAACGAACTATGTATTTCTTTTTATTGAGAGGTTATAAAATTACTAAAATAAGAATGGGTTGCTAGAGAAGTTTGGTCAAGAAATGACAGAGTTACAGGGGACAAAAGTTCAAGCTTCATTGAAAATTTTATGATTCTGTTCAATTTTGCTCTTTTCAAGTTTTTCTTTTTAATCTAATGACTTAAAAATCCTAATGTTTTATTGCATGCGGCATTAGATTAATTAAATTAATTAAAGTGGGTTAATTAAATTAATCTTCTGTAACCTTGTAATTTTTGCACCGATCTGGATGCTATTGGACACAAATGTTCGAATTGAATAGGCTAATGTCGTAAGTGATAAAACTTAAAAAAATTTATTTTTTGGTTTAAAAAACAATAACTTGAAAAGAGCAAAATTGAACAAAATCATAAAATTTTAATGTAGTTTGAAGTTTTGTCCACTAGTTAGTTAGTTAGTTAATTGTTCTTTATTTTGAATTCATTTTAAGTAATCAAAATTGAACATACGACTATGACATGACGTCGTCTGTCGGAAAAGGTTGTTATGTATTTTACAAATATTGTTTTATGTTACATAAAAATTACTAATTAAATTCAGTTATTAATATCTTCCTGTAGCCTATCGCATTTATAATATAGCGGGATAAATATTTAAAATTGTCTTTACCATTAAGAATATTAATCAACTCATTTTCTGTTACGATAGTTTTTTTTAAAGTTTTGGAATCTTATTTGTTCTAATATAGGGCATTTGGCTATAAAATGCAGAATGTTTTCGGTTTCGTTTAGATTACATAAGGAACATATACAAGGTCAGTTTTGCTGAATCCTTGTACTATTCAACTCAATTAATCGCTAGATGTGATGAATATATTTGAATATATAACCTAATTTTGTCATATTTGTGATTTCCAAATAGGATTGCGGCTCTATGTACTTTTGTCCACTATAACTCTGCCATTTAATGACTCATCTTCACAAACGACTCATGGTTATTTAAGAAATTTTATAACCTCTCAATAAAAAGAAAGAAATACATAGTCCGTTAAAAATTTTGAAGATATTGCATTTCAGTCACATCATCTTTTTTAAAAAAAACAAATAACGGTTATTTTGGAATATCTCAAAAACTGTTCCACTTTTGACAATTCTGACTTCATGTTCGGATTCAGGGGAAAGTTTTACATAAAGATTAGTTGCCAGATTCATTTGGTCACGACTTTGTTGAAAATTTGCCACGTAGTGTAATCACCAGGCAAAGAATGCGAAGATATGTAAAAATTTCGGTGTTATTTTTTAATTTGGTTTTTTCTGGATTAAATATTAATGTTAAAGAAAACTAATACAGAACAACATTGTTCATAAGATTTAGCCCTAGAATATTTGTGAATAAGGTTTTTCTCTAAAATAAATATTACTGAAGTTATGAACACTTAAAGCCACCCATAGTGAGAAAAACAGCATTTTTAGCAAACTTTGTGGGCTCAAGGCACGCCTAATAACTATGCAAACGATCTAAAATTTTATATATATTGTTTTTTTCTAATTTAGAATCAATCTAAGGGGTTTCTCAAGTGAAAAAACGAAAAAAAAAGTTGTCCATATAACTTGCGGTCACACTAATGGACATACTACAAACTACTTACTAACAAATGGCTCATTTGTTGTAAAAACTAAAATAAATATTTTGTAAATAGAAGAATAATTGTGATTTTTAGTTGAACTGTTAATTTTTAGTTTTTTTAATTTTTTTTTTTTTTTTAGTTAGGCTCGAGTTCATTAAAATTTATTGATAATTTTTCTGGCTCTAATGTTTACGTTTGTACTTCAATTTGTACAAATAAAATGTCGACGAAAGTGGACAAAAAACATAATAAACAAATGTATTCAGGTTTTCAAGACAAAGTCTTGACAGAAAGAATACGAAAAAACAGAAGAAAGGAAGCAACATGTAATATAAAATTAAAAAAAAAATGATAATTACAGCAAATTTCGAACTACTAGTACCACTGGTTAAAGATTGATGTTTGACTGTTGGCTGGCAGGCACCGCAGTGGCGCAGAGGTTAGAACTCAAAGAATTCTGATGAGAGAATGTGGTGATTCTTGAAACATGTAAATTCAACCCAGGTTCGAACCCCAGCTCAGCCAGGAAAATTATCAATAAATTTTAATAAAAGAAATTTCATGTTGTAAAATTCTTTCCTTCAGTAAAAATAATTTAATTAAAAAATTAAATTTAATGAACTCGAGCCTAACTAAAAAAAAAAAAATATTTTGTAAATATTTCTCTCGAGAAGTAATTTTAATAAAATATTAACTTTAATGTTTTAGTAATTCAAATACCTTAAACTCGTTTTCTGCCAAACATGTTTTTTGGATTATGACATTGTTGCAGCAAATAGAAGATATTTATGTAATGTGTTTTATATACATTTAGTAATACATTTCTTGTAATTTTTCATCTGAATACAGTTTCTTTGATTTTTTTAAGGCATTGCACTGCACAGGTAGACATTTAAAAGCTTTTTAGACTTTTTTCCGATTCCCCCAGATTCTTATGTTTTTTTGGAATGCTTAAGACGAATATGAGCAAAGTTTTCTCCCATCACGTCACATTTATAAGATAAACCAATTATTGTAATATCGGAAGATGTTTTGTGCCACAATTAAAAACAAAATCCATAGTTTTATAGTTTTATTCTACTGTCAACCTAATTAAAAAAGTTTTAAGCTATAATCGGATAAAAACTAGAAATCATATAACAAATAAAAAAAAAAAACGAAAATATCACTTTTTCAAATTCATTATATTTAATCAATTGCGCACTTTAACATAAATAAATGCAGGGCATGCATACCTGCTACTAAATTTAAGTGCTATTGTTTAAATTTCTTGATTATAGGATATTAAGTTTTTATCCAATTTCGTCTATTAATGCTTTAAATTTTTGTAATTGGTGTATCTGATAAATGTGACGTGATGGGAGAAAACTGTGCTCATATTCGTCTTAAGCATTCCATAAAATATAAGAATCAGTTGGAATGGTTAACAAACTTTGTCAATGTTGTCCTGTGTTATTTTTTAATGGTCAGTTTCATACATATTTTTTTACAATTAATTGTACTTAAAACGACTTCTATACTTTCGTAAAATGTCTTCACTTGGAACCCAATCTTCAAGGCTAGTATCTTACAAATTTAAAGATAAAAGCATGGATTCGCATGTATTTACTTTTAGCGTATATGTAACTTTATTTTTGACTAGCATTTAACCCGCTACTGCGTTAGCATTTCCTTTTATTCGTGGACATATTTTTATGCCAAAGTTAATTTTTCTAGGCTTAAACTTCTTTAAATTCTAGCATTTAACCCGCTACTTTGTAGTCGGGCTTTTTCTTTCATGAACATATTAATATGCCAAAGAATATGTATCTATGTTTTAGCAAAAAAGTTCCAAAATTTTTATCTCATAGGTTGATATTCACACAGGACTTTGCACCTATTATTTTGTGTTTCTAAGTTCAATGTTATAGAAAATTCAAAAAGTACCACTCGTATAACACAAAAGCAAATGAAAGAAAGTTAATTTCCCATATTATCCGTTTTGATACTTGTTTCACCCCATTTATGTATGAAAAATTTCAGTGTTGTAGTGGGAGAATGGAGAAAAATGTTTTGTAAAAGAAAATACCAAAAATATTTACGATTTTTTCCCTTTAAATGTTCGAATTTCGAAAAAGTACAAAATTCATATTCGTATTTTTTTGATATCTTTTGATTGGTTCAAAAGATAGATGGTGTGCCAAAAAAAGTACCAAAATTCAGGTTGTACCCGTTTGCTCCCTAAAAGGACCGAATTTTAAAAAAAGTACCAGACACCTGTCCGCTTATTTTTCTAAAGAACAACGATAAGTATTACATTTTTTTGTATCTCTTTTAGTTTTGTAGATATAAGGTTACCGAATTTTCCCGTTTTAACCCTTTTTTACCCCCTAAACATTCGAATTTCCAAAAATCCCGTCTTATTGGATCGATTTGGGGTGTGACCAATCTCTGGTCCAAATTTCAAGTGTTTAGCTTCAGGCGTTTAGGCTGTGCGCTGATGAATCAGTGAGTCAGTCAGTCAGTAACGTTACAATTTTATATATATAGATTAACTGCCTGTTTTTAGAAAACGTAAGCATGTGAGTGAGTGAGAAATTATATTGAAAACAAAAACAAATTTTCGTTTTTTGTTGTTGTTGAAGAAATAATAAAAAAGATTGTTATAATTTCGTATTCGTACCAAAAGTGCAGACTGTACTTGTGATTCTCTGGTTCCAATGTCTACATACGTTCCCAAAGGAACTATGTGCCTAGTCAGTAGTACCAATGTCGTTAGTAGATTTGCAATGACAAGCACATGTTAAATGTCTATAGTAAATAACATTGTCTGGGGTAAATTAAGTCACTGGTACTGGTGACTGTGTCAATAGTGAATCAGTACAGACATTTCCTGCAGGGTAATTATTCGCAAGATATCTATAAGCTAAACACGCATGTCAAGAAAAAAGATTGCATATTAACTTGCTTACATATACATACATATATTAAAACAGTTTTACTTATATTACTTATACATATATTAATGAAAGAAAAAAAGTATCTTTTCCTAACGTAAAAAGTATCAAAAAAGTGGAAAGAATTACAAAAAGTATCACATTTGGGTGCATTTTGTAAAAGTGGCCAAATAGTATCCAAGCAGTCGAAAAAGTGGCCAATTGCTACTTTAGTGGCACCAACGGTAACGCTGGTGGCCAAGCATCAATTCAGTTTAAAGACTCAGTTGACAATTGAATTGAAACCATATTTAAAAAAAAAATTTGCATTTTATCGCTTACGATATAATCGCAAATAGGGATCGATATCTACTATGTGTTTTAACACAGCAGACTGAACTACACTTAGCTACAAACCTACACTAAAAACAAAAATCAATCCACCCGTACTGAAATCAAGCAGTGTCAATAGTACGGTAAGTAAGAATTTCCTTAAATTATGAACAGAACGCTTGCTTTAAGTACGCATTATTTAAGTGTCCCGTACCGACCTAGCGATCTCTCAAATAAGATTTTCCAGCCGTTTAGGTAGCTCAGTTACCTCAGAGAGTGAGAGAATACTATTTTATTTACTTAGACCCGTTGACACATACGTTTGTTTCACAATAGTTTACAGAAGAACTCACAATTTCAAGGCACCAGTAGCATGCCCGATAGGGTTTTCGTAATCATTCTTCTCTCTATATGTTAAAATTCGATGTATTTAACTAGATAATTTTAACATATATAATTCGGGAAGCTTCGCCTCTTACTGAACTTTTTAAACATGAAAATAATGTATGTTTTTCTTCTTGTAGTGTTATTGTTGTTTGCAGAATACAATGTTTTCCGGAAGTAATTCTATTTAAAATTCTTTAAAGTACCTTTTGTTGTTGTTGGTTTTTAAATTTTTAAAGACGACTCGTACTAAAAGTAAGTAGAAAATCTTAAATTTAGAAGCAGTTTTTTCTTTCTGTGTATACTTTAGATTTAAACTGCAGCTACCACTTGATTCCTTAAGGTCCTTTAACAATAATTAGTCCCGTAACTTCGCCTGGACTTGTTAGCAAAGGGCCCTTAACAAAAATATGGTTTCCATGTTAACAAATTTGAATTTAGGCAGCAACGATCTGACAAAAAAAATTCCCTGACAATGTTGAGGGTTGACTGCTGCAACTTAAGCTACCGGGAGTGCAATATCAGAAATACTCTGCTACCTTAAGACACATATCTCCAGAGGAATTGATCTCTTTCGGGACTGTCTCTGTCAACATAGTCATTTCTCTTAAGGTCTAAATAACCTTTTCAAAGTCATAGAAACTGCGAGTTAATTCAATATCCGAAAATCAGCTGTCTAACGAAAACCATGAAGACTTATTTTATTAAATGGACTATATGAATCACAACCGCATATTCTTGACGACATTACTACAAATTAAAAGGAATTCGCATTTCATCAAATATTACTTTGACTTTTATTCGAAAAATTCTAGTTAAGTATTGTCCCTTAAACTAGACTTAGTGGCCGTGGCCTTAGTTTTTGTGTTCAGGTATTAAATACGTTTTCGAATTCTTTTAAAAAACTCTTTCACTTTTCCCATAAATTGAATAAAACTTGCAAAAAAATTTCCAAATAGCTTTAACTTTGTATTTTTAAAAGTTTTACCTAAGTCAATCGTTCTTAATCTCTATCAGAATAAAAAATCCATTAAAAAATTAAATTTACTCGTACAATTCATTCATACATAAATAAATAAATGACTATTTGTTAAGACAGGAACCCTTAAGCAGTAAAAATACCAACTCTCACAAGTTGTAGCCGAAAAAAATACTAGTGAGGCTGCTGCTGCTGCTACTGCTGTCTACCTTTTAGCAATCATTGCTAGTGACAATAGCAATTGTAACATAGTGGCAATAATTCATTTTACCTACAGCAGCGTTTACTTTACAATTTAATGAGGCAATGCCATTGCAATTCAATGGTGGCCATTTTAGAAAAACGAAACGACAAACTAATGCCTAGACACTCGTACTAACAAGAATATTAGACTATTAGTATGACCAGATGTAATGCATGTGTGTTTGTATGAGAACAGTGAATGTGGCAAGTTAAACACATACTCATACTTACCACTCGAACTAAATGACATGTGGCGTTGCCAAGTGGTTTATTTGTAAGTCACATTTACTTTTCGCAAAGAAAAATAAAACAGAAAAAAGCAGAAGAACCATAAACTATAAAGGATTTGCTTTAAAGTGAAGCATCCTTGTTACCGAATCAAATGTTACAGCAATAAGAATTATTGTTTGTACTTTTTATGTTGTTGGGGGAAGAGAGCGAGTTCTACAATGAAAAAGTAAGAAATTGCCAATTGTCGAAATACAAGTAGTATTTTATTTTCTAGTCGGCTTCTTCTTCTTCTTTTTTCTACTTTATTTTATCGATACTTACGATACGAGTAATTTTACACTTGATTGCTTTAAACGATGTATGAACTTGCACTCTCTCTTTCGTTTATGCCATTAAAATGAAATGACACTTTAAGATGTGGGGGAATTTAAGGGACAAGTTTTGCAGTGAATGGTTTAAAGGTGGAATTTAGTTTAGGAAAAACAAGTTTTAATGACGGTATGAAAATGCTTAAGAATTTGATATTGTAAAAAATTGTAAACATTTATGTAAGTGCAACACCTTTGTGAAAAAGGATATGAAGGGCTCTCCGGCGACACCATCATTCCTCGAGCCAAAAATTAATCATTCAAACATTGAAGTTTTTAGAAATCTTATCTTATTTATAGCCGAATTAAGGTTCCATCTAGTATCTAGAGAAATGGCTCATTGAAACCGTTTCGAAAGGCTCTGCTGTCCATACATGATTTTAAAGTCTATTTGTTCCCATTGCTAAAGATAAGTGATCCTAGACGATTTTAAATTTAAATTAAAGGCTCTCCGTGGACACCATCAAGAGGAATGAAAATTAATCATTCAAACATTGAAGTTTTCAGATACGCGTTTGAAAACTTTAAAAAATTAAGGACTGACGATTTTAAATTCAAATTAAGGGCTCTCAAGAGACACCATCATTCCTCGAGCCAAAAATGAATCATTTAATCATTGAAATTTTCAGAAACGCGCGTGAGTATTTTCAAAATTTAAGAACTGACGATTTTAAATTTTAATTAAAGGCTCTCCGGAGACACCATCATTCCTTGAGCCAAAAATGAATCATTCAAACATTGAAGTTTTCAGAAACGCGTTTGAGTATTTTCAAAGTTTAAAGACTGACAATCCTATCTCATGTATCACCAAATTAATGTTCTGTCTAGAGAAATTACTCTTTTCAACCGTTTCGCGTTGCTCTGCTCTCCAGAAAACACACTTTTTTCGATTGGGTTTGTTCGGGTTAAGAATAAAAATTGTCGAATACAGAACGACCCATATCTATACAAAGTTCATCAAGTGTTAAACCATAAATTTTGATCGAATTTTGAACTGTGCTTCTTCGAATACGAAGTTGGTAAGGCCTTTCATTAACCTTTAATAACGCATCTTAAAATTTAAATTGATTCATTGATCTTTATTTTAATGGCAAAAAATCTTTATTAACGAATGAAGATATTGCTCGGCTTACATTTGAAGAAGACATCTAGCCTTGTTCGTGCCAACCCCAAACCCAGATCACTAACAGAAACTCAATAGACCTCAGGACCTGAGCCAGTGGTGCGATTCACTAAGTTTTAACGAACCGACAATCGTAATATTTGTCGACATATGTATATATTCGCTTGCAGTAACGATAGCGTGATTCTGTAATTTTTTTTAACGATAGTTAAATTGAAAAATTGCTTAAAGTAACAGCTGACTAATATCGTTAAACATTTTACTGAATAGCATATTCGATAAATTTTCGTTATATATATTTATTTTAACGATACGATTATCGTAATAAAAACACCTACACAAAAAAAATTTTCAACCAAAATTTTTTCAATTAAATCAAGTAATGCTGTTTCAAACAAATCTTATCAATTGTTCCAATTAATTCGCTTTAATTGAAAATAAAAATTATATTGTTTAAATTTTCAAAATTTTTTTTTAATTTTCAAGGTAATGAATATAAAATTTTGAATTAATAAGATTTTGTTTGTCGTGCTCAATTCCCAATTTGTATTCTTGATAAATACTCTGAAATTTATTGTTCGAGGAAACAATAAAGCAAATTGTTTTTGTTTTTTTCTTAACCCACTTACAACTACAATTAATGTTGGGAGAATTCCAACCAATTGTAGTGGGGAATGTGAGGAAAGATAAACTCACTGTTTATTGTTAGTATTTTTCTAAAGCTTTGATTCGTTGCAGATAAGACTTTTTGGGTGTTTGCAATTCTCATTCACTCTGCAGTTTTATTTGCTTATATCTTTGGCTTTTCTAAAATTTTTTGGGGGAATGTTTCCTGATGATCTGGCCTAAGCAACCAGTGAAATGCTCTCAGTTACTAACTTATCCTCCAACAATAAATTTTAGTGTATTTATCAAGAATAAAAGTTGGGAATTAAGCACGACAAACAAAATCTTATTAAAAAAATTTGTTTAATTGTTTCAATTAACTGTGCTTCGTTATCGTTTTATGTATAAACTTTTTAACTGGTGGTCTAAACTTTATTTAGTAGTGAAAGTGATTGATATCAGTTACACCTATTAATTGAAACTCAACAGCAAGAAAAGCTTAAACTTACAGATACATTTCTTTGCAGGCTGTATTTGAATACGAAAATAATAGCAGTAAAAATTTCTAACTTCAATTTTAATTTTTTCTGTGTAGTAGTTGGTTAACCGCACTAACGCAGGGTTGTAAAGAGTAATAAAAAACTGAAAAATTTCAACTGAGCTAGATTAAATCTTTAATTGAGTTTGAATCCGAATCTAGTAGTTAATCCCTAGTTAACTTTCACTTAATAAACTGAACACTTTTAAACCAGTACTTTTCAAACTAACTATTTTAAAAATAGAAAAACCACTTCAGGTAGAGGATTTTTGTTAAAGAACATTCTTTATCAATAATGTCACTTTTATACAAAAACGTAAAATTTTATTGTACTTCCTAAAGTAGAGACGACATTAATCGTCGTTTAAATTAACTTAAACGTTTTAAGCTGGAAGACAATAAAAGAAATAACATGTAATTGTTTTAATATTTAAGTAAGCTCAGAATTTCTATTTCTTAAATCGACAATATACGAACGATTTCAATTCAATTTCCTCACTCTCATAATCTCATACGAGACGAGTACATTGTTAGTTTTTCTCTAGCAGAGTATTGAAAACCAAAAATTATTAACAAAATTTTGAACAGGAAAAAAAACGATTGTTTTAAAGATTTATGGTCTCTGATTACACACAATTGGTAACATTTATTCTGTTCATTCGTTCATATTCGCCAAATGTTAGTATTTTAGTCATTTATCATGATAGGCTGTCTAATGTACACCAGAATTACTTTAACTATGTAGTGCAATATTTTCTGTCTGTCCGTCTGTCTGTCTGATGTTGGTCGCTGGCTCTTGTTGTTTCCAATGGTTGCAACTAAAACTTGATATTACCACATCAACAGTTTTCATCAAACAAAAATTACTAGACAACAACGAAACATGTTATTTCTGTTTAAAGCTGATTTTATTTGTTGCTGTTGTTTTCATTCAGCGGAAATTTTATCATGTTCATCTACGTCATTGCCATCATCAATGGGATTTTTCATTGCTGTAGTTGTTGTTTTTCTTAGTTTTTGTCGTTGCTGAGAAGTGGAGGAAAATATTTTTTCTTTGTTATTTTTCAGATTATATTCTTAGGACGCGGGAATTAAGTTTTAAGTCACAAAGATTAAAAAAGATTTCTTATACTTTAAGTTTTTGTTGGAAAAATTAAGTTCAGTGGACAAAAATGCGGTTTATTCGCTCGAAAAGCTTTTATAGAGAGAATTCGGAAACGAATCATTATAAAAACGGACAAGGAATAAGTAGAATATAGATCCTTAAGAGACGGTCTAGACGTGGGAGTTAGATTATATTTTCGATAAGATACTTAACATTTCTAGATCGATCGGAGATAACAGGCTTAAGTTCAGAGGAACGCCGCACAGTGGCTGAAAATCGTTTTCTATCGGCCAAGAAGGTCTCTAACATTTAAACCGAAAGAGATATTTTTGCAATTTTTATTTTGCTGGAGAAATTAATTTAAGCAGTTGTTTAGAAATTTAAGTGTTTTTTAGCATTTATTAGAAATTAATTTTAGCAGTTGCTAAGAAATTTAAGTGTTTTTGAACATTTAGTATAAACTTAAACTTAATTGATTGAGAATTATGGATTTTTTTTTAAAAAAAGGGATATGTCTTTAGTCCATTGTTTTAAGAACATTTTAATCTACATAACTGCCAAATTTCTTTATGACATCTTTGTTCATATCAGATTAATAGAATGTCAAACCTTAAAATTATCATTTTTCACTCATATTCACCAAAAAAATAATAATTTTTATGTTTGACATCACAACGAAATTTTGCAGTTAAGTAGACCCGAAAGATTTTAAACAGTTGACTAAAAACATCCCCATTTTTAATTTATAAATACCCCAATTCCCACTCCCGGAAAATTTAACCAATTATTGATAATAGGTTTGCGAGAAATCATAATTTAATTCTGATCAAATTTACAAAAATAAATTTTTTTCTTAAATAACACAAAATATTTGTTTTCAGCAACATGCCACACCCACAATTACAAATGTTTTGATCCAGTTTTTTAGATAGATTTGTTCTAATATGTTTGCTATGAAATGGCAATAACATTTTTAAAATCGGCGATAACAAAAAGTTGGACTTTTCGCCGATGAAATTAAATTTTCAGCAACTGTGCGCCGTATGACAAAAGTAAAGACAACCTGCAACAAAAGTAGAGATACTTTATTCATCTTTTATTTAAAATTTTCCTTAGAATTTTTTCAAAGATGTCCGTGTTTATTAAAGAGAAAAACTTTAACAAAGTTATTTTCGGGAATAGAAAATTTATTATTAATAAGTTTTCCATATGACGTGTTAAATTCCCAATTTTTCATATTTGATAAATACACTGAAATTTATTGTTGAGGGAAAGCTAGCTTCTATGCGCAATTCACTGGTTGCTTAGGCCAGCTCATCAGGAAACCCTTTTCCTAAGATTTTAGAAAAGCTAAAAATATTATACCAATAAAACCCTAAAGCGAATAAGAATTTTAAACACTCAAGGTCTTACTTGTAACAATATCAAAGCATAAACAAAACACCAACAATAAATAGTGAGTTTATCTTTCCTTACATCCCCCTACAATTGGTTGGGTTCTTTCCGACTCGAATTGTAGTTGTAAGTGGGTAAAAAGAAAAAACAAAATTAAAAAACAAATTGCTCCATTCTATTGTCTTCGTAAGAAAACAACAAAAAAACCCATTTGCCAGTTCAGTTTTTTGAACGGGCACATGTAAGTTTATTATCAAAGTTATTTTCGGGAATACAAAATTTATTATTAATAAGTTTTCCGTATGACGTGCAAAATTTTTCTCGAAAAATCAGATGAGAGTTTTTAATCGCCTTAAGAATCGCATTTCATACCCTCCATCACTAGTGTTGAATGTGGGCATACTAAGTCATTCATTGTGAAACTTTTTTAACAGTCATCTTATACGCCATTAAGTATATATATTCTGGGTCCTTGAGTAATTTTAAGTCGATCTAGCCTTGTCCGCTGTCTGTCTGTTAAAAACACACTTACTTTCGAAAAACTCAGAAGAAGAGAACAATATTGGTGTTAAATTATTTCTATCCTAAGCAGTTTGTGATTGAACTCTAGCAAACTCGGTTCACTAGGATAAGAGTTATGAGTCCAGATGTGGAGCCACCACCCTAAAAAAAATTTATAATTTTGTAACGAAAACTACAAAAATATAAATGGTGGCGTAATAAAGTGATTGATATAAAATTTTGGACAAACTCGTTATATATAGCTAGAACTACTAAATTTCGTGAAGATCAGTCCATAATTTACCATAGGCCCCATATAAAACCGACTCACGGAAAACACTTTAGTACGCCTAAAACCGTAACGTTATAGTCATAGTTTTATAAGACGAGAAATCTCATTGTCGATTTTCGTGAAGATCGGTCCATAATTTACCATATAGGTTCCATATAAGGCCCACTTCGGAAATATTCTAACTGTCGGTGGAGGGTATGTTTTTACAACAAATGTCGATAAAGTCTTCCAAAAATTTCTAATTCATTAATATAGTTTGAATCGGTTTGCGATCTTAAATTAAATTTGTTTATCAACTCATGAGCAGCCACATAAATATAGCGATTAAGTAAGTCGCTGGTATGACACTCTTACAGATTAACCTCAATCAGAGCGTCAAGCGTTTTCTATCTGTCAAAAATTCTCATGTTCATACAAAATGTTTAAAGCAAACCCAAATAGCGCGGCGTCAATACTTTGAATTTGGAAAATCCGATTTTGATAGCGCATTAAGTAGTGAAGTTGGCTGCTTTTGTTTTAAAGTAATGGCATTTTAGCTGTTTTTAGGTCGATCGAGCGATTTTATCTCCATTTTTATTCCATTTTACTCCATTTTTATTAATCAAGATTAACAATTGCAGCTTGAATGCTTGGCGCTAGATTGTGTTACGCTTGTTGCGCAGATTTAGGTTGCTCTGTTAATTTAATGACACGTTTACGCAAGTCTATAATTTTCAGAAATCATCAAAATGTTGTTAATCGTCAGCTCATTATTGGTTTGACATATCGACAATTTAAAAAAAAATGAGTTATATATTTTTTTAATACCCTCTTTCTCAATCCAAAACCTGTTTCGCGAAATTTTTTGTGGTTTCTGAGATATGAAGCATTCATTTTGCTGCATATCAACTATTTTAAAATTCTTTGAATAAAAACGTATAAAATACATTTCAGTCTGGCTTTGCTGCCGTAAGAAAAAACGTAGTGTAAGCAAAGCATCTTCGAATCAGTAGGTCTACACAAAACGCCCACGGATTTTTTGTAGAGTTGTGTTTTTTCATGTTTTTTATTTTTGTAGCAATTGTTTAACATATCATCATCATCTTATACACAAACAAAGTGCCTTTTTAATTGTTGTGTTCCTGCATAGACCTTATAATTGGACCTGAGCAAAAGCAAAATAAAATGACGGCACAAAATAATATTTTTTTCACTTTCAATAAAATACTATTTACATCTAACTTCATTCATGAAAGTTAACAAAAAGTAAATTTTTTCTTCAAAACATATGCTGGAAGCAGGGGAGAAAATATAAAATTCTATCGTATAAATTTTGAGAAATCTTCATGCCCAACAAACACGGAGGTTTGATTTCGAACTGAAAATGTTTTGAAATCTAACGTTTTCTCAAACGACAAACGCTTGATAATGATTTGAAAATCATAGCATTCTCAACAAAAAGAGGAAACTATTTTCAAATTGAACAATGCCTTTATTTTCAACTTGCTTTCAAACGTAATTCTCAAATGTTTTTCAAATTTGGATTATAACACAATGTGGAACATAAATAAAAATATTTTATTTTTCAATTCAATTTTCATTATTTATTTATTTAAATAACCTGTGAGATAACATTCGGCACCATAGCTAAAATATGAAATAATTTTCTTGCCGTCCTCTTATTCTTGCAAAGACTAAATAATTGGCAACCTTTCATTTTGAGGATTGTAGCACCGCGATCATACAACAAACTTATAATTTCTTTACTTTCCCGTTTTATTTTTTTAATTTGTATTTTTAATCATTGTAATTACTCACAAATAATTTTTATTTTTCACAAGAAATTAATCGTTCACTTGTAAAACACATTTAACCACGAAGTAAAAATTAAACTTCAATCGCCATTTTTAATGTTTACATTTATTTTTCGCTTTAGTATTACCAAGTTAAGTTTTGATTTGAATTTAACATTTGATACCAATTTGACATCAAATTGATAAAACATTTCTTGTCGAATGTTTATTTTCAATTCATTAACAATTTGAATTTAAATGTAAAAATCAAACATTTGAAAAACGTTTGAGAGTTGTGTTTGATGTCAAATGATAAAGTCATTTCATATCAAAGGTTTGACTTCGTGTTTGCTGGGTGTATACCTTCTTTGTCGGTCTTCTCCCCTCTGACTTTTGGGCATATTCGCCAAACTAGTAGTGAACTGGCATAAAATTAATATTAAAGAACGTTACATTAAGTTCTTCTGAGGTCAGATATTCTCAAAAAATCAGGTTTATGTAAGTTTATCTTCGTTCTTGTTAGCATTCCTTTTCAGACCACAAAAGAACACTGACTATAGTCAGATAAATACGCTACCCTCAAATTTGTTGATACATGTAGACCAAAAGTCAATTGTATTCTATCCGCAACCTCAGAAATATTGACAAGGAAATATAATAAGTACAAAAGAATAACCTAGAAAGAAATGTTACATGAAATTCTTAAAGGAGTGCCCTTTAGAGGTTTCAAATAAAAGTCGCCAATAGAATAATCAATTGTACTGACGTCGTATAAAATCGAATGGGTATTATGAGTTAATGAATATTTTAAATGTCATTTATGTGGATAGTTGGTATTTCATTTCTAACCTTTAAAGAACCCCATTATCGAATAAAAGATTAAGTGAATCGTAAATATGGAATATTTGAAGGAAGGCATTATTGTATCCAAGTCGGACTTTTATATATGTATAACTAAATGCTAGGATTAAAAGAACCTTGCATTTTCTATGATCTTCTTTCCAAACTCAAAAAAGAGTAGTTTTCTTATGCACTGGTACTTTGTAAAACATTAGAAACTATTCTTAAAGTTTTCTATATATAATTTTGTTTTTCCATAATCATTTCTTACATTCTTACCATATAAAGACTATTATTTCAAATTCATTTTTGCATGTCTTTCTTTTTTCCATTTGGCATTTGTGTTCGTGTTCTTTGTGATTGGCCGTTGTTGTAAAAGTTGGTTAACATTTTATTTCCACGTTGGTTTTGCTGACTCTTTTTGACAAATTCGGCGTAAAATGTCAAAATATTCCTTTAGCTGTCATGTTACTTTAATGTTTTGCTTATTGTTCACTTCACATACAAGCTCTCTTCGTGCACAAATGTGTTTATATGTATGTTTGTATATGATGTTGCTTGCTTCACAAATGTTTCCTTGAAATCATGTTTATGTTCTAACAAGCAAGAGTGGCCAGGAAATGACAATAAAATAAAATCAAATTAAAAAACAGCTGGTCTCCTCATTAAGCAAGTTTTAAAAGTCTATTAGTTTATTTGAAATCATAATTTAAAAACCAAGTTCTTTAAGTTTCTTTTTTTCTTCTTTTAAGTTGGCTTAACTTAATTTATGCTACAATTTCCCTTTAAACATTGAAACATTAATTCTGGATCACCAGGAAAACAAAGATCTAAGAAGTGGAAAGAAACTACAAACTAAACATTATTCTTAAAATACAAATAAGACAAATAATTTTAACTATCAGCAACAAAAGGCCAACAATAGATACAACATCAAGAGCAACATCATTGAACAGCTACAACAACTACAAATCGTTGTTCAATGATGATTGATTAGAAACAATTTTCAATTTCGTCCTAAACATTTGCAATAGAGCTGGAGAAAAAAAAACAAATAACCAAACAGCCATGACTTTGCCTCATACAAGGTTAGCGGTTAAAGCCCAGCAAAATGTTTTAGAACAATATACCAATCGAGATGTTTAAATAGATTCTTTAAAAAAGAGCTTTTTTTTAAGAAAAATGCAAAGATTCTTTAAAAAGAACGTAGTAATAAAATTCAAGGAAACATTTTTTTACTGCACAGTGTATAACAAAAATTTTAGTATTCATTTAAGTCAGACAAAATTGTTTTAGGGAAAGAGCTTTAGCCTAAAAAGCTTAAAAGAAATATTTTCTTATTTTCTAAAATTTCCTTCACATAATATTTAAAAAGCTTTTGAAATTGTTTTCATATAAAATATTATTGCCCAAAAGCTTATATAGAAGCTTTTTTGTATGGCTTATATTAAAAAAATTATGTTTTTATTTAAGGAAAGTTAAAATTTTTGTTAAATATTCTTAGTTTTCGTCAAAGCTTTCTTACAATATAAATAAATATATTGTTAAAGGCTAGTTTACATTATCACACAAGTCTAACGTATTCCATAATACTTTGTGAGATAGAAATCTAACGAGTTTTGTTGCGATTGTCAAAAAATCTAATTTAACATTACAGTTTCTATTCACACTTTCACACATGCTTTTTGAAAAATTTCAAAAAACGATGAAGTCGTATGGGATGTCAAATTGTTTTTCGTAATACTTGTCATTTTCATGACACATTGCATTCACAACATCACACACAACATCACAGCTTTGTAATGGTTCTTGTGAATATTTTTTGGAACGCTGTGTCTTAAAGCTTTATTTTAAGGTTTTTTCGAAAGCTTTTGTTAGAGCTGTAGTATTTTAGCAGACGGAAATATTCTAAAAGAAAGCTTTTAAGTTTTCTTCGGGATTCCTTATTTTTTGAAAGCCTTTTCTACAGCTTACTTTTAAGATTTTGGCAAAGCTTTTATATCTGCTTAATATTTAAGGTAGCTATTTAACGAAACACACATTTTACTATATTTTATGTTGTCTTGAAGTTTTTACTAAAAGTTTTAGGAAAATAAAAGCTTTTCTGTTAACTATAAAGTTGTAAGACAATAGATGTAATAAGGCTTTTTGGAGAAGCTATAAAACTTCTTAAATATTTGGTGATGAAGTACTTATTAAAAAAAACCACAGCTTAATGGAATATTTTTTTAAAACGTTAAAAAAATGCTGTAAAAAGCTTTTGATAGCTACTTTTAAGGAAGCTTAAAACAGGTTTACCATTATTTTTAAGCTTGTTGTCATTGTTTCTTTTGTGCTGCCTTAAGAAACCTTTTTTAATTTTCCTTAAAATAAGCTGTCAAGGAAGTTTAAGAAGAGGCTTACCACCTTTCTTAAGCTTCATGAAAAAAGGCTTATCATCTTTTTTAAGCTTCCCTAAAATTAGCTATCAAAAGCTTTTTACCACTTTTCTTTAAAGGTTTTTTGAGAGTAATCCATCAAGATTTTTTATAAAAGTAATATTGAAAACAGCTTTATTTAGCTTCGTTGGCTAAAGAGTTCATAATATTTCATTGGGTCATCTCTTTCTTCCTTGTTGGTCGTTTGGCTCGTTTGCTGTCGTTTGGTGTTGTGGTCATGATTGACTGATGTTGAATGATGAAGAAAATTTGTAGCTTTAGGGAGGTAAATGAATACAACAGCATGATTTGATTTAAACATTGTTTGTTTTAATAATTTCTTCTTCACTCTCCACTTGAGCTTTCCTATCTTTTGCTATGGTAAGACTACTTAACTATGCGCGATTTAGACATGGCTGTGAAAATTTAGAAGATGAGACAGGCAGAGTTTTTGTGCTTTTTTTTTTTTGAAAATTGTAAACTTTTGTAAGGGTCTTGCTATTTTTGTTGTTGTTATTGTTTCTTTTGTGCCTAAAACAAATGCAGAAACTATTAGTTTTTAATGTCATGCTGCTGGATTCACTTCAAGTTAAAAATGATTTTAATTTAATTTTGAATCGGCCACAATAAGTTTTAATTTGTCCTAAAGGCATGAAATTGAACGTGAAATTTATTAAATGGCTTATTACTAACGAGGGTGGGTATTGAGTAATTGGGTGGTGAGGAGGTGGGATACGTTCCCATATGATATGTGATGGCTTAACAATTACTTCATTTGAGAAATATAAACGATTTTCGTTTGTTTTTCTGATTGATTTCCTGTTGATGAATTTTATGACGATGTGGACGATTTTGTTTTTTTTTTATTTTTGATTAAAATTTAACATTTTGTTGGATTTTTTAAGAGATTACAAATCAAGCTCATTTTAGATTAAAGACGCTTTATTTTAAAAATAAAAATAATTCGTACCTTTCTTTATTCAATATCCGATATTTCAGATTAGGCTTTTTATACCCTCCGCCAATAGTGCTTAGACTTTTTTAATATTTATCTAAGACCCAATACAATATATTTATTCTGGGTCATTGAATAATTTTAAATTAATTAAGCCATGTCCGTTTGTCTGTCCGTCTGTTAAAAATACGCTCTTTTTCGAACAACTGAAAAGAAAAGAACAATATTAGTGTCAAATTGTTTCTATGTAGTTATCCTAAGCAATTGAATTCTAGCTAAATCGGTTTAGAAGTATAAGAGTTATGAATCAAAATGTGGAACAACCACCCTAAAAAATTCATATCTTTGTTGCAAAGCTAACATAAATATAGCCGGAATGCAACTATTGATATAAGATTTTGCACAAATTTGTTCTATATGACTAAAAATCATACTACTTAATTTCTTGAAGATCGGCCCATATAAAGCCCACTCTCGGAAATCATTTAGTATCGGTTAAACCGTAACGAATAAATCTATTGTAAAAAAATTTGGTCAGTCATAGTTTTATAAGACTAGAAAACACGTTGTCAAATTTGAAAAGATCGATCCAGAATTTACAAAAGGTCCCACATAAAGTCCACTCCTGAAATATTCTAACTGTCGGTGGAGGGTATCAAAGATTTTTTTTAAATTACTTTATTTCTTTTTTTTCAACTTTTGTTCGAAATTTTGATGGGTTTTTTTTAATTGATCACGAATTAAGAATATATTTGCAAAAAATTTATTTATCAACGATTTAAGATTTCAATTGACATGTAGCTAAAATGCGATATTTTGATGCATTTTACGATCGATCTGTTATTAGGGTTTATTTTCCTTTAGTAGTACATTATTTGGGAAAAATATACGATTTTTAAATTATCTAGATTAACAACTAAAATCCAATATTTGATGAATGATAATTTTTTCTTAAAGTATGTATGATCATAGTTTTTACTGATAGTACATTGAGGTCTTTGTGAATGTTCGAGTTTTTTACATACCAGGGAGTGGATGTGGGATTCGAAGAATTTTGTTTTGGCGCCTTTGAAATTTTTTTTTTGTATATTGGAGGAAGAGGCAGCTTCACATAAAAATCAGTGATCAGCAGGGTAACCGTAAATATGCAATTGCATATTTTTCCTTTTGCTACCAATAAAGGGAGAATCATTATATTTATTCTTTTTAGAGCTTTTATTAAATTGGGCTGGCATCAATTTGTAAATGCATATTTTGGCATATTTTACTTAGAATAACATTTTTTAACTTCATTGCGCATAATTTACCTTTTTTGAAGCGTATTTTGATACATGTTAAATTTTTTATAATTCCTGCAAGTGCTTTCGCATATCTGTCCATCCGTCGGTCTGGTTGTCTGCCATGTAAACCTTATGCGATTATTACCATTTTGTAGATTATTTGATTAAATCTGGTAAAAATATTTAAGGAGTCATAAGAATGAAGCCTTTTTCAATGGTGAAAATCAGTCTATAATATCACATAGTCGCCATTCTAATATCCGAAATAGACTCTTTGTGTTTAAAAAATATCTGATTATGTTCGTATTTAGATTAAATCCGGCCCAAAAATATTTGACTGCAAATTAAATAATTTTTGGAATCGGTTCATATACATATGACCATAGCTTTAACTTTCTTTTAAATGTTCATATTAATACTAAAATTAGCGACCGTCCTTAAATACCTTTAAGACAAAAAATCTCAAAAATATGGTGTATTAAATAGCTATTATATGAATTTTAACCATATAGCCTAACTTTATTTTGGTGAGCCCATGACTGCCCATCAGTTTCAAATAAGGTACAATATTGAAAAATTATATGTAAATACCATGATGTACACACAGAAAAAAATACTTATGTCAAATTAAGATGGCGCAATGTTGATTGAAAATCATTGTAAATTCTCTTCAAAAGTACGGACTTTATTTAAAATTATCATTGTTTCATATTAATTTTAAATGAAAAATGTTAAAATAACATTGTTCAATATTGAATCTATAAAATCTTGTTTTACGTGATTTATGTGGAAACAACAACAACACTACGAGAAGAAAAACATAAATTTTATTTTATCTTCATGTTTAAAATAATTTATAAAAAGAAGAACAATTCCCGTATTCTTTTTGTTATAATTATTTAATAAAATATATAAAATTTTCGAAGTTGAATGATAACGAAAACCATCGGGCTATTGTGCTGGTTCCTTATAATTATGAGTGCTTCTAAAAACTAAAGTAAATAAAACAAGAGTGAAACATGTGTAACAGGAAAATCACTAACAAAAAATGTAAAATCAACCTTGTTTTCCGACGATTTTACGTTAATTTTTTTCTGTGTGTGAGAGCTTTAAAGATTATAACTTTTCGCTTGTTATTTTTAATGCAAATATTATTAAAATACTAAATATTTTGTATTTCTTATAAGTAATTTTTTGCTTTTTTTTTGGCATATCTTAAAAAAATTTCTGGACATAATTTCCAGGTTTGACTGTATAGTTAATGCGCATAAAACAATTTTTTAGAGCATATTTCTGGTTTCCCTGGTGATCAGATATAATAATTATTTCAATTTAAAACTGCCGATTTAAGATTTTTATTGGTGTTCATATCCAGGGCTGCCAGATTTGACGATTTATCGTCATTTCGACGATATTTTGTTCCGAAATTAGCAAAGTGACGATTTGCTGTTTTTTTCCTTAAAAGTGACGCTTTTTTTCAGTCTCAAAAGTCTGAATAAAACATTAAATATTCTAACACGTTCTTTTTTAGTCTTAGAATGTTTAAAGGCCCAAATACACTTGTCAAATGCTTGTCCAGCCGGCGAATTCAACGTGTACGTGTGCTGGACGTAATATTCGCCGTCATATCTAAATTTTTTGATTTTTCATCAAGCGTTGTCGATGTCACACATACAAACACATTTTCACTAATACTACCACAATGTTTGATGAGTATTTTGATCAATGTATTTTGGCCTTAACAGCCGTACCTTAACAAAAGCAGAAGGCGGAACGTTTTCTTTCGCTAAACTTTTACGCTGATATGCCATACATAAGCAAGAGCGTCAACTTTGTGTCACGAACAGTAGTGATATCTTTATTGTTTAATAAAACCTACAAATTATAAACAAAAATAGAGATAAAAACGCTAGATTGACCAAAAAATAGCTAAATTGCCATTATTAATTAGCTATAGCGGCCAACTTCACTATTAAACGTGCTGTCAAAATCGGGTTTTCCAATTGCAAAGCGTTGAGGCCGCTGTATTCAAAAAATAGAAAACGCGTGCCGCTTTTGTTTAGGTACGGCTGTAATACGCAAGTCTTAAGAATATTTTTATTTTTAGAGTACAAAAACAACAATGTTACAATTGTTTATCTTTCGTCAAACCATCATTGAATGAACCTCTTACGACTCTCTGTGTAAATCATATTTTCAATAATTATACGGCGAACATATCACCAGTTGCAAGATAATATCTACATGAGTCTCATACGATTCTTGACACAAAAGACTCGTTAAAAATTCTTACCCACGTCTTAAACGATTTCCATAACAATTGAAGAAGCGTAATTCGCAGTGCTATGGAAGAATCTCAGTCGTGTTACAGTTTTTCCCGTGTAAGAAATCTTCTACGATTAAAAAAACGCGGTCATCGACTATCAAAGACGCTCATCATGAGACTCCTAGTATCTCTTACACGATTGAAAATGCTAGCTGGGTATGAAGTAATTATGTTTTAGTTTGAATGTTTTTTTTTTTTTATAAAAATCTAACAAAAAATTTAAAAAAACTTAATTTTAAGTTGTCCGATTTTTTTGACTATTTTTGAAAAGTGAAAGACGATTTTTTCTCAGGAAATTGACGATTTCCTCACAAATTTTTCTGGCAGCACTGGTCTGGACGGTGACTAAAGCCCCAGTTAGCTGATAGTTACAGCAACGTTGCAAATCAGCTGCTTCATTTTGTTGAATGGAAAGCAATTAGAACGATTATAGTTAGTGGTAAGATGCAACTTAATCGTTACGTCTAAATCTGTGGAAAATTGATTTTTCTTACTTTTTTACTGAACGGTTACAATAATGTTACTTTCAGCTAACTGAGACTTAAGCCATACGACAGAGCTTATGAATTGGACAATTATATTATTAAGAAAATCATAACGATTTAAGATTTATATCGATTTAAATTTGATATTTGTAGAAATTTTTTTCGCTTAAAAGTTTCTTATCTAAAATTTAACTCAAAAACAACTTTATCAATTTTAACCTCTTTTTTTATTCAGCTAACAATTATCTCTTAGTCGAATTAATGAACTAAAGAATTTTAAATATAAATAACAATTTCACTTATAAACTTGTAAAAGTGGCAATTCATTTTGTTCCTTTTTGTTATTGTAAATTTCGTACAATGAATATTTAACCCTTTCACATGATAAAGGCAAATTCTTTTAAAGTTTTTTTGTCATCTTTTTTTCTTTTCTTAAATTCTCAATATTATTTATTTAACAAATTTGACCAATTTGGTTGTATTGGACAGTTTAAAAGAAGTATAAAAAGGAAGAAAAAAAAATTATGTTTTCACTGAATTTGGTCAAAAGTCATTTACGTGTTTTTAGCAGTAGCGTTTTTTAGCAGTAGTAGTTTTTTTTTTTTGTTTTAGTTCATTGCATCTTTGAAATTTGCAGCTGACTTTTAGAAGCAACGGAGGAATAAACATTCAACCGAACACATAAAGCCCAACAAGCAGCCAAGCCAACCATCATCCAACATGTTTTGTAGGAATTGTTAATTTCACTTAAATGACCTTAAGACGAGGGCTCATCTGCCATTAAGACCAACAAAACTTGTCGAAAAAAACGTTGCAGCCACCAACTATGAATAATCCAACAGAAAAAAAAACAGCCAACCAAATGGGTTGCAATGCGATGACACCGGTACATTGTGGCAAAATGACAAATTGAATAATGTTTATTTTGGTTAAAGAAAAACAAAGTTAAATGAAAAATTGTTAAAAAACAAAAAAACCAAAACACAAGACAATAAAATCCCCAGCCAAACATTTTTACACATATTCTCCAGCATTATTTCCGCAACACTAGCCTGGTCATAAAAAAGTAGCTTTAGCTCGTATGTTTTATGAAGAGTTGGATAATTTATAAAGAAAAGTCGGCAGGAGAAATTAAAGCAAAAAGAATGGAAGAAAATTAAAGCTGATCTTCCTTTTTGTTAATAAACTTTCAAAGATCAAATAAAAATCATGGTGTTTCAAACTGATAAAATTTTGGGGAAATAAAATTAAAACTGAAACAAATTAATAAAAAAAAGGGAGAATGAGTTCGTATATTGTAGATGTATAAGGACGCAAATGTAAGGAAAGGGTAAAGTTATAAGTGGCTAAGGACGACTTGCAAGAACTCTTCTTCTGTTAAGTCGACTTAAATCAAGTCTTTTGCGTCGACTTTAGTCAAGTCTAGACAGAGTAAATTCCGGCAATTTTTTCAATTAAACCATCAATCAAATATAAAATCAGTTTTAATTAAAAATTTAATCAAGTGAAATAAACGTTTACTTATATCAACAACATTACTGCAGAAAATGTTGTTAACATTAAAAATATTTAACAAATAGTTCATTTAACGTCTTATTACCTTAAGCATTTCCCTCCATTTGGCGGAATTAAAATCATTTCGTACATCAAAGAATATTAATTTACAAAAATAGTTTGTATTCTTAGCACTATCAGCTGTATCTACGACTTCGTTTATGGCCAAAACTTTTTCAAACGAGCCTTAATTACAAAAGATTTGAATGAAGGATCATCTAGAGGTGTGTTGTCCTTTCGCAGGACAACAAGTTTCTGGATAATCCATTTAGCTGGATTTTTCGTTTTCTAAACATATATTAAATGAATTTAGTAAAAGTTCGGGCCATGTTTCACTTATGGCCGATTTCACAAATATTTTTTAATATCAATCTATGTTTAAAATCCGTTTTTCATGTCAAATAAAAATAAAATTATATGAAAAACTATATTTAAATATAAATAGATACTCAAATAGAATTGGTGAAATTGGCCATTACTAATTACAATTTAAAAATTTAAATACGACTCGAACTAAAAATGAGTGGAAAAAACTTAAATTTATTACGAGTTTGGTTTTTTTCCCAACTTGCTTTTTTTGTTCCAGGGATCGGTTTAACCTTGTTTCCTTCTGACGATTTTGTATGGTTTACCTCATGGATCTGAGTCCACTTGTTACTATAAAGTGGTCTATAGTCAATTCTATAAAGTCGACTTAATTGAATTCTACAAAACCAACTACATTCGAATCATAGGAGCATTATGGTTAACTCTTTAGGGTCGGCTTTAGTAAATTCTCAAATCAATTTCACTACATACATATATGTATATAAAAAGTATAGAGCAGGCAACAATCAAGTCCACAGGGAAAACTCCACTTAGTTCCACATGACACATTCATTTATCAATTCGTTGGCCTTTCAATGGCTCACTGAAAGTCACATGCCAAGCACGAGAGTTATAGGGTTGCGCAGATGGGATGGATTTTTTTTTATTCTCTAAGTTTATCTAGCGAAGCTCTAAGCTTGTCTGCAGAAAGTAAACCAGAGTCTTTGGCGGGAATCGAACCCGCAACCCCGGTTGTGATAGACTAGCCCACTACCAGCTATCCTACCGGGGCATTCAATTTGTGAATCCTCCTGCTCCATATCCAGGGCACTATGGCTTGGCTATGATGAACGAAGAGCTAGCTCTCTACTTAGCTTAAATAGGGACCAGATAAGGACAGTGGTCTCAGTTGTGACTGAACACTGGCCTATGGGGACTCATGCGAGTAGAATGGGCCTGGGATTCAATGACTCTTGCAGAACTTGGCATGACGAGGGGGAAGAGGAAACTGTGTTTAATTTTCTATGCCAATGTAATGGAATTCGGGGCATAAGGGAAACATACCTAGGAATACCGGTGTTTGCCTGCTTGGAGAATATATCTAGAATAGAACTAAGGTCGCTTTTTCTCTTCATAAGGAAACGAATTGGTTGAATGCTGCAGTGACGCCTAGTGAGTAACTGCTCTGTAGAATGGGCATCGATGCTGGGTATCCCAAACGAACCACTGAAGGACCCAAGTGAGCTGTCTCTCGATGGCTGCCCAATGAATCTAACCTAACCTCCACAGAATATACTTCAGTCATTTCTACAGCATTTACTAAAGACTATAGCCAAAAAAATTTTTAAGGACAGATCTGCATTTGAAATTATTTTCTTTTGTACTGCAGTTAAAACACTTGCAGGGTACCGTTTGCGTTCGACCTTGTTATTCGTTTATGCGTAAATAAAAAATTAAGTTTAAAAAAGTTGTTTATTTTTTCATTAAATTTTAAACAATTGTGGCACAAATGAAATTTATGTGAAGATGCCAATGTTTTAACTGTTGCGAATTTTTTTTTTTTATTTAGTTTTTGTTCCCCTTAAACCAGATAAAGTTGCTAAAAACCGACACAAACTATCCAGAAATTCTCCTGCCATGTGGAATTTCTTTTGAATACTTTTTACATGCAACTAAAGGAATTTATTTATTGCTTTCTTAAATATTTTTTTTTCGTTGTTTCTTTTAAAAGCACAACAATTGAAACGGTATCTGTGACTTTATTTCTTTAAGTTTTTTTTCTCTTGTATTTTTGAGACCCCCAAGGGCGCCATGTCGCTCATACCCACAGAATTTGAAAAATTTAAGTGACAATTTTTGCGTGAATCAAAAGTCAAAGTAATAAAGAACAGCGCGAATCAACCAGCCAACCGCCAACAAAAATGAAGTGCTTAAATTTAATAAAAAGACCAAAGATACAATCTGAATTTTTTTCTTCGTTTTTTTCCTGTTTATTAATACAAAATTATTACGAAAATTTAGCAGGGAATTTTTTGAATGGCGCTTCATTTAATAAACGGAATTTTGTTTAAAACACAAACACTCACACACACACATACACAGTTTATGTGTCCATTCGCAATAGTAATCAAATTATGTGCAACATATTTTAGCATGAAATTGTTTGGTAAACCAACCATATTGTTGGCAGAATAAAACATTCATTTTGAAATAGTCGTCATTTTTGGAATGAATGCAAATGAAATTGTAGTATTTTGTGTTGAATGCTTCTATTAGGACAGTTTAATGTTTAAGATATTATTTTCTTTTTTGAATAATGAAAAATATCTGACTAAAACGATGACAAAGTGACTGGAATTTTCGTTTTTATGGATTTAAATATACTGGACAAAAAAGCCTTTACTAACCAAATATTGAAATCGACTTTTCCATTAATTCTGTTGTACTGCATCAACACAAAGTTTTGGAATCTTTCGAATAAAATTAGCGATTCTTTAAATAAGAACACAACCCATTAATCATTTTAAATAGTTTTTTGCTATTCATATATTTTAAAATGTTAAAGGGTCTTTTGCGATTATGGTCACGATATATTTGGATAGACAAAGAGTTTAACTGGATGTGCTAAAAATACTACTGAGCGAAAATTTGGTTTTACTTGATGAGACAGGACTTTATTCCAAATTATAAATTAGACTATACTGCAGAAATAGATACGACTCGAGTCCAGACTACAAAAAAAAAAAACTATAGTCCTGACCCAAGTAAAATCTATATCTAAGCAAAGCTACATATATCTTAATCAAAAGTCATAGTTAGGGATGCGATTTCCATGCAAATGCATGTTTTTTGTCGATAGTCTAAGAACAATGTCGACTAAATATCTTTTCGAATCATTAAATTTGCATTTAAATGGCATCGATTTGTTTTTGCATATTGTTGCATAATTAGGTTTTAAATGCGCATTTTGACATTTTTGAGTTATTTTTCTTAAAATCCATATTATAAAAAAAGTTCTTAAAAAATGATTAAATCCTTAAAAAAATTATTTTACAGCTTGGCTTTAAGTATAAGATTTTCAGAATTTCGACAAAAGATACTGTTATTTTAAACCGATGCAGCGCCTTGCATGGTTAAGGCTTTTAATGGGTTTAAAATATTTTATCCAAAACTGTAACAAGTTACTTTTTTTTCTGTAAGGACCAGCACTCTAATGCATTGCATTGTGTTGGAATTAGGAAAATTGGTTATGGGAAGGAGGATAGAGGAAGTAGTGTTTATGAACATTCGACTTGAACTTACTCATGTTGTAAGTGAGAGGGAAGACTTCAGCAGGAAGGTTAATCCACATACGAACAGTCTGGCCAAAAAACGAATGCTCCCTGAAATGCGTTGTACGATTCACCTGCCAATCGACCACAAAAGGATAGGCTCTTGAGGAAAAAAGTGTATTACAAGCAAACGTACGGGTTTCGGGAACCGGATCCCTAATTTCGTCAGAACACATCCCATTGTAGTAACGATAAAACAGGCAAATACAACCAACATTGCAACGGTGCTCAAGGGATTCAATAGAATTGGATGCCCTACTGTCACCAATGAGAACCTTCGCCCTCTCCTGAACGCGGTCGAGATGCTCCAAAATAGACTTTGAAGCACCGGCCCACACATGAGAGTTGTATTCCATTTGCGGCCGGATATAGGTGGTATAAATAGTAAGGAGATCAGATGGAATGAAGTGTATCTCACACTGTTCTAAAAAACCGAGGCACTTGAATGCATCTTTCGACACATTGAATATATGTTCTATCCTTCGGACAACACATTCTATTTTTATGCCTAAAACATCAAGAGATTCGGATCCCTCAATATATACAGATGAGGCACCTTGATCTGTACCGCGTTTATGCGTCAGCACGCAACGTTGGGTTTTTCGAGCAATAAAATCGACCCTATTTGCACGACCCCATTCCGGGACTATGTCAAGGTCTCGGCCAAGCGTATAATTTTCATTCTGCCTCACAGCACCGACATCGGATACGCTTGGTCTGCAATCAAATGAGTACGGATGGCAAAGGTTGCTGTGATCTGCAAAAGAGTAGATAGGGTTGGAAGTTTGACGTAGGAGGTCATTTAGAAAAAAAAGAAATAGAGTAGGAGAAAGAACGGAGCCTTGCGGCACCCCTGAATGAATCTTGAACTCGTTTCACGAAACCCCATCTATAACAACTCGTATAGTGCGATCTCAGAGAAAACTCGATATAAATCGAGAGAAATTATCACCGACACCAAATGCAACAAGTTTTGACAAGAGTGCACCATGCCAGACTCTGTCGAACGCCTTGGATATATCTAAAGCAATTACCTTACTTTCGCCAAAATGGTGAATGGAACGGCACCATTTTCCCGATAACAGAGCTTGGCACATTGGTTATTCCGCGTTGCAGAAGAAATTAGAAGCCCATTCGAAGTTTTACAATTTTTAACAGTAGTAACTAATGGAGGCCAAAAACGTTGACTAATTTAAAAATGTTAGAAAGCTTGTTGATACCGATGATTATGCAATTAAAAAAAGTAAATGAAATATTAAATTTAAACAACATCAGAAGCCAATCAGCATTTGTATTTTCCAATTGCGGATATATTCTTTTAGGGATATCTCATCCCTAGTCATAATTATAGTCCAAACGATGCCATTAAGAACTTTTAAGTCCCCGCAACTAACAAGACTATAGTCCTATACACAAAAATTTTCTTGATAACATAAATATTTAAATTCGACTAATTTTTACTCCGAAGTCTTAAATATAGAGAAAACTGGGGTATCGTTTCAGTGGTGTCAAAGCCGCCGGTCTGCCAAGGCTGTCAGCTGTTAAATATCTGTTATCTGAAATATCATTTTAGAGGACTTTACACTGTCAAACAAGTCTTTGAGGAAAATACAACCCTGTCATGATAAATTGTTATTGTTTTTTTTTTTAAATTTCAAACAAAAATTGGATCAGAGATTCATTTTCGTCAAAAAACGTTAGTCTTGTGTGATAGTGCTATTTATTTAGTTGAAGGTCTGCCATTTACGATCATGGATTGTTTAACAACCGACGAACGCATAAAAATAGTTAAAACTTTCTGCAAAAGTGGTGGTTCAAACGTGGCCCCTTTTCAGCATTAAGGGGTGAGGAATCGACAAGATTATAAAAGAATTTAAAGAAACTGGAATCGCTACAGATGTGTTAATAAGCTCCTGAATCATCGAAATTTGGGCACTGTCAAAATATCGTTTATGTTATTAAAACTGTGTTAAATAATCGATTTTGTCGATTCCACAGTGTTCTAAGCAATGGTCGTATGATAACTGATTTTTTTTTTTTGCTTTTGCAATTGATGATTATGAACTGGACGATATGTGGTATGAACATGATGGTGGCAAAAGCCGTAAAACACGACCGATTTTGGCTTTGTTGCATGCGAAGTTTCCAGAACGCTTAATTTCATGTTTTGGCGACGTCAATTGGGAACGAAGATCATGCGGTTTGACGCCGTTAAGTTTTTATGTATGTAGTCTACGTCAAAGACCCCTAATGTAGGAGCATTCAAAAACCAACCATCGCCGAGATACCGCCCCACAATGTGAGAAAATGTGGTCGAAAAACTCAAAATGATCGACTGCTGCAACTAATCTAGAGGTGGTCATTTAAATGATATTTCGTAAGTAATGGTAAGTTCCAAAAATCATAATAAAAAATAAGAATTGTTTTCAATTAAAAATTTTGGGATATTAATTAAAAAATTAATAAAATTTACACCAGCATTTATATAATATAATATAATACTATAATTTGTATTAATTAAACGTTTAATTCACTTGATTAGACTTTTAATTCACTTGATTATACGTTTAATGCACTTAATTAAATTTTTTAATTAAAACTGATTTTATTTTTAATTATTACTTTAATTGGTGAACAATTTTGGAGTATTTTTTATTTTTATATATTATTTATTTAATTGATATATTATACATATTTTACAAAAATTAAACTAAGTTTATTTACAAAATTCATTTGACTATAGATAAATATCTATAACTGGCGTAACTTTATAGTTGTGAGTCAGGTTGGTTAAATAATTGCTGTTAAATTACATGAGAAAAGTAATTAAGAACCACATTACACAAATATTGTTATTTTAGGGTTTCATCTAAAGCTATACATATTCATGAAGTAACAATTTTCTGTATTTTAAACAGGAGTCTAATGGCCAATTTTCAGGGTTGATATTAAAACACATTTATGTTTAAAATCGTTTTAAATATAAAATTCTCTTCTTCACTAAATACTTAAATGAAACTTAATTCACAGATGTGGTACACTTAATTTCAACTTAAGTTTCCATTGTAATATTTTAGCAAGGTGGCCTCAATATCACGACAATACAACAGCAAGAGGCAAATCAATAACAATCAGCTGTTTTTTGAGACCACCTTGCTTAAGACTTCTGATAAGTTTAGGATATTTTTGTTGAAGTATTTACATCTGTATCCGTTAAAAATAGGACAAATGCCAATAAAATGAAGTGTGTTTTCTTCTGAAAGGTCTAGAATTTTTGTCTATCAGACCTCCTCTTGCTCTTATTAGGATACTTATAGCACGAGATGAGAGATTAGAGATAGCAATTTGCAATCGAGAGTAATTTAACTGTGAGTTTAAGTCGTGGAATTGAGAATTTCTTGCTGCAGTGATTAAGTCTTGCTTTTCGTAGGAAACAACTAAAGGAACAACTGACTTGCAGTGTTTGCAACAACAAAGTTAATTTTACTACACAAGTTCGTCCAATCTTCAGCCCAAAAAGTATGTTTATCAATTATTTTTTCAGCAAGTTGGCGAGGTAATCTACTAAAAGGAATATTCAGTACTTTGTTTATATAATTAAAATGCAGATTTAATGTATCGACATATAAAGAGTTTAGTTTTAATGAAAAACCGAAGCAGTTTAGTTTTAATGAAAAACCGAAGCAGTTTTTCAACTATGTCGTATTTTTTGTAGCCCCATATTTTGGCACTGTAAAACATAATAAAACGCGAAGCAGCAATGAAGATTTTAATTTTATTTGTATCAGATTTTTTTGGGTTGTTTGTGTATTTAGACCACAAAGAACACATAGCCATTTTGATGTTGATAATTTGTTAGATAAATGTTTATTAAACGATAAATTGTAAGTATTTGGAGTATTTTTTCTATGTACACAGAAAAAAATTTTTACCAATTAAAGCACTAATCAAAAATATAATCAGTTTTTATTAGAAATGTAATCAAGTGCATTAAACGTTTAATTGATACTATAATTTTGCACCAGTAAACAAATTCACTTGATTAAACGTTTAATTCGTTTGATTCATTTGACTCAATTTTTAATTAAAACTGATTTTTTCGTTAATTAATTCTTTAATTGCTGAAAAAAATTTTTTCTGTGTAGCTTTATGTATGTTTTAGTTAACTTTACTTTTGATACCGAAAAATGGATAACCCGTTACAAAATACCATAAATCTTGAATGTAATCTGTTTAATAGAATTAACTCTAATCCAGACTTAATTATAATGTTAGATTATTATCTTTGTTTTCTCTTTCATATCTGTTTTCTAGCTTGTCTTTTTGCAAAAAATAGAAAAAAACTCCAACAAATTTATTACATTTTAATGCAAATTCATTCGCAAAAGCAATCTGTTCAAGTGTGTACAAAAATTTAAATAACTCAATCAAAATTCTGGTGTGACACTTGTGCGTTTTTTAATTAAATCTCATAATGATTAATAAAAATTCAATTATTTAGTATTCATAACAGAAAATCGAAAAAAAAACGAAGAAATAAACATAGTGGCCAAGTCGGATTGTAACACACACACGTTGCACGTACTATAATCCGTCATAGCAGAATTGTGGTCGCTATACGCAGCATTCATTAATATATGCACTTTTAAAGTGGACAAAAAAAAAAAATAAAAAAATATACACCTGGTTCTAGTGTGACTACATAGTTTCACGCAATGGTCCCACAAACAACCAGTAGCCTAATTGTTGTATCACCGGCAATTGTTGCAGTTGTAACTTTCTGGCTGAAGTTGTGGTGTTTGTTCATGTTTTTGGCGGTGGTGCTGGCGGTAACAAAATAGTTTTAACGGGGATAAAAAAATCTAAATAAAATAACACCCCTTCACTTCAAGACACTGTCTGTAAAACAAGAGCTAGAGCCAAAAGCATTTGTGAGGTACAATACAGGACTGAAGTGACGAGAGTTGCCGTAAAAGTTTTTTAAAGAAGTCTAACTAAGATTCGATATTATGAAATTAACTGCACTAACTCCTTACCTACTATAGATAAGCCTACAGTCGAATACACCTGTATTTCTAAAGGCGGTATTCAAGAAAGATGGCGTATCTTTTAGTAATCGTTTAGTATTTAATATGTTTTGATTTACTTATTTAATTATTATAAAAGTTGAAAAGCTGAAGTAAGTTGATTCCTCACCAATGCTGCAATTAAACCGATCAATTATGTAAGATATTTAAGCGTAAAGGTTGACGATCGTCTCAACTTTGAAAATCAGATGGACTACACATGCAAGAAGGCAACGCCAAAACCAATAGTGCAAAGCAAGTATGATACCTGACATTGGCGATCTGAGACAGGGCAAAACAATTCTGGTTTCTAGAGCAACCAACATAGTTTTTATATATGAAGCACTAATGTGGGAAAGTACATTAACTAAGGAATTAAAAAAGATGGGATTTATATGGACAAAATTGGTTGTCTGAGGGTATGAAGTGGCTTCCGGGCGATATCTGCAGAGGCAGCAAATCTAATTGCGACGATAATCCCTAAAGACTACAGAATTATCGGCATTTCACAAGAGAGACTTATAAGAAATCTAGAGACGCCAACTAACGAAATAAGTTAGAAAGAGAAAATACTATAATAGAATGTGAGAGGCGGAAAACACAGCTTAGGTTCGTTGGATTTTAAACTACACACAAAAAAAAAAATAAAAATTGATTTCAATTAACAAATTTGTGATATTAATTAAAAAATTAATTAAATTTGCACCGGTAAACAAATTAATAGTATCAATTAAACCAGTTAATAGTATTAATTAAACGTTTAATTCACTTGATTAAAGGTTTAATTCACTTGATTAAAATTTTAATTAAAACTGATTATATTTTTGATTAATGCTTTAATTGGTGAAAAATGTGGGAGAATTTTTTCTGTGTAGTCTCAGACATTAGAACATTAAACAAAAGACGCCATAACAAGCTAAGCTACTTTATAACGCAATCTCTCGCATGAAAGCTATATGAGCTATTTATGCCGCTTTAGCAACGACGATTTACTATGATTCCTAAAATGTTTATAGGAAGATGAAACTAGAGAGCACCGTTTTTATTTTTCCTCAATTTTCCAACCTACAAGCTGGGCTAGAGTCATGCGTAGGAGAACAATTAACTTAATTGAAGTAATTTAGAAATCAGAACAAAATTTTTCAATGGTAAATGATCATCTAACTTTATAAAAATTATCCAAATCATGTTGAAGATTGATCATTTCAAAAGCCTTTTTGTAGCTCAATAAGATTTTTACTTCAGCGGTATATATTAACGCATCACAATTGTGTATTGCACTCGGCAGATCATTGATAAAAAATGAGGATAAGATTGGATCAAGGTGGCTCCCTTGCGGTACTCCATAATTGACGACGATGCTCTTTGATGTTGTTTTATTAAAACGAACACTTTGTTAACTAGAAATAAGGTTCGACTCAAGCCAGCGAAAACTGGTTTTAATCAACCCATTAAGGAAAGTTTACTAAGAAGAAAACTATGGTCGACTTTATCAAAAGCTTTACTTAAGTCTGTGTATATAACGTCCGTTATTTGAACACACAGAAAAAATTTTGCACCAGTAAACGCATTAATCAAAAATAAAATCAGTTTTAACTAAAAATTTAATCAAGTGAATTTAACTTTTAATCAAATGAATTAAACGTTTAATCAAGAGTAATATAATATAATGTTAATATAATGAAAATTTAGGTATTATTCGTTAATATAATGAAAATTTAGGTATTATTTTCATTATATTAACGAATAATTCGTTGAGCCAACGAAAATATTTTAATAAACGTAATTTCGTTTTCTTTTCGTACATTTTCATTGGATTTTTGGTTCAGTGTTTAATTCTAAAAGCAAAGTAAGGCTTTTTAAAATCGCGCTGTGTAACTTGGCATTTTTCATGCATTAAAGTTTTTACACGTATGATACTGGTCGACAAATTAACGCTTGTTTTGAACTAGAGTATAGGCAAAAAGAACTTCAACGTCAGCTCTCGTAAAAGTATGTGGTAGTTATACACATGTATGGATGTGTGATTGTTGTGGAAATAATGCATGTTAATTAATAAAGAAAAAAATATATTTATTAGATCAACAGCAAACATTCTGTAAGCGGCAAGTTTGTTCTTGTTGTTGTTGCTGCGGTTTTTCCCTCTTATGGACTCTTAAAAAATGTGTTTCTAATTTGAACCTGTTTCCTAAACTCTCTTGGACTTTTTAATATGTTTTATAGTCTTGTTGCTGTTGTTGGCTGTTGATATTATTAATAAAACAACAAAACAAGTGTTTGCACCAATAAACTCTGCCGTTTGTACGCCTGCATGTTTGTATCCGTCTTACAAATGTACATATTTCTAGCCATGATTATGTATAAAATTAATAAGTATCTAAGTGCGAGTGTGTGTGTTTGTGTGAGTGCATGACTGAGGGTAATGCATGAGAATGCACTATGTAATAAGCCTCCTAATTAGTCTAATTAGCCATTAAGCCAGTTTCGATTTAGACGTTTTTTTTTCTTTCTTCTATTTTATTATTATTTTTTGCTTGTGTTTTTTAAGTTGTTTGTTCGGTTCAACTTGACTTGCGTTTTCTAATGAAGTTGTTAAATAAAATATAATGAAATGAAATGTTTATATTTTGCCTGTAATTGACCAGTATTTGTTTGCCTGAGTATGTCTTTATTACTAAGCGCCTGCTGGTTTATTCTTTTATTTTTTTTGTTTGCTTTTTGTCCATAATAAAAGCGGTATTTACTTATAAGCCGGCATTCAGATATAGTTTTTGTGTTTTAGTTTTCTTTTTTTTTAAATTTAACGAAAAATTTGATAAGATGTTTGAAAAATACACACAGAAAAAAATGGTTTTTATTTCAAGATTTAAATGTAGACTATAGGCTGGACTATAGGTAAGATAATGATACAGACTTTAGAAGTGAGTTCCAATTGTTAACACGACTTCATCCTAGATTTTTTTTTTAAAACTATGGTTTAGACAAAAATTAAAATATATTGCCTACAATGTAAACAATACTGTAGTAGTTCAAACTTTAGATAAAAATAGTGATACGACTTGACAAGGCTATAGTCCAGACTTTAAACCAGGCTAAAGGAAAGAATGAAGTCCAGGCTAAAAACAATAATTTGTTCAAGAATATACACACAGAAAAAACATGGTTGAAGTATGATTTGGTTGAAAAAACATATTAAGATCCCCGCATTGGTTAAAATTAAATTTACGAAGTAGCACAAACCTGTAAAACGACCGAATACTGTTTAAGGTCGTCACGGGCTTGGAAGTAGACTACATGCAGTTTACTTCAGTGTAGTGCTGCCAATTTATCCCTTTAGTGGCTAGATTTATTTGATCAGGCATTTCAATTTTTTGTTATACAAAAATTTTACTCGTGTGTATTTTATTGTTGTAAGAAATTAATATTAAGTTAAAATGATTAAGCTCGAGGTCTGTTGTATGTAAAATTTTTCTTCATTTGTTTCCGATTTTTCGATATTCTTTGAATATTATCATCAGGGAATGTTTAATTAAAATTAACATTAACCTCAATAAAGGAGTAATTGGTCTTCACGTTTCAGCATCAAAAACTATACTGGTGAAACGTGGAAAATGCAAGATCATGGCCTAAAACAAAAAGCATTGCGATGAATAGATCCGAATGGAGAACATTTGTTGAGCCCTATGCTCCTTATATGAACGGTGGGAATATAAATATATACATGTAAAGGGTGTTTTTTAGAGTGTCACAACTTTGAGTTGGCATCACTGCTTTATTTGAGCACCCAGTTAACAGCTGATAGTAGCTTTTTGTTTAGTTTACTTTCAAATTTCATTATGAAGCAACTTACACAAGAGCAACGTGTGCAAATTGTTGAAATTTTTAATCAAAATAATTCGGCGAATGGACTGAAGCACAAATTGATATTGATTTTGAATTTTCATTCAAAATTTTATTTTCTGATGAAGCCCATTTCTGGTTGAATGTGTACGTAAATAAGCAGAATTGTCGCATTGGGAGTGAGGAGAATCCACAAGCTTTTGTGGAAACACCATTTCATCCACAGAAAATTAGTGTTTGGTGCGCTTTATGGGCTGGCGGAGTCATTGGCCCATATGTCTTCAAAAACGATGTTGGTCAGAATGCGAAAAGTTGTTGAAAATTGGTGTTCCAGATTGCGCCTTCTACGCACCAGCCGTGGCTACCACAAAGCCGAAATCATATTTAACATTAATTTCATAAAATTTTCTTTCCAATAAAGCCCTTTTCATTAATATTAAAAATATACTTCCTTGTTTTATTATGATTTAAACTTGTGTCACTCTATGAAAAACACCTTTTATAAGAAAAAAAAAAAAATGGCGATTGACCAAAAAATAGCTAAATTGCCATTATTTGTTAACAATAGCGGCACTATTGCACTTTTAAACGCGCTGTCAAAATCGGATTTTTTCAATTGCAAAGCGTTGACGCCGCTCTATTTAGGGATGCTGCATTTAAATTGTATGGGCATGGCAATTTTTGACAACTAGAAAACGCGTGCCGCTTTTGGTTAGATACGGCTGTTAGAAAAAGTGTTTTCGCAATATCTTTTCTCTCAGTGCATTTTACGCTTTAAGCTAATTAATATGTATGTAGTACGTCTTTCGTATTCAGTTTTGTTGCAAGCATTTGTTACACAATTAATTGTCACGTTGGTGTGAGTTTTTTTTTGGGACCGCATTTTTTTGTTATGTTTTTTGGTCTTATTTTTCAGCACTTCCCAATGCATATTTGAACAGTCAGTCAAGTCAGTCTTACAAGACACAAAAGGAAAATGAATATAATTTCAAAATTTTATGGTATTTTCTTGGATATGATAAAATACAATAAAAACAACTAAAAGAAATAATAATAAAAGCAAAAAAAAACCGTAAAAAATTGTGGCGCTGGCGTTAAAAGAAGAATTTGGATGTTTGGTAAATATTGTCTTTTTTTGGAGACTTTATGAGGCAACATCTTACGATTTCAAAATGAAAAATCTCAATTATTTGTTTATAGTTTAGCGTGTTGGTTTTCGTTTCTTATTACATTTTTTCAGAAAGTTTATTTGCCGCTATTTCTGCTGTTTTTTTAAGTAATTAGAGCCAGGGTTGTCAGATGTGGCGATTTTCAAACTTGTATGGCGACCTCATTTTGATTTGGCGACGTGCCGACCTTTTGGCGATTTAAAAAAATAGTTGGCGATTTTGTTGGCTATTTTTGATGAGCTATAAATTTGTTTTAAAATTCGTTATATTCAATAAGAAGAAGTAAAAATACTAGAATAATGTATGAAATTTGAGGCATTCATATGTATGGTCAGTATTTGAAGTATGTATGTTCAAATGGCTGATTAAGATACACTGAACAAAAAATCCAATGAAAATGTACGTTAAGCAAACGAAATTACGTTTACTTAATATAATGAAAATAATACCTAAATTTTCATTATATGAACGAATAATTCGTTGAGCCAACGAAAATATTTTAATAAACGTAATTCGTTTGCTTAACGTACATTTTCATTGGATTTATGGTTCAGCGTAATAAAAATCTTCGAGAAAATTGTTTTTCGTTTTTAACATGGCTCTTAAAAGAATCACTAAATATAATTCCTTTACCTATGGATATAGGTATATAAAGTCTATAAACATTTTTCCATTATATGTATGTATGTGGCAATTTATTACCATAGATAAAAAACGTTGTTGTTAAAGATTTTTATGAATCCTAACGTACCTTTTGATGTTTACAAAACAGGGTTTTAGTGATGATATTTCATAGCTACATGGATACGGCAGGTACGCACCATTTAAAGGAACTTGCTTTGGCTGTACTTTATATGCTGGTAATTGCAACAAGTATTGTCTGTGTTGAAATTATGAACTCCACAAAAACTCGCCTTCGAAGTAGAATGAACTTATGAACTTCTAGACGAGACGCTTTATTACGAGGCTTAAATTATATGAATGCGAATAGTACATGTTGCTCTTCTTTTGTACCTTCATTGAATAAATGAAATTCTCTCACAATGTATTCCAAAAAGAAGACAAATAGGGAGGGAGTTTTGTCAGTGAAGCGTTTTAGATAACTGCAACTTATATACAAATGTATATCCAATATTTGTTTAATACTTAATGCAAAAATTCTATTTTTGTTGCTTTAAGTAGACTACTTTAAATTATTTTATATTAAACATTGTACCTCTTTTGTGTTCACTTACTATTTTTACTGTGTTCTAAATACATAAATATTAAACAAAACATATATTATGGTGACTTTTTTTAAATTTTTGGCGTATTTTAGCGATACTGAACAAATTTATTTTTAATAATTCTAAAAATATGTATTTTCTTGTCAAAAACTGAAAAACAAAGGCTTTGGCGATTTTTGACATTGAATTTGGCGAAAGAGGTCAAAATCAATCTGACAACCCTGATTAGAGCTTGCCAAGGATGGCTAACACAAGGGGAGAGGGAGCAAAGAAAAAAAAAATGTTTTTTTTTTGGAAAAAACGCAAAATAAATTCCTTTTCATCTCTGTTGTTGGAAGACTTATATGCCGTTATCCATCTCTACATGTGTATTTTACAATCATCCATCTCCATTCCATCCAAGTTGTGCAGTTACACAAAAATTCTTCCAAAATTGGTTATATCATTGACAAATTAAATGACTTGGAGACAAATCTTAACGTTTCAAAAAAATAAAAAAAAATATTTTTTTTTTATAAAATAATATTTGTTGTAGTTGAAATACCAATGTTCAATGGTTACTAATGATTCGAACAAATTGGTCTCTCATTAGTGGCATGTATGTATGTTGTCGTCACATTAAGTTGCATTTTGTTTTGTTGTGGTTGTTGCTGCTTGTTGCACTGTACTCTTGAGTTTGTAAGAATGACAACTTTTTTTAAGTTTTGTGCAACGTGCTGTTGTTGTTGATGACGATGATATTGTCGAAACCCCGTTATAGTTGTTACAAATATGAACTTACAATGGGGACCACTAATTTTCTGTAATTGTAACAGATTTTTGTGTGTTTTTTTATATTGATTACATTCAGACTTTCTGGATTTTTCATTTTGTACAGTTTTAATAATTGTTTAAGTTGTTAGTGGTATTTCTAAAGGTAAAGTTTTGTTTAAGTGATGAAAAATATACGGGATCGCCTAAAAGAAACGAAGGGGATTGTTGAGTCAATTATTTTTTTATTTGAAAGTCAAGTAATTTTTTTATAACACTCAATTAATAAATAGAAAATTGGTATATGCACCAACTTTGTAAATTTAAAAGTGAAATGTAGGTACTGCCAATTTTGAAATGTTGCACAGTCGTGTTCGGTCAAAGATTTCTGAAATAATCGCTCAAATTTCTTTTCGGTATTAATTTTTAGTTGGGTTGTGCTCTGTAACTAATCTAACAACGCATGATCGTTAAAATACATCCATTGGAATAAATCGGTATACATAAAAAACAAAACTTCCCATTTTCTATATTTTTTTTTTTAATTATTTAGTCCATGTCGGGCATGTATCTGGTATTTTATAATTGAGAGTTCTTCTGTAAACAAAGGAGGCAATGCAATTAAAGTGAAACAAGCAGGTGTAAAACGGGTAAGTAAATTAATCATAAGAATATTCTCCTTCTATCTCTGGTACTCTGGGGTAAGTTTTAGGTTAGAATCAATCTAATTTTAATTTCGAATTATTTCAATTAAATAAATTTTAAATTCTTGAATCAAGCGCATTTTGAGATTGATTCAGTCTGAGTTTTACTTAAATCAATCTCATTTTCGGATTATTTCAAGTACGAATTCGAGATTTAATATGGATAAGTTAAGTACTTCGCACTTGAATAATCCGTACTTGAATCAATCTTTCTGTACTTGATTCAAGAAAATCCGTGCTCACCGAACTATCGATGCCGCTTCGGATTGATTTATATACGGTTGGACTGATTTTTTCTAAGCCGAGGTTAGTTAAATTTGCAGACTTTTAAAAAAATGCCATCATAGAAATGCCCCTTAAAAGCTCGACTGTTTGAATTGGAGTATGACCTGTGTTCCTCGGGGGGTTTGTAGAGATCATCATGATATTTCTTCTTCTGGTGTTACATCCTTAGGTGTTGTCAATATCAAAATTGACAGATGTTAAAGACATCAGTACGATCTCTTGCGATCGTGGCTGACCATGCTTCCTGCGGGAAATGCTTTCTGTCTTTCAGGAATATTTCGCTTTTTCGTTGAAAAGATACTTTCGGAGATCAGCTGGGGATTGCGCTTTTCTATCCAAAGTCGCGGGAAGGAAGATCCTAAAAATCCCATTGAAGAGCTGATTTTTTACCACTTGTGGGAGAGCTTAACAGATGCTACTACCATATCTCCAAAAGCAGCGAAACTTATAAAGCTCCAACTCATAAACAAGAGGCAAGTGGTAAATCTTGCCGAATAATGCACTCAAATTGCTATCTGTGCCATATGGCTTTTACCGGGTAATCGCTCGATTAATTAACCGCAGTTTTGGCTTAATTTTGTTATTGATCGGTTAACCTATTAATTAAGTTTTTTTTTTTATAAATTAAGTAATTTCAATAAATATGATATATTTGAGGAATATGATGTGATGAACAAATAATTCATTATTTGGAGTTTATTACTAAAAAACAATAAAATAACAAACATAACAATTCTTGAACTAAAATGAGCAAACAAAAAAATAATTCATAAATATATAAAACATTTTTTTTTTTATTTAATACATGTTATGTATTTATTAAAAAATAAACTGTGAGATCATTTTATTAGTTATTTCAATTGTTTATGGAGATCTTAAAATATAATCTTTTAGAAAAATAAAACTTGACTTGGAAAAAATTGGAGAAATCGAAAGCAACCCATATTACAGAATATCTTATTTCTCAGTCCTTCTCCTAGCTTTCTCTAAACATATTAAATCTTCCATTATGCTAAGCACCAAACATTCTGCAAAAATAATTTATTTCCGAATTCCTTAGTTTCTGTTTTTTTTACTGTATTTTAGGATTGTTTTGCTAGAAGAAAATATATTGTATGAAAAATTATTTTCTAGACACAATAATTTTTTATATGAGACGAAACAAATTATGACCCTGAAGGAAAACTGGGTGCAAGTGGCTTCAAGCCACTAGTTTTGTCGACTATTTTGGTGGCATTGTCAACGAAGTGTCTACACTACACTACATTTGCCACTATATTTGGCTTTAACACAAAAACATTTCTTTTAACAACAACTGAGAAGTATAATTCCTATAAGTTTAAAGAAAAACTTAAAAAAACTATGAATTCGTATTTGTACCAAAAGTGTAGACTAGATTTACTAAAATGTGCTAGTGATTCTCTGGTTCCAATGTCTACATATGTTTTCAAAAGAACAACCTATTCTCAATGCGGTATTTCGGCATTCGATTTTAGCCGGTAATACCGGTATTTCGGTATTGGAATCCCTACTAGTGACATTTCATGCAGTGACATTTCATGTTATTTTGTAAGTCATGGAAAAATAACCATATACGGACAACTCCACTTGATAAAAGACCAGTAAACAACTTTTTGGAACATATAAACTTCCTAGGAATGATTCTTAGCACCGTTTAGATAGCCGCAAAAGTGATAAATTGCCCTAAAATTCGATTTTTGTACCTTTTTTCCCCTGAAGCTACTTAAACGGTGTAAGAATCACTGAGATCTTAGGTACATTTTTGTAGTCGATTGTTTCCTTGAATTTTTAACTGTTTGCTACCTATGGACCTGAACAGGGGAAAAAGGTAAAAAGTTTTTTTGCGATTTTGATCTTGAAGATGAAGTTTTTTGATTTTATATGTTTTTGTTCTTTATGACAAGAGCTACAACTTTGTCTCAGAGGTTAAATCAAAATTTCGAACAGTTTGCAAGATATGAGCCTAAGCAAATGATCACTTTTTTGCAAAAAAGGACTCCGAGAAAGTGCATGACTTCGAGCAAAACTGGGAGACACGGGTCTTTTTTTTGGTCTTTTGTCACGTAAAGTTGTCCGTATATGGTTATTATTATATTATATTATTATGCACTGTTGTAATACTACAAAAAATTCAAAATTTTGTTACACCAGTTAATCGACTGAATTTAACCGGTTTAATCGTTAATCGAAAATAGTCAATTTCAAATTAACCGATCAGTTAATTGGTCAGTAATTAATCGGTTAACCGATTAAGAGTTAACCGAATGAATACCCTAGCATACACACAAACATTTTTTTTCATATCTGGGCTATCTATTTTGTAAAGAAAGATATTAAATAGTATTTAGAGACTAATCAAATTTTAGCCTTTTTAAATTAGAAAAAAAAAACGTGTAAGAATGTGTAGTCGATCGAGCCCGACAATTTGATATCCGACACTACAGTTAACGTTGGATCCATGGCCAATCATGCACTGAAAGAATTTTCTTCAGAATATCAATGAATTTTGACATTAAACCCATGAAAAATTGCATTAAAAATGAACCTATGCAGCGCTTCGTTGGATCAATGAAACCTGTTTCATTAAAATGTTTTTAATGAAACATTACATTAGATCTATGAATGTTATTCATTGGATGAATACTTTCAAAAAAGTAAAAAAAAATATTTTTTTATTTTTTTTTTTTATTCCAAGTTGTTTTTTTTTCAACTTTTTTTTTGGCGGGAATCGATCCCGCAAACCTCAGCGCTTGATAGACTTTTTTATGTTATTTTTTTTTGATTTTTTTTTATAATCAAAGTTGTTCTTATTAATTTTTTTTTTTTTTTAACCGGAGTCGCGCTGGCGGGAATCGATCCCGCAACCTCGGCGCTGATAGACTAGCTCACTACCAGCTAGCCTACTGGGGCAGTGTAGTTTTTGAATGTAAAAACTATGTTTTTTGTCATTACTCAATTAAGAGCGTAAATATGAGATTAAATTGTCACAACATAGCAACAATTACAACGCTGATTTTATTTGCTAACTCATAATAAAAAAGACCACATAAAGAGAGAACAAGCTTTTTCGTATACATCATTTGGTTGACAACAGTTCAAAATAAGGGTGTGTTTTTTTAAAGGAGAACATTTATTTGTTCATTACTTAGTACATACTGTATGTATTTAAGTATGTACATTAGCGTGGCCGTTAGTTGTATGGAGAACTTTTTTTTTTTGATTTCTTATACTCTCCCCCTCCAAATCGGTTCAGTTTTATGTAAAAAAAAAATAGAAAAAAATTTCGTAGCGATAAGTTGTGTTTTAGGGGGGGCGTCCGCCCCTCAAAGTTTGCCATCAAGCCATTTATTCAAATGTAATTTGTTTGCGTATGACTATCTTCTAAAAACAACATTTTACAAGAATATGATATATGGCAATATTTTAGCTCTTCTAGTCAACAACATAAGCCTCCCAGAAAGTTTTTTGCTAAGACTAATATCTTAGAAAATAATTAAGAAAATAAAAACAAAATACCAAACATTTTATATGCGTTTTATATATATAAAAAGGCAATTTAATGTCAAGTGACACGATTTTGAAATCGATGTCTTCCGATTTGGATGAAATTTACACCAAGGTTAGTCGTATTAGATAGTAGTTTACACACAAATTTTCAACAAGATTGGTCAAAATGTTTCAGAGGTAGAGGGGGTCAAAGTTTGACATTTTGGCCATACAGGTGTTCTTTCTCATCCATGTAACTTATTACCTATTGGTGTTAGCAAAATTTGTCCCAAGTAGCTTAGATAGCTATTTAATAAATCTTTTTTAAAAATATTTTTTTGTTTTTTTTAAAAAATTTTTTAATTTTTTTTTTAAATTTAAAACTTTTTTTTTTAGTTTTTTTAGCCAAATGTTAAATTTAAAAAAAAAATTTTAAAAATTTTTTAAAAAAACAAAAAAATTTTTTTAAAAAGTTTGATCAAAAAGCTATCTAAGCTACTTGGGACAAATTTTGCTTACACCAATAGGTAATAAGTTACATGGATGAGAAAGAACACCTGTATGGCCAAAATGTCAAACTTTGACCCCCTCTAACTCAAAAACTTTTTGACCGATCTTGTTGAAAATTTGTGTCTAAGCTACTATCTAACAGTTCTAAAATTGGTGTAAATTTTATTTAAATCGAAAGACATCTATTTCAAAATTGGGTCACTTGACATTAAATCCCCCTTTTATATATATAAAACGTATATAAAATGTTTGGTATTTTGTTTTTATTTTCTTAATTATTTTCTAAAATATTGATTTTAGCAAAAAACTTTCTTAGAGGCTTATGTTGTTGACTAGAAGAGCTAAAATATTGCCATATATCATATTCTTTTAAAATGTTGTTTTTAGAAGATAGTCATATGCAAACAAATTACATTTGAATAAATGGCTTGATGGCAAACTTTGAGGGGCGGACGCCCCCCCTAAAACACAACTTATCGCTACGAAATTTTTTTGTATTTTTTTTTACATAAAACTGAACCGATTTAGGGGGGGAGAATATAAGAAATCAAAATAAAAAAAATAACGGCCACCCTAATGTACATATTAAAGAAAACTAAAAACATACGTATTTATGGATTGAAAGTTTTTGTTTCATTACTATAATGACATTTTTCATTGTCATAATGAAAATTTAAATTTATGAAGGCATGCTTTTTCGAAATATTTTTATACTTTTAATTATTGAGACTATAAAGTTATTTGAATGTTAAAAATAATTTTTCTTTTTCAATTATTGAAATATGTTGCTTTTATAAAAAAATTTTTGATTTCATAAATTTAATAACATATTAAATTAGATGTATGAAATAATTTAATCTTACATTTTTTAATTAACAATTAAACATATTTTTAAGGAAACTATAATTTTGTATTAATTTATGAATATAGTTATGTTTGCAAATTGTTTTTTATGTTCCCAATTAAAATTTTTTGTTTAACTTGGACAAACTTTATTTTTCATATATCCAATAAAAATTTTTAACGTAATTACGAAATCCAATGAATCGATTTTAACGAAAATACTTCATTATAACTACGAAATTCCATTTGGACAATGAAAATTTTCATTTAACCAGTGAAATTTTTTTTTATGAAAACGATTCATTAAATATATGAAGCATTTTTCTTTCAGTGTGGAAATGGTAAAGTCATGTTTAACATTTCCATCAGAAAAATGAAAATATTAAAAAGATTTCGTGGAACTTTATTTCCTTGTCGAAAAGAAGTTGATATAGTTTTAAAATTTTTTGCCAAAATAAAGAGTTTTCTTTTTTCATCATTTAATTATTGATAAAAGATTTAGAACAGAGTCCTCTCGAAAGACGAAAAGTACACTTTACAACACACGAATACTACTTGTGCTTATATATGGCAATAAGACATGGGTACTTGTGAAATCGGAGGAAGGAGTGCTTGGTGTATTCGTGAGAAAGATTCTTCGTAAAATTGATGGGGGTATCTGCGTGAATGGATAGCATAAACGCCGAACGAGCCGTGAGTTGTGTGAGCTGTATCCCGACATGAATGTAGTCAAGCGCATCAAAATACAGTGATTTTGTTGGCTACACAGAGAAAACAGATTCGTGATCACAACCGAATTTGGCGCCAATCGAATTTCGTCGGTTGCATGTATTTACTATCACACAATTCGGTTTCAATTACTGAAAATTTCGTTGCTTAGCATTATAGTTTTGATAGCAACAATTGAATTTTAGTACACTATCAGTCATAACAACAGATATTGTTAGTTGTTAGTATGATTGTTAGAAACAAAATTGTGCTTATACCCGAATATATGATAGCTGCAACTGAATTAACACATAATTGGTGTTCATAACAAGAGATTTGATTGTCGTTATCAATATATTTCTTTTAACCGGTCAAATATAGCCCATAAGGGGCAAGGACTTGTCCAAAGGTAATCCCAATGAATGGAAAAATGGCTTATTTTACAGTACGATGTCCTAGGGCAGGACCATATAACCCAGCTTGCATTACAAAGGAGAAGTCTTATAACTACTCCATGGTTTACTCCAGAGGATTAGCTTTGAAATCGTTTCAAGAAGAAAACATGTCGTTAAAAACGAAGACATGTCGTTTCACTGCAAACTCTTTTTAATAATGACATGGTCCATACTTGCACTACATTGGACCAGCGCAGGATCAAAATATATCAAGTAGTCCAATATAATTTGCAGGGTATAAAAAATAATACATACATACATACATATGTACGTGGCTATGTTAATACCTATAAGAATACGTAAATTACTTATCCCTACACCGAAAGAAAAATGCTTCATAAATTTAATGAATCATTTTCATAAAAAAATTTTCATTGGTTAAATGAAAATTTTCATTGTCTAAATGGAATTTCACAGTTATAATGAATTTTTTTAGTTAAAATCGCTTCATTGGATTTCGTAATTACGTTAAAAATTTTCATTGTATATATGAAAACTTAAGTTTGTCCAAGTTAAACAAAAAATTTTAATTGGGAACATAAAAAAACAATATACAAACATAACTATATTCATAAATTAATACAAAATTATAGTTTCTTTAAAAAAATGTTTAATTGTTAAATAAAAAATGTAAGATTTAATTATTTCATACAGCAACATATTTCAATAATTGCCTTCATAAATTTAAATTTTCATTATGACAATAAAAATGTCATTAAAGTAATGAAACAAAAACTTGCAATCCACTTTCAATCAACTCTGTTATTGTTGTTATGGACAATTTAATATCATATTAACGCTCTTAATTAAGTAAAAAACGTAGTTTTTTTTATCCAAAAACTACACTGCCCCGGTAGGCTAGCTGATAGTGAGCCAGAGACAGAATAAAAATAAAATAAAATAAAAAAACAAACAAAAAATAAAAAAATAAGAAAAATTTTTTTTTACTTTATTGAAAGTATTCATCCAATGAATAATATTACTAGATCTAATGTAATGTTTCATTAAATACATTTTAATGAAACAGGTTTCATTGATCCAACGAAGCGCTGCATAGGTTCCTTTTTAATGCAATTTTTCATGGGATTAATGTCAAAATTCATTGGAACTGCGAAGAAAATTCTTTCAGTGTATATATTAAGTTTTTGCACATTTCCCATTTTTGACCGACAAGATATTTTTTAAATATAAAATTAAGAATTATTTTAATCTATCAAATGTTTTGACAGAAAATTTAGTAAGCAATTGGGGCTTTTAACTATTTTTTGGTTGTGAATTCCGAATAATTATATTTTCATTTGTTGTAATCGAATTGAAACTATTCCAACAATCAATAATTAGCTGCAATAAATGAATAAACATTTATATTACAAAATTTATTGACGAAAGCAAATTATTGATTGCAATGACCAATATTCAGTATTGCCCTGTATTAAATTCGGTTGTGATTCTAACCATTTGTACTAATTTTTAGAACTTAATTAAATTAGTTATCATAACTAATAAAATAATTGAAGGAATCATATTTCAGTTGGATCATCGTTTTAATAATCAAGAGAATTAAAAATCAGTTAGAACTATACATTTTTAATAGTTGCAATAATAAATCATGTTATAAAGTATCAAATGGAAGTAGATGCGAAACTTCTTGATATTACAAACTGAAGGCAGCACGTACAAGACTAAAGTGCTCAGATATCATTTATTAAGCCGGTTAGGAGCCAAAAACAGTAGTGTAAATTGCTTTAATTCTTATGTTTATAATGTTAAAAACTTGAGTCTCTTTAGACAAGCGATTACACAATTTTGCTCCACAAGTTGGGTAAAGAAGCGTTATCATATTCTTTGACCAAAAAGGTTTTCTTTCGTTTCTTTTGACAATGAAAAACAAGCAGTTTGCTTCATTAAAATTCCCGAAATTTTCCATCTAAGAAATTAAAAAAATATATATTTCTGGAAAATCCTGGGAAATTGTTACCCGTTTAGAAGTCCTAATATCAACATGAAATATCAACCCTCATTCAAATGAATAACAACTGCTTTTTATTTAAATACTCTAGACTTTTAAAACATTAATTTACAACGTCGTATTTAACTTTTACCGAGACTATGTTACACTATTATTTAAATTTTAATGCATTTTTCTTATAACATATTTGTAATTTTTGTACAGACCCAGACGTAGCAACAATAACGTGTATTACGTTTCTACACTTAATTACAATGTTACATTGGAATAATAACACTCAGATTTCTTTGAATTATAGACTTGTACTATTTAGTTAGATAATGTTTGCTATTGTTGTTCTTTTGCTGTTGCTGCTGCAGGTAAATTGTTGTTGCCAAAGTTGACAAGACAACCAAACAACATTAATTATCTTAATTACTTAATTTACTTTTTTAATGAGCATTTACTTAGTTAAAAATTTCAACCAGTGTGTGCAAGTGTGTGTGTGTGTTTGTAAGTGGCATTTAAACGAACTTGACTGCCACTTGGTGGCATGTTAATGTTACAATTGTAATGGTTTTAACATGTTTAAAGCAGAGTTCCGAATATTCATTCACTATTCACTCATGGTCGCGAATAAAAAAATTTATACACTGTTGTGTGCTTTTTATTCGTGTTTAAAAACACAAAAAAAACTTTTGCTATATTTATTCTTGTATAAAAGTATTTTCATTGTTTTTTGTTTTTACAAAACACATGAGATTATAAGAGAAATTTTTCTTTTTATATATTTGTACATGTGAGATTTGTTTTTTTTAAACTTCTTTTGTTCGTCTTGCATTCAGACATACTTCCAAATATTCGCTTGGTATTTACATCATAATCTCTGTTGTGTTTTGCTTTATTCGTGTTTAAAAACTCAAAAAATCTCTTGCTGTATTTGTTCTTGTATTTGTATTGTTTTTTGTTTCTACTAAAAACATGAATTTAACATTGAAAAAGAAAAAAAAAACAAATTATGTATAAGCAATTAGTGTATTTATTTCTTTTTTTAGAAAGGAAAATTTAGGAAAATTTGGAGAAAACAATTTTTTTAAGTAAAACTACTGCACGTAAAAGAAACAAAAAAAATGATACATATGTAATTTATTATACATACCTATGTATATTTTTTTTACTAAAGCTTTAAAAGAACATAACGCAACACTTTTAAAATAAATAATTTTTTAAAAAAAGTTAAAATTAAATATTAAAATTTGTACTTAAATTTAGATAAAAACATATCAAAATCAAATTTGCACTGTTGTCATATTTTCAATTGTTTAAAATAAAGTTGCAAGTATTTTTATTTTCTTAACGATAAAAGCAACATGAATAAACATGAATGAAAAAACAATTTTATCATGTACAAGGTAAGGCTAACAAATACTATTAAACAAAAACAAAGGATGCAAGAGATTTTTGTGTTTTTAAACACGAATAAAGCAAAACACAACGATTAGCCTATGATTATCCACATACGCGCATATGTACAAACTAGAAAATAAAAAACAATTTTATGCATGTGCTTAAAAATAAAAAAAATTCTTAGCTATTCATTTAACAGTGCGAAAATAAAACAAAAAATTTTGCAAGCAATATTCATGTCAGTTTATCATGTATGTTGGATTTTTAGTATGCATACATGAATATTTTCGAACCCTGGTTTAAAGTTTACAGGTACTCGTTCACACTTGTAAACAAACATACACGATTATGAATAAGGTGAAAGAGAGGGAGAGGGAGATACAGAGAAGAAGGGAAATATAATTTATTCTCGTTTTCCGTTGTAAACAAATAAATAATATTTCATGTTTGTTAAAATGTTTTACAATACAAATAATGCAATTAAACCGTTTCAAGAGCATAACGAATTACGAAAAGTATTCAATTAAAAAGCGTAGCAGCATTTCTCACACCAACTGACTTTAGAATTGGAACTGGAACTAGGAACCCTAGCCCATCTATATCAGAAAAAAGTTCCTAAAATAGTTTTATTGAATATTTGAATAGAAATTTTAAAGTATGTAACCATTCCCTTGGAAATGGTGTAAAACTTTTAATAGACTTGTTAATATACGTATCACAACCATTAAAATGTGCATTAATATAAAAAATGTTATATCAATTAAAAACATACAAAAAAATTAAAGCCAACGCAACCTGGCTCAAGGGTTAAAAATCATAGAATACGGCGAAAATTGAAAGATGAAAGTTACAATGTGAAGTTACAAAAAAAAATAACCATATTTCTTACAAACCCAATCATAGAGTTAGCTTTTCCTCCTCTCTTTCTATTCTCGTCTTCTATACTTAAAAAACCTACAAATAAATAAAAAGTTTGTCGGTTGCTTAAATTTAATACATTTGTTACCATTTGTCATTCTGTTCGACGACTGCTCTGTTCTTTGCCATAGCTAATACCTGTATCTCATAAATTTAAATTTTGTTCGTTGTTTTTTTTTCAAAATTAATTAAAACAATAATTAATTTTAAGACGAAACTTTAAAAGGAAATAAATAAGATAAAACAAGAAAGACACAATTAGAATGTGTGTTTGGAGGCAGGCAGTGGCACAGTGACAGTAGTACTAAAACAGTGGTGTAAAATAGGGTATGAAACGTAAATCACACTAATGGCGTTGGTTAATGTTAATATTGATAATGGTTAGTGGTGGCTGTTTGGAACGGTCTTCTTTTTTTAAGTCACTGTCAGTGGCAATAGTCTTATGAATAACATTTTACTTGTATTTTTTTTGTGTTGGTTTTGTTAAACTTTTTTCCATTTATAATTCCCACATTAACAAAGACATTAATGTTGATTAATAATGTTTTAAATAATTTTTACAAACTACTTAAAAATTTATAAGCGACAAAATTTTTAAAATACCTTAGACACTTATTAACATTTGGAAATTTCTAGTTTGTTTGAGTTTAGAATATTTATGAGCTGATAATAGTTTGGGCACAGTGGGATGAGTTCGTGATTTGATGAGTCTGTATAACGGAAGGTTTAAAGAATTCTGTGTGCAGTTTTCTTAAAATATATACTTTTTTTATTTTGAGCTTTTTTAACCAAAAATTTTCTCTACACTGGTTTTACTAAAACCATATTAACTGCCTGTTCAACTTTTGAACGTAGACGTTCGCATTGAATTTTATATGGAAAATATTTTTAAAACTGAGTGTTTTTCATATAAATTTGTTATGCGAACGATTACTTTCAAAATCGTTGAACTGGTAGTACAGCTCTCCTTAAATTCTTTTCTAACTCTACACAAACTCTACTTTGATTTAACTTTACTCCAAATTCTAAACTTTATCTATACTTCTATTACTCTAACTTTAACTCTACTTTAACTCTACTCTAACTCTACTCCAACTCTACTCTAACTCTACTCTAACTCTACTCTAACTCTACTCTAACTCTACTCTAACTTTACTCTAACTCTACTCTACTCTAACTCTACTCTAACTCTACTCTAACTCTAACTCTATTCTAACTCTACTCTAACTCTACTATAACTCTACTCTAACTCTACTCTAACTCTACTCTAACTCTACTCTAACTCTACTCTAACTCTACTCTAACTCTACTCTAACTCTACTCTAACTCTACTCTAACTCTACTCTAACTCTACTCTAACTCTACTCTAACTCTACTCTAACTCTACTCTAACTCTACTCTAACTCTACTCTAACTCTACTCTAACTCTACTCTAACTCTACTCTAACTCTACTCTAACTCTACTCTAACTCTACTCTAACTCTACTCTAACTCTACTCTAACTCTACTCTAACTCTACTCTAACTCTACTCTAACTCTACTCTAACTCTACTCTAACTCTACTCTAACTCTACTCTAACTCTACTCTAACTCTACTCTAACTCTACTCTAACTCTACTCTAACTGTACTCTAACTCTACTCTAACTCTACTCTAACTCTACTCTAACTCTACTGTAACTCTACTCTAACTCTACTCTAACTCTACTCTAACTCTACTCTAACTCTACTCTAACTCTAACTCTACTCTAACTCTACTCTAACTCTACTCTAACTCTACTCTAACTCTACTCTAACTCTACTCTAACTCTACTCTAACTCTAACTATACTCTATACTCTAACTCTACTCTAACTCTACTCTAACTCTACTCTAACTCTACTCTAACTCTACTCTAACTCTACTCTAACTCTACTCTAACTCTACTCTAACTCTACTCTAACTCTACTCTAACTCTACTCTAATTCTACTCTAACTCTACTCTAACTCTACTCTAACTCTACTCTAACTCTACTCTAACTCTACTCTAACTCTACTCTAACTCTACTCTAACTGTACTCTAACTCTACTCTAACTCTACTCTAACTCTACTGTAACTCTACTCTAACTCTACTCTAACTCTACTCTAACTCTACTCTAACTCTACTCTAACTCTACTCTAACTCTACTCTAACTCTACTCTAGCTCTACTCTAACTCTACTCTAACTCTACTCTAACTCTACTCTAACTCTACTCTAACTCTACTCTAACTCTACTCTAACTCTACTCTAACTCTAACTCTACTCTAACTCTACTCTAACTCTACTCTAACTCTACTCTAACTCCTTTCTAACTATATCCAAACTCTTCTCTACTTTAACTCTACTCAAACTCCACTCTAAATCGACTTAATTTCTACTCTATCTCAACTTTAACTCCATATAGTTACATATAAACCGTTTTGATATTGTAAGGAAGAATTCAAATTCGATTAATCGTAGATCGATTAATCGAGGAATTTTTCCGCCATTATTTGATCAGGGGCCTAATTCTGGCATTCGTGATCGAGTACTTTCTCGATTCGAAAGCAATTTTATTTCAGTCAATACTGAACGAATCGAAATTATTTTTTCAGTATTATGAAACTCAGATGAATGGTTTACAATAACGAAAAAATAGTTCCAATTCGTTCAGTATTGACTGAAATAATTAGATATTAAATTGCTTTCGAATCGAGAAATTACTCGATCACGACTGCCAGAATCTGGCCCCAGGGCTTAAAACTGAAGAAGAAACCAGAAACTGTGTACAACTTTTCGCGTTTTGAGTTGATTTTATCGCGACTGTTTACATTTAATGAATCAGAAGTAAAAGCAAAAGTTTTTTTGACCAATGACAAATGAAGAAGTGGAAGAAATGGCAGTTTTTCTATTTTGCCTGCAGTTTTTTAAAAGTTGACTATAAAAGTCAAGTTCGTAAAAAATTCATCACCAGTTATAAATGTGTAAACCATGTACTGTCAGATTATGGACTACCTGTAATTACCCGACTGTCAATTTTTTATTGCCTCATATCTTCTAATCGGCTGGATGTTTACATGAGATATCATTAGATCCGTCTTAAAAACCTAAGTGCCTTTGTTTTAAAACGAAGAGTCTGATTTTTGTCGTGAATTAAACGAATTTAAAAAAAGGATACTGTCTTAAAAGTTTATAAAAAAATCATTTTATAAAGTTCACATTGAATTGAATTGAAAAAAAGCGGTGATTTTTAAAAAAACTTAACGGAGAAAATCCATCGATTTTAATTTCACTCGATTTTAAGAAATAATTAATTCGTTTAAAATATTTTTCACAACTGGCTGGCACCTCTCTTTTTCTGTTTATTAATAAATAAAAGTATGAGTTCAAATAGAGATGCTGGTTTTTTCCCATTCGATAAAATTATTTGAATTCTTCGAGTTATTCGAGTAATTCAAACAATTTAAAACCTTTACTCGATTAATCGAGCAATTTTTAAATTAATAAATCGATTAATTCCTTACTCGAAGAAAACCTAAAGTCGAATAATTGGATACTCTAACTCTTCTTTCAGACGTACCACCACTCTAACTCTATACACATACATATAAGCAATTACTGATATTATTAGAAAGACTTCAAAACTTGTCAATGCCATTAAAGGCCGTTATAGACTATCCCACAAGGTCTTTAGTAATTAACGAAAATGCAACCCTTATCTTGTGTTTTTGTTTTTTGAAAATGTTCAATAATTAGATCAGGGAAGCATTTTTAAAATTACTTAGGACTTTGTGGGATAGTGTGTAACGGCCTTAAGTAAAGTTAAAAACTATTCCATTTTATAAAGTAGAGTTGAGAGCTCTCAATTATTTTATAAAAGTGTTAAGAAGTTTGCAAATTAAAGAATAGTTGATAAGATCTTTAAAAATGCTTGAATATAGTAAGTTCCTAATTTTCACGCGAAATGCTGTCAAAACGCATATTAAAAAAACTTGTGCGGAATATCTATGAAAGAGTTGTACTCTGTTTATTTTGTAAAAAAGTTCCGAAATGTTTCTGGCAACATTTTTTCACAACTGCGAAACAATGTAAGCTGCACTTATTTCACGTGGAATTTTAAGGAAAAGCAAAAAAGTATGAACTGAATTTTAATTTAAAAATATAAAAATTTAAACAACACAACCGGTAACCGTTTTTTTATCTATATTTACTTTCTTTTTTATTAAATTTTTTATTAAAGAAAATAATTTTTAGTAAAATACATGTGGGGTTTGTTTACATACACAAAACAATGCTGCATACTTTGCAGGAATAAAAACGTCAAATTGTACAAACTCGCATAATAGGTAACATTGATACATGTCAAAATTTTCGTGTGAAATAATTAATGTTGCTCAACCAGTGTTGCCATTAGGATACGAAAGATACATTTTTCGTATCTTTTGCTGGCTTCAGGTACCATGTATAATCCTGACATTTTTCGTATCTTTTGAATCTGTACGCAAAATGGACTTAAACTTATTAAGACTGATCATCGAGGATTACTAGTAGTGCGAAGTTGTTCTGAGGAAATATGAACATCGTTTTTATTTTCAGGAAATTTATATGAACTTTTTGATATAATCGTCTTAGTATAAACGCCTTAACTCGTATATTAATTTTTACAAAAATAAAATATCGTAGTCATATAACCTATCTGCAAAAATTTCAAAATTGAGTTTTTTATGGATTTTTATTCCCTATTACATGGAATATTACAAATGACCAAATGATTACAGTTTTTGTGCCTAGAGGACCGCTACGCGCTAAAAAAATAGAAAATAAATCATCAAAAATCACGATAAAAGTTTAATTTTGTTCCATATTGTAATTTAAATAAACATTTAGTACATTTTTTGCTTAAACCAGTAAAAGAAACTATAACTGTTATTATTTAATGTATATAATATTCATATGTATAAAGAAATTGTTATTTATTCATACTGATTAGTACTGCTGATATGTTTTTTGGTTTCAGATTTTTACAATTCCAAATAACCTAAGTGATATAACATAAGCTGTGTTTAGAAAAACAAAATTTTCTCAACAGATATGTATATATTTCTGGTTTCATTTTAATCATAATATGTTATTTTCGTTTCAATACTGATAATAGTTCCAATTTTATAACGGTTTTCCCTCTCCTGTAAACTTTTGAAAACTGCAGATAGGTTATTCGTCTTTAAGGTGACGATATAATTGATTTTAAAGTTTGCTTACTGTATTTTAAAAAAATTACATTCCTAATATTTATGACTTAAATAAATATAAAAATGAATTTTTATGATATAATTTTCTTGACAAAATTCATTAAATATAAAATTAAAAATGTTACGTCAATAAATTTAAAACGTTAAAAATGGATTTTAAAATTTTTTTCAAAATGTATCTTTTTGGGAAAAAGTGTATCATTTTGGAAACTAAAGTGTATCTTTCTCGAAATTTCACTGGCAATACTGTGCTCAACATTGTTCACAAATTTGAACAGAGTACTAGGCTTAAAGATGGAGAGAAGAGTGTTTAAATGTTGGAGAGCGGATACAAGAAATTTGTGCAATACTGGGAAATAAGTTAGGAAATATGCAATATTGAGTTAAGGGTTCCAACATCGGTAAAATAAGATCTAAAAACTTGACTGAATTGTTTAACATATTCGAGAACTCTATAAGACTTAAATATATACGGCCTAATTTATAAAAAATAAAACCGGTTAATTAAGGGTTAATAAAATGGATTTTCATACAAAATCCGTTTAATAAACCCTTTATTAACATGTTTTATTTTTTATAAATAAGGCTGATAAAAATCTCATAATTTAAAAAATTTTTTTACACGTAAACTACTGTTTTCTCCACATTAAAATGACTGCTGACCGTAGGTCTAGTTTTTTTTTTATATCTATATCGTTTCCATTATTTTATGACTTTGTTGTAGAACAAAAAAGCAAAAAAAAAAAAAAAATGACTAAAACAAAGTGTTAATATTAAAACAAAACAAACAAAATATTAACACAACATAAAACATCATCATTAAAAGAAGAAATTGAAAAAAAATTTCATATTTTTTCAGACTTAAACTAAAATACACGACTAACTAACAAACTAAACTCTTCTTTTATTTAAAAATAAAAAGAATTTGTTTAACCATTTCAAATCCCTTCAAAGAAAAACTTACCGACCGACCGGCAGGGCCCAACAAATCATGCACTCACACACGAAATTAAGATGTTCTTTGTTTTTTCGGTAGTTTTTGGTTAAAAATGTAAATTTTTGTGTCAGTTTAATAAATTATTTTTCTTTTACACACATTAAGTTTTTGTGTTTTTTTTTCATTCCAACTTCTAATTAAAAATGCAAAATAGTCGTAAAATTAGACAAACTGAATTCTTTTTGAATTCTTTGAATTATTAAGACATGAAATAAACCCCTAAAATGAATAGAATTAGAGACATGTTGCGTTTGGTTTTTTTTTATAGAAAGCTGTTAGTTTTTCCTTTTTTTTAATTTTTGTATGAAATTTTTCTGAAGAATTATAATTATTTTAAACTTTATTATGATTTACATACTAAAGTGGTAAAATATGTTAAGTTTATGACTCAATTATAAACCTGGTGTGTTGGCCTCTAACCCACTCACTCGGTCATTTAGTCACTTGTTCAAGCCCATTTTCCATAACAATACAGGCCATAAATTAAAATTTTCTTTAATGTCTTGTAATTATTTTAAATAATTCTTGTCTTCTTTTGTTCCCAGAAATCTTGATTATTGTAATAATTAATTTTAATCTTACAGCGTTGCATTCTATATAGAGTTTTCTTTATTTTTTGTTTAAATTACAAACAAATGTTTTGAGATTTATTGCTTTATTAATTATTTTTTAAATGTTTTTTGTTTATAGAAAAAAAAAATTGGATATTTATATTGAAAAATAAGTCATATGAAGCTACCAAATTCTTACATTTAATCAATCAATTAGAGCTACAATTAGTTTAAGCGGCCAACGGTGGTGGTTTAAACCTAAACTTAAACTGTCAACATACAATTGTTTAACATAAAGAACTTTTGCAAAAATATAAATTTTAAAACTTTAATATAATTTTTCATGCTATATTTTTTCTTTAAACAAAAAAAATTTCTACCTTGTAAAAAATATTAAATTCGCCCATTTTCTTCTACTTCTTTGAAAACATCCATATTGCTTTGATATAGGCTTGCCATTTCTATTTTGAGAAAAAGGGACGCCAGCATAAAAAATGTAGGACATTTGTTCAAAAAAAAGAGGACACTTTCTAAACAACCTAATATTAATAAAATTAACGACGGCATACAAATTAACAACCAAAATTTGTTTGTACACAAAAACTTAATTTGGGTAATTCCATCTCAAGTCGACCAAGAGTGCGACTCGACCCCTTTCGATTTGAATGCAATTTGGCGAGAGGGTTTATTTAATCCCATAAAGAACATATATCAACGAAAAACAAGTTTTTAATTTTTTTCAAAAGTTATGTCATATTCAAATTGTCATAACTTCGCCGAATAAGCCGAATGTGTTGAGTTTATTCTTTTAATATCTCGAAAACTACTTTACATACGAAGATGATTTTTGTCAGTTTAAAGAGAATACTTGAGGCTACAAAAAATATATTGAAAAAAATGTCTATGCAAAATATCAAATTTTAAAAATGGACTAAGTCAAAACCCTATTTTTTTGCTGAATTTTTTTTATATAATACTTTAAACTGTTTTTTAAAAATCCTAAAACTTTGAAGGATGTGCTTTTTTTTAAGATATGATTTTTTTTTTTCTTTCCAAAAAAATCTTAAAATAAAATTTTAATATAATCATTTGAGCAATAAGTATTTATTTGAACAAAAGTAACGAAATTGATAAGGTTGCTTTTGCTTATTTGTTGCATTTTTTTGGGAGCTCCATTTTGGGCACATTCAAAGAAAAGTACTCTTTTTGTCACGTTACGTCCCCAAAAATTAAATCATACCTATCTTAAAAAAAACCCGAACACCTAAATCTTTTTTTTTAATGAATTTTGTGAACTGTGATTTAATGTTTAAGTGCAGGAACAAATTTTCAATGAAGGTGTTAAAAACCGGACAACCCCGGACACTTGATGAAAAAGAAGTAGGACTGCCCCGGATACCCAAAAAAAAGAGGACGGTGTCCGGGGAAAAGAGGACGGCTGGCAACCCTACTTTGATAAAAAGTTGACATTTGCAAAAAATGCTGCCATTTATTTGTGCTCAGTATGGTAGCGCTATATGGTTTAAGCCACCACCCAAAAATATCAGATTCAATTGATACTAGATTAACATAATTCTCAGATTAGCTAATTATAGAATTTAATTAACTTTAATCTCAAACCCAAAAAGTGGCTCTTAGTTGTTTAAAATTCAAAAGGAAATTTGGGTTACAAATTTTGTAAGTATTGCAGCAAAAGAAAGAATGTTGAAACTCTAGACCAGTGTTGTTAACTTTTCATGACCAAAATAAGAAAGGAAGTATATTCGGCAAGCCCGTCTATATCATACCTACACCATAGTATTTACATACATTTATAAGATAATGTTCACTATTTCGGACCGATTGGTAGTTATGGATCCGGCTAAAGAAAATTATATAATGAGGTTAAGATTTGTTTAAGAGTTCTTTGTGCCGAATGCTATCTAGATATCTACATCCATATGAGATTTTTATGACTTAATGGGATAACAGGGTGGTGCGAGGGGTAGGGGTAAAAATATACCATATTACCGACATATTCTATGGTGTATATACGTTGCCTCCTGGCACTCAATTTTGCCGAGACATAAAAGCTTTTGTAGAAATTATCTCCGCGAAATTTAATATTAATGGCAACAATTTTAAGAAAATTATGCCCTCAAAAGTTTATTTCGGAAGTGGTTTTGTAAAATGCGGTCCAACTAAAAAGCACCATGTTAACTATAAATAAAACAAAAAGTTTTTAGAGTATTATCTTAATATTTTTTATTATGAAAGAAGGATCTATACTTCGGTGGCATACCTCTATACGATGGGCCATATTAAAGTTTGGCAAAAAACTTGACGTTAAGGTGTGACTTAGAATTAACATCGTGCATTATTGTTGGACCAGCCTTTTGCTTTTTACAAAAAGTCTTTATAAATCAAGCGCTTTTCTTTGTAACGCTTTTAACAAAATATGGACTGTAATGACGTTTTTTGTCGAAACAGCCCTTCCAAAATCAATTAAAATATAGTTTAAGAATGGTCAATAGAAAATTATGGATCAATAGTTTGTGAAACATTTTATGGTGACATGCAACCCGAGTTCGAGCCCCAGCTCAGCCAAGAATAAAAATTATCAATCAATTTAAATTAATTTCATGTTGTAGAATTCCTTCCTTCAGTAAAAATAATTTAATGAGAATTAAATTTGATGAACTTAAGCCTAACTAAATATCAAAAATTATAAATTAAATATAAAATTTAAATAAATAAAAACCTATTGGAAGATATATCAAGTTAAACTTTATCCAAAAACCACGAGCTTTTGTTCGGGCTTTGTTTTTTTTTTTTTTTTATTTTAGAGCGCATTTTAGAAAGCGCTTTTATATCATTTATAGTTAATTTGAAATCTTCCCCCTAAAAACTTTTTCATGTTAAAAAAAAGTTATTTTGATCTTAATACCAAGATTTTAAAAATGATCTATGCATGGGAGCTTTGGGCGATAATTGACCGACTTTAACTCAAAACTTTTTATCATATTTTGGGTTAAGGTCAATTTAAGCTGACTATCTGTATCAAGAACGTTTATAGGCGCTAATAGCCTTTTTACACTGATCAACATCTAACATCAACCATCAATTTGCCACAATTTCCGAAGATGTTAACATTTAAATGGTTCCATAATAGCCTTTTCACACTTGTCAACATTTAACATTTAACATCAATTTGCGAAGATGTTGGAATTTTCCCATAAGAAATACATAGGGCTAAAAATCAAAATTTTTCAACATCTTTACAGATTGTTACTATCTCATTTTGTTCCCTTTTACATTTTTCGATTCTTTTAGGGTCATCACTAAAAAAGTGGCAATAAATTCTATTATTATTGTAGCATCACTGACAAAATGGAAGTTGCTTTGAAAGCAGCGTTACCATTTCTCAAATTTTTCTTTTTTTGCAAGCCTTATTTTGCTTAAATTATTAAACAAAATGATTGAGAAATACATTTTGGTGTTATCTTTTAGAATGTTGCCACTTTTGTAGAAAAAAGTATTTAAAAATAATAAAAGTTTTTTTTCAGATATGGTGACATTTTTTATTAATGGTAGATGTTAGATGTTTCAAGTGTGAACGCGTATTTCACATTTTCAACATCTTACATGCGTTCCTCCGAAATGTATGCAAGTGTACAAAGGGTATAAGAAATACATAGGCCTTAAAACCACCATCTCTAAAAAATGTTCCTATCTCATTTTTTTCCATTCTACATCTTTCGATTATTTTAGTGTCATCACTAGAAAAGTGGCAATAAGTTATATTATTATTGTGGCATCACTGTCAAAAAAAGTTTGTTCTGAAAGCAGCGTTACTATTTGTCAAGTTTTCTTTTCTATTGCAGTTTTTTTGTTAAGTATATTTTATATTTTTAAACAAATTGAACTTTAAATACATTTTTGTGTTTTCTTTTTAAATTATGGAACTTTTGTAGAAAAAACATTTTTTATTAGATGTAAGCAATGTAAACGAGTGTTTCAGATTTTCTTCATCTTTGATGGTAGATGTTAGATGTTGATCAGTGTTAAAAGCCTATAAAGCTCTATTTGAAAGAAAGACATTTTTATGGAAACGGGAGCAGGAATTCGTTCGATTATTTCGACCTGACATTAAATGTAAATCTAGGTGCTCAGAAAAAATTCTCCAACATTTTTCACCAAATTAATCTTTAATCCAACATAAAATCAGTTTTGATTAAAAATTACATCAAGTGAATTAAACGTTAAATCAAGTGAATTAAATGTTTAATGAGGTGAATTAAACATTTAATTGATACATAAATACCATTAATTTGCTTATAATTATTATTTTTATAATTAATATCACAAATTTTTTAATTGAAATAATTTTTTATTTTTTTTTTGTGTGGAATAGTATCTATTATTTTCCAATGCGATACTTTAGTAATAGAGTTACTAAAAACTCGCGCAATCTTTTTTTACCCTTGAAGTATATAAAAAATATAATTATGTATTTGCTTATTTATTCGTTATTTTTTTTGTGTTTAACTATTGACCTTTGATTTAAATCGTTAAATCAAACAAAATTGATGACACTTTCACTTTTTTTTTTCTACAATATTTTTTTTTTTTATCTACATACTTCCCCTTTAGGCATTTTTTTGACAACGTTTCATAAATTTTATCTTTATGTGTTTTTCTTTCTTGTGTCTTCATTTTAACAAAGAGATCATAAAAATTTTAAAAACAAAATTAATAATTTGTTGTTTGTTTTGTTTCTTCGATATTTTTGCTTCTTCAGCATATTTTAAATAAACCTTAAACCAACTTCTTACAAACAAATTTGTAGGTTAGTGTACAAAAAAACACTTAAAAATAACTAAATTGTCCGAAAATTATGTGTCTAAGCAGCAGAAATAAATAAAAGATAAGGAAAACACGTAAAAAACTGAAAAGAGTTCAAATTAGTAGTTTTTTTTTGCTTTTTTTTTTGTTTATCTAAAAGTAAAATGCACTAAAAAACAAACTGAAACATGTCATAAAACTTATTTTTTTTATCATTATGAAGACTGAGGAAGACGATATTTTATAGCGCGATCATAAAACGTCTAAAGACACCACCACACCACACCACACCTTCTTTTATACGAGTAGGGAACAATTGTTTTTTTTTCTTGACTTTATTTAACAAACAATGCCAAAAAGATATTAAAACTTTATAAATTTATTTAACTATAAAAATAAATAATAAAAATGTTAGGAATATTTTTTCTTTTTTAATTTAAAGACAACCTGCATTGCGGGCAACAACAAAATTTTCTATACGAGAAACAGTAACAGTTTATTTGTTGCTGACAAATTAAATGTTGTACAATTACTATTACAACTATTTTTTCATGTAAATTTTTTAAATTTGACATAAATTATTTGTTGATCGTTGGTTTTTTAATTGAGGTTTTTCTTTTTTTCTCTCTTACATCCTACACTCAGGGAAATTGAATAAATTATTTATATGTATCTATTTTTATTTTTAACAGTTTGCGAAGTGAAAGAAAACAATAAATCAATTCATTTTTTAGTGTAGAATAGGGTACCTAATTTTTTAGATTTTTTTCTTTAGTATTATTAAGCTAATATTTAGTTGCATTTCATTTGCGAATAACGTGAATCAGCGAACATCTGGTTTGCTAAACAAATAAAAACATCAACGTGAAAACTTTTTATAGAAAATTCTGCTAAAATTTTCAATTTATAGGACATTTTGCTGAAATTTACAATTTAAAGGAAACTTTGTTAAACTTTACTTTTTATAGGAAATTTTGTTAAAATTTACTTTTTTAAGAAATTTTGCTAATATTTACTTTTTATAGGAAATTTTGTTAAAATTTACTTTTTATAGGAAATTTTGTTAAAATTTACTTTTTATAGGAAATTTTGTTAAAATTTACTTTTTATAGGAAATTTTGTTAAAATTTACTTTTTATAGGAAGTTTTGTTAAAATTTACTTTTTATAGGAAATTTTGTTAAAATTTACTTTTTATAGGAAATTTAATAAATAAATAAATTTACTTTTTATAGGATATTTTGTTAAAATTTACAATTTGTAGTAAATTTTGTTAAAATTTAGATTTATATAGGCAATTTTGCTAAAATTTTAAATATATCTTTTGCTTGAATTTACAATATATATATAGGCAGTTTTGCTAAAATTTACAATTTATATGACATTTTGCTGAAATTTACAATTTATAGCATATTTTGTTATAATTTACTTTTATATGAAATTTTGTTAAAATATACAATTTATAGGAAATTTTGCTCAATTTATAGGAAAGTTTGCTAAAATTTACAATTTATAGGAAAATTTGCTGAAATTAACAATTAAAGGAAATTTTGCTAAAATTTACAATTTATAGGAAATTTTTGCTAAAATTTACTTTTTATAGGAAACTTTGTTAAAATTTACTTTTTATAGTAAACTTTGGAAATTTTGTTAATATTTACTTTTAATATGAAATCTTGTTAAAATTTATTTTTAAAAGGAAATTTTGCTTAAATTTATAATTTATAGGAACTTTTGCTGAAATTAACTTAAAATTTAATTTTTTTTATAGCAGATTTTGCTAAAATTTAATTTTTTATGAGATTTTGCTAAAATTTACTTTTTATAGAAAATTCTCTAAAATATACTTTTTTTTAAGAAATATTGCTCAAATTTACAATTTATAGGAAATTTTGCTCATATTTACAATTTATAGGAAAGTTTGCTAAAATTTACAATTTATAGAAACTTTTGCTCATATTTGCAATTTATAGGAAAGTTTACTAAAATTAACCATTTGTAGCAAATTTTGCTGAAATTTACAATTTATAGGAAATTTTGCTAAATCTTCTTTTTGTAGAAAAAGTTGCTAACAATTTTTCCACTAATTGATCTTTTTTTCATAAGGAGGTAAGTGTTTTCTCAATTAATTTTTCTTTTAATTATACCCACACCACAATAGTGGAGAGGGTATTATGAATTTGTGCTGATGTGTGTAACACCTTAAAATATTGGTCCTACACCCACCTTAAAGTTTACCAATCGACTCAGAATCACTTTCTATCAAACCAATTTTAATGAAATTTTAAACATAGATAGATCCATATTTATATGGACATGTAAGCTATATTAAAAAATAGGACCACGAGGGGATATAGAGGGCAATTTCTGCCTCTCCAAAACTATCTATCCGCCTCGAAAATTTGTTTTTATATACTGTGGTGTAGGGTATCATAAGGTTCGGCTTGACCGACTATACTTTCTTACTTGTTTTTTTGCGCTTTTTCAAAAAAATGGAAGGAAAATGTACTAAAACCGTTTTTTTTTCAACTAAGCCCTTAAAGCCCGTTTTTCATATGTCTTTACGCGTTTAGTGCCCCGGCGGTTGCCATCACTGATTAAAAACAGGTTTATTTAAAATTTGTAAGTTGCTTATAAGCATTTTGTTTTAAAAATGTTTTAATTAAAATGAAGATATGTTTATACACTTCCTGTTGATTTTTTATATACTTTTTGTAGAAAGTTTAAATACAGAATGCCTATAAACTAACCTATAAACATTTACTTAAATATATTTATTCTAACAGCCATATTTATAAAAAGTTCTTATTTTAAGCTTATAGTATGTAATAACTATTAAACGCTTTTTGTCTTATAAACCTCTTATAAAAATTTGTACTCATAAACGTACAATAACAGCTTTTTTACTATTAACTGTTTGCAGCGATTTTCTGTTTAAGTATGGCAACTTTCTTTATATTTGGCGGCCATTTTATTGTTAGTGATGCACGAAACTTCTATTCGGTTTACATGATATTCTATATTTAAATTTTTTTTTATATTTTTTTTAATTGTAGACCTTTTATTATTATTATTATTATTCTTATCAAATAAAACTACATATTATTTTAGTTTCTGAACAAAATGTTTCCGAAAGGTATCATAAAAACTTTTGTTTGAACCTTTTTTAAATAAACTATAAGAAAGTAATCGAATAAAAAGTTTGTTTACTGTTTATTAACATCACTATTATAATGATTTGTTTATTTTATTTTTTTATATTTTTTAACAATAATTTGTTGCTTTAAGCCTGGTACTCTGTTCAACATTTCACGTGAAATGCTGTCAAAATGCATATGAAAAAAACTTGTGCGGAATATCTACGAAATAATGTTGATGGAGTTGTACTCTGTTTATTTTGTGAAAAAGTTCCGAAATGTTTCTGGCAACATTTTTTTTACAACTGCGAAATAATGTAAGCTGCCTTTATTTCACGTGGAATTTTAAGCAAAAGCAAAAAATATGAACTTAATATTAAAAAAGAAATAAAAAATTAAAATAACACAATCGGTAACAGTTTTTTATTCATATTTACTTTTTTTTATTAAATTTTTTATTAAAAAAAAATAATTTTAGCAAAATACATGTGGCGTTTGTTTACAAACACGAAACAATGTAGCATACCTTGAAGGAATAAAAACGTCAAATTGTACAAACTCGCAAGATTGGTAACATTGATAAATGCCAAAATTTTCGTGTGGAATAATCAATGTTGCTCAACATTTTTCACAAATTTGAACAGAGTACTAGGCTTTAAACAAAAAAAACAACTAGTTTCAATAATTAAATAAATAATTAAAGAGAATATCTGCGCTTGCCCCTGAACATATTCATTTAAATCATATAAATTTTTTTTAAATAATTATCAATATAAGTTTAAATTGGCTGTCTAAAATAAAAAAAAAAAAATTAGTAAAATGTATGTCTGTTGTAATAAATAAAACATTTTTGTCATTATTTTTCAACATATTTCACAAAAATAATATCATAAAATGCAAACACCTTTTATAATGTCATTTTATTTTTGGTTTAAAGAAGGGCAAATCCAACAATAAATTTTCTTACTTTATGAATGGTTTATTAAAGGTTCAATAGACTATTTTTCGTTTAGTCTGCTTTCACACGTTTCAAATTTGATTCTCAACTCTTATGTTTTTAGGTGAGAGAAGAAAGAAGAAAGGGGGTTAGTACGGAGATGCCTGTACTCGGGCAGTACGCTTTGTGGTTTTATTCGTTGATATATGCACAACAATGGCTGCATGTAATTTTTTTCTTTTTTTTTTCTCTTTGATTCGCTGTAAATAAAATTGTTGTTGTTTTGAACCGAAAAAAGTTGAAACCGATTGCTGCGTGTGATTATATTGGCATCTTAGAAGGGAATTGAAAAAAAGTTGAGCATCAAAAGATGAAACGTGTAAATTTAGACTTATGAATACAACTTTAGCAATTTTTGCTTAAAACGGTAAATTAATCATCAATAAGTTTTTATGAATACGGCTGTAAACTTTTAACAAGCTATTAACGAAAATTCAATAATTTTTTTTTTAAATTTTTTAAATCATTTTGTTGAATTGCATGATTTTTGTAAATTAAATGAACATTAAACAAATATCATGAAAAATGTCAATAAATAGTTCAGTATGCAATGTTTTGACTCAATATAATATTCTAAACAATTATCGAATTATCATTGAATGTTTTTCATTTGCATTATTCCAATTTTTTTTAATAAATTTAAAAAGCTAAAACGTTTTAGGGTTTAAAAGTAACGCAATCAAAGTTATTTATAATTTTATGCATATAATTTCTAAAAAGTAATTTAAATAACCAATTGTAATAAATATTAAAAAAATTATACTTTTAATGCAATTATCAAAAAAATATTTAAAACTTTTTAAAAAATATTTGTCAAATCTGCTATTATATATGAATGAAAAATCGATTTAATAATTTTACAATACTTGGAATTTTTTTTTGTTCCTCCATTCTTTATAAACATTTTACAAAATGTCTAAAAACTTTATTCAAAATATAACAAAACCTTTTACCAATTTTAATTAAATCAAAGTTATTATCATTTAAATTTTTAATATACCCACCAAGACGATTCAGACCTCCCGTTCGATTTTTGTAACTCTATATTTCTTTTGTGTCAAAAGGCTTAAATATTTATCAAAATCTATCAATTGAAAAGCAATAAATTTGTCATTTTTATATTAATATTTTTGCCACAAATGAAATTTTAAAAAAGTCTTTATGACTTAAACAAAAATATTGTTTATAAACAAAACCGAAAAAAATATTGTATTTGCTTTGAAGGAAGGCCATCTACATAATAAAAAGAGATGTTCCAGCAAAACCGCAAAATTAATAAATTCATATATGTTTTTTGTTTATTTTATTAAATAGACACTATTGTAATGTAAATATGTTTATAATGAATGAAAAAACAAACCAATAAACAATTTAAAAGCCAATTATAAACTGGGGAAATGTTTAAAAGCATTGTGTGAACTACACTGTGTTTAGCGACTTAAGTCATTTTGTTAATTATTTGGTAGTGATTATTATTAATTTAAGTTTAAAAAAACTTGATTTAATTTTTACAGATTTTCTGGCCTATTAGCCAAATAATTATAAAAATGTTGTTAAATGAACAATTTTGATTTTTAGTTGAACTGTTAATTTTTAATTTTTGATATTCTTTAATTAGGCTCGAGTTCAACAAATTTAATTTTCATTAAATTATTTTCACTGAGGGAAGGAATTTTACAACTTGGAATTTTTATTAAAATTTATTTACATTTTTTCTTGGCTGAGCTGGGATTTGAACCCGGGTCTATCTTTACATGTTTCAAGAAACACCACTTTCTATCGTCAGAAAATCTTTGTGTTCTACCCACTGCACCACTGCGGTGCCCGTTAGCCAACAGTCAAACATTAATCTTTAACCAGTAGTACTGGTGGTTCGAAATTTGCTGTTATTATCACTTAAATTTCAAATTACATGTTGCCTCCTTTTTTCCTCAGTTTTTTCGTATTCTTTCTGTCAAGACTTTGTCTTGAAAACCTGAATACATTTGTTTATTATGTTTTTTTTGTCCACTTTTGTCGACATTTTTATTTGTACAAATTAAAGTACAAATGTAAACATTAGAGCTTGTGCCATAGCTATTTCTAAGAACAATTTAGATTTTTCATCAAATTTAATTTTCATTAAATTATTTAAGTGATAATAACAGCAAATTTCGAACCACCAATACTACTGGTTAAAGATTGATGTTTGACTGTTGGCTAACGGGCACCGCAGTGGTGCAGTGGGTAGAACACAAAGATCTTCTGACGATAGAAAGTGGTGTTTCTTGAAACATGTAAAGATCAACCCGGGTTCAAATCCCAGCTCAGCCAAGAAAAATTATCAATAAATTTTAATAAAAATTCCAAGTTGTAAAATTCCTTCCCTCAGTGAAAATAATTTAATGAAAATTAAATTTGATGAACTCGAGCCTAATTAAAGAATGTTGTTAAATGTTTATAATCATTTCGTGTCTATGAATATCCCATTCTCTGTTCAGTATTTCGTGAGAAATGTTGGCAAAGTCAATATAAAATTTTTTTTATGTGATATTCATACGAAAAAATGTTGTATGTCCCAATTTACATTATACGATTTTTGTCGTTGCGATTATTGTCGTTTGCTCTTTAAAGCCAGTCTCATATTTACATTGTACGATTTTTGTCGTAACAACCTTAATACATTTTTCGTCAAATGAGAGAAAATTGAGAGAACGAATGAATGAACCAGGGCTGCCAGACTTGGAAATTTATTCCCAAAGTTGGGGGTTTCATGCAAGCAAAAAGGACAAAGAAAGTCATTTGTGGATTTTTTTGGGGATTTCATAAAAATAGTCGGGGATTTTACACATTTTTAGTATATTTTCCCTTCTTCTATTATTTACGCTTATTTTTCTATGTTTCGTATATAAGATATGAAAAAAATTAGCCAAACTTTTATCTTTTCTTATCAACAACTTAAAGGGTGTAAAGGGTCCTAATAAAGATTACCATTTTTGTTGAGTGTGTAAAAGCTACTTAATAAACTTATGTTATTATTCTTGAGTGAGTGTTTTAAAAAAGAAAAATTTAAAAAAAATCTAAAACCGTTGAAAACACTAACAATTTTTGATTTTTTAAAGGCAATTGTCAAGCAAATATGTCTTCCCCAAAAATAAGTAAATATGAAAGACAATATAATAAAGTTTGGTAAATATGTATTTTTATTGTTGATTTTAAGGATGGCTAAAACGGATTAAACAAGCTCCAAATTCTTATAAATTGACTCTTTCGTCTTCAAAAAAGCATATTGTTCTGCTTGTAATTCCTCACTGGAATCGCATAAAAAGGGTTTAAAAAAACATGCCGAAACCAGTCGCTACAAACAAAATAAAATAATATTTTTTACTAAAAATTTTTATGTGGGGATTTTTGGGGACTTCTTAATAAAATTTTTCTTATTATTTTTTAAAAAAATTTTAAATTTGGTCAGAAAAAAAATCAATAAAAAAATATTAACTTTTTAAGGTTATTTGTTGTAATTTGGGGATTTTTTTTAATTTTTTGGGGACAAGGAAAAAAAGTACCTGCAGCCCTGGAATGAACAAAACGAATCGAAGAGTACACTCGCTTCTGTACCCCTTATAATTCCTCTCACCCCTCTTGCCTATAAAGTAAGAATCGCAACGACAGAAATCGTATAATGTGAATGGGCAGTAATAGTTGAACTCTGTTTATATAGCGAAGAACATACGAAATGTTGCTAGCAACATTTTTGTTTTCCGCGCGAAATATTGTTTTGCACGGAATTTTAAGCAACAACTGATCGTTTTTTTTTTTGTATTTATTATTTTGTATTTGTGTAGTGTTTGTTGTAACAAGCAGGGTACGAAAAAAAACTGTACATTTTCGTAACGTATTTTTCTAACACACAAACTATAAAATTTTTTTTTGTGTATGTGAATGTGTGCACAAACATATACGGTACACAGCGAGAGTGAACTGACGCACACAAACACTACGATAACGTACATTACATCTTTTAACGTACATGTACAGTATTTTTAACGTACTTATCTGTACTTTTTATTGAACACGTATGTGTATTTAACGTGCGTGTGTGTGTGGTATGTATGTATTTTTAATATCAAAAAAGGCCAAAAATATGATTTGAAATCGAGTTGTATAACAGGAGTGCAGAAATATAAGAAACATGCAAAAGTACTAATATTTTATGGAGCAGAGTAGTAGTATTGGTGCCTATTTCAGTAAACAATTGTTTTTGTTTTTTACGCGAAGAATTAACGTGCGTGTGTGTGTATGTATTTTTTTAAAGCAAAAAAAATTTTTTTTATAACATCAAAAAAGGCCAAAAATATGATTTGAAAGCGAGTTTTATAACAGGAGTGCAGAAATATAAGAAACATGCAAAAGTTCTATGGAGCAGAGTATTGGTGCCTATTTCAGTAAACAATTGTTTTTGTTTTTTACGCGAAGAATGCACATGTGCGCGGCTGTGTTTAACTTTGTTCAATTACAGTGTGTAAGATAAATGGTTATATAAGGAATTAAAAACATATTTTATGATAAACAATGTCTTTGTTAATGTCCACAGTCTTTTATATTATTAAACATTTGAATGGCATAGGGAAAATGTTATTAAGAGGCATTATGATTATTTTTGTAGCTAAATTGAGTACACTGATAAGAAAAAAAGCTTTTTATTAGAATTGAAAAGAATTTTTGGCATGGTTAACAGGCGAAGAAAATGATGAAAATAAATCAGATTTTATTTAAAAAAAAAACAAGTTTTTGTGATTAAATATTAATAAAAATTTTGGGCTGGATTTTGCCTGTCACTGTACATTCTCTCGCAAAACATTTTTGTGCATCAGAGAAAATAATGTTGTAAGTAATGATCAGCGTTGTCAACTTGTTGCGTTTCGCACCATTTTGGGTGCTTTTTTAAAATTTTTGTTCGAAAAATACTTGGCAACAAAGCAAAGACAAAAATTTGTCGTTAAGCAGTCAAAATTTGTAAATCAACTATAATTGTCTTGAGGAGCTATTCTGTAATGGAATTTTATAAATGTCTATCGGTAACCAATATCGGTAGCTAACAACGCAAAAAAAGTTCTTGTTAAAAAAAACCAATATTATGTGTGAACAAAAAAAAAAAAAACATGGTCAAATCTGGTCCGCTTTGCTACGCTGATTTAGGTTGCACCACAATATGTTTGTACCTTATAAAACCTAAATACCTAAAAACCAAGACAGTTTATGGGCACAAAAACTCTATTCCGGAAAGAAGTTTGTATGTAAGCTATGTAATATTATGAACCAATTCGCACCATTTTGAATAGGATTCAACTTTGTAACAATTAACACATATCCCAAATTAGATTCAATTTTTTCCAAAATTGCGAAAGTATAGACTTGCGCACAAGGTTAACTTTGAAAGACAACAGACCTCGTTAGATCGACTCTAAAATTGATTCTGAGTCAATCGGTATACTAAACTATTTAAATGTATTACACATACATAATAGTACAAACTCATAAAATCCTCTCCACATACAGTAGTGTGGGTATAGAAAGTAAGAGCAGAATGTTGTGCTGGAGTGGCTCGGGTTTATGACAGTTGAATGTGATGCCATTTGGACTTTGCATGCTTGGTGCACTTTGACGACATTATTGTCATGGGGAAAACACTTGACGAACACTTGAAAAATTTGGAAGAAATGTTGAAACGTATATCCACGGCAGGACTTCCAAAAGGAAGTAAAGTACCTGGGACATCGCGTAACCTCCAAAGGCATTTTAACAGATAAAGATAAAATAATACCTGTAATGGATTGGATAGGCTTAGTGCATACTAGTGATGTTACGAATATTTGTATTCGTATTCGAAATGCCGAATATTCACCTGCTTTACGTTATTCGTACTCTCCAAATACAAGGGAATATTTCGCGAATATTTTGTTAATGCATTCCAAGGAAGAAAAAATACAAAAGTGTAAAAAATACATAAAATTAAACAAAAAGTATTAATTTTTATTAGAAAAGATTTTTGTCATTTTAACACAAAAAAATCTTCTTTTAGAAAAGTGAAAAACAAACAAACATTAGAAGTTTGTGCCGGTACAAAACTATTTTATGAAAATTACTCAAGTTTTAACTTCAACTTTTCCAGATTTATTATCATTTTAAGCAATGTGCTAATTATCGTAAGAAAATTATCGACAACTGGATTTCAAATTTAGTCATCGGAGTGAGATAATAAATTTAAATATAATTGGTAGTGTGACAGTTTTTTTACAATTTATTTTTTAAAACGAAAATAAAAGATTTATTATATCGAGTGGCGTTTTAGTTCAGATTGGATATTCGCTGAATATTGGCGCAGATATTCGTATTCGCGAATATTAAAAATTGATATTCGTGACATCACTAGTACAAATCAATACAAATAAATTTGTTAGGTTTTTTTTATTTTTGTTAAGTTTTATATTTTTTTCCTAAACCCCTGAAATGTAAAAGACTGCTTTATTATAATATTTTTAATACAAAAATATTTTACTTTTTATTTAAAATTACTCAAACAAACATTTTAAATTTAAAAGAAAGTCTAAACTTGGTGCGTTTCTATTTTTAAATGGCGCGTTTTCTTCACCTTTTTGGTGCGTTTTGAAATTTCAAAGTTGACAACGCTGGTAATGATCAGTTGTAGAGAGTATGCGTATATTTAAATATGTATAATTGTTTGTGCACATTTTGAAGTGGTAAACAGGGTTGCCGAACTTGGTATTTTCGTTTGGTCAGATGGTAGGCTAATCCTAATTTTAGTCGGTTTGAGAAAATTTACTTTTTCATTTTATAAATTGACTTTTTAAATGTGGTAGGACATAGTCTGTTAAAGCAACTGACTATATCGCAAAGCAGGCAACAGAAAATGGAATATTTGTTAAAAAAAAAACAGAAGATCTTCTTGATTGTTGGTGAAACCTCGGATGTGACAATAAAGAAATGAAAATAAAAAATTTTTTACAACAAACAATATATAAAAAATATTACTGAATTGGCAACAGACGGCGCTAACGCCATAGCGGGTAAAGTAACTGGACTAAAAAACTTACTTAGAAATGAATTTGTTTAATTTACATTAAGTGCGCTCTCTCCACCTGTGTTTAAGTTACGCATGTAAAATGCTGAAGGAAAATATAGAGCTTCTTTGTTGTAATATTAACAGTTTTTTCCCATAGCCCTTAAAGAATTACTGAACTAAACGAATTTCAGGAATAATGTTCGGTACCACCTCATAAGATATAAGCTGCTTCTTATACAAAACGCCTATTTTGGAAGTTGTTATTGCAAGAATTTTTGAACAGTGGAATGCTTTAGTACTATATTTTGTATCCTGTTTTTACGAAGTCAATGGTTTAAGAGCTGTAGAACTCGCCGAACATATGTCTTATTAAGTCAAATGCCATTTTTTATTTGTTTCAGATACAAGTATATTGCGATTCTGACTTGAAATCAAATTATAGGTGCTCTCTAAATCGCAATCGCAAGAAGTTAGCCATCTTCAAAAACCATTTAAGATCGGAAGCAAAACGCATGAGTTTTCGAACAACATGAAATAAATCTAGCGTCTTGCGACTTCAAATCGTGCGATTGTTAGAAAATGGCAGACATACTAGTCATAATTAATAATCTTAATAAAGAATATCAACCAGAAGTATATCGTTTGTCATATTATAATCATGTTTAAAGTCCAATATTTTTACACATTTTTATTAATTTTATAAAAAAGGCGACACTAACATAAGTCGATTTCGATAAAAAAAAAATAATCATGTTGATGTCTTAAATATTTTTATTGACACAGAAGCTAAAAAAGAAATATGTACTTAAATTTAAAATTGGGCTTCTATATAAAATAAAATCTACAGGGGTGTGCTCGAAATCAAAAACGTAAAACGTAAGAATTTTAACAGTCGTTTTTTACTTAGATTTCTGTAATAAAAGAATTGTATGAGAAACATTATACAAATATTTGTCTATTAAACAGAATTTAATAACAAACATTATAAAAATTGGATTTAAAGTGTATTAAAAAGAACTCCCAAATTCTTGCGTTTTAAGAAATTAATATATTACAAATAAGTACTCCTTTTAAGTTATTGTCTAATCAAGATTTGCCTATTTATATAGTCACACATTCTCAAATTTTCCAATCTTGTAGATTGTTAGCTTAACAGAAATTAGCCTTTCAGTAGACTTAGGCAATGATATATTTTCGAATTAAGTGAATTCCATTAAAAATGGATTCAAATAAAAATATTTTACGATCATGCCAACTTTGTCTCTAATTGCATATTGCAAAAAATTAATACCTTTATCAAATAAAAATTGTGCTTTACATCAAAAAAATACATTCATATACATATGTAAATTTTTAAAAATTTGAAAAAATTAGTCGGTTTCAAAGGATTTTGGTAGGTTTTATAAACAATTTTGGTTGGATAAAAACTTTTAAGCGGCAACCCTGGTGGAAAATTGAACGTCGAAAATTGTTGTTGTGCTATACATTATTCGAGTTTATTTGAAGAAAAAAAAAAATATTTTAACACTCATAAAATTATTACAGTAACTGATTGTGGGTTATAAAATTCGTTTTTCGTACTATTAAAATTGAATAAATATATAGTTAGTTTTCAAATAACTTTGTTTTTAACATTTATGTTTGTTATTCAAAAAACAACTTAGCAAAAAAAAAAGTTAAAGTTTTAAAAGCAACAACTATTAAATTTTACGGAATATGCTGTTAAAAAAATAAAAATTTTAAAATTAATGTAAAATTCATTTATTTTAAAGTAAAAATTAATTTTAAATTAAATGTAAAAATTTATTTTAAATTAAATAAATTTTCAGTTCTTTAAAATGAACTTTCTTTTTGAATATACATAGCTACATAATTTTTTGATTGTATGAATATTATACTTTGGGATGAGTGCTCTTGTTTCTTTTTTATAATTTTTTTTTGCAGTAAAAGAGTTTGTGTTTTTTTTTATATATTTTAGGTAAATCCTTTTTTTTACCTAGTTATTTTTGTATGCACTTGCTTAGATATTGGTTTATTTAGCAATACTTATGGCGCCAACTTTAACGCTGTAAAATAATTGTATACAACATTTGACACAATTGATGTGCATATATACGCCTACCTAAGTACATATGTACAAATGTGAAGATCCTTTTTATGGGAATTTTTTACTTGTGCCTTGTATATTTGAAGAAAGAAAAAAAAACATTTTTATGACTGATCTTGTTTTTTATAATAAACAATTTTTTTCAGTTAAAGAATTGTACATACATTTAAGGTAATTTTTTTTCTTGAGTATTTTTATGAGCAATATTTATGGCACCAAACTCTTTCAGATGAAATATCATTCATAAAAAACGTAAAAGCAACAAATTCGCAGAAAATTAAGGAATTTTCGCGCCCTCAAAACAATTGTTTGTGCACATTTGTAAGTGGTAAATCAAAAGTCGAAAATTGTTATTGTGCTTTGCGTTATTCGAGTTTATTTGAAAAAAAAAAAATTTAAGAGTCCTCTTGTTTTTTATAATTTAAAATTTTTTTCAGTTATTTTTTATATTCATACATACCTTTTAGGTAAATGTTTTGTATTTAATTTTTTTGTATGCACTTGCGTGGACAATGGCATATTAAACAATAATTATGGCACCAACCTCTTTCGCGAAAAATTTAGGAATTTTCAGTTGACTTCAATCATTATGCATTTTAAGTGATCATTTAACATTTGATTGCAAAGAAAGTAAGATGCCGCGCCCTAAAAATAATTTTTTGCACGATTATTTTAGTTTAATCGATGAAAGTGACGTATTTTGTGATAATGGAAGTTGTGAAAAAAAAAAAATTAAATAATCATACCGGAAATCTAGAAAGACATTTAAAACGGTTCCACCCTACTTTTTATTCAGATTATGTTGCAATAAAGTGTGCAAATATAAATAAAGTCAATGATTTAAAAACCAAAATAGTTCCAACCTACTTCAATCAAACTAACATTGAATTGGCGATTGTAGAATTATTTACAAGGAATGGACGCCTACTCCGTATGGCGAAAGATAGTGCTTTCAAAATATGAGTTCAACCGGCTTTTGATTCTTTGGGAATAAATGTTAATGAGCATAACGTAGCTGAAAGAATACATTTTTATCATACTTACAAAACGTTAATATTGTTTTATTTTGGCTTGACATTTCTAAATTTTTAAGTTTAAAGAAATTCGCAGAATAGTTATTCGTAAAATAACTATATTTTTATTAAATTAAAAACGAACTAAATAATCCACAATCAATTATCGTAATAATTTTATGAGTGTAAAAATAATTTTTTTTCTGCAAATAAACTCGAATAACGTATAGCACAACAACAATTTTCGACGATTCATTTACCTTAGGCCTTATTTAAGGCCTGATTTGACATTTTTTGATTCAATTACCATTCTGATCAAGGTGAATTGACTAGAAGGTGGGGTCAAGTCAACATATGGTTATTTTTTCTGTGGTGTAGTTGTCAAATATTGTATACAAGCTACAGTTTTTTATGTAAACAAACCTTTTTTTACTAGCAATATTTTTGACAATCGGACCACAGAAGCAGTGTTGTTGTAGTGCTGACTTCACTTTCTAGTGAATTCGCGTTGATTCTGATTTAACTGCTAAATAAGTTCTCTTATAAGGCTTCTGATCTTCCGTAGGTATAAAAGATAAGATCAATATTCCACATTCCCTTCTATGAGAAGGGAAAAGAGAAGGACTAAGATATTTAGTTTTTTTGCGCGTTATAAAATTAAAATTGCATAAAAAAAAGACAAAAACAGAATACAGAACAGTTAAATGAAAAAGAATAAATCATTTTAGTTGAGTTTAATACGTTAAAATTCCTTTTTGTTTTACCTAAAAATAACTGCTAAAAAGTATTAAAAAAAGTTTAAAAATTAAAAAATAAGTGCACAATCAAAACTTAATTGTTTTCTGATTTTTAGTGTAAAAACCATTTTTACCTTAAAACCATCTATTAATTATGTATAAAATATAATAAATATCCATTAAAAGTGCACAATTAAATTTCTATAACAAAGGAATTTGGCCCATTTTCCGTAAATTTGTCTAGTTTTATTTAAACTTTGACATAAAGAGAAAATTTTCATATACCATGAATGGTTTTTAGAGCCAATAACTTGAAGCTCTTTAAAAATACATTTCTAAAAGACTCTTTAAGATTACCTTTACTCTAATGCCTTTTGAAAACCATTCTCATCTCATGACAGCCTTCTAAAAGCCATTAATTTAAATGAATTTCAGAATCTCTGGCGAATGAAGCCAGAGTGGAAGGCCTACCCCTCAATGACAACGTGTGTAAAAAAGCTTTGAGTATGCAATGGAGCTAGCAGGCCTTGTACATCCAAAAGAAAGTACTGAGGCCTTCTAGAAGGCATCTGTATGCCCTCTTTTTCCCGCTGGGTATACATACATATTTACATATACGCATACTCTTAACACTTTACAACTGATCATTACTTGTTCTTTTCTCTACTGCATAAAGAACTTTTGCATGTTTCTTATATTTCTGCACTCCTGTTATAAAACTCGCTTTCAAATCATATTTTTGGCCTTTTTTGATGTTATAAAAAAAATTTTTTTTGCTTTAAAAAAATACATACACACACACGCACGTTAATTCTTCGCGTAAAAAACAAAAACAATTGTTTACTGAAATAGGCACCAATACTACTACTCTGCTCCATAAAATATTAGTACTTTTGCATGTTTCTTATATTTCTGCACTCCTGTTATACAACTCGATTTCAAATCATATTTTTGGCCTTTTTTGATATTAAAAATACATACATACCACACACACACGCACGTTAAATACACATACGTGTTCAATAAAAAGTACAGATAAGTACGTTAAAAATACTGTACATGTACGTTAAAAGATGTAATGTACGTTATCGTAGTGTTTGTGTGCGTCAGCTCACTCTCGCTGTGTACCGTATATGTTTGTGCACACATTCACAAACAGAAAAATGTTTTTTTTTTTATTTTGTACTCTTGTAACGAATGTGAATGTGTATTGTTCATGGTAAAATACGGTATGGTACTCTTAATTGTGTACTTTACAGTTTTTTTTCGTACTCTGGTAACAAGCGTTACAAATGAATAAAGAAAATTGGGAGGAAAGTTCAAAAATAAAAATTAAAATTAAATTTTTAATGTTTTTTTACTATGGTAAATAATAATATAAATAATACATCTGTTTCACCTTTAAAATGATACTTAAAAAAAGCATTGTTGTTCTTTACCTTCACAAAACAATGTTGTTTAATTGTAACTACTAAAAACGTTAAGTTTTGTAAACCCCAAGATACATTTAAAAATTTTCTTGTGAAATAATCAATGTTACTCAACATTTTTCGTAATTTCGAACAGAGTACTAACTAGGCTTATCATAAACTAATATTTTATTTGTCAAATGTTTATAAACATTTGGCTTAATATTTACGGAACATTTTGTAAAATTGTTATAAACAAATGCTAAAAGTTTGTATCTAGTAGCTAAGATCTATTAAAATATTTTGCTGTACATTTTGGTTTTAAACCATTGCACACTGGTTAATTCCGGCCAAAAATAATTTTTTTTTAATATTAATAAAATGTTGATGACAGATTATAGCAAACACTTCAAAACATACAACTCATTTCTTAATTAAGCTCTTGGATAACTATTTTACTGTTAATTCTGAAGCAAAGTAGATAATTTTTTTCTTATAAATTTAAGGTTTTCAAAGTTGATTTTTGTACTTTGAAATAAAAGTAAGCTATGATTTTTCCTTTAAAGTTTTCTTTGTAAATAAGTATGTTATGTTTAAACCGTATTAGTAATAAATCATTCCATGTGATAATTGTTATTTTGTGCGCGTTATTTTTTTTGGATAAGTGAAGTGATTGTGAGTTACTTTAAAAATAAATAAAACCTAAAGTGAGCCAAATTTAAAGGGACCATAACAAAAAAGGTGGGGCTAGGAAAGGTTACGTGATAATTATATCTAGTACTGTTTAGTATCAAAAGTAAGTACTATACATTTCAGCTGTCACCACCTGCCACCCCAGTAACCAGATCATTTTTAGTGACTTCATAAATTCTTATAAGATTAGCGTGACTGACTGGGTGATCGTCGCCCAGCCCAAATAACTTAAGCCAGAAACTTGAAATTTTGTATGTAGACTCCCCTCCCAATGTGTAAATAAAAAAAGTCGAGACTTTTGGAAATTCAATTTATAAGGGGTTAGAAATGGGTAAAAACGGGTAAAATCAGTAACATTATATCTTGTGATCTAACAAAGGTAGACGTAAAATTCAACTAATATTATTATTGAATCGAAAATTAAATTGTCATGCGCTTGGTACTCTTTTGAAATTTGCACATGTTGGGTATAAAAAAGGGCAAAAATATATTTTTGGTACTTTTTTGGTAAACAATTTATCTTCTTAAGTAATAAATATAAGAATAAAATTTAAATTTTGTTCTCTTCTCTTTAAAAGCTCTCATACAAATTTTAGTACCTTTTGGAAATTCGAATTTATAAATATCGTTGGTACTTTTTTCTTTTAAGCTATTTTTATTTTTATACTGAATATATGCCCAATATTTGAATGCCAAATTTCAGCTATTTACTGAAAGAACAGATATTTGTTATATATAGATATGCAGTCGCGAGTACAGGGGGAAAAAATGAATTGGTACTCATCCCAACCCACCTCAACCCCCACCCACCTTAAACGGAAAAATATATACCATTTCTATGGTCTTTCCAAAAGAAATTTTGCAAAATTGTATGTTTCAGTTGAAGGTTACAGGAGCTCAAAACGGATCCACGTCTGAGTTATGTAAAGATATATATATATACATATGTTTATGTATATAATCACATAAGTTTACATATCATATTATATCCATATATGATCATATCTACTTTGGTTTGCTCAGGTAGACAAAAGATGGGGACAGGAGATGGGCATATATAGATATTCCACAAACTATTAATATAATCGCTACAAATGATCATATTTTATTACACACTCCAAAGCCCTTTTTTTATTTTGTTCGATATTTTTGGGTTGTCAACCTGGCCAACCCCTGTATGTACGAGTCCAACATTTTACCTAGGGTTCAAACATGCTATTCTTAAGTTGCATACCAAATTAGCCATTTACGTAAAGAAGTTATGGATTTATGGCTGGATTGACCACTGTGCATTGTGGCAAATGCTTACAAAAATATTGTAAGAAGTTTTTAAACATTTTGATTAATGTTTTTAAATTTTTGATGGTATTACTTCTAAGCTTTGCTTTTTTTTTAAAAAATTGTAATAAAGTTAGTTTTTTAAAAACTTGTAACACATTTTTTAAAGAAAAGGATCAGGGTTAGTTCGGATGCATAACATTTTAAAATGACTGGACCAAATTGAACACTTTTTCTGCGGTTTTTTTTTGTAATTATGTAGAGAACAGCAACAGTTAAAGTTTTTAATTTTATTCAAATTGCTTCGATATTAATACATAACATGGAGCAAAAAGTGTGCCGAATCGGAGATGTAGGTGTGGTAAAATTCTCCAAATTTAACAAAAAAATCTTTGTTATTAATACACAACATCTTTGAAAAAGTAGGCGGGATTTAAGAAGTAGGCGTGGCACCCTATACGAAGACCATATATTATGTAAATTCTTTGTATGCGTCCGCTAAATATGACAGACAATTAAACATCACAAATTATCGCAGGCTGCACTAGATAATTCTCAAATACTAGATGTGTAAGCAAACATTTTTTACTGTGTTAAAAGGTCTTGAAAGTAAGAAATAACTGTCTGGAAAGAAAATTTCCCAAGTTGTGTTTAAAAAAAAAGGTTATAAACTTTTTCAATTTTCTTTATAAACATTTTCCTTAAAGTTCATAAGCTTTTTTTATAACATTTATTAACAATAATTAGTATTGTGGTTATTTTGTTGAACTATTTATGGTTTTTAATCCAAATTTTTAATATTTTTAATTAGGCTTAAGTTCATTAAATTTAATTTTCATTAAATTATTTTTATGAAGAAAGGAATTTTACAACATGAAAATTAATTAAAATTCTTATTGATAATCTTTCATTATTGACCGTGGAAAGACAAAAAGAAAAAACAAAAAATGTACTTTGGACTTCAAGAAGAATTCTTGACAAAAAGTACGAAAAAACAGAAGTAAGGAAAAAATCAATTAAAATGGATAATCATTCAAAAAAGCAAACTTCGATCTACCAAAGGTTAAAATACAATTTGGTTTAAGGATTGATGTTTGACTATTGACGTCAGCAGTCGTCGATGGCTGCGAGTGTAAAACGGCAAATCCATCTGAGGAGATCGAGTGGTTGCGATCGAAACATGTCATGGTAACCTGCCGGCCTGGGTTCGAGCCCCGGCCACGGTCAATAATGAAAGATTATCAATAAGAATTTTAATTAATTTTCATGTTGTAAAATTCCTTTCTTCATAAAAATAATTTAATGAAAATTAAATTTAATGAACTTAAGCCTAATTAAAAATATTAAACATTTATTAACATTTATAAGAATTTTGCTTTGTTTTGTTTTAGGTTCTTAAAGATTTTTTACAAAAATTTTTTGTTTTCTTTTTAAAATAAGCAACTCAATAAAATTATTTAATTGTTTAAAAAATATAGTAAAATGATAATTGAAAAAATAAAAATGATTTCCAAAAAAAAAAAAAAAAAAATTTCAAAAAATTTATCACAAAAGAATTTAAAATAAGTTTTACATCTCTCAGTCACACAAACTAAATGAAGTCTATTATAAATTTAAATAAAATTTTACTTCAAATTTAATTTAAAATTTATCTTTTATAATTTATGACAAAAAAACTCATAAAATCTCATAAAATTAATGAAAAAATAACAAAAAAAAAAAAAAAAAAAACGTGAGACGCTCGTGGCACTCTGCTTATACAAAAAATATGTGGCTGCATCTTTAACCCTTTTGTTATGACCGTTTGAAATTTTAAAATTGATTTCCTATAGGAATTTGAATTTATGTTAATTCTATTGATGTAAAAAAGAGATTAAAAATAACTTAATACTGTATTAAAAAATCATAAAAAATAATTTAGTTTAAAACCATTTTCTTTGATATTTTTGTTTTCTAATTTGGAGCATTTTTTATGGTTGAACATTTAATGAGAATTTTTAATTGTTAAATGACTAAATTTTTATTTTTTTTACTACATAAAACATAAACTTAGAGACAATTTAGTTCAGGTCAATGGATAAACCTACGAAAAGATTAAAGCAAATGAGATTTTTTATTTTCTACTTAGAAAAACGACTTCTAACTTTTCGGCTATAAAAATATCAATGGTCCGTTTTTTTAATCCAATTAAGAACATTTTTATTGCTTAGCAAAAGTTTTAGTGAAGCTTAAAAAATTTTGATTTGTTGTTGTGTAACTTTATTGCTACATCATATGCTTCTTATAATGTGATATCACTTGATACTTTATTGCTGCTTTTTTTGCTATCTCTGCTGCTGTTTCGGTTAGATCCATGTTTTTATTTTTAGATTATTTCTGTAACTAAAGCCTAGTACACTACTCGAACTTGCGAAAAATGTTGAGCAACTTTGATTATTTCACACGAACATTTTGTCATGTATCAATATTGTCTATCTTGCGGTTTTTCAAAACTTAACGTTATTATACAACATTATTTGGCGAAGGTAAACAAAAACCATAGTTGGGGTAGTGCACTAAAAATTGATTTAAATCAACATTGCACTCTCACTAAATAAAACAGCACAAAATTTGTTTTCACTACTTTTTACCAGCTTTAGTGATGATTGGTATTTTTTTCATGTGTTTTGATAATTGTCATTAAATAAAGAAAAACAATTTTATTTAAATAATTTTCTAAAGTAAAAAACAAAAAAATTTTAATTTATAATTCATTTTTGCACTTTTCTACATTTCTACATTTTTCTTTTGAAACCCCACCTCACATATGCAAAATAAAAAATTACAAAAAATAATTAGCTGTTGCTTAAAATTCCGTGCGAAATAATATGAGCTACACTTGTTTCGCACGGAAAATAAAAATGTTCCTAGAAACATTTCGCATGTTTTTCGTAATATAAATAAAGTACAACTCTATCAACATTTTTTCGTTTGTATTTCACAGAAATTTTTTTTATATTGATTTTTAAAACATTTCGCACGAAATACTGAAATACTTCTTAATTTTATGAATAACAGTGGCAAACGAAATTTAAAAACTCTACTACGCTTTTAGTTTTTTATTTCTGCTACGACTACAGTTATTGCTAAAAAGCTATGAAGGTAGCAATAGTGTTAGTAAACATATGTCTCAAAGTTCTTAAGATTTTTAAACTAGACTATTTAGTCAATTTTAATTGCTACTCATACTTTAAGTGAAGTTGTTTAAACACAAATAATGCTACTGCCATTATTGATACTTTAATGTCTCTCTGCTGTACAAAATTTTTTTTCTCGACAATTTGTTTTACTTTTATATTTGGCTGTTTTCCTAAGATTCCTTTATTTATTTTCCTTAATATCATTAAATAGAAAAAATTTCTTTTAATTTTATTTATGCATATTTGTGTCTAATGAAACATGACATTTTGTTTTTAAGGGTCTCAATATCGAAAGTATTTTTGTCGTTTTTTCTTTGTCTGCAGTCAGTTTTTTGTTTGTTTCTTAATTTATTTTTCTTTTTACCATTTCTTTATTAAAATTCTAATTTAAAGTAATTAAAACTTTTGCTTGCTGTTTTCTCTAGTTCTCTTCAATTTTTGTGTTTTATTTTCTTAACATTTTATTGATTTTTCTGCTTGCCAAACTTTATTTTCTTTTCGAAGAAAGAAAAAAAAAACTGTCAGCAAAAGTTTCAAGGAAAAAAGAAAAAGCGAATATAACATAAATATTTTGAAGCAAAAAAAAAAAAAAAAAAATATTTCAAATTCAACTCTATATAAACGATTTAACCCCTTTGAGCTCGATATAAGATAATTATTTCTTATTATGTATATCTGTTAAAAATATTTAACTCCTCCGTATATAATAATGAGTTTTCTTTTAATTTCCTTCTCTTTTTTTAGGTAAATACAAACACAATTTTCTTGAAATTAATTTGGAGTTTAAGATGAGGGTAATTGTTATAACAAATCTTTTTAATTAATGAAAACTTTTTTAATGTCTAAGTTTTAGTTTATCTTGTGTAACTATGGCAATGTTGTTTAAAAAAGGATTTATATAATTACCTTAAAATTAAAAGCAAATTATCCCTCTTAGCTTTTTAAAAAGACAAATATAATACATACCTGTAAAGAAAAGAAAGGAAATTTAATAGATATAATCAAGAGACTAATGCAAAGAGTAACAGAATATTTTTTAGTTTATTAAAAAAGTTATAAAGTTATAAAAAACTGTTAGTATAACTATCAGTTAACAATATGTTAAGTGGCAGTGACAGTTATAGTAATAGTTTATTATAAATAAACTTGGTGAAATTTGCCTTAAGTTCCATGTTTATAAGCTTTTGTTATTAACCATTTTCATACGGCTACTCACAGTTCGGATGGGACACATAGAAAATGCCTTATGATGAGTTTGAACAGCATAAAAAACATAGTATAATTTAAAAATTTTCATTTAAAATACTTAATTTAATAGTTATTATCTGATGAAATTATCCCATTCTAAATCATATCTACACAGAATAATAAACATAATGATGACAACTAAGTATTTTTATGAGGTGCTCCATTTGTAGTGGTACAAGCTAAGCTGTATATAATGCAAATCTTAAAACATTTTGTTAAATTTTTATAAACTCTTTGGTTGATGTATATAAACATTAAGGAAAATGTTTATAAGCATATGTAAAAATATTTATAAACATTAAAATTCTGTACATTTTTACTCTACTTCTTTCGAAATTTCAGAGCATTAAACATTGCCGTACTTATCGGTTATAAATTGACATCTCTTTGGCGTTTGGCAAAACTGTCTTAAGTCAAAAACTGTAGTTTTTCGTTATGAAAATGTATTTATTTGGTGTATTTCATTGACTTTTTTCCTAAGAGCAGATGATAACGATTAGAATTAGTTGTGAAAGACTTATGTAAGTGGTTTAAACCAAACAAAAGAGTATTAAACAGATTGAATAAAATCCAATCAAAAACTCAAAATGAGTTTTTTGACTTAAGACCTTTTTGCCTAACGGCTAAAAGTTGCCATAATTATACTAGAAAAAATCCCGGGAATTCCCGCACAATTTTTTTTATACCCTTCACCACAGGTGGAAAAGGGTATATATAAGTTTATCATTCCGTTTGTAATTTCTACAATATTGATCTTAGGCCCTGTAAAGTATATATATTTTGGGTCCTTATGAGGAGAGAAGTTGATTTAACGATATCCGTCCGTCTGTCCGTCTTACGTTTGATATGTGTTTTCCGGAGACTCCAGACATGATAGCGGCTAGGTTGTTCTAGACTTATGTCACATATAGTCTACCATTTCTTGCTATTGAAATTCAGCAAATCGGTCCACAAATGGCTGAGATATGACCAAAAAACCACGACTGCCTCTGATTTTGCCCAAATATCCCTTGTGGTTGTTGTATTTTTATTACTTTTTTCTGTATATCTGGAGAACGGCAAGAGCCAAAGTTTTCAAATTTGGTACAAACATTAAGGTTATAAATACACACCATTCCACAAAATGTGGGCGGGATTGGAGAAGTGGGCGTGGTACCTTCCATACAAAAAGTATTAAAAATTGTATAAAAACCTGAATTTTTTGACTGTTATATCAAAAGATCGGAGATTTAATTAATAAAAAATATTTTCTGAAAAACTCGGGAAAATCGGTTCAGATACGAAAAAGTTATGACCAAAATATTAATTTTTTTTTGGAAAATACCCATTTTCGAGAACCAAAGATCTTCTCGAGTCCAAGTCTTACAACCAAAATAAATGGCAAATTTCTTCTTTAACACGTCGGTATATAAATCTTTCAAATCGGTTCAGAAATAGCAGAGTTATGACCAATATACTGAAATCCCAAAAATTACTCTTTTTTGTAATTAAGTTTGTTTTTTATACCCTTCACCGAAGGTCCTGCACCCTATAAAGTATATATATTCTGGGTCCTTATGAAAAGCGAAGTTCAAATCCGGTTGTCGTCTCATCTCTCCCCCCTTCGCATTTGTTTACATATACTAGCATAATGCCCAATATGATTTTCGTTTATTATTTCATCAATTTAACGAAATAATTTCAACAAATAGAAACTAGGAATTTTTGTGTTTTTTTTGCTACTTAAAAACTCGCCAAAAGAGATAAAAAATGACAACAGTGCCTTTACAAAAAAAAAACAAACAAAAAACTGTGTTGAGTTGTAAATATGGTTTTTTCCCGGGAATTCCCATTATTTTATTTCCCGTTTTCCCGGGATTTTTCTTGCGGGATCCCGGGAAATAAAAAATTCCTCATAATTTCAGCAAATAGCTTTTTATACTTTGAAATTAAGTTTTCTATTCTCTAAAAACTAGCATCTGTGGATTGGTTGTGGATTAGATCAATTACAAGAAGTACATGTATTAAATCAATGTCTCCTGATGCAATAAATCTACTAAAAGCAGAATGGGCAGTGCAACAGTTGATAATTATTACATGTAGTGAAGTGAAGAGTTAATAAAGTACATTAATTCAAAATAAGATGCAGGCAGTTAAGTTTCATTGTCCATCAACAAGTCTTTAAAATAGGAGATACCTAAACATATCGCCGCTCCTTTATAGCAACATAGTCATATCTACAAAAACAAACGATCTTGGCAAAATGCGATTAAAGTTTTCAAAATGTACCGATTTAAAGAAAATATATCTTATAACTTCGTTTCAGTTTGAGATATAATACGAGAAGGTATGAAGGAAAACTTTGCTAAAGTTACTGAAAATTTTGAGATATGACTATGATGCAATGAAGGAGCGATATGTTTATTAGGTGATAAACACAAATTTTCAATTTCAATTTAAATTTGTGTTGGTTTATATACCCGTGAAGTGCGGGGAAACCGAAATAAAATAACATAAAATAACTACAACATACAACTTGAAAAACATATTGTCCTAAAGGTTACAAATGGACCTATTGAAATGAAAAGGTTTGGAAGAAGCAGTCCGGTTGATGCTATTTTTGCATCAACCTTGACATACATTTTACTGATATAGACGTTGTTTATAAAAAGGAAAAATTGCTTCTGATTGTGAATCCGAAGCATGCTACAACGGTGCACTTTTAACTATTTGTCCAACCTCGGTAAAAAATGAACGAAATTTTTCGGAAACATGATTTTTAGTAAATAAAATCAGGAATATACTTTTTGACGACTTACTAAGCCTTTGTATACCTAGATAGTAAGGGAATTGTCCAGAATGATAATGGAACCTCGATATTATACCACAACTATCGACGGGCCAATATAAAAAAAATTCAATGCAATTTAAATCAACTAGATATGAGATACAATACAAGCATTTCAGAAAAAGACCTAAAATTAGCACAAAAATCTAATTCCAAAAAATTTTGGTGGTTATCAAAATAAAGTTTTTCTATTTCTTATTTTACCCTTTTGACTATAACCTTTGAAAATCTATGATATGTAAATAATGTTTTTTGTATTTTTTCATTATATTCTACACTAAAAATTATAATAAAACCTTATAAGTATGTATATTAGTATTTTTGTAAAAAGCAAATTATTACCTTGTCATATTATAATACTAGAGAGCTCGTTCTAGAGACATTGTATAAATTAAATTAATTTGTTACTGTTAACTAGTGTTTATAATAGTTTAAATTTAAGTATTTGAATAAAGAAATAAACGATTAAAAAAAAAACGGTGCACTTTTAACTATTTGTCCAACCTAGGTAAAAAATGAACGAAATTTTTCGGAAACATGATAATTAGTAAATAAAATCAGGAATATACTTTTTGACGACTTACAAAGCGCTTTGAGTGTGTCAGAAAGTTTTTTCCTAAGCCATTAAAAAATGTTATATATTTCTTTAAAGTATTTTATCTATTTTATTAATTAACTTTTAGATTTCATATCTTGAGTACCTCAATTTTTATTTTGTTTTTATTATTGTTTTATGAATTATCCAGAGCATAATAATACTGAATAAAAGCATAATAATAGGGAATAAAGGCATGAGGTAATAATAATTCAAGTTCCTATTTCAATCTTCAATTAATTTTTTAGTATTTAACCATTTCATTTACTTTCTTTGTAAACAAGTTCCCTTACGTTTTTTTTTATAAAAGTTTTTTTTTTCATTAATTAATACCAAAATTTACTTTGTATAATTTATATTTAAGAAAATTTCCCGCTCTCCCGGGAATCGAAAAAGTCCGGGAAAAAAAAACTTTAGTTGTAAACAGTAAACGGTCTATATTTCATTTTAATGATATTTAAACAGCGTTCCTTCATGGTAGGGGGTGTGTTAAGTTAGAAACTGTGAGTTCCCTGGTTCGAATCTTGGTTTTTTAAAAAGAATATTTTTTTAATATTGTTATGTTCCAAAACAATTTTAAAAAAATATTTACCAGTTTTCGCTTTTTAAATTTCATTTATAATGAAGTTTTAAGTATTGTAAATATGTATGTATATGTAAAAATTATTTAGTTGCTCTGTATTCTGCTCGCACAATGGTGAAGGGTATATAAGATTCGGCACAGCCGAATATAGCACTCTTACTTGTTTTTTTTTTATGTCATTGTCAACATTTGTCCAATATACAAGCTCCGTCGCATGGTTTAAAAAAAATGATATTCTTAACCTCAACAGCTGATCGAAGAGGGTTATTTATTAGTTTAGCGAAACTAATTAATGTTAACTATTTCTTTTTCAACGCTTCATTCAAAAAATGTTTATAAAAATTTAGTAAAAATGTTTAATCTATTAAAAATATGCTGGCATATCTTATGAAATGTTTATGGATTGCGGAAAATGTTGAGCAACATTGATTATATCATTCGAAAAACTTGATATGCAACAATGTTGCCAATCTCGAGAGTTGGCTAAAAGTACGCCCTATTGTTTAGCGTATGAAAACAAACCCCACATTTCGTTTTGATAAAAGGTATCTTTTTAATAAAACAATTAAATAAATAGAATGTCAATATGGATAAAAAACTATTAATGCGGTTGTGTCATTTAATTTTTTTTCTTTCTTATTTTCCGTTACGGTTATACATTTTTTAATTTGCTTAAAATTCCACGCTAAATAAGTGCAACTTTAATTATTTAGCAGTGGTAAAAAATGTTCCAAGAAACATTTCCTTACATTTCTAAAATTTTTTGTCCTGATGATCTGGCCTAAGCAACCAGTGAAATGTGCATAGAAACTAGCTCATCCTCCAACAATAAATTTCAGTGTTTTTATTAAATAATAATTGGGAATTAAGCACGACAAACAAAATCTTCCTAACTTTTTCACAAAATAAACAGAGTACAACTCTATCAACATTATTTCATAAATATTCCGTACAAGTTTTTTCATATGAGTTTTGTCAGTGAAATGTTGAATACAGTAACAGGCTTTACAGCATTGTTTTCTTAATTTTTATTGTTTCTTATTGTAATGCTACACAAATTCAAAATAAAAACTTAAAAAATAAGTACGAGTGCTATATTCGGCTATGCCGAATCTTATATACCCTTCACCATGATGAGATAAGAACAAAAAGTTATATACATAAATAACGTTCTTTAGATAGGTATAAATAAATATTGATTGAGCCACGCCAACTTTTTATTTCGCCATGCCTAAGAATATAAAAAAACAAAAAATGTATATATGTACATAAGCCCGTTTCATCTTTTGCCAAAGTTGATGTTTGAAATTCGTTTTATAATCTTAAAATCGTTTTTAAGAACATAAAAAAATTAAATAATAAAAATGAAAAAACTTATTTTTGGGATTCGAACTGGCAATATCATCAGTCTCAGGAGAGAACTTAACAACTCGGCTACGAATGCTTTTTCTGAAGAAGCGTTAAATTAAAATATATTAGAAATAAAATCCACCACTTGTAGTGAGGGGTATAAAAGAAACAACAAAAAAAAAAACACATTACCAAAACTGTATTACCATAGCCACTGTATGACCGTAGAAACCAAAATTGAATTGGTTTGTATGGTATGCTTTTACTGAAGAATCGTTAAATTAAAATATATTGAGTCTATGAGTTTGTTTCTTTATTTGAGCATTAATTAATGTGTATGTGTATGCGTAAAATTAAACACATTACAAATAAAATCCACCACTTGTAGTGAAGGGTATAAAAAAAACAACAACATAAACCACATTACCAACACTGTATTACCATTGCCACTGTATGAACGTAGAAACCAAAATTGAATTGAAGCGTTAAATTAAAATATATGAGTTTGTTTCTTTATTTGAGGGGCAAATCATATACATGCGTTAATGTGTATGTGAATGCGTAAAATTAAACACATTACAAATAAAATCCACCACTTGTAGTGAAGGGTATAAGAAAAACAACAAAAAAAAACACATTACCAACACTGTATTACCATAGACCGTAGAAACCAAAATTGAATTGGTTTGTATGGTATGCTTATGTCGTTTTGGTAATACAGTGTTGGTATGGTAATGTCACGTCTAATTGGACCTTTAAAGGATACAATTTGAGGCAGTCGTGATTTTTTACTCATATCTCAGCCATTTGGTGAAGGGTATAAAAATATCAGCTGTTGCTTAAAATTCCGTGGGAAACAATATGAGCTGCACTTGTTTCGACCGGAATACAAAATGTTGCTAGAAACATATCGTATGTTTTTCGCATTATAAACAGTTTTTTGTATGTATTACACAGAATTTTTTTATTGAGTTAACAACGTTTCGCACGCAATACAGAATAGAATGCAAGTCTTAAGTGTTTTTCTCAAGAATAACCCCGTATTCACAAACGATTATTAAATTTAACAAACGTTTATTAAGGATCATTTTCATAGTAAATTTGTTCTTTAAAGGAGCATATAGACGACATGTTTTTGTCATCTGACATGTCAAATTTTCAAGTCACATGTAATTGTGCATGTCTGTCAAAATCGCTGTTTTACATAAGCTTTATAATATTCGGTCACAAACGTACATGTAATTTGCTTCTGACATTGTCTCTGTTTTTTTCGCATTGTTATTGCAGAAACCAAAGTAGTGCTCGGTTTCAAAATAGCTTGCTGCCGCCATGAAAAGTTTTATTTGCGCCGTAAAATAGTTTAGCCATCTTAACATTTTTTTTCTTTTAATTCAAAGATACCAATTTAGGATTTTAAAATAAAACGGTTTTTATCTATATATTTACATAAATTCTATTCAATGGTAAGATGATCAAACATATCTCGGTATTGTAAAAAATTAACTTCAGCCGGCTAATAATTCCGTCAATAGTGGACGCCGCTGCCGGTTTCTTCCCGGCATAGCTTTCTGATGTCAGATGGTTTGTCAGAAGAAAATAGAGCACGCTCTAATTGAAATTTTGTCAGATGACTTTGCGTCTGACTTTTACAGAAGCAAAGTTAAAAAGGTAACACACGACATGTATGTATTTTGCAGTGGGAAATTTGACATGTCAGATGACAAAAACATGTCGTGTACGGTCGCCTTAAGCCTTTATTAAGTTTAAAAATTTTTTGTGAATACAGGCATAAGTCTTTAGAAAAATGTTTATAAACATTTCTAAACATTTTTTTTGAAGACTTTACGAAATTTTTAAAGAGCTTATTTATATTTAATAATATTTTTGCAAAATATAAACATAATGATAATTAGTATTGTGGTTATTTTGTTGAACTATTTATGGTTTTCAATCCAAATTTTTAATACTTTTAATTAGGCTTAAGTTCATTAAATTTAATTTTCATTAAATTATTCTTATGAAGAAAGGAATTTCACAACATGAAAATTAATTAAAATTGTTATTGATAATCTTTCATTCTTGACCGTGGCCGGGGCTCGAACCGCGGCCGGCAGGTTACCATGATATGTTTCGAACGCAACCACTCGATCTCCTCATAATGTTTATAAAAGCGTAAAAAAGTTAAAGGAACTTAAAAAATACATTTTAAACAATAGGAAAATGTTTATAAACAATCATATAACATGTTTATTAACATTTAAAACTAATTTTGCAAGCATGCAATAAATATTAAAAAAAGCTTAACTAAAAACGTATGAAATGTTTATAAACTTAAATACAAATAAAAATGGCCAAATATGCTTAATTATGTAGATTTTTCAATATTTGTTAGTGCATAATTAATATGCAAATTGGTGTTTGCATTTCTTATTTAATAATTTAATTACTATTGTTCTGCAACACATTTTAATGGTTGGTTGGTTTCCTCTTTCGATGACATGCAATAGTTGAATTTTCTTTATTATTGTTAATTTTCTTTCCGTATAAAAGTTGCGGAGGCATTTAACTTCCTAATTCCCTTGAGGCAATGGTATGCAAAATTACTACAACTAAAATAATCTAAATAAAAGTGTTTAATTCTTAATGAATGCTTTTTGTTTACGCTAAAATAGCAAATTTGAAATTGTTTTAAAGTAATAAATTCTGAACTTTAAAATTGCTATAAAAAAATATGAAAAATATTAAAAAAAATAATATTTTTTTCTGTATTGTAAACATTATCATATTAAGACAACATGTTCTTTTCAGTGTCTTCAACACTTTCAGTTTTTTTTTTTTTTGCAGAGCATTTCAAGAAGAAATGTGTTCCATTAAAATATTTTAAAGTAAACCAAACTATTATAAGACATATCAATGTTCATGTTTCTCGTAAATACATGGAGAAAATGCAAAATATTTATAAAATTTTGTATTGCCATATTGCACACGAAGTGCCACGCATTCGGTGCAGTCACTCAGTCAGCCAGGAAGATTTTTTTTCCCTTCAAGAAGACCACACACATACGGGGAAATAATAGCAAACAAAATTTTGCAAGAGGAAAAAAAGAAAAACAACAATCTCTAGAAAAACAAAGGAATGTTTTGTGGAACTAAATTAAAACAGCCCGATTGGGAAATTTGTCTATTAAAACAAATCTAAATATTTATATTTCAAACTTATGACAAATCTTTTTCACTTTTAATGGTTAAAGCTCTTACAAATGACTGTTCAATATGTTTTCTCATTAATTTATTTATTAAATCTTCATTAAATATGAACTAACAATAATTAATCAAATCTTATTCTAATACTTTATTTTAGGTCCTGCCAGTGCCGGACACGAAATTTAAAAAATTTTTCCTCACTGGGTTTTATTTTCTCTTTCCCTTTTCTAAATGGGGAATTTAGTTTATTAGTTTTGATATTTAAGCAAAAAAATTATGCTTAATTTTCCATAAATAATATTATTTCTTTCTTAAAGAAATTTTTAAAAATATGTTTATTTTCATTGAAAAAATTTTACTCCACATTTTCCTCCTCATAAATCTTCTATCATAAAAGAAAATTAAATAAAAAAAAGATCAAAAGCTTTAAAAATAATTGGATTTTGAACTCTGCGGCAAAATAAACAATTTATTTTATTTTGGAGAAATTAAATTTTTTAGGTGTTAGGAAATTGTATTAACAAAAAAATTCCATTTAAAGTCTGTTCGTTTTTCTGTTCACTAATTCTTGTGAAATACATACGAAAAAAAAATTTGATAGAGTTGTACTCTGTTTATATTGCGAAAAACATACGAAACTCTTCTTGAAACATTTCTGTTTTCCGTGCGAAATAAGTGCGGCTCATATTGTTTCGTACGGAATTTTAATCAGCAGCTTAAAGCATTTTTTAGAAGTCTTTATTTTGTATTAGAGTAGTTAAAATTTTCGTGTGAAATAATAAATGTTGCTAAACATTTTTTGCAAGTTCGAATAGAGTACAACAAGGCTTACAAGATAATATTAAACAAAGTTTTCGCCAAATATGTAATTAAACATAAATTTAAGAGTTGATAAAATATTATAAGCATTTTGCTAAACGTTTCCTTAAATGTTTATAAACTTTTAAAATGTTGTGAATTGTTTTTAAATATGTATGCTTAAAACTAAATGTTTTTGGACATGTTGATAATTGTCTATAAGCATTTTGTTACATGCAAATGACATTTTATTCAAATATTTACGAACACATTTTTAATGTATATAAGCATGTTGCCAAGTGTTTATAAATAAAAAAAAAAATGATTTATAAAGAATGATTGATATCGTTTTTGGAATACTTGTAAGCTATTTTTGCAAATGTATTGTTGATGATTGATTTTTAAAGCAATGTATTCTTTAAAGCCTAAAAAATGTAATAATGAAGAAAGTAAATATGGATAAAAAACTGTTACCGATTGTGTTGTTTTAATTTTTTATTTCTTATTTAAAAATCCGTTCATACTTTTTTGCTTTGTTTTTAAATTCCACGTGAAATAAGTCAAGCTTACATTTTTCACAAAATGAACAGAGTACAACTCTATCAACATTATTTCATAGATATTCCGCACAAGTTTTTTTCATATGCGTTTTGACAGCATTTTTTTTTATTTTATTTCCTAAGCCAATCCCGCGAAGCTCTTCGCTTGTCTGCAGGAAATAAACCAGTGTCTCTGGCGGGAATCGAACCCGCAACCCCGGCGCTAATAGACTAGCTCACTACCAGCTAGCCTACCGGGGCACACAAGTTCAATTTAAAGCCTGGTACTCTGTTCAACATTTTACGCGAAATGCTGTCAATACTCATATGAAAAAAACTTCTGCGGAATATCTAGAAAATAATGTTGATAAAATTGTACTCTGTTTTGCGAAAAAATTAAGAAATGTTTCTGGCAACATTTTTTTAAAAACAACACTTTTTTTATAAAAATGTTTAACTTGTTGTTTTTTTTGACAAAAATAAAAGAGTTTACTAAAAAATAGTAGAACTTTTTAGCTTGACATTCATAAGCATATTGCGAACCGTTTGTAGAGACTTTATGCTCAAAGTTTTGGTTATGTATTTTAGAATGCTTATAAACATTTTAGAGAATATTTTTTATGTGTTTCTATCAAACTTTTGGAAACAACTTGCAATTTGCCACTTTTTTAAAATTTTTTTGAATGTCTGTAAACATTATTCACTGTTAGTCAACATTTTTTAGATCTTGGAAAGATATTTTAATGCCCATAAACATTTATAATTATTTTAACCAAAATTAAATTACTAAAAAATTTTAGAAGATTTGAAAAATTTCGCTAGACAATTATTAAAATCAAGGTTCAAAAAACTGCAGTCGAAAACAAAAACTGTCGAACAAAAAACGAAAAATTTTGTACAACTTTTCGATTTTTGAGTTGGACTATTTACATTTAGGCCCTAATTTTGAAAAACACAACGCAACGACAAAGAATTACATTGAAAGCAAAAACAAATTCATAAATATTTTGTAATTTTGTTGTTGCCTTTAACAGAAATTCACATTGGTTTTTAAGATTTCATACGCCTTATTGCTTGTGGCGTTGAAAATTTTAAAACGGTACATAAATTTCTGTACAAAGCAACAACAAAACTACAAAATATTTATGAATTGGTTTTTGCTTTCAATGTAATTCTTTGTCGTTGCGTTGTGTTTTACAAAATTAGGGCCTTTATGAATTCGAAGTAAAAGCAACAGTTTCTTTTTTGCCAATGCCACATGAAGAAGTGGAAGAAATGGCAGTTTTTCTACTTTGACTGCAGTTTTTTAAACGCTGATTAAAATATTGTGAAAGGTCTGTAAAAATTTTTTTAATGTTTATACACAGTTTTTTTCAATGTTTCTCAACATGATAGTTAATGTTTATAAACTGTTTTTGTTAAAATTTTACAGATTTTTTAACGTTTCTCATTAGTCTTTTAAACAAAGAGAACTCCCTGTTTCTCAATACCTTTTCATTATTTTAACACCAATATTTCTTAATACCTCATAATTTACACCTTTTGCTCACTTGTACATACATATATTTTTTTACGATCTTTTAAAAACTTTATTTTGATTACTTTCCAACCGCAAAAAAATAAACTCAAAATCCGGTTCAATATTTAAGCGTTGAAAAAATAAACGGCCAAATTGAAAATTTAAAACATGTCCAGTTTCATGTTTAAAGCAGCTTAAATTAAATCTCTCTTAAGTAAGTGTTTGTGTATCTGCAACTGTTTGCAGAGAGGACAGCTGGTAAAATGAATTTTATAGTTAAGATGACAAATAAACAATTTCAGACAAAAAGAACTCTTAACATTGCTGTCCAAATTTATTGCGGCTTAAAAATTATTTCAATAAAAAAAAATACAAGAAGTGAGATCTTAATTTTATTTAAGTTGTCATAAATGATGCACTTTTATGAGCCAGATTGCTGAATTTTTTTTTTCGTTTTTTTTTTAAACTTGATATTTTAAGATTTGGTATTAAGAAAACCTGTTAAAGGTGATTTTCCCAATTGATATGGAAAAGTCTAATGAATGAGTTTATGTAAATGGAAAGGAAAAATTTCAACGAATACTCTTTAAAACATTTAATAAACAAATTCTAAAATCTTAATTAGAGAAAATTCAACAATATAAAATTGTGTAATAACTCCAAAATCTACACAATAAAACAAAATTTAAATAAATTTCTTAAGTACATTTTCACAATAAACCAGCATTTTCTTTATAAAACTTAAGGTTATTTTAATAAATCTGGTTAATTTAAATGTCTTAATAAAGTTCTAAATGCCTTAACAATATTAAAAACTTTTGACAAAATAATACCACTAACTTCATAATTCTGAAGCACTAACATCAAATATTTATATTCAAGCTATTTTTCAGGTATAATTTGCAATTCCTAAGAAATCATTAAGGTACACAGTTGAAAATTCTAATGAATTACTAATACAATAACAATTTGTGCGCACACGTACAACTTCCTATAACTATGCTTTGGGCGTTTATAATAACACCCGACAGTTCACAGATTATGTAATGAACTTTTCATATGTTCACTTTCAAAAGTGGTTGTTTCATTAATTACTTAAGCATCTTCCTATTCCAACTTTGATGAAAAATAATTCTTTTGGGAAAATAAAAGATTCAGTTAAGTCCCTCTCTAACTCTATTTATCAAATGTGGGCATTTCCACAGAAAAGTTTTTTTTTACACTTTACGCCACCAAGCAATTAAATTAAGATTGTATTTTAGGCCCATGTTAAAATTTTTCCCATCTTTCACTTAATGTAGAGCTAGTTGCGCTTTATTTCAAAATATAAAAAAAATAATTAGGCAATCCACAAGGTGTTCTATTTTGTCATATAGGTTGTATTTGCAGTATTTTTATTAATTCAATTATAGCATATTCAACCAATGTGATACAATAAAACACTTTGTGAATTGCCTTAGTATAACAAATTTTCTTTAAAAATCAATTTCATATGCTGGCTGGCGTTTCAAATTTAAAAAAAAGAATTTTCTGTGAAAATGCTTATATAAAGGGCGTTTTTTTAGACGTATGAAACTTCCGATAGAGATAATGCTAAATTAGCTGTCATACCAATGAAGTGTAATTGACTTCTTTTCCAATATACTGTAGCAAATCACTATGAAAAGACTTACACCAGAACAACGTTAACAAATCTTAGGCCGAGACCACGCAATGAGCGGTAAAGCGGAAGAGTGGTGAGCGCAGAGCGGCGAGTTGGAGCGTTAAGTAGGTTATTACTGAGCGGTTAGTTGTTAAAATTCCTTTGGTTAATGTTATTACTCGAAAATCGTATTCATATTTATAAAAATTTAATGCGTTTAAGAAAAAAAAGAAGAGTTTTTGTTCATCCTATAAATCAAGCACATTTCCAGGAAGATTTTGAAAATAGTGCGGTATGGCTGTGAAATCCTTTGATTTACTGTTGCAAAAAGTTAACACCAGATTAAGTTAAAAGTTAATAGAACCAGTTTTTTTCTAAGCGGGGCTTTCATTACGTGGTAACTTCAGTAGTATTTCATTTGTTTTAATTTTTTGGCGCTTACTGATCTGCCGCTACCGCTCTGCCGCTAACCGCTCTGCCATTTACCGATCTGCCGCTTATCGCTTTGCCGCTCATCGTGTGGCCTCGGCCTTAAAAATTTATTTCCAAAATTCGCGTTCAGTTTGCCGAACTTATATAGAACTGCACTTCTGGCTTAACGGATATGTAAACAAGCAGAATTGTTGTTTTTAGAGAGAGCGCAACCCTCATTAGACTCTTAAAACTCTTGGGACTTTATTAGATCCCGAAAAGTTACTGTTTGATGCGATTTACATGCCGAAGACATCATCGGCCCAGTTGTCTTTGAATCCGAACCTGGTGCCAACATTACTCTGAATGGCGAACGCTACAGACACATGATTCGTAATCCTTTTATTCCTCATGCCATTGCAAATCATTTGTAATAGAAGTGGTACCCACAAGACGGCGCAACATGCCATACAGCGCGTGAAACCATCACTTTATTGACGGAATTATCTTAAGAAATTGACACTTTTGGACTATTTTTTGTTGAGATACGACAAATCTTTCGCTTATGATGATAAGCCATTGATCATTTAGAAGCCAACATTCGACGCACTATAGACGAAATAAGACCGGGTACACAGAAACAAATTTTAAAATGGATTTCAATTAAAAAATTTGTGATATTAATTAAAAAAATATTGCACCAGTAAACAAACAAATATTTATACTTTTATTAATTAAAATAAAGTTTAATTATCAAATTAATTTTCGGGAATACAAATTTTTTTTTTTAATTTACAAGATTTTGTTTGTCGTGCTTAATTCCCAATTTTTATTCCTGATAAAAACACTGAAATTTATTGTTGATGTGAGAAGCTATTCCTTTGCGCATTTCATTGGTTGCTTAGGCCAGATCATCAGGAAACTTCAACCAAAGATTTTAAAAAAACTAAAGATATTATACAACTAAAACTGATAAGCGTATAAGAATTATAAGCAACGGTGTTGCTTGTAACAATATCAAAGCTTTAACAAAAACATCAACAATAAACAGTGAGTTTATCTTTTCTTTCATTCCCCACTACAATTGGTTGGAATTCTTCTAACATTAATTATAGTTGTAAGTAGGTTAAAAAACCAAAATAAAAACAGAGACAACTCGCTTTATTGTTTTCGCAAAAAATAAAGCATGCTGCCAGAGTTTAGTTTTTTTAAGCCCTGCACTTGCCAGCTTATTATCAATTTAATTTAATTACAATATTAACAATTAAAAATGTAACTGATATTTATTAAAATTTTACATTCTTATTTATTTTTTTTGAGTTTTTTATATGCACAGCTCAAAAAGTGTGGCATGCAAATACAGAATATATTAGCGCTTTAGCGTGAAATTTTGGTTTTACAATGATAGGAAGAGCCGACATCGAAGGATCCAAAAGCGGCTTCGCTATGAACGCTTGGCCGCCACAAGCCAGTTATCCCTGTGTTAATTTATCTGACACCTCTAGTTAAAAACTCATTAAACAAAAATGATCAATAGGCCGAGCTTTTGCTGTCCCTGTGTGATCAGGACAGCATTACTCTCTTTGTTTTATTTTAAAAACATTTTTAAATTTTTTGATATACACATTCAACATTTTCTGTAATAATGTTGTTGAAATAAGTAAACGTTTAATTCACTGGATTACATTTTTCAATTAATCTTCAATCTTCAAAAATAAATTTTAAAATTTTTCTTAAAAAAATGTATCTATTAATGTATAAGCCAATTTAATTCTGTATAGTTAGTTTTACCTAAGATTTTTCAAATATTCTTTTTTGAATCGATTGCAAAAAACTCAACGAACTGCCGGGCAATTAAAGTCAATTTCTTCTACCACCTTTTTTTGATAGACTTCTTTTATAAATGAGCTGAGTGTTTTGTAGGTGTTTAACAAAAACAACAACAACAACTAATGTATAGCAATAATAACAACTAAATATATTTAACAACAACACCACAACAATTATAAAAACATAAAAAGGAAATCATTCAAGCCTGAAATACTAAAAGGTTTTTTATTTTTTTTTTATTTCAAGTTTTGTTTGTACTTTTTTTTCTACTTCTGCTGATGTTGTATTTCATTTGTAGTTTTTTATTTTTGTTATATTTTGAAAATGTATGTATGTGTGTGCTTGTGTTTGTTTAAAAAAAGAACAATAATACTTGACATGTTTCCAACTAAATTAAGACATTAGTTATTTTTTGAACTAGAATGAAAACAGAAAAAAGTAATAATAAAAACACATCCATTTAAATATGAGTTAAATACAGTGGGTGAGAAAATTTTATGAACTATGTTTTTGGGCAGATTTAATTACTGAATTAAAGTTAGAGAAACCCAGAACTATACACAGTAAGTAATTGTTTGGAGTTAAGCACTGGTAACGTAATAAAGAACTAGGCAGGTGTGACACAAAAGTGAGTAATTTCACTAAAGATCGTTCCGATAAGTCCTTTTCTATCTAGGTATAGGTCCCATAAAATATAATTTAGAAAAACCTTTAAGAACGTCTATGCAAACACGTACAAAGAGACAAAACTCTTTCTAAAGCAAAATTTTTAAACATATTATGGTAACTTCAACCATATTAATATCACCATACTTTAGTTGCCTTTAATAATGTTATGGTTAAAAATCCTTGACCGACATTTTAAGATCAATATTATTTGGTTCATTAACAACCATAAGATTACTTCAGGTAAAGTTGAACCATAACATGATCAAAAGCAGCCATAAATTAGTTGTGGCTTTATTCTGTAGGACTGATTCAAAGATAATAAGTTTGCCGGGGGTAATACTATGGTTTCAGTAACCATAATAAGTTAAACAAATTTTCGTTTAAATCAGTCATGAGTCATGACCATATGGAACAAATTAGTTTTCTTGACGTGAACTTAAATGAAGCAACAACATGTCTTTAGGATAGAAATATTAAGAGCACTCAGATTTAAACACCGAAGTGGTGCAGGTGGTCTTATGGTTCTGCGTAACCGACAACACTTTCTTACTGGCTTTTTTTATGTAAAAGAAATTTAGATTTCTTAGAATTGACTGCAATATTTTTCTATTTCTCTTAAAATAAGTTTAACTTTGTCCATTTATTTCGTCCTCGTACTGTAAAATGTGTTATTGTTTTTAAAATCTAACTAACTGCCTCAAAACTCATACACATATAAGGACAGGGCTACAACAAAAATCAAGAGTTCTCTTTGCAAAAAACCTAAAAATTTCAAAAAAAAAAATCAAACAACGCCTTTTTTCGCTTTAATTTCATTTTTGTTAAACCTGCCGCCAAGTCTAACCTAAATACAAAAAAAAAAGAAAAAACACACATTTTCCATACAAATCAAATTTAACAAACTAACATAAATACAACAAATATAGACATTAAAATAACAAACACACACACAGATACATTCAAAAAGTTTAAGCAACATTTAAAATACTGACAGCAGCAGCAGGACGTCCTTCTAAATAAAACTAATAATTTAAAGTTTAAAGGGAGAGCGAGTTGTAGCTGTTGCAAATTGAGACGCCACACAAAATTTAATGTTTCTGTTGTTGTTGGGTTTCCAGCGACAGCAACAACAACATGAACCGTGTCAGCAGCAGCAAAAAAAATTGAAATAAAAATCATCATCCACGTTTGTTGTTTGGTGTCGTTGCCAATTAGTTGACACCAACTATGGTTATGTTTAGTTCAAATGTATTGTAACGACAGCAACAACAACAATAACGGCAATTTTTGTTAGCAACAAAATTATTGCAACTTAGTATGACTATAGCGTGCGAATTATGCTTAAATAAGAAATAAAATCAAATGGTCGCTCTAATGTGCAAAATCATAAAACAAGAAAAATCAAAAAAACCTCTTACCACGACTAAAATAATGGGTGATAATTATAGCAGAGCTGCCAGATTTTCAGAATTGGGATAAGTTTGCTATTCCGTTTGTAATTTGTACGATTTATATCTGGGGTTTTCGGAAAACACACATCAACATACGGACTTTGCCACTCATAAGGACCCAGCATTTATATACTTTCAAAATTGTTACACCTGTGGTGAAAGGTGTAAGAAAATGTAAAGTTTTAGAGGAAATATTTCCAAAACAAAAAAGAAAAAGCTTGTGAAAACATTAAGTATTCTTAGCGCCCTCTAACGGTAAACATGTATTCTAGAAGAAATAAATAAATTTAATTTAATCTTTTATTAGATGTTTTTATTAAAATTAAAATCGAATAGAGAAAAACGTTCTTAATATCCCTCGAATTGGCTGTGTTAATTGGATAATTTTATGGCATTAATGCTTTAATATGATTGCTGACATGTGGCAATCTTGTACATCGTGTAACCTTAAGCTAAAATTTTCACATACCCATCGCATTAATTCAGACTGGTTTCAAGCACTCGATCTGCATTTTATTTATCGGCATTAACCAGGGGCTTTACATGTCTCTTAGAGAAAATATTCGAAAGACGTCAAATTACATGTAGGAGGTGACAATTTTTCCTTCGCCAAATGTTTTTCTCAGTAAATTTATTGTGTCACGCACTCCCCCGGACTGTAGGAATCATCTAGATGATATTTAACCTTTTGGAGTTGTGTCTTCCCGGGCAAATCAGGTGCAGTCATACCCGAAATCTGGCAGATTCAAAATTGATAAGCCTCCCGAAGTCTTTGTGATTTCTTGAGACCGAAGGCTGACCATAGTTTTTTAATAAGTACCACGGGCATCAGTAGCCCCCGGGGGTATGACACCGCACTGACTGTTGGCTGAATCCCACAGCGGTATACTCTCTTAGAGGTGGGGGTGTCTTAGTGCTTAAGATAAGTTCTTTGAGAGGCACGTTTTCTGAAATGGTTAAATTGGTTGTAGGTGGTGTAGATCTGGTAGTTTTGTTAGTTAAGCAGTAATGGGCAGTAAAGACTTGAAATTGAAAGCGGATGGGAAGTCGAGGTACCACGGTTGAAGACGTCTATGCGTGGGTTAAAGATGGAGAGCATTGGTTTTTATTAGCTCAATGAGATGTGTTTTTCGCAGGATTTTATTTTTACACGACGAGTGTTTTCCCTTTAGGGGGTTTGCGCTTGGGTATCACGAAGTGGCTGTTGATTATACCCAAAATCGCGGGAAGGGAGAATACCACATAGAAGGCTGATTTCTCACTATTGTGGGAAAGTTCAGCCTGTTTTGACAGATGTTGCTGGTAATTTTCCAAAAGCAGTGCAGGTGAGATATTCCTTTTTGGCGGAATATATAACCAAAATTGCTAACCGTGTGTGATGGTTACTCTCAGCCGCAGATGCGTTTGGTAAACGCATAGTTTGTCACCCAGTGGTGAGATCCACCATGAGATTAGGCCGAATGGCAGGGCTCATGTACATAAATCTATTTGCACATCTGTGTCGCACAAAGTCGCGGAAACCACATATGTACAATACTTATCCTCCCAATTGACGCATAAAAAATAAGTAAGCCTCTTTCTAAGCCATTGTTTGTGAATATATACGCACCAGTGAGTTTATTTTTTTCAGGTAGTTTGTAAGACTCCATTCAGACTCGGCAAGTTACTTGCGAAAGCCTCTTGCATAACTCTTGGCTTGTAGATGTCAGCGGTAAGGTCGGGTTAAGGGGGAAAAAATTGAGTACAGACTTTGTTGTACTCGTCAAGTGGCTTGCGCAAGTAACTTGCCTAGTCTGAAAGAAGTCTAAGTAAGTTTGTCAAATTAACCCATGACTTTCAAAATAAAAAATTAAATTAATATGCAAATGTTGCTTTGTTGTAAAGGAAAAATTAAACCACACGAATGGCTTGTTAAGCTTACTCTTTGCTTTCGTTTTGTGTTCGCAAATAAACAACACAAACAAATTTCGTTCAAACATTAACTCTTCATTTTGGTTTTGTTTTTAATAAATTTAGTCGACGATAGTGCTGCGACAATTTTGCAATGCTGCTTAAGAAAATTCTTCTTCTTTAACGTCTTCACTCTGCAAAAATTTCGTTAAAGTTATTAAATTAAGCACTAGACACCACAAAAAGTTTGACAAACATGTCTGCCAAATATTCAAAATTTGTAATATTTCTACAAATGTTTGTCCAAACAGCGAACACGCCAATTAACAACAAAAATATTTGTACAGATGCAACATTTGTAAATGTTTGCCAAACAATTTGTGCGGTTTATTTTGCGCTTAAGTCTAAAGTCACAGAAGACAGTGTCTATGCTAATTCTTACTGAGTTCTCCGCCTTTAAAAAAAACTCGATATTCTTTATTTCTTAGCAATTCTTAAGGTTTAAGCAATTAACCCTTAACCAATTTTTCACCCTCTTGGCATCCCTTTTTATAAATCATTTATTCTACATTTGACTTATTCGTATGAGTGACGACTGATGTCTATGAACTAAATAAATGAAATAAATGTGCAAAATTCATTTGAATTCGTCATCAAAAATCCACAAAAAAAAAAAAAAAAAAAAAACACACCAAAACCAAAACCAACAGAAAAACGTCAAGTCAAATCAAAAGTAAATCGTGTTATTGTTGTACTCAAACGTATAATTATCATAAAAATAATATGTGTGAATAAAGCGCCATTTCTTATTGTTGTTGTAGTTATATGGCATACAACAAAAACACACTCACAAACAATGCAATACCTAACACATTAATACTCATGCATATTTGAAATAGAATGAAATGCATTTTGCAAAAAAATATAAATGATGGCTTTTTGGTAGTGCGGCAATTGATGGTGGCTGTGGATGGGGATGTGGCTGCGGCGTTGTGGCAAAGTGCTCGTGCTTGTTTTGGGAAATGTTGTAAAAAAAGGTACCACCACATAATAACTTTATTAATACTTCTTTATACACTCGCTCACTCACACCAGAAAGTACGCAAATACACAAAAACCAAAACCATAAAGCCAACATGGGTAGAGACAAGAAATATGCAAAAAAAAAAAAAAAAACGAGAACTAAAACAGAACTGAAATAAACGTAAAGTTAAAATACAACATTTTAGCACAGGTAACAATTTTCCAGGAATTATATTAAGCATACACTCAATTCGATTTATACAAATATTAAAAAAAAAAACTAAGTTAAAAGCACTTTGAGGCGAAATAGGATGACCCAATGGAAAATTAAGAAACTCTTTACGTTTAATAAAGAATGTTGGATCAAAATCTGCTAAACTTCTTTTTTTGGCCAAAACTTTATTTTCTTGAGACATATTTTTTTTTATCAATAAATTTATTTAGCGAAAAAAATAAATATTTGCAAATGATTCTTTTTTAGCAAAAAAAAAAAATATATGGGGGATTTCATGTCAAGTGACCCAATTTTGAAATCGATGTCTTCCGATTTGGATGAAATTTGCACCAAGGTTAGTCCTATTGGATAGTAGTTTAGACACAAATTTTCAACAAGATCGGTCTAAAAGTTTCTGAGTTAGTGGGGGTCAAAATTTGACATTTTGGCCATACAGGTGTTCTTTCTTATCCATGTAACTTATTACCTATTGGTGTTAGCAAAATTTGTCCCAAGTAGCTTCGATAGCTATTTGATCCATCTTTTGAAAAAAATTTTTTTTGTTTTTTTAAAAAATTTTTTTTATTTTTTTTTTTTAAATTTAAAACTTTTTTTTATTTTTTTTTTTAGCGGGTATGTTTTTTTTTTTTTTTTTTTTGTTCAAAAGAAAGCTTATGTCTTACCCTTTAAGGTAGTTTTGGTCCCTTTTTGGGATGCGAGCGGCTTATGTATAAAAAAAATAATTTCTAACTCTAGACAAGGGTTTTTCAATTTTTAGCATATGCAGTGTTCTTTCTCATCCATTTAACTTATAAGCTATTAGTGTTAGCAGAATTTGTCCCAAGTAGCTTCGATAGCTATTTGATCAATATTCTGAAAAATTTTTTTTTTGTTTTTTTAAAACTTTTTTTTTTAAATTTAAAATTTTTTTTTTAAATGTAAAATTTTTTTTTTATATTTTTTTTTATCCGGAATGTTTTTTTTTTTTTTTTTTTTTGTTCAAAAGAAAGCTTATGTCTTACCCTTTAAGGTAGTTTTGGTCCCTTTTTGGGATGCGAGCGGCTTATGTATAAAAAAAATAATTTCTAACTCTAGACAAGGGTTTTTCAATTTTTAGCATATGCAGTGTTCTTTCTCATCCATTTAACTTATAAGCTATTAGTGTTAGCAGAATTTGTCCCAAGTAGCTTCGATAGCTATTTGATCAATATTCTGAAAAATTTTTTTTTTGTTTTTTTAAAACTTTTTTTTTTAAATTTAAAATTTTTTTTTTAAATGTAAAATTTTTTTTTTATATTTTTTTTTATACGGAATGTTTTTTTTTTTTTTTTTTTTGTTCAAAAGAAAGCTTATGTCTTACCCTTTAAGGTAGTTTTGGTCCCTTTTTGGGATGCGAGCGGCTTATGTATAAAAAAAATAATTTCTAACTCTAGACAAGGGTTTTTCAATTTTTAGCATATGCAGTGTTCTTTCTCATCCATTTAACTTATAAGCTATTAGTGTTAGCAGAATTTGTCCCAAGTAGCTTCGATAGCTATTTGATCAATATTCTGAAAAATTTTTTTTTTGTTTTTTTAAAACTTTTTTTTTTAAATTTAAAATTTTTTTTTTAAATGTAAAATTTTTTTTTTATATTTTTTTTTATCCGGAATGTTTTTTTTTTTTTTTTTTTTGTTCAAAAGAAAGCTTATGTCTTACCCTTTAAGGTAGTTTTGGTCGCTTTTTGGGATGCGAGTGGCTTATGTATAAAAAAAATTATTTCTAACTCTAGACGAGGGTTTTTAAATTTTTAGCATATGCACTATTTTGAATTTTTTCCTATTTGTGTTTAAGTGTTTCTAAAGCCTTAAAAATAAAACGTTTGCAAAGAAACTAGACAAATTAACCTTTCCGACGGTATGTTACAAACCCAATTACTATTTTATACCTTCGATACTATAATGCCCACAATATGTTAATCCCAGGAATAAAATCACTTTTTTTCTGTAGAAATGTTGACAAATTAAATTCTTTTTATTAATTTGTAATAATAATTAAATTAATATATAATTATAATAATAATTTCTAATAATAATAATAAAAATATAAAGATAAATAATTTAATAAAATAATTAGTATTGTGGTTATTTTGTTGAACTATTTATGGTTTTTAATCCAAATTTTTAATAATTTTAATTAGGCTTAAGATCATTAAACTTAATTTTCATTAATGAAAGATTATCAATAACAATTTTAATTAATTTTCATGTTGTAAAATTCCTTTCTTCATTAAAATAATTTAATGAAAATTAAATTTAATGAACTTAAGCCTAATTAAAATTATTAAAAATTTGGATTAAAAAAATTTAATAAAATTTATGTAGGAAAAATTAAAAAAAGAATTATTTGTCAACATTTCTACAGAAAAAAGTGATTTTATTCCTGGGATTAACATATCGTGGGCATTATAGTATCGAAGGTATAAAATAGTAATTGGGTTTGTAACATACCGTCGGAAAGGTTAATTTGTCTAGTTTCTTTGCAAACGTTTTATTTTTAAGGCTTTAGAAACACTTAAACACAAATAGGAAAAAATTCAAAATAGTGCATATGCTAAAAATTTAAAAACCCTCGTCTAGAGTTAGAAATAATTTTTTTTATACATAAGCCACTCGCATCCCAAAAAGCGACCAAAACTACCTTAAAGGGTAAGACATAAGCTTTCTTTTGAACAAAAAAAAAAAAAAAAAAAAAAACATTCCGGATAAAAAAAAATATAAAAAAAAAATTTTACATTTAAAAAAAAAATTTTAAATTTAAAAAAAAAAGTTTTAAAAAAACAAAAAAAAAATTTTTCAGAATATTGATCAAATAGCTATCGAAGCTACTTGGGACAAATTCTGCTAACACTAATAGCTTATAAGTTAAATGGATGAGAAAGAACACTGCATATGCAAAAAATTGAAAAACCCTTGTCTAGAGTTAGAAATAATTTTTTTTATACATAAGCCGCTCGCATCCCAAAAAGCGACCAAAACTACCTTAAAGGGTAAGACATAAGCTTTCTTTTGAACAAAAAAAAAAAAAAAAAAAAACATTCCGGATAAAAAAAAATATAAAAAAAAAATTTTACATTTAAAAAAAAAATTTTACATTTAAAAAAAAAATTTTAAATTTAAAAAAAAAAGTTTTAAAAAAACAAAAAAAAAAATTTTCAGAATATTGATCAAATAGCTATCGAAGCTACTTGGGACAAATTCTGCTAACACTAATAGCTAATAAGTTAAATGGATGAGAAAGAACACTGCATATGCTAAAAATTGAAAAACCCTTGTCTAGAGTTAGAAATTATTTTTTTTTATACATAAGCCGCTCGCATCCCAAAAAGGGACCAAAACTACCTTAAAGGAAAAGACATAAGCTTTCTTTTGAACAAAAAAAAAAAAAAAAAAAACATACCCGCTAAAAAAAAAATAAAAAAAAGTTTTAAATTTAAAAAAAAAAAATAAAAAAAATTTTTTAAAAAAACAAAAAAAATTTTTTTCAAAAGATGGATCAAATAGCTATCGAAGCTACTTGGGACAAATTTTGCTAACACCAATAGGTAATAAGTTACATGGATAAGAAAGAACACCTGTATGGCCAAAATGTCAAATTTTGACCCCCACTAACTCAGAAACTTTTAGACCGATCTTGTTGAAAATTTGTGTCTAAACTACTATCCAATAGGACTAACCTTGGTGCAAATTTCATCCAAATCGGAAGACATCGATTTCAAAATTGGGTCACTTGACATGAAATCCCCCATATATATATTTATTAAAAAGCAAATCACACAAGCTTTAGCCAAAGCAGAAAATTATTTAACAAAACACCTACGCAGATAAAAAAAAAAGTCTAGCCAACCGTATGCAACTATTGCAGTGAGGAAAAACCCACATGGGATTTTTTTTGCTTCTGGCAACACTGGACCAAAGTAAGTTATTAAGACAAAAACTCACTTTTTCCACATAACTTCACTTAAAAATCACAAAAATTTCTTTTTCATTCATTTCACAAAAAAGTGATTTTTTTCCAAAATATATATTTTTTTTTTCCAAAAAGTCACTTTTTCCCAAAACGTCTTTTTTCCCCCAAAAGTCACATCTCTTCCAAAAAGTAAAATTTTTTCGAAAAAGTAAACATTTTCCAAAAAAGTCACTTTTTTCCCAAAAATTTAATTTTTTCCCCCCAAAAAATCCCTTTTTTCACAAAAAGTCACTTTTTCCCAAAACGTCTTTTTTTCCCCAAAAGTCGCATCTCTCCCAAAAAGTCTTATTTTTTACAACAAGTCAAGTTTTTCCAAAAAAGTCTATTTTGTCCCAAAAATTTAATTTTTTCTGTTAGTTTGTCATAAAAAAGTCACATTTCTCACAAAAAGTCACACTCATTCCATTTTTATACCCTTTACCGAAAGTAAAAGGGTATATACATATAAGTTTGTCATTTTGTTTTTAACTTCCACAATATTGATTCTAGTCTCTAAACCTTATGAGAAGAGTAGTTCTAATCCGGTTGACAGTCTGTCCGTCTGTGGAAATGGGATTTCCGAAGACTCCAGATATGATGGCGACTTGGTTGGTATATATTTATATCGGCAATGCTCATTAACATTTTGATATTGAAATTAAGCCAGATCGGTCCAAAAATTACTGAGAAGTGAAGAAATACCCATAAATCCCTTGTTTTTGTTGTTTTTTTTATTATTTCTTTTTCTGTAGTATATCTAGAGAACAGCAAGAGCCGAAGTTGCCAAATGAGGTACAAGCATCTTTGTCAATGCGCGACACTACCCATACGAACACGTTTTTAATTTCTTTATATCTGCAAAATGAAAAGAGCCAAATTTTCCAAATAAGGTAGAAACATCTCGGTTATTAAAACAAAACATCCCAAAAGCTGTAGGCGGGATTGAAGAAGTGGGCGTGGAACAAAATAGTACATATTTTTATATCTAAAGAACGGTGAGAGAAATATTGTCCAAATTTGGTGCACATAGCTGGATTATTAATAACCTCTTAAACAAATATGGGCGGAACTAGGAAACTGGGCGTGGAACCTCCCGTATAAAGATTTTCCTGCCGTATAGATTTCTTTTCAACAAGAGAATGCCAAAGTTTCTTAATTAGGCACAATCGTCTTGGTTATCAATACACAACATCCGACTAATTTTGACGGTATTGGGAAGTGGGGTGGCACAAACTAGATTTATTTATTTCTAAAGAGCGGTATTTATACAACTGTGTGCTCTTATCGCACCGTGGTCAAGGGTGTATAAGATTCGACATTGCCGATTATTGCACTCTAACTTGTTTTGTATCAAGTGAATGTTTGCGACTTTTTCCAAAACAAAGTCACTTTTTCGACAAAAAGTTACAATTATTAACTTGTTACAGAAAACATCAGGCTTTTTACGTCTAAAAAGTTAAAACTTGTACGCAAAGGCAATTTTTTTTGAATAAAAGTCACTTTTTACACACAGATTTAAATTTTTCACAAAAATGATACTTGTTTACTAAAAGTTTCTTTAGAAATTCCTATCGGGTCCATTAAGTTACCAATTTGCCATTTAAAGTTTTGTAGCAGCATTTCTAATGCGATGATGTTGAATTATAACTCGTACGTTTCAGTTTTTTTTCTCCACATAGATTTTGTTTTAATTCTTTTTTTTCTAACACATGTTCCATGTTGTAGTCGTATGTCTGAGATTATGTGAAGAATTAACCCAACTAGTCTACACAAACACACATACGACCGTACAGTGGGACAGACATTCATTTATACACGTATTTTTAGCTCATTTCATTGTTAGTAATTTGCTTTTATCGTGTTGAACAAAAATTCTACATGCCACTTTTGTTGATTAGAGATGGCTGATATCTTCAAAATACATTCGCACACACACTTTTGGAGTTAAATATAAATGTTTTATGAACTAATAAATGAAGCAGCTAACAAAACGCTTAAAAACAAAATCTAGCAAAAAAAATCCTAAAATTGTGATTCTTTTTAAGTTTTGCCTACAATTCTCTTAATGTCTTAATTAAATGTGAATTTTTTAGATTTCTTTTTCGAAATAGCAAAAAAAAAAAAACAAAAATGAAACAGCAGTTACGTTTGATCTTGTAGTGTGGCAAAATTAGATAAGACATTTGTTAAATTCATTTAAGACAATGTAATCTTACGGATAGATAATTTTGGAGCGTTAATGGAGCTTTGGTTTAATTTAATAGAAAGTAATTTTGGAAGATGTGGGCTTAATGCAAATAGAGGAATGAAAATTATAAAGAAATAAATTTATGATTTTTTACAGATGGAAATCAATCATTAAAAGATATGAAATTAAAATTTAAAAAATACATAATTTTTATTTCAAAGAAATATTAGGTATATTACGGTTTAGAGTCGAAAAATAATGTCTTCGAAAAGTATGGCAGTTGATTGAAATTATTTTTAGTTTTGGTCTTTAAAAACCACAAATTTTTTGATACGTAGCTGTGGTCTAGGCCGAAATAGGCGCCTTTTTCCCTAGGGTTTTGCGTATGAGTCTTGATGATGCACCCTTCTCAAATCGTTGCACTCTTGGGGGCTAAGAATTCAGCAAATAACATATTTTAAGCTTAAAATTGGCAAATTGTTGGAACATATGTACTTTGGTAGCTCAGAAATCAAAAGTGATCGAGATTTAAACGATCCTAATACTAATGGTTTATCATTTTATTTTTAGTATAAATTCCAAACTTTTTTAATACTTTTTTAAATACTTTTGTTTTTTAAAAAAATTGTACGTGATTTTTGGAACTTCGTTCCTTAAAAGCAATACAAAATTTAAAAAAAGTAGTTTTCTATTAATATGAATGCGTATTTCAAATAAGTTTTTATATTAATTTTGTAGCACACAGCAATTTTTGGTCCTTCGAATCGAAAATAAATAAACAAATTTGGTGTGAAGGACCCAAACAAGAGCTCTTTGAAATTTTAGTATTTATTTTATGAATAAAATATTTAATTTGGCCTATTGAATATCACAGACTAACTTAAAGCTTGCCTTTTGCGGTTCGAAGTACCAAAGAAAACGTCTACATGTAGGGTTTCATAAAAATTTATTTATTTCTATTGATTTTGGATGGCTATATTGCTGGCAACGTATGCGTCAAAAAGAACTCATAATAGAGCGTATCATGTGAATTTCAGACATCCTGTTTTAAATTTCGGTGTACTAAAGAGAAAAAAGTTTTAAACTGATTTTATTTGGAGGAGGCCGTATAAGCAAAACGTCTGAACTTTTTTTTTAGTTTTTAATTGGTCTTGCAACATCAGGCCGAGCGTTGTCGGGATTAAATATTATGAATTAATGCCTGGTCGCATATTTCGGCCAATGCTCGATTGAACCGAATCCATTATTTTCGTTACAGGTCTCCTGCGAGCATCTGATCTGATATCAGCAGCTCATTAATGAGACCTGTGCCCATGTTCTGTAACTCTCGTGTCGAGAAACTTTTCGATTGAAATGTGTGAAATAGAACAAAAATGCCGTATATTGAAACAAACAGCTGTTTTTCTCACTAAACTGTGTCTGTAACTTTTTTTGGCGAGTACAAGCTGTCACGCAAGGAAATTACTCGCCAATTTACAGAAAAAGTGTGTCTGTAACATTTTGGTGAGAAAAGTTCCCGCCTTGGACTGTCAAAAAAACTCACGAATAAAAATGGGGCGAGAAAAAAATTTTAACACTAAAAAACAACTAAAAATGCAAATTGCAAAGAATAATAATAATAAAATTATGTTCTTGGCTCTTTTTTTATTGTTTAATTATTTTCTTTTACCATTTTTATAAAATATACGAATTTTTTCAAAGCTCGTTTACAAACAACAAACATTAAAGTCGCACTTTACATTATTTGGCATGGCCGACGTTTGTATTTTCGCCGCCGTCGTTGAAAATTTTTCAATTTTAGTAAATTTTGGTCGCCGTTAACTATATGTGTGACTGGCGTCCTCAACGTCTGCAATGTCACATCGGCTTCGAGTGCAATGTTGACTTTTATAACGTAACGACGTAATCTCTTTTGATAGTTTTCGACACAAGTTACAGACACACTTTTTTCTCACTTTTCGAGAAACGATGGAATATTTTGTTTCACATCTTTTCGATGCGAGAAGTTCTCACTAAAGTTACAGAACATGGGTACTGGACCCATTAAAAACAGATCATGCTGCAGGTAATCAAGATTTTTTCTCTTCTGAAAGTCGTTATAAATCTGTTTTTGCCCTCAGTAACTTAAATGCAAAAATAACTTCGTTTTTATGAAATTTAAAGGATACTTTACACTATCGCACAAGTCTTACGTTTTTTAAGGACAAATTTAACCCTGTCATTATAAGATGTTTTTGTTTTTCTATCAATAATCAGATCAGGGAAGCAACATTTAACTCATGCAAAATCTCTTTCTCTCTTGTTTAACTTGTGTGGAGCTCAATTTCTTGCATTGCAACGTTTTGAAATTGTTGCTTAATTGGCTCCCAATTAGTTTACAAGTTTTTTTTTTCCAATTTAACATCTTTGAACATTTTTTTGTAACCCGGGCGATCGTTGTCTTTCTTGTGAAAAGTAACACTCCTGAACCGAACAACCCTGAGATGCGTGTACTTTGAAATCGAAAACGAGTGTTTGCCCAATGGTCAAAATTCGACCATAATTATTAATGCAAATATGAAGAAAACAAACATATAAGTACAAATAAATTAACGTGTTTCGAGAATTAATTTTTTTCCGTCTTAGTAGATCGATTTGGCGAGGGGCTAACCTCTGCTTCATATTTTATCTTCCACTCAAGTTGATGAATGTTTAATTTAATTTTGTAAGTTCAATATTTAAAAAAAAATTTTGAAAGTACCAATTGAAAAACAAAAAAGTACCATAAAGTACCATTCTGGACTCTGCATTTTGAACTTTAAGTTTCTAGGTTCAGTATTTAGTATTCATAACATAAGAACAAAATAGTACCAAAAATATCTCTCTTGTTTAACATTATGTTTCTAGGTCCAATACTAACGGAATAGGTACGAGCTAAAGAACAAAAAGTGCAAAAATGTTCCCTCTTACAGATTCCCATCCAGTCAGGACGTTGCATGTTTATGTTTCTGAGTCCAATGTTCACTAAAATTCTACAAGTACCAGTTGAAGAACAAAAAAGTACAAACATTTTGTATCTTATAGGTTCTCATTCACTCAGGACACTGCACCTATAATTTTATGTTTCTAATTTCAATAATATAGAAAAATTCAAAAATGAACACATACATACATCACGGAAAAGTAAAATAAAGGAATTTACTTTCCCGTATTTTCCCTTTTTGGTACTTTTTTTCTTACCATTGAAGTATAACAAATTTCAACATTTTAGTGGAAGCCCATAATCTATTATGTATATGTCAATAAATGGAGAAAACTGTTTTGTAAAAAAGTACCAATAATAGGTACGATTTTAAACCCTTACACGTTCGAATTTTGAAAAGTACCATATTTATATTTGCTTTCTTAAATCAGTAAAGAATTTGGTTAAATCTTTAAATTTTGTTTTAAAAGATATGAAATAGAACAATGGCAATATTGAGCCAACGCAAATTTGTTAATTTATTGTTTATATTAGCTCTGGTTTAATGCTTCGTGGTTCAAAGGACCAATACTAAATACCCAAAAAATTAAATAAATGGTCCTTTGAACCATAAATAAATCAAACATGTGCAGTGTGAAGGACCCAAAAGGAAGGGTTTTTTTTAGTAGAATATAAAATAGAACACTGAATATATTAAGCCAATTGGCAATACATATTTAGCAACGAAGGACCAACGCTCAATAATAAAATAAAAACATTCCTAAGTGCTTTAAAACCCAATTGTTTTAAAATTTTAGTACATTACTACTATTTGTTTTTACTTGCTTTATACACTTTTACAATAAATGTCATTTATTACACCTCCACAATTCACGACATGTACAAAAATGGTTCATGTTTTGCTCTCATATTTTTTGGCTATTTTCTGATTAAAAATGTTTTGAAATTCTTCGTATTCATCACAATTTGTTATGATTACGTAAGAAAATCATAAATCGTTTAAAAATTTATAAAAATGCTTATAGTAATTTGTACTGGGACAAAAGAAGGCAGCCAGACTTATTTTAAATTTTGTTATAACATCCAAAGCTTTTTTTTTTTATTTGCAAAAAACGTGCGAAAAACGCTTAAATTTGTCTGATTTTTTTTTCTCTTGTAATTTTGTAATCCAAGCAATTGTCTATTTAAAATTAAACATTTAACAAAAAATAATAAAAAAAACAAGAAAAATATCTTTTAATAAGGTTGTACGAAATTCATTTAAGTTTCATAATTGCAAATAGACATGCACATTTCTTAAAGCCCCTTTTTATGCAACTTAGTGTTGCAAGTTTTAAGTTGTTATAAAATGTTAAAAAAATAGTTTCTTTTCAATTGAATTTATAGTACAACCGAATGACGGACCAACTAAATGCTTATTTTCGTTTTTTAAGTTCTGTTTTTTTTGTACTTGCAACCAAAGCAACATGCAACATACGCGTTTTAATATGTTAAATTAAAAGAAAAATAAATTCTCTATTAGACTGACCAGAAGGGGGCTTAGGCGGTCGGTTGTCCGTCCGTCTGTCTGTCTGTTTTTCTGTTGTACTAATAAGAAAAATTGCGCAAATTAAAATTGTTTAGATTTTCCGCCTACTTTGATTTAAAGTTAAAAGAAGAAAAAGAAATAGCAGCCTCTTAAAGTTTAGGCATGAAAAAAAAACAAAGAAACTGATATTGAAAATGAATGTCTACCATAAATTAATTTATGTTAACATGCTGTAGGACATTAAAAACTTAAATGTACAAGTCGAACAAAACTGATACTCGAACCGATCAAAAAGAAGGCTTGCCTTGTTCATAACCTACAAATGAAAAAAAAGGAACAAGAGAATTATCACAAGTGGTGATTAATGTATTTATAACCAGAACATGTAAGACATCCTCCAGCCTACCAGAAGGAAATTAGTACGAACAAAATTTGTAAAACGTCATTGTAACAAAAAAAAAAAAAAATGTTGTTCAAAAAAACTTTATTTCAAAAATATAAGTACAGCTAACTTAAAGGTTAAGTTTGGGATAAATTACATCTATTAATTGACAAACCCTATTGTATGTTATCTTAAAAATTTGTCCACATTCAAGATTCTCACAAGAATCTGTTCTTCGGCCTAACTTCACGGTGCTCTAAATATCAGTTGGACAGAGCCGTTTTTTCCTTAGAGCTTTTCACCAAAGACTAAAAAAAAGCTTTTTTTTAACTTACAATTACTGTTTATCCAAAAAGTATTAATTTACGTGAAGAACACATTCTTTCGTACTTGCAAATGATGGCTGAAGATATTTAAAAAAAGGGTTTTTTACCAAAATATTTTATCTTTAGAAAAGCTTCAAGTTCTAGCCGCCAGGTCTTGAGTTTTTAGGAGAGAGAGAAAAAAAAACGGCATTCTCTTTTCCCTTCTCTCCTAAAAGCTCAAGACTTGACGGTTAAAACTTAAAAAGTGTGACCAGAACAAAGATAGAAAGTTTTTTTAAGTATAGCTTTTTTCTTTTTATTTTCAACACAAAATATAACAAAAGCTGAAAAAACTTTTAATAAAAGCTTTTACAGTTAAATTTTTTTTTTTATAAAACCTCCAAAACTGTTTTTATGGCCGTTATAATACTTGCGTTTTTCTCAGAGCTTTTATGGGTTTTTTTTTATAATATTATGCAACCTTTGAAACAATGCATTAAACTATATACAACTTTTTTATTTTATTTTTTATTATTTTATATTTTACACAAAAAGGGCTTATTTCACAAAACAATTTAAATAACAAAATCCATTCTTACTGCCTGTTTTTCAAAATAAAATAAACATTTTCGCTTGGGAATAAACAATAAAAAAACTCAAATTTGTTTTTGTTTTCAATATAAATTTCTAAACGAAAACTTTTATTTTATGTGTGGGATATAGAACACGAGCGCCTTATTTCGAAATTTTGTTTTTGTTTTAAATGTAAGTTGAACGGACGAGTAATGCGCTCGTTTTCTATAAACTACACATTAGTTTGAAAAACAGGCAGTTACACCGTGTTCAAATCATGGCCCAATTAGTAGGTCTGCGCGTAACTACAACAGTCTAACAATAGAAAAAACAACACGCATTTTGTTTGTGTAAAAAATGATAAAGATGTCAAGAACAAAAGCAATTGTTTGTGTAAAAAATGGTAGAAATGTCAAAAACAATTGCACGTTAAAAACACAACCCTGCATAAAATCAGCAGGCGTTTCAAGCCGACCTACTAATTGGACCATGGTTCAGATATGCCTTTTTTATTGAGTGAATATTCGGTTTATTGACATAATTGTCTATCTGTTCACACATACACAATTTAGCTAACTCAATTAGCAATTTACTTAAGCAAAATGTAAACAACTTTTGACATCTTTAAAGAAAAAACAAAATAAACAATTGTGACAGTGTTGCCTTTAAATTTTACTCAATTTTTATAACAATTTCGTATTAATTGCGCAAAAACTAAATTGCAATTTTGTATGGATAATTGACCTCAATACGGGCATTTATTACGTAAAACTCAATTGAGGTGCATATCTGTTTTATTTTTTAACTTTTTCTAGGACACTTTTTACTAAAACCGCTTTAATCGTAGAATTTTCCTTCATACTTTTTATTCCGAAAACTTTTTTCTTTTTAATAAGTAAATTTAAGAAATGTGGAAAATAAGCTTTCTTTTACCTGAAATATTATTGAACAACTACCTTTTCGCAAAAACTCCTTTCCAGCCATTTTTTAGAGCTATCCTTTAAACGATTTGGTTATTTATATTTTTTATAAAGACGAAAAGCTTTAACAAAATGTTTTTGTTATTTCCACAATTGTTAAGCTGCTTTACAAAATAGCGTTAAACCAAAAAAGTTAGTAACCACTTTTTTAAAAATTTTTAAACCATTCCCGATAAAGTTTATTTCAAATGCCAATTCTAAAATAATTCGTTTCTTTAAAAATTTTTTCTATAGATTTAAATATCGCAAGGTTTTTAGAAAAACAATTATCAAAACAAAAAAAGTTTTATCGAAAAATCTTTTCTTCTAAAAGTTTTTTCTACTTAACAGATTTTATCAAAAGCTTTTTTTTAATAATATTTCTTTTCTAAGTGCCGGTTCACACACGTCAAGTATGACTCGTCAAGTCTTTAGCTTTTAGAAGAGAGGGGAAACAAATGGAATTCTCTTTTATCTTCTATCCTAAAAGCCTAAAAACCGGACAAGTAAAACTTGACGTGTGTGAACCGGCACTTAATGCTTACTTTAGTTCTAAAGCTTAACTCACAAAACTTTTTTAAAAAGTATTTCCTTTTCAAAAGGACAAAAATGAGAAAACAAAAAAATGAACTTTGGACTTCAAGAAGAATTCTTGTCAAAAGTACGGACAAAACATAAGTAAGGAAAAACATGTTAAATCAATTAAAATTGATAATCATTAAGAAAAGCAAACTTCGATCTACCAAAGGTTAAAATACAATTTGGTTTAAGGATTGATGTTTGACTATTGACGTCAGCAGTCGTCGACGGCTGCGAGTGTAAGAAGGCAACTCCATATGAGGAGATCGAGTGGTTGCGATCGAAACATGTCATGGTAAGCTGCCGGCCAGGGTTCGAGCCCCAGCTACGGTCAAGAATGAAAGATTTACAATAACAATTTTAATTAATTTTCATGTTGTAAAATTCCTTTCTTCATAGAAATAATTTATTGAAAATTAAATTTGATGAACTTAAGCCTAATTGGAAATATTAAAAATTTGGATTGAAAACCATAAATGGTTCAACAAAGTAACCACAATACTAAATAATTAATTTTCTTTCAAAAACTAACGGATTTTGTTTTGATAACTTTTACTAAAGCATATGGGAATTTCCCAAGAGATGTCTATATTTTGTCACGTAACGCCACCAACAGTTTTAAATTGTTTCTTAAAGAATAATTTCTGTATTATTTACTTTTTGTATTTTACTGTAAAGCGCAACTCGCTTTACATTTAGTGCGATATTTTAAAAAATATCGCTTGCGATAAGAAATATATTAAAAAATATCGCATGCTATAAAAAATATTATAAAGAAAATACGATTATTTTTTACTTTTTATGAAATATCAAAAATTTTTATCGATTTTTTTTTTAATATTAAAAACATCTCGTCTTTTAATATAAAAATTTATGATTTTTGAAAAATATGACTTGGACTTAAATTCTCATGAATGGTTTCTGTGAGGGATATGGCCACTGTGTCCAAATTCTTCAATCTCAGCGAATCAAACATATTAGAAAATGAAGACTACTATGGGCAAGACTACCATAATCTATAAAAAATATATCTATAGGTAGCCTTGTCCAAAGGCCATATCCATCACAGAACACCTTCATGAGAATTTGATTCTGTCATATTTCTTCAAAAATCATAAATTTTAATATATAAAGACTAATTAAATATGGAAAAAGTCCTTAATATTAAAAAAATTGATAAAAACTTTTGATATTTCATTAAAGTTTAAAATTTAGTGTTAATAATAGTATTTTCTTTATATTATTTTTTGATATCATGCGATATTTTTCTAATATACGAGCTAAGAACATAAAACCTGCATTTATTATTATTAACCATACTGTTTTTATTTATTATCTCAAAATTAATGTTTTGAAGTTGTTCTCTTTCTGCACTTAGCGATTCAAAAGCAGTCGTTCTCAAAAGCTTTTATAAAAAAGTTCTTTTCCAGTTATTTTTAAAAGTTTTTGTATAAAAATTATACAATTTGATCTAATTTTTAATAAAGCTATAAACACAATATTTTCCTTAAGTAAAGCTTTCCCCAACAGGATTTTTGTAAACGAAGAATTTCCAAAGAAATATTTACATACATATATGCATAAGCTCTAAAGCTTTTCAAAAAGCTTTCGCTTTAATTTTTTGCTAGCTATTTGATTTCCATAAAATTTCTAGTAGTTTCGCCTAAATTTGAAATACAAATTTTCTCTATTGCTTGCCTTGCACTCCATTAGCTTAACACTTTGTTTTTTTTGTTCTTTGACTTTTGAAAAGACTTTTTTCATCTCGGCTTAGGAAATTCATTTCAAGTGTAATTTTTTCTTTAAAAACCCACCAAACCAACCATTCAATTTATTATATTGATTATAAAGATAAGCGACAGATTTTTCAATTATTTCTGCAGTTGTTTTTTTATAATTCTCTGTTTTTTTTCTAGACTCATATGAAAAAATTGAAATTTACTGGTTGCTTAGAAAAAACAACAAAAAAGTGCAGCAGTTGCATTGAAAAAAAAGTGGAAATCAACTGGCCTTTAACATGCATTTCTTATAGTTCTTTAGATTGTTGATATTTTGCTATTCCTACAAAGAGTTGGGCTGGTTGGTTTTAAAGAAAAAGCAGAAATTGAAAATTTACTATTGATAAATTTTTTTTTGTACATTAGCACTACTACTGCAAGTGGGAACAGTGGATGAGGAGGGGAGACATTTGAAGAAGATTTGGTGGAGATTGAAAAACGCCTTGAATTTAGGTTTGAGCCCAGCTAAACTATTGACCACAATTAAAAAAGTTTTTAATGGAAATGAAAGGCCTTTGATTTATAATTATAAAAAGTTTTACAATTTTCTTGTTAAATCAATCAAATTCTTCGAAAACAATTTTAAATTATAAACAATATCTGATGAAGGAAATAATTATGATATGCTTAGATTTCTTAAAAAAAATTGAACATTATGAATGGGGAACACTTTAAAATCCTCTTGATTTTTACGGCTGGCATTTTTTTTCTAACTGAGGCTGTGGTGCTTAAGTTTTCTTTAATTGGTTTCAGTTCCCTTTTAGATTTTCTTTGAGTCGATAGTTGGTAATTTTTCTATTTACTTACACTTTATGTCTGATCGTTCATAATTATTTTTGTTAAATTAATTTCTCTTTCGATCCACTGTGCCAATGTTTCAAGTTTTCAACTCTCTATAGTTCGCTGGCAAATGTTGGAAATATGATAAATCGCCATCAGTGATTGTGGCGATAAATTATTTTTCGATCGATTGTATGAAACGATAAAACAAAAAGCCGCCTCTCTCTCCAAGCCACAGCACATACTCTAGTGTTACTGTGTTTTTGGCCAATGGAATTCATTAAACTTGTTTTTTTTGCAACTTTTAAAAGAAAATATATTTTCTTAAAGTAAATTGAAAAGTGAAATTTTTTTTTTTCAACAAATAAATAAAATTAAAAAATCTTATACAAAACTAATTTTTCTTTACATGAAAAAAAAACATCCAACTACTCCCACTTACCTATCGATCCATCTAATGAATAGGCGTTACGTTGCCATGCCCATGTGCACAGATCACAGGTTGTCAGACCATCCGCTGCCACACTCTCATCCAAAAATGGCGGTCTTGGTGGCGGTGGCACAAAACGTCCATTCCAGAGACCATTTTCGCTGGCATCAAATGCCAATGGTGACTCAAATGTATCCTCTTCGATGGCATTTAACCAAAAGTCATCGTCGTCATTGATGTTGGCAGGTAAAAAACTATTGCTAATACTACTAATGCTACCGCTATTACCGCTGCTACCAGCTAAACTATTTGCTACATTTTCGATTGCATCGTTTATTGCTGCTGTTGCTAGAAAATCAGACGATATCGTTGGTTCCAACGGTGATAGCAATTGATTGTTGCCATTGATTGCAGGTGTTGATGTTGGCTGAGCGTAATTATGTTGCTGATGATTATTGTTGTTGTTGATGTTGCCGTTACTGTTCGTGTGATGCAGTGACGTTTGTTGATTGTGATTTGTTAACGAGTCCAAACGAGAGTTGGGAAATGCTGTTCGTACTGTGGTTGTGGCACCCAGAAATATGTCATCTGTTATGGGTCCTGGTAGGCGGGGAAACATTTTCTTAGTTGTTTTTTTTTGTCTTCTTCTTACAACTCAACACTTGTACGGGGCGGGCGGGTTTAATTTTTGTGTTTTTTTAATTAATAATTTGTAAAACTAGAGCTGAGTTTGTTGGCTGGTGGCAACATAAAAAGGCCTGGAACACAAAAAAAGCAAACAGGAAAATGTTAATAAAACGGTGTTTTATAGAATGTGATTTAAGACAGTTTTAATAAAAAAAAGTATAATTAAAAAATAAAATGCTTGAAATCAAATGTAACGGTTTTTTTATTTTCGTATGACAGCATTTGTAGAAATATTTTCAATTAATAAAGGTTTATAAAATAAATTTGATAAAAAAATTTGATTTAATAAGCATCTGTTAAATGCCAAATTCTTTTTTAAATACCCTTCTTAATCTTCAGCTTGGCAAGAACTGCCCAATTCTATTCAACACATTCAATTCATTGAAAAAAGTAGTGCCGCTGTCACAAATAAATACTGAAGAGAAGTGTAGACGGCCATTTTAAATGTGTGAACATATAGAAGCAAAAAGCATATGCTTCACTATAGTATAAGTGCGGGTATAAAAAAACTCTCAAATATTAACAAGGGAAGGAAAAATACACTCAGAAATGAAAATGGGGAAACAATACACACATTCTTTTTATGTGAGTTTCGGATATGTACATATGTACAAAATAATTTGTATGTTAATTGCTTCATAACATTATATAAAAATTAATGTTTTTATAACTTTTTTCATTACAACATTTATGTATACATACTACATATTTCAAATGAAATTTGCAAACTTTTACGATTTTTTAAATAAAAACTACCATGTACTATATTAACTATACTAGAAAGCCCGTTTAAAGACAGTGTATATATTGTTTATAATTGTTAACTATTGTTTATTGTATTTTTAGAATGTTATGAATTATATTTAAATAAACATCAGAAAAAAAACAAATTAACATTCAAAAATCTTTGTATGCGGCCGCTAGATACGCCTCACAAATTTTCGCAGACTGCACGAGGTGATTTTCAAATACTGAGAGTATGGGCTAACATTATTTACTCTATTTAAAGGTTTTGAAAGAAGCAACTACTGTTTGCAGTCTATTTGAATTGTTTAATGAAAAACATCGGAATCTTTTCAAAGTTTTTGCAAACACACACTTTCTAAAACCATTTTTAGACTTTGTTTTCTCAAATTCGAAGATGGTGATTTTGATGTTGAAGGCAATAACCTGGTAAAGATTTAAATATCAAACAAAAGAAGATCAATACAATAGTCTCTGACTTAATGCCAGACGATCTATTGTGCTTTAGCATCTAATGAAAAGATTGCGTCTTTCGTCTGCCACCTGCAGACATGGGAATATTTTTACAGTAAATGCCGGAGGAAATGCTCAGTTTTTTATTAAGAATAGCAAACAGAAACGATGACCACTGTGTGGTCCGGAAAATACTTATTAATAACCAGTTTAGACCTCATCATATGCCCTGGGGCTGCAGGTTTCCCTGGTACCATATGGGCATTTCCTTGTCATCGTACTTGACATTTGCACGTCTTCAAAGAGATAGAGACTTTGCAAAAATAGTAGTAACTGGAAACATTTTTTTAATTATTAAAAAAATTATTAAATTCGGAACCTTGTTTTCCAAAATATCGAGCAAAATTAGTGCATATTGTACGTGACATAAAACGAAAATGATATTTGGGTGAATGTAAAAAAATACGAAAATCTGCGAATTGTAGGAGGTTTTTCTTCTCTTTTTAATTTTTAACATTAAACTAATTATTTTTCTCTTACAATCCGTAATTGGAAAAAAAATTTTTTTTGGATGTTTTTTTTTTTTAATTTCCTAAGCTTATTCTAAGCTTTCCTACAGGAAAGAAACCAGAGTCTCTGGCGGGAATCGAACCCGCAACCCCGGCGCTGAAAGATTAGCTCACTACCAGCTAGCCTACCGGGGGAAATAAACAAAATGTAATATCGTTCGTAAAATACCGTGAGTGACTGATTTTTCTCTTATAGTATCAAAAAGGTATGAAATATATTTTTTGTAAATAAATGTGTAAAAAAACTTAAAACAAACAAGTAAGAAATTAAAGTCGGTCAAGCCCGGCCATAAGATACCCTACACCATTATATTTAAAAAAAAATTTTTGAGTGTTCCCTATTTGGGACCCTTTGCCAATCGAGGCCGCCAGAACAGAATTTCGCTATAAGGCTAAGAATTATACTAAAGTTATTTGTGCTGAATATTATTTACTTATCTTCATCTATATGAGATTTGTTTGCCTCTAACCGTTTTAAGGAAGGGGTTTTATATGGGACCTATCGTTAATTTTGGACCTACCAGCACAACATTTTGTCATGGCCTAGTCAAGAGCGTAAAAGTCATTGTCGCCAATTTTTATATAAATAAACACAGTTGTAAGAAAGTAATGGCACTAAAAGCTATTTTCGGGAGTAGTATTTGTATGGGTGCTATGGTCAAATATGGACCCATTCCAATAATATTTGGTTAGGCGATTTAGATTGCAATAAAATATGTTTGGACCAAATTTAAACTAAATACCAACATCATAAGATAATACATTTAGTTGCATTTTAGTTCTTGCAATATCGTACGTGACGACCTTTAAAAGCCTATCAAATTGAAAAAAAAAAATTCCGATCAATATTTTTTTGCAATAAATATCTTGATTTGAACTTTTATTTTGAAACACCTAAGACTGACCAAATACAAATGGCAAAGACAAATTATGTTTTTGCACTACGTACGTGACATTAGAATAGCATCCAAAACAAACAAAAAATATACCGCCAATCGAACTATATAAAGGGTGTTTTTTTAGGAGTGATACAACTTTGAGTTGGCATCACTGCTTTATTTGATCACCCATTTAACAGCTGATAGTTAATTTTTGTTTAGTTTGCTTTGACATTTCATTGTAAACCAGAGCAACGTGTGCAAGTTGTTGAAGTTTAAAATAAAAATAATTCGACAAATGGGCTGAAGCTCAAATTGATATTGATTTTGGATTTCCATTCAAAATTTTATTTTCCGATGGAGCCCATTTCTGGTTCAATGGGTACGTAAATAAGCAGAATTGTCGCATTTGGAGTGGGGAGAATCCACAAGCATTTGTCGAAACAGCATTACATCCACAGAAAATAACTGTTTGGTGCGCGTTATGTGCTGGCGTAGTCATTGGCCCATATGTCTTTAAAAACGATGATGGTCAAAAAGCGAAAAGTTGTTGAAATTGGTGTTCCAGATTGCGCTTTCTACGCGTTAGCCGAGCGCGACCACATGGCCGAAATCAAATTTTAACAGTAATGTCATAAGATTTTCTATCCAATGAAGACGGTTTCATTGATATCAAAAATATATTACTATGTTTTGCTATGATTTAAACTTGTATCACTCTATAAAAAAAACACCCTTTATTTGGTCTTTCCTAATGGATCTTGTTCATTGCTGTTGTAACATTAATTTTAATGTATAGTTCCAATGTTACTAGTATCTGTATTTAATCGGCAGATAATTAAAAATTATTGATTGCTGTTACTAAAAATGAATCATAGAATAACTCAACATAAACTTTGTGTTTTTGCTTTTAACAAATTGTAATAAGCTGTAAGTACCTTTGCATAGTAAAGTTTTGGTGTTTTTTTCCATTCTACCATATTTGAAAAGAAGTTTCAAGCGTTTTAATTTTTTGAGTCATGGTTGACATTCTCATGGAGATGCCCATATACATATGACTTGAGATAGGCACATTACCTTTCAGTTTAAAGTCCTAGACAAGCTTAAGTTATCGGCTGACGCACACAGTTGTTATTTATGGCACATTGCTGCCTTAAAAATATACTGAACTATTTGTTTCGGAACTGGAACTATCCAACCATCACAACATCAACTCTAGTAAGCCGCAATATATCTGTTGTCACAAGCAATAACCGTCTAAGTCGAAATAGTTTTTGAGAAAAGGCAGTATATATTTATGCTTGCGTTTCAAACAAAATTAATTGCATTAGAAAACAAATAATTCAGGATCAAAGATTCGTACCCCGCAATGCTAAGATAAAAAATTATAACGAAAGTTGTATTTCTTTCATAAACTTTTAATAAAAACAAATATAAACTCAACTGTTTCTTAAGTCTACTTAGGCGGTTATCTCTTGGGACCATAGATATATCAATTATAAGTGCCAGGCAAGCTTAAGGTATCGGCCGTTCTATGAGGTAGACAAACCTAAGGACGGTCACGACTTGGGGACAAATACAATTTGGATTTATGTCAGATAACTGCCATGATGCCTCTCTCTAAAGCGGCCCATACACTTGCAATATTATTGTGTATGATATTCGCCATATTATTTCCATATTGTCCTATATTATGCAATAAGTCGCACAATGTTTTCATTTATTCAATAAAAAGGTGAACATAACCTATAGGAATAACATGAACAGCATTGTACAATGTTGCCAACACACTTCACACTCTTTTCGTTGGGCAATAAAAATCAAAAGTCTTTTGATTGTTGCCAATATATTGTGCCACCTTCAAATATCACATACACATTGGCGATATAATTGTACAGTACGTAAAATGGAACAATTTTATTGCAAGTGTATGAGCCGCTTAAGGAAATAGAACTATCTTACCATTACAAAAAAAAACAAAATACACAGAGGGTCCATTTGTAAATAAAACAGTTTCCCGTAGTTTCTTCAGCTTAATCTTGTAACACAATTGGCGATCTGTAAAACATCTGTTAATAACAGGTTTTAGATAAGCTTCAGGTATTGGCTGCACATTAGAGTTTTTTTTTCCCGGACTTTTTCGATTCCCGGGAAAGCGGGAAATTTTTTTTAATTTCCCGGGATCCCGGGATCCCGCTCCATATAAATAATACAAAGTAAATTTTGTTATTAATTAATGAAAATAACTTTTATAAAAACACGTAAGGGAACTTGTTTACAAAGAAAGTAAAAGAAATCGTTCAATACTAAAAAATTAATTGAAGATTTAAATAGGAACTTGAATTATTATTACCTCACGCCTTTATTCCCTATTATTATGCTTCTATTCAGTATTATTATGCTCTGGATACAAGATAAAAAGATAACATAAACATAACAATTTAATTCATAAAACAATAACAAAAACAAAATAAAAATTGAGTTACTCAAGATATGAGATCAAAAAGTTAATTAATAAAATAGATAAAATACTTTAAAGAAATATATAACATTTTTGAATGGCTTAGGAAATAACTTTCTGAAACACTCAAAGCTCTTAGTAAGTCCGCAAAAAGTATATTCCTGATTTTATTTACTAATTATCATGTTTCCGAAAAATTTCGTTCATTTTTTACCGAGGTTGGACAAATAGTTAAAAGTGCACCGTTGTAGCATGCTTCGTATTCACAATCAGAAGAAATTTTTTCTTTTTTATAAACAACGTCTATATCAGTCAAATCTATGTCAAGGTTTGTGCAAAAAAAGCATCAACCGGACTGCTTCTTACAAACCTTTTCGTTTCAATAGGTCCATTTGTAATCTTTAGGACAATGTGTTTTTCAAGTTGTATGTTGTAGTATCTTACACGAGTTTCCAAAATGTTATTTTATTTCGGTTTCCCCGCACTTCACGGGTATATAAACCAACACAAATTGAAATTGAAAATTTGTATTAATCATCGCATCATAGTCATATCTCAAAATTTTAAGTAACTTTAGCAAAGTTTTGCTTCATACCTTCTCGTATTACATATATCTAAAATTGAACCGAAGTTATAGCAAAATATATCTTTAAATCGGTACATTTTGAAAACTTTAATCGCTTTTTGCCAAGATCGTTGTTTTTGTAGATATGACTATGTTGCAATTAAGGAGCGATATGTTTAGGTATCTCCTATTTTTAAGACTTGTTCATGGACAATGAAACTTTACTGCCTGCATCTTATTTTGAATTAATGTACTTTATTAACTCTTCACTTCACTAAATGTAATAATTATCAACTGTTGCACTGCCCATTCTGCTTTTAGTAGATGTATTGCATCAGGAGACATTGATTTAAATACGTGTACTCATTTCTTGTAATTGATCTAATCCACAACCCATCCACAGATGCTAATTTTTAGAGAATAGAAAACTAAATTTCAAAGTATAAATAGCTATTTTCTGAAATTATGAGTAATTTTTTATTTCCCGGGATCCCGCAAGAAAAATCCCGGGAAAACGGGAAATAAAATAATGGAAATTCCCGGGAATTCCCGGGAAAAAACCCTACTGCACATACATATCTATATGTTACTCCGAAAGTGCAACGCTTAAGTGTAAGTGATAAAATCTGATCAGAGTATTTACAGCTCACAATTACTTAAACTATATAAAATGAGCAATCAATTAAAAAGGGGGGAATATTGTTTAACTGCTCTATTTTTTTAATATATATTATTTCCCGTCGTTCCAAATTGAAGCATACGGACCCAACAAATGTCTTCCATTAGAATCTGTTACAAGCTATGTATTACTTTTATTTTGTTCGGTTATCTGCTGGTTAACGTAGTGTAGGAATGGGCAAAAAATATCGATATATAAAAATATCGATATTTAAAAAAAACATAATCGATATATATCGCCGATATTTAAAATACCGATATATCGATATTAAAATACGACTATCGAATTCGATATTTTGTAAAGTCAGTCTTCATTAAAAACTCAAAATTTTAGCCGTTTTTCAAACAATATGTTTTTCAAGAATTGACACCACTGCATGCATCACATGTTTTTTAAACTAATATGAAGATCTAAAATGATTGGCATTTATAAGAAGCAGTACCGGATACAAGAAGCAGATTTACAGGAGAGCACATAAAACAGAGATTGCTCCTGATGTCCATATCTGTTGATTACTGGTTTAACTAAAACAATCAAAAACATTTCTAGTTAAAGTTGGTACTTTTGGGATGAAATTCAAATTTTAAGGTAAGTTGGTACTTCCATTTAAATTTTTCGAAATTAGCTTTTTATTTAGATTTCATATGTTTTTTTTGTATTCTTCCCTTTTGTTTTTGTTATAATTGAATTTTTTTGATTTTATTAAATTTTTTGTTTTGATTGAATTTGTTGTTCTTATTAATTTTTTGAAATGAAATGAAACAATAAAAAGTAACAATGTAATTACATATAATATGTTTGTACAAAGTTATATTAAATTTTTTTAAATGGTAATAGTTTTAGCAAAATACGTTCGATATATCGATTAATCGATATTTTTGAAATAATAAATATAGATACTCTTAAAAAATATCGATTCGATATATATCGATATATTTTATCAATTTGCCCATCCCTAACGTAGTGTGACTCAGCCAATCCACTAACGTTTTAGAATTTCGGTGCGGTCCACAGGTCAAAGTTGTATATCACGTTAGGCCAAAATATTTTAAAAATTCTTCTCAAAGATATGTTGGTAAAAACCTGAATGCGATGTATGTTTCGGGCAGCAGTATTCCAAGTCTCACATCTATACAAATGGATTGACTTTACGCTGGACTTGAATAAGCAGAATTTCCTTTTTCTGGATATATGGGAAGCCTACCATACAGGACGCAATTAGCTAAAGAGCCGCCGGGCATAGTTGATACGGTTAACTATATCCGCACTAGATCCTCCATCGTTGCTGATAATGGTGCAATATCCTCAAGCACGGTGTCGTTTATCTTAAGTCTGTTGTCGGTGTTCACACGAATACATTTAGTCTTGCCTATGTTTATTTTAAATTCTGCTTTCGCTGTCGCCGCTTCTAGGTGCCTTAGCTCTGGATACATGTCGCTTTCTTTTATTAAAATGTAAACAGAAGTAAACTATTTTATAGTTGTTTTTCTGTCTGTCCTTTAATATTTTCCCAAATATCATTTTAATTTACTGTTTTTTTTTCGTTTATTTCTAACATAATCAAAAGTTCACGTTTTCCGTATTAAGATTTAACAATTTTAAAAGACTTGTGGTATTTTTCTTAATTTTGCTCCTTTAGGGATTTGAGTTACAGCCAAAAAAACCTCAAAATGTAAAAAATTGTTTAAAAAATGTGTATATATATATTTTTTTTTACCAACAAACTGAAAGTAAAATTATACATTGCACCAGTCAGCCAGCCAGCCAACCAGCCATAATACAGCAAAAAATATAATGTAACCAACAAATATATAAATAACTTCAGAGTAGTCTAAAGGTACAAGTAAGGTGCACTTTTGAAACCGAATTTAAAAAAAAAAAAATGCCTTAATCGGCAATGCCGAATCTTTGATACCCTCCACAAAGAATTAGATTTTTTTTGGAAGTTGACTTTATTTGGAATCGGTCATAGATTATGATTCAAGCTTTATAATGGTTTATGCCGACAAACCTGCAATTCTCGAAGCACTCAAAGCCAATATTCAAGCCAACATTGACGTCATACGGCCAGATTTATTGGAGAAAGTAGTCAAAAATTTGGCTGAGCGATTGGACCATGTAATTCTTAGTCCTCATGCAGCTTAAAAACCCCAACATTTTAATTTTACACAGACGGAGTTCCTTTAATCGACTTAGAATTACTCAAGAGCATAATATATAAATACATTGTATAAGGTCTAAGATAAATATTGCTTAAGGCTAGATTACACCATTATACTTTGTATTAATACATGTCAAAAACTCAAGTAATATGACAAAGTGTGATAGTGTAAATGCAATGTGCCACGAAAATAACAAGTATTATGAAAAAAGTTTGACATCCCATACGACTTCATCGTTTTTTGAAAAATTTCTAAACAATAATACTTTTCATTGGATCAGGATTGCATTTTATTTCATGTGTGAGTGTTTATACTTTGTGTGATGGTGTCAACAAAACTGTCATGTTAAATTAGATATTTTGACAGTCGCAACAAAACTCATTCTATCTCACAAAGTATTATGGAATACGTAAGACTTGTGAGATAGTGTAATCTAGCCTTTAATGTTACCCATGGAATAGCAAACTAAGTATACCCTTTTAAAAACAGAACGGAAAATATGAACATTAAAAAAATAGACGGCAAAAAAGCGAAAAAGTCTCGTAAGAGAACGAAAAAAAAGTGAGATTCAAGGTAGCAATTTAAATAGACCCCTAACTGGAGTCAACTATAAAAATCCCATCATAGTTTAAAGGTACAAACTTAACTCACACACACACAGGGACCCCATCCATACAAAACAGTTCAAAACAAAAAATATGATACACCAACAAAACAATGATCATAATGATGAAGAGGAAGCAGGAGAATGATAATGATGATGATGATAAACATAAAGTACATGCAACTTACAATGGAAATTTAAAGCAGGAGCAAGAGCAGCAGCAACATTTGAGGCGGCTGTAATAACAACAACCGTAAATGCTACAAAAAGTCTATGTATAGTAACGGCAACATCGGTGGTAACAACATGGCCACCATGTTGTTTGAGAAATTTACTTTTTTTTGAATTTTATGCAGTTCATAATTCCCCCTGTTGCAGTTTGAGCTCTGAAAAATATGTCTGTTGGTGGTTGACTGGCTGTTTTTTGCCGTGATGCAAAGATATTGTATAGATGAAGTTGATGGCGGCTAAAAAGAAGCGGCATATAACTATCATAACGCTTAAAATTATAATAACTCTATTAAGGCTTTAACAACGAGAAACACCACCGCCAACAATAACTTCAACTGCAACTACTACATACAGCATTATATTATAGCAATAGCAACAAAGAACTATGTAGGTACAACAAGTGATGTTTAAAATTACAAACAAACTGTTTCTTCATTGTAATGTACTTTTGTTGCAGCATGTGTTTCCCATACATTAAGTTTGAAAGGGAAGTTGGAAAATGCAAAAAAAAAAAGAACCAAAAGCTATTGACTTTGAATATAAGGCAATAAGTAGGTGTAGGCTGCTTTAAAGCACAGACAAACACTTAAAACAGAACTTCACCAATCAATCCTTATGAATATGACTCCTTCACTGATTTACTCATTGTGAATACCGTTACAGTTATCATTAGTCAGTTGCAACAACAGGCTAATTAGTTTTTCTATTCATTTGAACAAAATCTTTAGGAAACTAATAAAAAATACTTCTCTGTTAACTTTAAGCTTTTAAAAAGCTCTTTATAAGGGTAATCACAATGGTCATTGTGCAAATTTGCAGTTTGTAAATTCGCAGCACAGAGCACACATAGATGAAAAAAGTGACGTATGAAAAATTAACAAATCATTTGCGAGGGCAGCTTTCGAAGAGAGAAACAAACCGTTTTTTGGTAGTGAAGTTGCAATGTGTAAAAACAGGCCGCTACTATCAACACAAATTGCGTGATCAAAACAAAAATGCAAAAAGGGCAGTTTTCAAAGAAAAAGCCAGAAAAAAACAAAATGTTTTCTGTATCGTGACGCCTCTGTGTGCTTTGTGATTCGCAGTGCATATAATGATTGATCGTGAGCATACCACTTTTATTTTTTGCGCAATTGTGCTATTTTTCTCAAAGTTTATTCTGGCAACACAAAAAAACTTCTGGCAACACTGCAAAAAATCTGCATTTGTTTACAATTATACACAAGAAAATTAAAATAAATTTTTCTTTTTAAATTATTTAAATTTAATTCTCTATTTTTTTCTAAAACCCTCGAAAATTTTCAATTTATAATTTTGCTTAAAAAACAATATGGCTCTTAATTTGTCAAATGTTATTGTTTACATTTATTTGCAACTGAGCAAATATACACTACAAATTTCGCTCATGGTTTTTTTAAGTGCAAACGAAGTAAAATAGAGCAAATTGCAAATACGTACATTTTGTTGTTGTGTTGTGCAAATGTGTATATTTTTGCACGCATTTGCATTGTTTGCACACTTTGCACTACCCATCGTGATTTATTTCCCTTTATATTTAACTAAGAAATAACTGCCAAAGATGCAAAAAATGCAATTATGGAAGTGAGATTGAAAATAACGCATTTGTAAAAACCTTTGGTTTTTGGTTACACCTAAAGCCTACCAAATCGGCCAAACATTTAAGAAAGAATGGTCCGTCAACCCCGTTATTTGGTACCCTGGTATACCAACACATTTACGAGGGTGTCCCCTTCTGAAGACTAATGGGCGATTATGGACGCGCCAAAGCATATTTAAATTATAAAGTTTCGATTTATTTAAGAGTTTTTTGTGACGAATATTCTCTAGATATTTACGTCCGTATAAAATTTATTTGTCTTAAAATGCTTTTATGAAGGAGGTTCTTATGGAATCTATGGACATAACAGCATAAAATTTCGGGGGGGGGGGGGGGGTTCTTTAATACTATGGTAGATAAGGCCATGATGGCTTTATCTCTCATTCAATAGGGAGATACAGCCTTTTTTGTTTTTTTTCCATTTGAATGGGAGATAAAGCCATCATGGCCTTAGCTCACATAAGCAATATAAAATGGCTTTATCTCTCATTTCAGTTCCGGAGACACTAAAGTTAAGTATTGAAATCTGGCTTCGCATACTTAAGTTTTTCTGCGTGGCGGCCTGCGGCCGCGCTTAGGGGTTTTTTTCCTCCGGTAGGACGCGGCGGGTGGCTTCGCTGAATAAACAAATGTTTTCAATGATAACTAAGGATTTTCCCTTTTACAGAATATTTACACCATGCATTGTTATTTCTGAAAAAATATGGCTTTATCTCTATGGCTATATCTCTCATTTCGCAAAATTTTAAATATGACCTAACCCCTTAATGATTGGACAATAAGGCCATTATGGCTTTATCTCCCATTCAATTGAGCAATAATGCCATCATGGCCTTATCTACCATGGTTTTAAAGCACCCCCCTATAATTTCGACATGACCAAGTACCTGTTATAAAATTTTTCGTCGCCCAATATTATATCGATACCAACTTTTAAGAGGATGAGTATAATACAACTTTAAGGAACCCAAATGATCAACATTTTCCCAAACAACAAATGGGAATTTTAAAAAGATCAAAAATAAAAACTTAAATATCCGGCATGTACTTAAAATCGAATTCAAATGAAATTAAAATTTAACAAATTTCAAAAACGATTCTGTTTTGTAAGTTAATAAAAATTTTGCCTTTTATATCGTTTTTACAAAAAATTGTACAAGCAATTATGTTTCAACCTTATCCTTTAAAGTTGCAATTATGTGGGTTAGGACCTTTCTACATGAGACCAACGATATACTTTTATACTTTGTGTTCCGCTTAGCAGACAAGTCCCAGTCATTAAAAAAATTTAAACCGATGCACAGTGGAAGAAACGGGCAATCTGCTGGCGCTTTTTTTAAAACTTCGAAAAAAGAAACAAAAATATTTCAACATAATATTTTTTTCCAATAGTTAAATAACTGTCCATAAATACCATACTTTTGCTTCCACATACCCGAAAATTACTCACACATATTTCTCTCGCGATAAAGTTAAGAATAATTACCATTTTTCAGATCTTCTTTACCCTACTGAAAGGTCCAGTAGGGCAACAATGGATCCAAAAACCACTTTCAAATATATTTTCTATATCACAAACTATAAATAAAAAGCTCTTAAATAAATTCAATACCGACCTACGAGTGCGCAAGCTGGTTTTCTACCCCAAAAATCCTGCATAGATTATGTGAACTGTCTTCAAAATTGTTCACCAATTAAAGAATTAATCAAAAATAAAATCAGTTTTGATAAAAAATTGAATCAGGTGAATTACACGTTTAATTAAGTGAATTAAACGTTTAATGGATACTATTTACTTGTTTACTGGTGCCAATTAAATTAATTTTTAATTTACATCACAATTTTTTTAATTTAAGTCAATGTAAACGCACTCCCACCAAGATAATATCGTTGATACACGCCCTCTACGATAACCTAAGTTGCAGGATATTTCATGAAGGCTGTGTTAGATTTTCCGTAACTACTGGCGTAAGACAAGGCTGTATTCTAGCGCCCACGCTCTTCAACATAGTCTGAGACAACATTACAAGAAAACACTTTCACCAAAATTTTTTCAATTAAATCAAATATGAAATATTGGGAATTTAGCACGTCATACATAAATCTTATTAATAATAAAATTTGTATTCCCGAAAATAACTTTGATTAATCAAGTAATGCTGTTTCAAACCACTTTTTTTAACTGTTCCAATTTAATTACCTTAATTGAGAATAAAAATTAAAATGTTTGTGTGTATATTTGCAAATTTGAAGACATACAAACAAACTTCAAAATGTTTTATAGTTTCAAACCTTTTTTTATTTGTTTCAATTAACTGTGTTAATTAAAAAAAATATTTTGATTTGTGTTTACGTTTTAGTATATAGCCTCTTTTGCTGGTGTTCATATTTCAATTAAACCTATTGATTGAAATTCAACAGCAGGAAAGCCTTAAACTTACTAATATGTTAATTGATATGATCATTTGTTTGCAGGCGAAAAATCAGTACAGAATTTAATTAATAGTAAAAATTTCTAACTTATATGTTAATTTAAGTTGGTTTTTCCATGGTGGAATAAGCAGGTGGCATCGTTACGGCAACAAATACAACATTACAACAAAAATGGAAATTACATCACCGTTTACGTCAAAAAATACATTTAAGAAAAATCACAGCGTGCCACTGAACGTGATGAAATAAATACATTTTTAGCCAATTTTTATTTAATTATGATCAATATCTTATTTATTTTAATTTAAAATTATCAAAAACTTTAATAAAATACAATAATCACAGCACCTTTATGGATGTGAGTCTTAAAACGCAGCCTCTCGCTCCAAGTTTTTAAAAACTGATGATTGCGAAAAGTCCTAAGAATATTCTGCCATTAAACAATATCCAACGAAACGGTGTGGAGAGAAACCAAGCAAACAACAGTTCAAAAAGATGTTCTTAAAAGAAAGTAACACTGGATTGTTCATTTCTTATGAAGGTCTACGAACGATACAACAAGAAGTGCTATTGAATGAAATCCCCAAGGTAGCCGAAGAAGGGGAGGACCAAATTCAATCAGAAGCTGCCGGGCAGAACAAGAGCTGGAACGAGATCAAAGCACTAGGGCTGGACAGAATTGAATGGAACAGATATATTACGGCCCTATGTTCCTTATAGGAACGACGGGAATTTATAGATTCTATATATAGCCGTCCTGTGTTTTTTCATTTGCCCTAATAAATAGAGTTTGTCAGGTGAATTGCTGGGTAGATGTAGATTTTGCTTTTATTATTAGTATTTTTTTTAATTTATTTACTATAACAATTTATTTTTAGTTGGTAATATTTTTCCTTTATAACATTTCAGTGTTTTTTTTTTCTCCTTCACTGAAGTGGCGTACGGTTGGGATCACGATTTTTTTATAAAGTTTTTTTTTTTGTAGTTTTTGTTCTGCCAGAAAATCTACAGAAAAAGCAAATTTATAAATGATTTTTGTTGTTTTATTAAAAATAATTTTTTAAGCTGATTTTTCTTCCAACTTGTGTGTACAAAAAGTAAATGTCCGTCCGTCCGTAAGGTTTTTGCAGCAAAAAAGCCCCCACATTAATGTGGCACTTCAAGTGTATTAAATATGGTGGCAACTTAAAATATTTTAAATAAAAAGTTTAAACAATTTTTTGTTGTTTATGTTTTTTGTTTTTCATACAATCTGTAAATGTTTATTTTTTTTCTTTAAGTCGACAAACTGCCAAAGACAGACATACAGACAGGGTGGTCTGTCGAAAAATTAATGGCCGAAAAAATAAACAAAATACGAATTTAAAAAAAAAGAAAACAAACACTTACCACTCACTTTTAAATTTATAACAATTAACATAATCGATTTTAATAATTTGTTTCCCATGAAAAAATACAAAATAGAATGTTGAACAAAAGTAGAAAGAATCATAATAAAATAATTAATGACAATTTGTGTCAAAAGCAAAATAAATAAAACGGAAATTTCATTTGCCTTTAAAAGCACATGACTTTAAAGGCATATAAGGGACTTAAACAAAACTTCTTGAAGGCATTCAATAAAAATATCCCATGATTTTTAAGGCAAATGAGGAACTTAGACAAATGTTCTTAAAGGCATTCAATAAAAGCTTCATATAAAGGGTGGTTAAATTTCAAGGGCCGATATTGATTTTGAATAAAACACAAACTATTTAGGAAATTATTGTAATTTTATTTTATTATGATATATTGGTATTACTCAATTATGTATGGAACAAAATATCGGCCGAATGGGCGCCGCGACCACGACGGCACACCTCCATCCGATGGTCCAAATTTTCGATGACCCTGAGGCATAATGGAGGTTCTATGCCGTTAATGCCGAATTATCTCATCCTTTAGCTCTTGATTTGTTGCTGGCTTATCGACGTACACCTTTTCTTTCAAATAACCCCAAAGAAAAAAGTCCAACGGTGTCAAATCACATGATCTTGGCGGCCAATTGACATCGCCATTACGTGAGATAACACGCTGTGTGGCAAGTGGCACCGTCCTGCTGAAACCACATATCGTCCACATCCATATCTTCCAATTCGGGCCATAAAAAGTTCGTTATCATCTCACGATAGCGAACACCATTCACAGTAACTGCCTGACCGGCCTCATTTTGGAAAAAATACTGCCCGATGATGCCGCCAGCCCATAAACCGCACCAAACAGTCACTCTTTGTGGGTGCATTGGTTTTTCGACAATCACTCTTGGATTATTATTCGCCCAAATGCGGAAATTCTGCTTATCGACAAATCCACTGAGGTGAAAATGTGCCTCATCACTGAAGATGATTTTCTTCGAAATTTATCATCCATTTTCATAATAAGTCTGGATAACTTTAACACGTTGTTGGATTGTGTATCTCTCCATGGTTCAAATTGAGTAAGTCTGAAATAGAGAAATGTTAAATAAAATTCGGAAAAAAACTTGGCGTTTAGGTGTGGTTCACATTCAACATCGGCCCTTACAATTTAACCACCCTTTACATATAAAAATTTTTTTCGTATATTTTTTAAATAAGGTGGAATTTATACGACGATTTTTAAAACATGTCTTTTTTTAATTTTCTTCAAAATTGTTGCCACAAATCTTTTTACGTTTATATGATGACTTTTGAAACATTTCATTTTTTAAATGACTTAAAAGCTAAATTTAAAATGACAGTAAAAGAAAATTAAAAAAAGAGTAGATATCATGTCTTTTTTTTCTAACCCTTTTTCTACTCTACAAAATTCGTCTGCAAATAAAAAACATACATGTCATAAAAATCATCGTTAATTTTTTTATAATTTTTTTGCTTTAGGTAAAAGTCAAGACTTTGATTTTGTTGTGGGCAAATATATAAAATGGCGGCTTTTCTACATTCTTCACTTACAATATTTTTAATCACATCTGTTCTTCAAGCAAAAAAGTCATAACGAAAATCCAGTATTACAAACTTTTTTATGAAATTTGCGCAAGACTTATGACATAATTTTATTGTTAAGTTAAATTTGTTATACACAAATTAGGAATTTTGAGCAAAAAATATTAATTTGCAAACAGAAAATGTTTAAACAAAAAATGATTAAACTGTGACTTTTCATGTAATTCCTGATTAAGACTATGAGACATGTCGCATAGCAATATTAAAAAAAGAAGATTGTGGACAAAGTGTATAAAGACCAATATAAACAATGTCGCACGATATGTACCTAAAATCAAGCCGCAATTTAATGTTATTCTTTAATATTATTTGTACCAACTTTTAGCATCGAATATGTATGTAGTAAATCTGAATTTTAAATTGTAGCATGTAACGTAACGTCTGAACGTATACGAGTTTTCGAAGGGACATCAAAAGAAAATACAAATATTGTTGTGGGGAGATGTTGCATACTCGAAATTAGGTATCAAACTTTTGATTCATTATGCAAAAAAATGAGAATTTTTTTTAACTTTAAGCAACTATTTGTTTAAAAGGTGTGAATGTTTTGGATATTTTGCGAAAAAAAGTGTGACATTTTGTGTAAAACGTGTGATTTTTTTGTGTTAAAAGTGTAATATTTTGTTAAAATGGTGCGACTTGTTGTGTAAAAAGCGTGCCTTTTATTAAAGTGGCATTTTTTTTGCAAAAAGTACAACATTATGAGTAAACTGTAACCTTTGTGTAAAAATTGTGACTTTTTGACAAAGTGCTACCGTTTCTGTAATAAGTGTGAATTTGTTTATAAAAGTGTGCCTTTTCGTTTAAGTGGAACTTAACTTTTTGTGTTAAAAGTGTAACATTTTGTAAAAAAGGTGCGACTTGTTGTGTTTTGTGTAAAAAGGGCGACTTTTTAAGTAAACTGTAACCTCTGTGTAAAAATTGTGGCTTTTTTTACAGAGTTTAAGAAGTGCGACTTTTTGTGTAAAAAATGTGATAGTATGCAAACGTGGGGCGTTTGGTGTAAAAAGTGTAACATTTAATGTGAAATGTGTGGCTTTTTGATTAAAATCTGTAATTTTGTGTACAAATTTTGACGTTTTGTGTAAACAGCGTGACATTTTGTTTAAAAAGTGTGACATTTTGTGCAAAAAGTGTGAAACATTTTTTAAAAAGTTTGTTTAAAAAGTGTGATTTAGTGTGTAAAAAGTGTAATTTTAGGAGAAAAAATTGTAATATTGTGAAAAAGTGTGACTATTTGTGGAAAAAGTGATTTCTTGTGCAAAATTAGGATTTTTAGTCAAAATTGTGACACCAAAAGTAACAAAATTTATTTAATTCTTGGTGAAATAGATAAAATTTATTTTTAAACATACTTTGGTACGTATCCATTTATAAAATTAATCAAGTTTATAACAAAATTTTTTCAAAATTATTTCATTGCGTAATTGCTATCTTCATTTTTGAAGTTTTATTATAAACTTATAAATTTCATAATATTTTTGGTTTTTCTCCTCCCTGACTTTTTTTGCAGCCACCGAAATCGTTCACCCAATTTAATCAAAAGAAGAAAAAATTAAATCAAACTTCTTTTTAAAAATTATCAAAAAGTAAAAGTCATATTTAAAGCCAAAAATCAACCGAAACTATATAAATAAAAAAAAAATATATATAAAGAAAAAATAGTCATTTATCAAAATCATGTTGATTGATTTGTTCATTATTAAACATTAAAAAAGGCAATAAAGAGCGAGCAATCAGTTGCATTGCACAAAGCTTTTGTAAGTTCCCGGCTGGATTGATTGTTTAAATGAACCGGATAGACTAGAAAAAGAAGTCTTTAAAGAAACAATGAACAGAAAATTTGGTGAAAAAATGTAAAAAAATTAAAATAATGAACCGTAAACGAATCATTTAAGCGTTTTTTTTTTTGTACAAAGTTTTGTATTTATTTTGTCTTATTTTAAGTGTTTCAAAAGAAACAAGTTTAAAATTAAAAAGAAATTTGAAAAAGCGTAATAAAATAATTTTTCAAATAAAAGTATCAAAATTTTATTTGAATATTGTAATGAAGGGTATAAAAGAAATTAACGTTAAGCAAAACTCTTTGAATTTTTTTTCGGTGAAAAGTGTTTTTTTTTTTTTGGAAAAGTGCACAACATGTGACCTTGTGTGCAAAAGGTCAGTTCTTATGTTGAAGGTTGCTTCTGTAAAATTAACCGTTTTAATAAGGGACATAACAGTTATAACCAATATTTGAAAAAATCCTGAAATAATTATTTATCACGAATTTTTTGACTACTCAATGGTATATAAATACAGTTTTAGTGCGAAATTTCTTGTATTTAAAAAAAAAAATCGGGAAAATATGCCTAAAACTGCAGCGATTTTATTTAAACTCAGCACCATGATTGTGTGGCATAATTGGCTTCTATTTACCAAATATGAGAAAGATATCAAAAAATTTGCGGATCCTTACCAAAATCATTAAAAAAAGTTTCTCCTTGTGCAAATATAAGTCAGTGTGCGAAATTTTATAAAAATATCTTAAGATTTGCGAACTGTAGCGTGGTTATAGAAGACAGAAAAAATAAAAATCATTTATAATGGTTATAGAAGACCAATAAGAATAAAAATCTTTCATAATGGTAGAGGCCCTATGTTCCTTATAGGAATTTCAAGGATTATATATATATAATGGTTACCAAAGACCAAAAAAATTAATAATCTTTTATAACGGTTATCAAAGACCAAAAAAAAAATATTAATCTTTCATAATGTTTATGGCAGAACTATAATTTTCTGGGTAATTTATAACTATTATTACAGGATCAATTTTTTTTCAGTTATTTTTTCCATAACCTATTGGATATTTAAAAAATAATAACAGTTATTTCGGGTCCCTGGTTTTAAGTACTACACTCATACAAAAATGTATCTTTATATTGATGATGCCCTACCATCATAATTGTGACATTAATGTTATTGCAAATGGCAACAAGAAGGCAAAAAATTACATCAATCCAATGACGAACGTCGTCATAAATTTTGTCATATTTTATGTGTTATCAATGCTCTGACTACAATAACATAAATTCGATGCCACATTTTGTGTTTTATAAACATTATTTTCATATTTAAAAAGTTTTGAAAGTAGAATGATTACGAAAACCATATAAGCCATGTTGCTGGTGTCTTATAATTAAGAGTTATGTAAACAAAGGGCGAAAAACAACAAAAGTAAACCAAACATGTGTAAAGGGAAAATAAATAATAATCTCTCACTTTGAATTAAGTCAATCCCAATGACCCAATTTAATGATTGTTTGTTATTCAATTGACCCTAATGAGTCCTTTTTCCGAAGTTACTTTGTCATCGCGCTGATGAAATTTTTTAATAAGCTGCCTCCGATTTGTCATAACTGTGAAACAGATGTGTCATCCTATTGATTAGATCATTTCAAATGATGGTAATGTGGCCAAGTGATTTTAAGGCTGATGTACTGATGTCAAAATACATCAGCGTTATGACGCCTTTTCTTTCAGTGTATGGAAGTTTTGTATTGTAAAATAGGACTTTAAATAGGTCTTTCTTGTAAAAGGTGACTTTTTATGTGAAAAGTATTTTTTTTTTTTGTACAAAAAGGGGATTTTTTTGTGTTAATGGTGACTTTGTGTGTAAAAATAGCTTATCCCTTCTACAATAAATTTCAGTGTTTTTATCAAAAATAAAAATTGGGAATAAAGCACGACTAACAAAATCTTGTAAATTAAAAATTTTGTATTCCAAAAAATTACTTTCATAATAAACTGTCAAGTGCACGGCCAAAAAAACTAAACTAGCAACATGCTTTATTTACAGTTTTATTTGTTTAATATCTTTAGTTTTCCTAAAATCTTGGGATGAAGTTTCCTGACGATCTGGCCAAAGCAACCAGTGAAATGAGCATAGGAAAAGCTTATCCCTTCAACAATAAATTTCAGTGTTTTTATCAAGAATTAAAATTGGGAATTAAGCACGACTAACAAAATCTTGTTTTTTTTTTTTTTTTTTGTAAAAGGCGAGTTTATGTAAATTTTTTTTTGTTTTGTTAAAGCCGATTCTTTGCATAATGGTCACTTTTTGTGTAAAATGTGTGATTTTCTTGTAAAAAATTTACTTTTTATAAAAATAGTTGTTTTTGTATTTGTGACTTTTAAATTTAAATTGCTTTTCTTGTAAGAAGTTGGACACTTTTGTGTAAAAAAATACAATTTTCTTTAGAGAGAATTAAAGATTTTTTGTTTATTTGAAATTTTTGTGTCAAAAGTGGGATTTTGTTATAAAAAGTGTAAAATTTTGTTATAAAAAGGGTGACTTTTTGTGCAAAAAGTGGGTCTTTCTTAAAGGAGGAAAACTTTTTGAATAAGAAATTATTAAAAAAATTAGCCGAATAAATTTTTTGTGTTTAAAATGAAACGTTTTATCTTGGTTTTGTTTCTTTTTTATTTATTATTAGAAGTATTTTTAATGTTACTTCGATTATTTCTCTCTTAAAATGCTTAACTAACCCTCAGTTGCTTAAACTCAATACAATTCAATTTCATTTTTATTTTCCCCCTCATTTTAACTTTTTTTTCGTGGTAATAATCATTGCTTACAAATCTTAATATAAATTACGTGCAAAAATCAAGCAGCGAGTGGAAACAAAAAAAAAATCTTAGCATTTTGAACACTAAATTATCAGTTTATAAATAATAAAAAAGTATAAAAAAATATAACAATAAAAACCAACATGATGAATTTTATTGAATTGTCTTATTTTTTTTTTGTAATAATTTCACTTGAATATCGATGGATGTGTCTGGTCTTGACCAACCAACCGACTGACCGAACAAACAGTTTTATGATCAGTATCATTATGAAGCAGCAGCACAATTACCCACATAATAATTCATATAAACTTATTCTTCTACAAGAGTTTTTTGTTTTTTTATTTTTGTTTGTTTGAAAGGAATGACTGAACTGACTGATCAAATGTTGGCTGTATGACCCCTACATATCACATCATTAGCAGGGGCTTTCTCCAATAAACCACATTATAATCGACATTATGGCAAAAATGATTATGTTGCATTCATTGATTCAGTGGATTCTTTTCGAAGTTTTCTGGGGTTTTTATTGCTTATGATTACTTGTACTTTTTTTTTGGAGTTTTGCTTTCAATCTCAGTCATGCATTTTTGTGCCCGTTTTTTAATGCACAATGTGATTGTGAGTTTACTTCTTTTTCTTATGATAAATTATATTTTGTTATGATTTTTATATATTTCCTAAGAATTTTTGTTCATGATCTCTTTATTTAAAGTTTCATTAAAGAAAGAGAAACTTTTAGTAAAAAGCCTAGATTGACCTAGATTTAAAGTTTTGAAAGAAAATCAATATACATATTTTTTGAGTCATTAATAGTGTTGTCAATTTAGCTATTTAGTATCTCGATTTAGCCATTTTTAATCTCGTTTTGCCATGAAAGAAATCAGTTTAGCCATAAGCAATTTTTATTTATCCAAATTTTCCTTAAGTTTTTGGAATTTTTAGACCAAAAAATTGTATAAATAAATGCAGCATTAGCTGTGTTGTTACATTGAATTTTTGCTTAATTAGTTAACGGAAGTAACTTTTACAATTAAAATAAATGTTATCGATTATTTGAGCTTTTCTGTGCGCTTTTTGTAATAAATTCTTGTTTATTCATTTTTTTTTTTAACAAAATTTAAACATTTTTAGTAGTGCAGAGTTGGCATTACTCATCATTATAGAAAATATGTATGTTGAGTGATTTATGGGTAAAAAAATTAGAGGCATTCGTGTTTTTTGCTCATATCTCAGCAATTTCTGAACAGATATAGCTTAATTTAAATAGCAAACTATTCCAGACTATATGTGATATAAATATAAAACAACACAATCCCCATCATATCTGGTGTCCTTGGAAACCCCATTTCAACATACACATGGATAGATAAGCCGACGGTCGGATAGACTTTGCTATTTGAAAGGATCCATTCGACTTTCTATGCAAAAAGGGCTAGTTTTATGTTAAAAGCTAGAATTTTTATATCAAAAGTGACATTTTGTGTAAAAATTAAATTTTTTGTGCAAAAAGTGTGTCTTTTTATATAAAAAGTGTGACTTGTGTAAAAATTTAGACTTTTAAAATAAAAAGTGGGACTTTTTGTATGGAAATATGACTTTATTGTAAAAGATATTTTGTGCAAAAAGTGCATCATTAAAAAAAGGCAGTTATAATGTTAAAGGTGTAGGATATTTTAAAGGTGTGACTTTTTGTGCAACAAGTGCAAATTTTTATGTGAAAAGCGTAACGTTCTGTGACTTTTTGTATAACAACAAAGATAATTTGTTTAAAAAGTGTTAGTTTTAATGTACAATTTTTAAGTACGAATGTAAAATCGAGAAACTTTTTGTTAAAAATTTGGCCTTTTGGAAAACAGTGTGAGTTTGTGTGCAAAAAGTGTGACTTGTTGCATTAAAATATGACTTTGTGTTACTATTTACGTAAAAAGTATGTAAATATTTACTGCCGTATTCATAAAAATATTTTTAATTTAATTAGCATTGTGGTTATTTTGTTGAACTGTTTATGGTTTTAAATCCAAATTTTGATGTTTTAAATAGGCTATAGTTCATCAAATTTAATTTACATTAAATTATTTTTTATGAAGAAAGGAATTTTACAACATGAAATTAATAAAAATTGATTGATAATTTTTCATTCTTGACTGAGCTGGGAACCGAACCCAGGATTTCACGGACAGGTTACCCCTACATGTTTCGATTGCAACCACTCAATCTCTTCAGAGGAGCTTGCCGTTTAACACTCACCGCCATTGACGACGGCTGGCAGTCAATAGTCAAACATTAATCTTTAAACCAAATTGTATTTAACCTTTGGTTGATCGAAATTTGCTTTGAATGATTATCTACTTTAATTGATTTACATGTTATTCCTTAATTCAGTTTTTTCGTACTTTTTGTCAAGAACTCTTCTTGAAGTCTGAAGTACATTTTTCTGGTTTTAATGTTGCCAAATGTCAACACAACTTGAAAGACAAATGTAAAGATAAAGCTCGTGCCTTAGCTTTTAACAATAATTATTATTGTGGTTATTTTGTTGAACTTGAGTTAAAACACAAATTTTGTATTAAAATTTTACTTAATAAGCGTTTGTTAAGCATGAAATTTTTATTAAAATTTATTGATAATTTTCTTGGCTGAGCTGGGGCTCGAACCTGGGTTGATTTTACATGTTTCAAAAACCACCACATTCTTTTATCAGAATTCTTTGAGTTCTAACGTCTGCACCACTGCGATGCCTGCCTGCCAACAGTCAAAAAGTCCGACCTCAAAAAAAAAAAAATAAAAAATTTTTTTTATTAAAAATTAAGACTTTTTATCAAAAATTTGAGTTTTCGTATAAAAAAATATGAGTTTTTTTGTAAGAATTGTGCATTTTTTTTTACTAGATAATGCCTTTTTGTGTAAAAAGTATAACTCTTTTTTTATAAAGGGTTACCTTTTTGCAAAAAGAGTGATTTTTTGTACAAAAGTTGCACATTTACTAACGTATTCCTTAAAAAATAAAATAAGTTTGAAATGTGTTTTAAGACAAAATTTGCATAAAAATTTTTCTTAAAATGCATTTCAAATCCATTTTAATTTTTTATGAAGACGGCAGTTAATGTAGGTATAGCACAATATGGGGTACATTTAGCGGACGGCCGATTGTACCCCAATATAAAACGCTGAATCTACCCCGAAAGCACTTTCTTTAGTTTTTCTTTTTTTTTTTCTATTAGTCTTCAAAAAAGGTAATGATTTTACTTATTTTTGTAAGAAAATACATAATTTGTAATGACTTTTTAATAACACTGTCTTAAACATTGAACAATTTTATATACCAAATACTTACCAAACGGAATGAATTATTACAAAAACACCTGTTAAAATATTAAAACACGTGCAGCTAAATAAGCCTATTAGCTAGAGATGGCAAACTTTGCGGCACTTATTTATTTTGATATTCGATACCTATGCATCAAAGCTAGTGATGTACAATGAGAGCTTCGCATCGATAACGTCTTTGCCGAAAGTACCCTAATGCCGAAGCTGCCCTGGTCTCCCCTAACAAGTGTAGATTTTTGTTTAAATCGTATAACTTTTTGTAAAAAATATGACTATGTGTAAAAAGTCGGACTTTTTGCGTAGAATGCTCTTTTTGTGTAAAAGCATGATTTTGTTGTTTAAAAAGTGTGACTTTAAAGTTTTTGTAAAAAAACTGTGATTTTTGTGTGACTTTTAAAATTTTGATACTTAATTAAATGTAGGTTGCTCTGTCAATTAAAAAAAATTTCCAAATTCTTGAAAAAAAAAGCCCTGGTAGGCTACTAGGAGGTGAGCTAAGATATTAATGGGAGGGTTGCGGGTTCTATTTCCGCCGGACCCCGGCCTGTTTGACTCCACGTGCTGAAGGTCTACGTTACTTTTGCACAATTAATTAAGTTAGATTATAATTTGAAATTGTGTTTGTATGATTAAATAAAATTTTTGGTTAATTTAGGAAGTTTATAATTAAGTTAATATAATTATTTTTATTTTTGTACTTCAAAAAAAAAAAAATTTTATATATTAAAAAAATAAAATCATCAATAGTTAACATTGGCATCAATTCGTTAAACTTTTAAGCCATAAGAAACAACTTAAAATCATAATTTAAAAATATTTTTCTGTCTATAATAAATGGCGACTAATCAAAAACCACAAGATACTTGAGGTGTCATTAACCATCATTATTTCTTTTTATATACAAATGAATCAAAAGATGTTCACACTCACCTCCGTATCCGTAATTAACCCAAAAGTCAATTAAATATTAAAAATAAAAAAAATTTTATTTTTGTAAAATTATCGCTTTGTTAATGATTTCAAATGTTATTTAAATATTTGTTTAATCAAATTAAATAAAAAATAAAAAAAAAACTAGTCAATCGTGAAATGATTTTTTTTTCTATGATTTTGTGTTTACCATAAATAAAAAATAAAAACTAAGAAATCATTTAATAATTTCATCAATGTCGATCTTTTTTTTTTGGAAAAAATTATGATGACGTTGTTGATTATGTTGTCTTAGATGACTGTGTTCTCTATAATCACCTTAATAATAAGTTTTAACACCACATCCGTATTATTTTTTATTATATACATATCTTATATATACAATATTTCTCTATAGTTTTTAAGTACAATTTTACTTTAGACTTGTACAACCAAATAAACAACATCATTCACTATATTTTAGCACTAACCGACCAACCAGCCAGCAACCATTCATTTGGAACTGTATATGGATGAAAACAGACAGTAAAAAGTATTTACAACCAATTTAATAAAAAATAAAAAAATATGTTAAAATAAGTTCTACAAATAAAGCACTAGTGTAAAGCTGATAAAAAAGATAGCAGAAATTTAAAAGAATGAAATCAACAATATACTTTTTGTGCAACATAGGACTTTTTGTGTGTAGAAAGGATCTTTTTGTAAAAAATTGGATTTCAAGTTACTTTTTGTGTGAAAAAGTGACTTTCTGTGTTAAAACAAAAACTCACTTGTTACAAATCAAGTCACTATTTAGTGCCGTATCTTTGGTACCCTCCACCTACAGTCAAAATATAACCAAAGTGGTTCACGGAATTTGACAAAGTGATTTATAGTCTTATAAAACAATGACTGACCAAATTTTTTTTATAATATCATTAATTATTGCGGTTTTACGCGAACTAAAGCTTTTTCCGAGCGTAGGCTTTATATGAGCCCAATGGTAAATTATGGACTGATCTTCAGAAAAGCTGTCGGTGTGATTTCTAGTCATATAAAATTGTGACAGACCGAAATTTGTTACAATAGCGTTATTCGTTACGGCTTTAGGCGTACCAAAGTGGTTTTCATCCCGAATAGGGAAGAGTGGCGTGGATCAAATGGGCTGTCTTAGGGGTGGGCAATACCTTGGAACTGGTGCCGGTGTTTATATGGCTGACATTGACGTAAAAAGGTCTTTCAGATTCCAGGACGAGTAAAGTGTATTCGGGGTTCGAACCTTGACTTAGTGGTAAGGGACAGGTGGGTAACACCCCCATTATATCACGACTATTAGGTGATCCGGGATAGATTGCGCGATGTGGTTAACTGATCTTGATTGGATAGAACGGATTGCAAGGTGTCTAGGCCATTATGGCTCAGATTGGATGCAAAGGCAACCGTGGTTCTATAGGGCTTGGAAGGGAGTACTCTCAGGACTCTTATTGGGCTTTTGACGGGCCATTGTTCTATATAAAAATACCATACCGGACTTCTGACGATTATGCGAGGATGCTGACAGGCTAGAGACGGTTGAGCATGTACTTTACCACTGTCATATGGGAAATAGGCCGGTTATTTCTGATAAGGGGACTGTAGGGAGAGTACTATTCTCTACTATTTATCTTCACTGTACCTATCAATTATTTTTTTTCTCTTTTTCTTCTTCCTCTATATTGAAGGGATTCACAATAGACCGTATTGGGCTCCGAGTTAAGGTATGCCCTTGGGCACATAATCCTTTTTAAAGTTATCTAATCTAAAATGTTTTTCAGGAGTAGGCTTTACATGAGGCCATTGGTAAATTAAAGGTCGATCTTCGCGAAATTTTGTAGTATGATTTCTATAAAGGCAGGGGCCTAACTAATTACGGCATTCAATAGTGTTCAAAATTACATAACAATTTAAACGGGAATTTAGGTCGATACAGAGTGCTGTTATTAGGCCCCTGCCTTTTTTTGTAAATGGCGAGTTTCTTTTTTGTAGAAGTTTTTTTTTGCTATAACTGTGAGAATTAAAAAAATAACTTTTTGTGTAAAAAGTGTTAGAAACCCTATTTGTACTTTATGAATTATTTAAATATTTATTCTAACTTAGTAGTTTTTGGAAAAAAACATAATCGAGTCTTCTTTGTAAAATAGATTTTATTAATTATTCATTTGTTCTTCGTTATATACTTCATTATTTTTTTAATTCTAATTTTCCTTATTTTAAATAAATGTAACTATAATTTTATTCCTGACAACGTTATTTTGATTTTGAATAAAAGAACAAGCTTAGAACGTTCTTTTAGATCAGAAGTGGGATCCACTAAATTTAAATTTCAAATACTTTTTACGAGAGCGAAGATAAAAGCAAACGGTTTCAGACAAAATGAGGAAACTTCTTTCTTTAAAAGTTGATGAGCTGAAGCAATTACTTCGTGAGCGAGAATTACCAACAACGGGCACAAAAACGGAATTAATTGTGCGTTTAACGGAAGTTCTTGGTGTAGATGAAATTGCAGAGAGTGGTGAGAATAATGATGTTTGCGAAGAAACGTCTTCGACAAGCAACTCTACGAATATACAACGTCAAAATGAAAATGCTTCAGGAAGTATTTCTCGCAATGATGCCAATGTTTTAGACTTACAACGTCAGGTAAACGAGTTAAAGGAAATGATACAAAACGTAATGATGTTTTTTCAATCAAACACACAACGAAACAACGAAGAGCAAAATGTGCCACAAAATTTAAATAGACAACATATAACACCAGAAATTGAAAGGCAGAATACGGGTTGTAATGTAAGTAATGATTTACATGTTTCTCAAGTTGCACGATTACCAAATAGTTGTTCTGTGAGGGAGATTGCTGAAACAATCCCAGAGTTTGATCCGACTAATGAAATGTCTTTGTCGGCTGAACAATTTATTGAAAGAGTGAATAGTGCTATACGAGCTTACAACTGGGATGAAAAATGCTTAATGCTGGCGATCTATAGCAGAATGAAAGGTGTTGCTCGTCTATGGTTGGATTCTTTACAGACGCTACATTCAAGATGGAATATTTTCGCAACAGAATTACGAAACGAATTTGGATCGACTCATGATGAAGCAGACGTACATTTCAAAATGGTTAATTCTGTAAGAAAAAGTGACGAAAGCGTAACAGATTACTGCTTTCGAATGTGTGCCCTTGGTAAACGACATGGATTGAGTGAAACTTCAATTGTTAAATACACGAGAGAGGGTCTTAGAAGTTGTGACCTACAGATAGCTATAGCGGCTCATAAGATAAACACGGTAAGACAATTACGTGAAATTGTACACGAATATGAAATAAATATACCCGATAAACGGTTTGTAAAATCTATCGAAAATAAAACAAAAATAAACAACACTGATATCGTAAATAAAAATACAAATACGGTCAATGGTACAACTAAACAAAGTACGAGATCTGGTAAAGAAATAAAGTGTTTTAATTGCAACGAGGTAGGACACATATCTACAAACTGCTTAAAACCTCAACGTCGACCACGATGTACAAAATGTAATAAGGTTCACCCGAAGAACGAAATTGAGTGTAGACAAAATACTACCGTACGAAATATGTTTTGCAGTAATGACGACCATTTCAAAATAAAAGTTAATTTGGGAGATAAGATATTAAACGCTTTTATAGATACCGGAAGTCAGTGTAGTTTGATTAGGAAATCAGTTTGTGATAAAATTGATTGTAATCGAGAAATGTGTAATATGAGAATTTCTGGTATTTGTGGAGGAATGCGTGTCGCTAGTGAGAAGATTTCGGTGAATTTGAAGATAAATGAAGTCCTATTACCAATTACATTATATGTGGTCGAAGATGAATTGCTATTAACTGACGTTTTAATTGGGCAAGACAATTTTGCTAATGGTAACGCAAAATTAACAATACAGAATGGTAATGTAAATATCGAAAATAATGATGAACAAAAACTTATTGTCAATCAAGTAGAAATTAGTAGCACTAAACATGAAAATGCTAATAAAATGATAATTTGTAAAAAAATTAGCAAGGATATGATAAAGTGTGAATTGAATGATGAAAATGTTAAAGAGAGTTTGATTGAATTGCTTCAAAATAATGAGTCTGTATTCGCATATAATTTACAAAATCTCGGGAAAACTGATTTGGTTGAAATGAAGATTAAATTGACAGGTACAAAAATCATAACACAGGCACCATATCGGGTCCCCGAATCGAAAAAAGTCGCTATTTCGAGTATGATAAACGAACTTTTAGAAAACGATATAATTACGCGATCCGAAAGTGAATATGGTAGTCCTGTGGTATTACAGAAAAAGAAAACCGGAAGTGATCGATTATGTGTTGATTACAGGCAGATTAACAAGTTGATGCCAAAAGAGAATTTTCCATCACCTCATATAGAAGAATGTTTGAATGAGGCAAAGAAATACAAATATTTTACCACACTAGATTTAAACAGTGGTTACTATCAAATCCCCATTGAGCCTGAAAGTCGTAAGTATACAGCTTTTATTACGACGGATGGCCTATATGAATTTAAACGTATGCCATTTGGTTTAAAAAATGCGCCAATGGTTTTTCAGAGAATGATGTCGAAGATTCAGGAACGTGCAGGTAAAGATAATATGATCCACTATATGGATGACATTCTTATTGGCAGCAATACATTGGATGAGATGTTTATAAAACTTCAAACAGTTTTGAATGTTCTTAAAGACGTAAACTTGACTTTAAATATAAAGAAATGTGAATTCCTAAAAACGACAATTAATTTCCTTGGACATCAATTAACTCCAGAAGGTATACTACCTGGTGAAGTAAAATCAAAAGCTGTCATGAATTTTAAACGTCCTACTAATGTTACGGAAGTACGCAAGTTTCTTGGTTTAAGCGGATATTTTCGTAAATTTATACCAGGCTATTCACTAATATCGGAACCTATAAGACGACTGTTGTGTAAAGATCAAACATTCAATTGGACCGATCAACAAGAAGAAGCATTTAACAACTTAAAATCTAAATTGTCAACTCAACCTGTAATGACAGCTTTCCGTTTGGATGCTGAACATGAAATACATACTGATGCAAGTTCTATAGGCTTAGCGGGTGTACTGCTGCAGCGAGATGGCAACGAACTGAAACCTGTAGCTTACTATAGCCGTTCAGCAAGTGAAGTAGAGAAGAATTACCACAGTTACGAATTGGAAACTTTAGCAGTAGTTGAAACATTGGAAAGATTTCGTTATTACATATATGGTAAACCAATAAAAGTAGTGACTGATTGCAGTGCAGTAAAGTCAGCTATGTCCAAACGAGAGTTAATTCCACGTATAGCTCGTTGGTGGTTGAGGATACAGGACTTTGATATTAATATCGAACATCGACAGGGTCAACGTATGGAACATGTCGATGCTCTTAGTCGAGCTCCAAATGAACCTCCAAGTGATATTGATGTTGCCACACTTAGAGTGGACAAAGTATATCTTCACAATGATGATTGGTTGTACGGAATGCAGATTCAAGACAGTGCAATAAAAGAAATCATTAGGAAACTAGAGGCAAAGGATAAGATGATCGTTAAAGAATATTGCATCGAAAACGGAAGACTATTCCGAAATTTGAATGAAAAGAAATTGTGGGTGGTTCCGAAGTCATTAAGATGGAGAGTTGTTGAAGATTGCCATGATAAACAAGGACACCTTGGTCTTGAGAAAACGATGATAAAACTTTTAAGCTATGTGTGGTTCCCAAGGATGAGAAATTTCGTGAAATCCTATATTGGAGCTTGTGTTGAGTGCACATACAACAAACAAAAGGGTGGTCGCTTTGAAGGTGAATACCATTTTAGTGACATAGAGCCAATACCATTTAATACGATACATTTGGATCACTTGGGCCCATTTCCGAAAAGTAGCAATCGTAACGAATATATTTTAGTTATAGTGGATTCGTTTACCAAATTCACAATTATAAAGGCAGTGAAAAGTACTAAAACTAAACATGTTATCGATGTTTTAAATGAATTTTCTAGTTACTTTGGGGTGCCGGTACGCTTAATTACTGATAGAGGAACTTCGTTTACATCAAAAGATTTTGAAAAATATTGTTCAGATAATGACATAAAGCATGTTCTAAATGCTGTGAAAACTCCTCGTGCTAACGGGCACGCAGAACGAACAAATAGGACTTTGCTTTCTATGCTGTTACCCACAACTCAAAATGATAAACGTTGGGATGATCACTTGATGAACATTCAATGGTCTTTGAACACTATGACAAACAAAACATCTGGCAAAAGTCCACATGAGTTATTGTTTTGCTATTCACCACGAGATATTTTACACAACAAAATATTATTGGCTGTTCATAATGATACTGTTCTAACCGAGGAAGAAATGCAGAAGGTAAGAGAAGAAGCTTCTCAACGTATTAATGACCAGAAAAGAATTTATAAGAAACGATTTGATGATAAACCTGCAAAACCTCACACATACAAAGAAGGTGAACTTGTACTAGCCGAAAATGAAACTTCAAGCACTGGGTTTTCACGTAAATTGGAGCCACGTTACAAAGGCCCTTTTATTGTTACAAAAGTTATTGGTAATGATCGATATATGATTGAGGACATTCCAAATTCAAAACGCAAGTCACGTCAGTATTCGTCAATCCACGCTTCTGACCGATTAAAGCCATGTTGGACACTACCACCTTTATTTGATGATGATGATATAGTAAGCTCTGAAGATGACAGCTCGGGGAGTTGAAGCGGGGTCGCTTCAAATGCAGGAAAGCCGACTGTTAGAAACCCTATTTGTACTTTATGAATTATTTAAATATTTATTCTAACTTAGTAGTTTTTGGAAAAAAACATAATCGAGTCTTCTTTGTAAAATAGATTTTATTAATTATTCATTTGTTCTTCGTTATATACTTCATTATTTTTTTAATTCTAATTTTCCTTATTTTAAATAAATGTAACTATAATTTTATTCCTGACAACGTTATTTTGATTTTGAATAAAAGAACAAGCTTAGAACGTTCTTTTAAAAGTGACTTATGCGCCGCGCCTCATTGTGTAAATTTTGCATTTTTGTCAAAAGTGTGACTTTTGTGTATAAACAGTGTAATTTTTTTTTGTAAAATCTGTCGTTTTGTGGTAAAAATATGACTTTAGTGCAAAAGTCTAACTTTTTACTTTGGTAAAAACTGTGTATCTTTTTTATGTAAAATATACATCTGCCCGTCCTAAAACCAATAACTACATTTTTCTGCTACAAACTGAGTACTTTATGAAGTAGATTAAAAAAAACCCATGTAATTTGTTTACATCTCTGCGAAATTATATATATATTTCTTGTTGACTGACGGGGTTTTTTTATTCCACCTGATAATGTTGTTGCTGTTGTAGTTTTTGATGTTGTTACTGTTGACTTGAATGTTGTTGTGGTTAATAATGCCTGCTGCAAATCATGTTGAATTATGGTTAAAATATAATTTTTGCGCTTAATTTTTTTTTTTTTTTTTGTAGAAATTCGTTTTTCTTTTGCTGTTGTTTCTATTTTCACAGTTTTACATTGAACATTAAACATTAAACAGACAGCAACAGCAAAAATAGCAGCATTGAGTTACCAATTACCACAAATAAAAAAAAGCGAAGAAGAGAAATTATTACTTTAACCCAAATAAATTTTTGAACCCTGTAAATTACACTTCACTAGCTGTATGTTTAAATTAATCAAACTGATCATTTCGTTCTCTTTTTTTTACTGTTTTTTGTAAAATATTAATAATAATATTTTTAAGTAATAATGTTGTTGAGTATGTAACAGAATCATAGTAATTATATTGATTTTGAATACAGAAATTTGTTTCGTTTGTTTTGAGGCATTTTATAGGGAAATATTTTTATTCATTTGGGGCTTAAAAGATTTTTTTGTTTTTTCTTGTTTTTTCAATATTCTTTTTGTTTTGTATTGAATTAATTTGTGTTGTATTTAATTTAACATTCCCATTAATTAAGTTTTACTTCTCGAGATTTATTAAGTGATGGTTCTAGTTTATTGCTTTTTATGGGTGATTTTTGTTCACTCCTATTTTTCTTCATAATTTTTCTTTTTGGTTTCATTTATTTTAATTTTTTTTCGTTGTTTTTGTTGTTAATATATGTTGACTTGTTGAAAATGTGGTAACAAGTTGTTGTAGACAGCTCAAATATTTTTGTAGCAAAGCTGCCATATTTTTAGGTTCAATAGTTCTAACCAGAACCACCACGTTTTTTTTTTTCACAGAAGGTCACTTCATTCTACACACAAGCATATGTTATTTTTGCTAAAAAGTCAGACTCTATAGTCAAAAATACATAAAAAGTTAAATTTTATCAAAAAACGCCGATTTTTGAAATAGACACACTTTTTAATACAAAAAAATCACACTGTTTACATAAAAAGTCACATTTTTTACATAAAAAATCACACTTTTTACATAAAAAGTCACTATTTGCACATAAAAAGTTACACTTTTTAAATAAAAAGTCAACCTTTGTACATAAAAAGTCAACCTTTTTACATAAAAAGTCAACCTTTTTACATAAAAAGTCATACTTTTTACATAAATAGTCACTCTTTTTAAATAAAAAGTCACACTTTTTACATAAAAAGTCACACTGTTTAAAATTCACACTTTTTTACATAAAAAAAGGCACACATTTTATATTAAAAGTCCCACTTTTTACATAAAATGTAGCACTTTCAACATAAAAAATCACACTTTTTACATAACAAGTCACACTTTTTATATAAAAATTCAGACTTTTTAAATAAAAAGTCGCACTTTTTACATAAAAAGTCACAATTTTTAACTAAAAAGGCACAAATTTTATATAAAAAGTCACACTTTTTTACATAAAATGTCACACTTTTTACATAAAAAGCAGCACTTTTTACATAAAAAGTAGCACTTTCTACATAAAAAGTAGCACTTTCGTCTTAAAAAGTCACACTTTTTTACATAAGAAGTCACACTCTTTTACAGTCACAGTTTTTACATTAAATGTAGCACTTTCAATATAAAAACACTTTTTACATAAAAATTCAGACTTTTGAATTAAAAAGTCACACTTTTTACATAAAAAGTCACACCATTTTTTATAAAAAGTCACACTTTTTACATAAAATGTTGCACTTTTTACATAAAAAGTAACACTGTAAGATAAAATGTCAGGTTTTTAACTCAACAAAGTCAGCTCTTTTTTCTCGTACAAAAAAGTAAAAATATTTACGCAAAATATCACTTTTTATACATAAAAACTCTTTTCACACAAAAAGCTAGACTTTTTGACGGGGATTTTCCTAAAAAAAGTCCGGCATCTTTGATAACAAGTAGTCACACTTTAACTTGACTTAATATTACACTATCATTAGCAAACACACCTCGTTAAGATTTTGTTTTAAGTGAAGTAATAAAATATTTTTATTTTTTATTCATTTTCTTGTCTTCAACATTTTCATTTCAAGTCTTCTAGATTTTGTTTATTAATGTTACGGCTGCTGCTTTTAAATCAAACTCGCGCAAATGTAGACAAACTGATTTAAAAAAAAAAACATAAAATATGAATGTCAGTTCGTAATAGTTTATGTTGCAATTAATTACATTTTTTTGCAGCCGTATGATAAAACAAGTTATATTTTATAGTTTTTGCGAAATATTAATAAAAAAAAAAATGCGAAAAATTTGTAATTAAAGTTGAAACAAAATCCTTGGTTTTATTGTAGAGAGACCTCAAAATAGGTTTTGGAATTATTTTAGAGAGTAAATTGAAATTTTGAAAATAATATTAAGTAAGGAAAGTTTACATTTTAAAATGGTTCTTGCTTTTTGGATAACGTTTTTTTTCTTACATTTTTCTATTCTTTTGGAATAGGCTTTGATATTGTTGCTTTCAGAACTACATAAATATGAATGCGGTAATCCGCAAATATTAACGCCTACACCCGGGTTTTTTGTAATTGATTGTTCTTCAAAAAATGTATGTATGTTATAAGCGGAAAAAATCAGTTTTATTGATATAAAGATTTTAAGAATTGAAGAATCTTCTCTCGACCTAAAATTATTACCAGTAGTGTATCGATTATATAATTTGTCTTCTTTATAATTTCATTAAAACTTAAGAATTTTTCACACTTTTAAATCGTTTTACTTATGCAGTTTTTTCCAATTTTCTCTTTATTAAAAACAGATTTTCTACTTTCTTTTTGGCATATTTCCATTTTGTTTCATGGCCTGCTCTCTATTTATTTGTTTCCATATTTGCTTCTTGAACACATTCTACTACTATTCGTTTTTTAAAATTTTTTGTAGTTTATCATGATTTTTGCTAATTTCTTTTTTTTCACATACACACAGACTTTTACATAAATAAACATTTTACACACTTGAAATCAAAGAAAAATGCATCTTCTTCATTTTTTTAGATGCTTTTGTTATGGCCTTAGAATCATGCTTTTTGGCACCGAGTCCTTTTAACCCCATTTTACTTAAAGTGCTTTCTTTAAGTGCTTTTTCATTTAGTTACACTTTCTTTGCACAGTCCTCCTCTTCCCTGTGTTAAATGAATATTTAACTTTCATCATCCTCTTCCTTCAAAGTTATTCCTGATACTTTACAGGCTCTTTGCCTCTTAACTGAACATGACACTTCACATCGATTACGAACAGCAAAAGCAGCCCAAGAGAATCAGACAAAAAGTTTATTGAGTTGCAGCAGAGATTCCCCCATTGGTTATTGCTAAAATGTCATTCTAGTTGATTTCCCTTTTTGTTTTTTGGAGATTTCTTGCTTTAATCCCGACTTTTTAGTAGATATAACTTTTAAACGGATTTCACATATTTGTTCCATTATTATGACAAACTTATATGAAGAAATTTTATTTTGAAAAATTTTGAAAATTAAATTAGTTTTTATATCCACACCACAATAGTGGAGAGGGTATTATGCATTTGTACTGATGTGTGTCGCACCTTAAAATATTGGTCCTAGACCCACCTTAAAGTATACCGATCGACTCAGAATCACTTTCTGAGTTGATCTAACGATGTCCGTCCGGCTGGCTGGTAGGCTGGCTGGCTGTCCATGTCACCTTGTGCGCAAAGAACAGCTCGCAATTTTGGAGATAACTTAATAAAATTTGGCACATAGGTTCTTATTGCCACAAGAACCAAGCCTATTGAAAATGGACCGAATCTTAGAACCACGAGGGGAGGTAGGGGGCAATTTCTCTCAGAAACTATTAAACCGAAATTTAAAACATAGCCATACACTCTCGAAATTTTGTTTTTAGATACTGTGGTGTAGGGTATCATATGGTGGCTTGACCGGCTATACTTTCTTACTTGTTAACCTTAATTTAAGTTTGACATTAAATGCTTGTCGGCTTATCAATGTCAAAACAAAGTACAAGAACAAACGGTAATGCATCTTAATACAATTTGACAATCTAAATTTGTACATATTCGTTTTTTTTTTCATTTAAAACATAGATAGATCCATATTTATATGGACAAATAAGCGATGCATTTTTAAAAAAAGAGTAACACGAGAAAAGGCAATTTCTGTCCCTCTGAAACCATCTAACAGATTTTAATGAAATTTAAAACATATATAGGTCCCTATTTATATAGCCATACACTCTCGAAAATTTGTTTTTAAATACTGTGGTGTAGGGTATCATATGGTCGGGCTTGACCGACTATACTTTCTTACATGTTTTTAATATGATAGTCGATCGATCTGTTGAATAGGAACAGCATTTAGCGGGATCTGCCAACAGGCCAAACTTCCTTAATACACTCATAGAAAAATGCATCTTTGTATTGAAGATGCCCTAACATCAGAATTGTGACATCAATGTCACCAATGAGACAAAAAGTGACATCAATCCAATGACGAACATCATAATGAAATTTTGTCATAATTTATGCGTCATCAATGTTAAGAGTACAGTGACATCAATTCGATGTCATATTTTGTGAACTATAAACATTACTTTCATGTTTAAAAAGAAAAATTAAAGCAAAAATTCCCATATTCTATTTGTTAAAATTAATTAGTTAAATTCATCAAATTTTCAAAGTACGAATATTACGAAAACCATATCGGGCATGCCGCTGGTGTCTTATAATTGAGAGTTCTTCTGTAAACAAAGAGCGGAATACAACAAAAGTGAAACAAACATGTGTTACGAGCAGGGCTGCCAGAAATTTTCAGCAAAAAATCTTAATTTCACCAAAAAAAAATCTTATTTTGGAAAAAAAATCTTATTTTTGGAAAAAAGTGGCTTTTTTATTAAAACCGCTAAATATTCAATTTAGCGGGATTTTTTTAAAAATATCTCTAAAATCTAAACATTTTTAAAAGTTTACTTATATAAATCTATATATACAGGGGTGTCATGGAAATCGAAAACGTAAAACGAAAGAATTTAAGAGTCGTTTTTCAATAAGATTTCTGTAATAAAAAAATTTCATGACAATTATTTTACAAATAATGCTCTATTAAACAGAATTTTTTAACAAAAATTTTAAAAATTAGATTAAAAGTTTAATAAAAAGAACTGCCAAATTCTTTGGTTTTACGTTTTCGATTTCCATGACACCTCTGATAAGCTGCTTTTTCAAAGGTATTTCGATACACTTAAAATTACCTTTTCGAATTAAACATTTTTCCATTAAATGTTTTTGCTATTATTTAATTTTTGCGAACCTTAGTCTGACTTGCAATATTTTCTGTTTTTCAAAATAAAAAGCGCGCAAAACTTACACCTGATTAATCATCCTTGAACGCCAAACAGAGGTTGCTTTTTTAAGGCCCAACCATAATATGCATAGCATTGCTTAACCTCCTGTCAAAAATGTACAAAAAGTCTCTCAAATGTATTAAAAAAACAAAAATAAAATCTACAAACATTTGATTCCGTACGGAATGTGCAATCAGTTTCGCACCTTGCTTAAGCAAATGACAGTTTCATACATGTATTCGTATATTTGCTTAAGCCAACTTAAGCACATTATGGTTGGGCCTTTTTTTTGTCCAGTAAACCGCAAGGTTGCATTATTAAGTTTAAAAATTTTCAAATGAGAACAAAGAAGGTTTTTTTTAGTTGAACCTAACCTTCGTTTAGACAAAACAAAAAATCTGGTTTTTGGGGAAAAAATCTTAATATCTTTTTTCGGATAAAAAATCTTAAAAAATAAGGTAAAATCTTACTTCTGGCAGCGCTGGTTACGAGTAAGTAAACTGATAACATTCTCTCACTTTGACTTAAGTCAATCCCAATGACTCAACTTAATGACAAACTATCATTAATGAGTACTTTTTCCGATGTTACTTAGTCATAGCACTGATGAAATTTTTTATTAAACTGGCTCCGATTCGTAATTTCTGGGATGCCGATGTGACATACCATTGATGACATAATTTCACCTGATGAAAATTTGGCCAAGTGATGTTAAGGCTGACATCACAATGATGAAAAATGTCATGGGGTTAAAAACGGTGACACTTTTCATAGTACTAATATCAAAATACATCAGCGTACCACGGGCTATTGACTTCCATGAAAACAGAATAGAAATGTGGTCAGCCGCGAGCTTAACAGATCTATCTATTTTGAACTCTGCCTAATTCCAAGTATTTCCTGCACCTGATTTCCCCGAAGGATATTAACCAATAGGTTGAATATCCTCTTAATGTTTCCCTACATACTTCTAGGAAGGGGAAGGGGGGGGGAGGGGTTGGTAGTCCGTACCATTTTCACACACCATTCGCAGAAAAAAGGCAGTATTTCGGCAATACCGAATTGAGAAAATAATCTATCTAATGGCTTAAAATCACATTTTTCCATAAAGTTCTTAATGCTTTAGCCTCAAAGCAACTCAGAACTATCAAATCAGCTGTCAAAAAAAAACACTGCTGCCAAATTCTCTAAAAATCACCAGGGGCCTGATTTTGGCAGTCGTGATCGAGTATTTTCACGATTCGAAAACAATTTAATATATATTTATTATAGTCAATACTGAACGAATCGGAATTATTTGTTCTGTGTTGTAAAGCATAATTTGAGTTTCACAATACTGAAAAAATAATTTCGATTCGTTCAGTATCGACTGAAAGAGTTAGAAATAAAATTGCTTTCGAATAGAGATAGTACTCGATCACCACTGCCAGAATTAGGCCCCAGATATTTGCTTATACTTACATGTACGAATTCCTTATATTATTTCATATACCTACATTTCTAAACAAAAAAGTTTTTAGATTTTATGTCCGAAACAGAATAACTTTCATATTCTATATTTCAATTACCTAAAAATCCTGTTATCGATATCGAAAACCCTTGAGATTTACAAAAAAAAAAAAAAAAAAAAAAATAATCCTGCATTAAGATTTTTTTTTCTTTTCGATTTTTTTCCTTAACTTATTTTTAGCGTCTCTTTCAATTTTAATCTTCCTCACTCTTTCTCTTTCTGAACAACAGCAGTAAAATTAAAGGAAAAAAGTGGCAACACAAAAAACTTTTAAAAGCCTGTTAATTAAGAGTTTTTACAAAATATTTTGTAAGTTCAAAAGGACAATTTGAAACAGAAATTGTTTTAATTGAAATAATATAATAAATTTACAATAGTTGCAGTAGCATCAACAAGAAAAAATTACGAAAAGCTTAACAAATATAAAAGAAAGAAAACAAAACTTGCAAAAATTGGCAATTGAGTGCCGAGAAATGGAAGTGCAAATAAAAACTAAACATTTTGTTAAACAACTTTTAAATGCATTAAATTTTAAGCAGCATTTGCCCGTTTTTGTTTTTGCAAAAGTTTTTGGGAAAACTAAGGAAAAATCTTGAGGGAGGTGGAAAATTTTATAGAAATAAAAAAGTTTACAAAATTAAAGTAAAGAGCAACTTTTGAAATGTATGAAAATATTTTGTTTTCGAACTTGTTAAAGAAAAAGTATAATATGGTTTGTTGTATAATTTGTCAAGTCGTAAAAAGTTTTAGAGCTTTTTCCTGGCTTCGATGAAACTACCTGTGGGGAAGTAGATTTCCAATGACACGCTCATGTTAAATGCCTTTAGTAAGTCTGGGTTCACGCTATGAAATTTTTCTTTCAGAAAGACTTAGGTTTTAGGTGAGAGGAGAGGAGAAGATGTTATTATTCTCTCCCCTCTTATCAATAAACTCAGACTTTCTGAAAGATAACTTTCATAATGTGAACCCAGACTAAATGACATTGTGTGGGGTATAATAAGTCACTAGTACTAGTGACTGTGTCCATAGTAAATCAGCTCTCACTAGTGTCATTTTCAACAGGGAGTTTGAAAAAATTTGTTTTTGTTTCACATGTGTTTAATCAAAAGATTAAAAAAAGCATAAAATGCTTCCTGATTCTTCTTCTACACAGAAAAAAATAAAAATTGATTTCAATTAAAAAATTTGTGATATTAATTAAAAAATTTATTAAATTTGCACCAGTAAACAGTATCAATTAAACCAGTTAATAGTATTAATTAAACGTTTAATTCACTTGATTAAAAGTTTAATTCACTTGATTAAATTTTTAATTAAAACTGATTATGTTTTTGATTAATGCTTTAATTGATGAAACATTTTGGAGAATTTTTTCTGTGTAATAGTGTCTTCGCTACTTAAAATATTTCGGCTATTGGACGGCTAAAACGGTTGTTTTTCTCTGGGAATAGCGATAGGCGGCTTCAACTATAAACTTGTTTTTCGCAGAGCTGGCCTTCGGCCGCAGGACCCGTCTGCTTGGTGTTAAAAAAAGCTGCTTTGCTTAAAATACTTTATTTTAAATAGCTGGCAGAAGAGTTTGGGACTTTCTTATCAGCTATTAAATTGTAGCCAACAGTTTACTGTACAAATGACAGCAAATTTAAATTTTATTTTGAAAAAAGACAAGCGATTAATTTGCGAAATTTTATTGTAGATTAAATAAAAGTTAATCAGCCATTTAAATACAATGTATTCTAAATGATTTTATTTGCCGTCCCTAAAACGAAAATATGTAAACTTTGACTTATTTGCCAGAAAGAAATATCTTCAAATTGTTAACACACTTAAGAAAAGCAACCACTTTAAGCCTCTCCCTTGTACCTGGTAAATGTTATCAGTTGTAGCAAAATTTTTTGTTAATTTCAATAGTTTTTTCTACTTTTCTTGTTGTTGTAGTTGCAAGGTTTTTCTTTTTTTTTTGCTAAAATATAATTTAACATAATGTTTGCCATATGTAACGTGACTCACGTACTAGAGTTTTTGTAGTTGAATTGTATTTTTTTGTTCAATTGAGTCCGTCTACTAACTGCAAATTTTTCTAATTGTTAAACTCTCAATTGCTGGCAAAGGAGAAAAAATTTGCAAAAAAAAAAAAAACTAGACAGAAGGATGGACGGACATAAAAAAGAATAAATAAAATAAGAACATACATTTGTTACATTACAACAAACACGGACAACAACAATAACATTAAAAAAAATAAAAACAACAATTTATCTTAAAATTGTAAAACGAGAGTTAATCTTAAATCATGATCACTGATCTACAACAAGAACTTTTTGTAGTTTAGCAACAAACCAGGAACAGAAAAAAAATTTAAAAAAACTTTTTTAAAATTACAACAAAAACAAACAAACAAAAAAAAAAAAAAATAACAACATGATTAAACAATTCGCATTTGTTGTTAAAACTATTAGATTAAAACAACAAAAAAGGGTAAACTTTAAAATTTTTTTGCAGCTTTTTTTATAAAAAAACACTGATGGCTGTAAGCCCGCATAGACCCTCATGTCTGACAAAAGTTTTATTCTCTTAAGCTGCTGCTGCCTTTTATCTTGCATTGCGAAAATGATCCGTGCCCAATAAATAAACTACTCAGCGAAACCCCAAAAATTGTTTGGTCGTCGTCGTTGTTGTTCCTTTTAATGTTGTTTCACAATTTGCTTAATAGTTTTTCTTCGATCTTAAACCAAAAAAAAAAAAAACATTAAAACAAATTTGACAAAAACTTTAACGAAAAAATTATCAGCCAAAAAACCAATTGAAGCGAAAATTTTACGTTTAACAACGACAAGTAGTTTTTTTCCGCAAACTTTACAAAACAATTTTAAACATTTCATTTTTAATTTTACTTGTATTTATTCTTTTTTAAATTGTTTTAAAGTTTAGTGATTTTTTAAACCACCATCAGCTAGCACCTTAAAGATGATGATGATTTTTTAACAAAAAAAAAAAAAAAAATAAAAAATAAACATACTCGCATATATATTATAGGTGGCACTGCTTTTTTTAGTTTTCATTCATTTGCCATTAGATTAAATTTCATTTATGTAAAGGAATTTGATCATAATAAATAAAAATACTGGGTTTATAACATAAAAATGCGGGAAGGACAATAGATAGTGTAACTTCTACACATGGTTTGTGTCTTTAATAACTTACATGAAGTTTTGAACCTTATTCTGTTACTTGGCTAACATCATAAAAAAGTCTGATGGCATTAAAAAACATGTCATTAAAGCCAGACAAATCTTTGGTATGCCGAAATCAGTTTGAAGCTCGCTACACTACTCCGCACAGAAAAACTTCTCGCCAATTTTGTTCAACTAAACCAATAATTAAAAATAATGTCAGTTTTAATTAAAAATGTAATCAAGGGAATTTGACGTTTACTTATATCAACAACATTACTGCAGAAAATGTTGTTAATATCAAAAAATATTTAATTGATACTATTAATTTGTTAACTGGTGCACATTTAATTAATTTTTTAATTGAAATCAATTTTGATTTTTTTCTGTGGGGCGAGTAAAACTTAAAATATTTAAATCGATTTTTCAAGAGCTTGTGAACCAGTGCCTCCGCGAAATTATTCGTATCTTTTGGCCAAATCTAATCATGATTGTTAGATTATGGACCGAAACGAATTTGTAACAATGCAGCAGAAATAAAAAAAAAAACGGAAGTGAAACTAGAGCGGACGTTTTCTACGATGCCCCGCAAACGACACCACCAGGCACGAAAGAAATGCTCAGGGCAACCGAAGAGTAGGGAGACCCACACATACATGGAGATGACAAATTGAAGCTACTGCCATGAACAAAAGCTGGGGAAAAATAAAACTTCTTCCGGAAGATAAATGACGTTGGAACTTGTTTGTTAGGGCCATATGCTCCTTATTAGAAAAACGGGAATGTATATATGAAGTTTTGGACGGCTAACAAATATCAGTTTAACATATAGTTATTGCCTCGAAAATCTCGCATTTTGTGACAACAAAGTATTGTTTGTGCAAAGTTTTGATTTACTTCTTCAAATTAAACAAGTAAGAAAGTATAGTCGACCAAGCCCTACCATATGATACCCTACACCACATACACCTTGAGTGTATCCATCGGAAAAGTATATAATGTGCTCGATTCAAAACGTGATTCTGAGTCGATAGGTATACTATTGTGTTTTGGATATAAAAAGAACAGCTTAAACACTTAGCGATGCGTATGCTAAATGAGGTCCATCACTTTTAACGTGCAGAAAACTGGAGACAAAGACCCCCAGGTCAGCAAAAACTGTTTCAATAGGATAAATTGAATACATATCTCCATAAAAATGCTTGCCAAAATAAAGAAGAAAATGCAAAATCATTAAAAGCCACTTAGCCAGCAGTTTTTAAACGTCTTCAAGCGGCAGGATGCATCCAAAAGCAAGTAAAATACCAACCGCCTCGATGTGTGAGCTTATCCAACACACTAAGGTAGCAATTTTCGTGCATATTCCAAAAATATTGTACACAAGCTCCTTGTTTAAGAGCTCTCTTATCTCCGCTGCTTATGGAAGTATGCCAGGAGCATCTGTTAAGTAGCAGCAGACTGCACCTTGGCATGATTCGTTCCTCAGCCCTTATTCTCCCACAAGTGCTGAAAACTCAGCCCTTGAGTGGAGTTTTCAGGGTCTCCCTTCCTTATACTTTGTGTAGTTAACCACCAGGTGATCCCCGAGAGTATGTCTTTAATGGAAAAGCGAAACAGAAGAAGACAGAAATTATTTCTCTCAAGAAACATACTAACAAAGGCGTTTACCAATTGTCAGTCCGCCGCTGTGCCACTGGGGGCTACTGACTGGTGTAGTACCAGATAGGAACTCCGGTCAGCCACGATCACTATAAATTGTAAAGATCTGTAAATTTTGGATTTATGCCGAATCCGAAGGTAAGGACTGCACTTGATTTCCTTAGAGGATGTAACTTAAAAAGGTGAAATATTCTTAAGATGATCCCTATAACCCCTGGGATGGAATCATTACTGGCGATAAAAAACGGAACCATTACGGCAAATCGAAGCACAAGAAACGGCATATAAGACCTGGCAAACCAGCCAAATCACTGCCAAACCCGAATATCCCTTGTGTCAAAGTAATGCTGTGTATTTGGAGCGACCAGAGGTGTCCCATCTATTATGAGCTGCTAAAATCGAGAAAAGCGACCACAGGAAACATGTACCCAAAAAATGTGTTTCGTCAAAAGCAAACTTAAAGCGATCAACTCCCGGAATATGCTCGGCAACATGTTGGAAGACCAGATAAAAAGAATTTTTAAAATCGTGTCTGGGAAGTTTTGGCTTACCCACCTTTTAAATTTTAACATGATTGAGGAAATGGCTGATAATCAAGCGCTTTTCTTCCGTTCAAGTGAAACAGGTTTTCAAATTTTTAATGAAGTTTAATCACTCCCACTATTTATGCCGGTATTCGTCTTCTACTTTTTTTAACTGTTCTTAAAGTTAAAAGTTTTAAAGTGCCGATATATCCACTTATTTTAAAGCGATTGTCTCTTCCCACTCTTTTACAAACTGTTGAGGGAGATTTAAGTGTGTTTAATTTTTTCTCTCGCCAAGTAATTTTCCTATCATGACACATACTCTATTACGTATAAATGTCCGTCCATCTGGCTGTCTGTCCTTCTATATCTACGTGGTTGGTTTGAGATACTTTAATTTTCTATAAAAGTAAAACTCAACTCTGCTTATAGAGTTTGGAAGGTAATTTTAGCGTTTTTTTTCTTCATTGAGTTTTAAAATGCTTAATGATTGAAAAATAACATGAAAATCGTGCAAAAGTTTCGGTAAACTATTATAGAAAATTATTTTAAAGTTAGCACAGAGTTAGATGAATTTAAAGCGCCTGCTTAAAGAGCTTTAAAGTGACTGCACTCATAAGCATTTTAAGAAGGCAGGGGCGTTAAGGGAAAACAAGGGAAAGGGGCATTTGTATTCTCCTCAATTTAAAAGAGAATTATGTAAGTTTTGCTAAAATAAATTTCAATATTTTCTTAAAAAATTTTAATATTTTGAGTCATACTCCCCTTTTATTGCCGATGTCTGTGATGTTTCTTACACATATTTTTTTGCTGGCTCACTTGTGATTTTTTTTTTTTTTTTTTATAGATTTTGCAAGTTTTCGTCTTGCTTCCATCTCTTATATTTCATTGCGTCATTCAACAAATTTTCAAATTCATGCAATTTTTCATCGTATCAGACATCGATAGCATTTCATTGCAATTTGATTGCTTTAAATTGAGTTGAGAAAATTTTTGCCAATAAAATTTTCAAAAAAAAAAGGGAAGGCAGGAGGCAACTTGCTATAATCCCCAGCAATTCATGCAACATGTTTAGTCAATCGTCTGCAACAGCAAAGTAATTGTCTAATGTTTTGTTTTTTTTTTTGTTCGTATTTCTTGCTGTTGTAGTGTGTTGCACTCTAACAATCAAAAAACGTTTTAATGTTGCGGCTGAAGCTGCAATTCGTTGTGCATGATTTTTCTGAGTTCTTTTGTCTGCATTTTAGGGGGGACCTTTTGGGGGCGCGTTTCTTTTGTTGTGGTTTCTATAGTGAGTGATATTTCTTTATGTATTTTATATTTGATTTGAAGGACAACCAGACGAATAGTTATTCATATAATAGAAAAATAATAATATTAAAGTGTTGGTCTTAGGCATGGTCGGCATTTTGGTTTACACTTAAAAAAATTCATGTTTGCATTTCTGTGGAAAACATACTGCGATTTAAAATTTTGCATCAACAATTTTTTTTTTATGAAAAAAACCTTAAAGCGATTTTTTTCTAAAGAAACTCTTAAGCTGAATTTGTATAAACAACTTGTCTAGAAGAAAAAGGCTTTGGCAGAACTTTTCCTAACAAAACTTTTCTACAAAACTTTTCAATGAAAAATATTTTTCAGAAGTTTTGTTTTATAGAAAAAACAGTTTTGTACAACTATTTCCTTAGAACAAATATTTTTACTTGCCAATACAGAAAACTTTTATACAGAATTATTTTGCATAATATTTTCATATGCAAAAACTTTTATACGGAATATTTTTGAGAAAAAAGTTCCTTACAGTAGTTGTTTTTTTAGAAAATACTATTTTGTTCAACTTTTTCCTAAGAAAAAAACTTTGTTGCCAATAGAAAAAATCTTGTACAGACCTTTATTAAAAAATTATTTTGCAATTTTATGTTTTAATGCAAAAACTTGTATGCAGAACATAGAAAAACCTTTATGCAGAACTCTTCCACAGGTGAAACACTTATACTTATATATAAGGTCTTACATCAGGAAAACTCTTATTTAATATTAACATAACCAAAAGAATTAAAATTTTTTTTTAACACCTCCATTCTTTAAGTGTAACTCAATTTTTCAATCTTATTATTCAATGACGAAGATCTTTATTTTACTTGTTGTGTTGCGGTTGTTTGTTGGCACAGTTGCCCCCTTCAGATTATGGCCACAAATCGTATAAAAATGAAATTTTTAAACAATTTTGATTGTTTTCGATTTTCATTCCTTAGTGATTTTTTGATTCATTTTTTGCTCAAAATGACGTAACTGAGCTTTTATTTGCAAATGATGTAGATGTAAGTTGTCTGTATTCGTTGCCACTTTGCCCTCAGGTGTGATATTTATTTAGTGTTTATTTACCATAAACAATAAAAAGAAACAATAACAAAAAAATAAATTCACTTTTTTTTAAAAGACAACAACACTTAAACACCGCAACAAAAACGGAATAATTTTGGTTTTTCATGTGAATTTGGCGTGATTTTTCCTTCCCGCTTTTAACTTTCGTAAAAAAATGATTTGTTTATTGTATTTTTTTTTTTACAGTTAAATTATACAAAATAATAGGTATAATAACTGTTGTTTTAACTGTCGTTTTCAATATATTTTCACATTGATGAAAATGAGGGATGGAATCAGTAGGCTTAGCGAATGATGTTCATAGATAGAAAAGATGGACAAAGTAACGGGAAAGAGCGGATTTCTGCTTAGGTACCTGCTATTAAAAGAAAATACGAATCTTTAAAAGAACTCTTATACATACTAATTTTTCCTTGATACATAAGAACACATATAAAATTTTTTCTAAAAAAAAAAAATCCATGTACAATATATAAAAACTTTTATAATAAAATATTTTATAAAAAGCATTATTGCACGTTTTTTTTCTATAGAAAAAAACTCAAAAATGTTCATTAACAATTTATTTTATAGAAAATTGTAAAAAGGATATTTTTCGAAACAAACTTCTTATGACAATTTTTTTTTAATAAAAAACTTTAACTTAAGTTTTTTCTATAGAAATAATTCTAATCCTCATTATTTTTTTAAGAAAACATGTTTTTTTTTTATAAAAAAGGTTTTTTTAAATTATTTTTTTTTTATAAAAAAATTCTATTACACAATATTTTATAAAAAAAAAACTCTTATGCGTATTATTTTATTTTTTGGAAAAGTTTTTCATACAAGCTTTTTTCTAATGAAATACTCTTATACACAATTTTTTTATAGGAAAAAATTTTTTCTATAAACATATTCTTAAAACCAATTTCTTTTATAGAAAACACACTTATGCACATGTTTTTTTTAAAGAAACTTTTATACAATGTTGTGCGTAAGAAATTAATTACATACGAAGAATTGTTAAAACAAATGTTTCCATAAAAAACTTCTTATCTTTTTACCCAAATTGTTTCTATAGAGAAAACTCTTATAAATATTTTTTTTAATAGGAAAAAATCTTAAAAATAATATTTTTATAAAACAAAATTTAATACACAATTTTTCCCATAACTCAACAACACATATACACAATATTTTTTATAGCAAAACTCTTATACACAAAACTCTTTGAAAAAAAATATCCTATACAAACTTTTTTATATAGAAAAACTCTTACACAAAATTTTTTACAGAAAAAGATTCTAATATAAAAATTTTTTTCAGTAGTTTTTTTTTTGAAAAAGCTTTTATATTATTTTTTTTTATAAGAAATATATTCTAAACAAAAATTGTTGAAAAGATTTTTCCATAAAAAATTCTTATGTAAACTCTTACTCAAATTGTTTCTATAGAGAAAACTCTTATAAATATTTTATAATACGAAAAATTCAAATCTACAATTTTTTTTTGGGGAAAAAAATTTTATAAATTTTTTTTTATAGGAAAATTCTATGTTGTATATATTCTATATTCTTTTGAAAAATATTATATACAAACTTTTTATTTAAAGAAAATGCTGCGCATAATGTTAAAAAAAAACAATTTGTTCTATAGAAAAACTATTTTACACAATAATTATTTTAAAAAAGCGTTTACATACATAGTTTAAAAAAAAAAATTTCTTTAAAACCATTCTTTTTACTCGTATACAAAGTTTTGTTTTAAAACTTTCTGCAAAGATACGTCGTTCGTACGTTTGCAGAATTTGTCCTAGTCATTGTTAATTCGATTTTGGTTTCTTTAGAATAATATTTATACAAACTTATTTTCTCTATAGAACACACATAATGTTTTTTTAAGAAAAAACTATTTTTTCTTTTGAAAAACTCTTATACACAATTTTTATTATAAATTAGTTGTTATACACAATTTTTTTTAATAACAAATTTGCTTAAACTCTTATATAAAGCTTATGATTATAACTTTCTGCAAAAATACGCCATTTGTTTATACGTTGGCAGAACTTGTCTTAGTCCTTATGGAACTTGTAAATTCGATTTGTGATTGTTTATTTTTGTTTAATTTCTAAAATAAAAGGTCGCTTGATTTTTGGTTTTTTGGCGGTTGATTTTATTGTTGGGTGTTTTTATTTGCTTTGAACAATTTTTTTTGCTCTGTCTCTTTTTGCTTTATTTCATGCCTTTAAACATCTGATCAAAACTGACTGTGTGATTTTGACTTGTCATGTTGTTATTTTTTGTGATGTAGCTATTGCAAATATGTTTTTTTTGTATTTTTTTTTAAATGTCAATTTGAATTTATGTTTATGTGTCGTGATTTTGTATAATTTTTCCCATATTAGTTCAGCTGTTATGATTTGTTTAATAACAAGTTATTTAATAATGATGTTACAGGATTTTAGGAGGTTTACTGGAAAAATATTTTTGCGCTTAGTTTATCATGAAAAGAAAATTGACAGGAAGGTTTGAAGCAAACAAAGTTCATCATACTTATATGTATGGGAAAGTTAGAAGGAAGGTTCGATTCAAACAAATTACCTTCATTTGTATGATTTTTTCTATATTATAGGTTTCGCATGTAACGGAATAAGCAAATTGGTAGGGAGGTTTGAAACAAACAAAATTAAAAATTTTTTTAAACATTTTAACTTTTTCAATCATGTACTATTATTGCGTTTCCCGGTAGGTTGTAGTGAGCTAATCTACAGTGCGAGGGTTGTCGGTTCGAGTCCCGCCAGAGACTCTGGTATGTTCCACTACAACGGGCTAAACGTCTAGTTACAAAAGAGTAAACTAGTTTAACGAAACTAAAAGTATTCCTTGCTACATTTAATGAAAGAAACTTTCGTAGATTTTTTTTTTTTTTGATTACTTACAAAAGGTTTGTATATAATTCAAAGTCTAGGGGAGTTATTATATATTTTAACAAAACAATTCGTAGATTTATATTTACTCCTTTATATCCGGAATAGATATAAATGTCCGAATCATACTTGATTTTGGTCTATATATCTACGTTGATTCCATGTTAATCGATATATCTCGTTTCAGCTTCGGTGCAACGTCTCCAAGTTGTCCGTGTTCTACTAATTCTTCTTCCTGTTTGGGCAAAGGAATTCTACAGCAACGCTGGCTTCACAATGTTACTATCCTCGCGACGTAGTACATGTCCAATCCACTGCCATTTACGTTTTCGGATTTTGAACCCACATCTATTTTATTTTCTTGCCGTAGAAGCTCTACATTCGTTATTACAAGAGGCTAGAAAATACGTAAAATTCATCAAAATTTTATAATCGATTATATAATATATATATATATAATCATTTGTGCAGTGTTGCCCCTGAATAGTCAGACATTTGGTTTAACCTGCATTTATTTTTAGACCTGTTATATGTTATTCACTTTGTTCAATAGCATACAAATAGCAACCTCTTAAGCTATTTAGTTAAAGAATGTGCCATCGTACATTGAACGTTAAAAATGTTCTAGTTCCGCATCATATTTCGAACAATGCAAAAGGCATCGAACTTTTCGGTGCAGTAAAAAATTTAAAAGTTTGAGATCCAACTCAGCTGTTCTTAATCTTTGAACGAGCTTGTAAGAAATATGTATATGGTCATTTCCACAGAAAAGTCTACTTTTTGTCACGTTACGCCACCAACATTTGGTATAACGCGCAACTAGCTTTACATTTAATGAAAGAGAGGAAAAAATTTGAACAACATGGGTGCAAAATACAAGCCTAATTGCTTGGTGGCGTACGTGACAAAAGGAGAGCTTTTCTGTGGGGGTGTCCATATATGTATTTCTGGTGACTGCACAGAAAAAATTATTTTTTCAATTCAAACAAAAAATTTGCCGGATCAAAACGTTTTTTGTTTAAAACAGGACCTACAAACAAATTTGCATATTCAAACCATTTATTTTGCATTTTGTTTATTGAAAAAAAACCCTGATTTTTTCAAACAAATAATTTAGCTGAGTCAAACAAATAGTTTACTGAAAATCACATAAATTTCAAACAAATAATTTTGCTGAATCAAACAAAAAAGTTTTTGCACAAGCAATGACGCGCACACAAGCAAGCACTGTAGAAGTAGATGATGGCGAGCAGAGCAGAGCGGCGCGGCTGGCTTTGAGACACATTTTTTTGTTGGAATAATTTTTGAACAAAGTCTTGTTTATACACAATGTTTTTCTTCTTCACTCACTGTTGCTGTATCCTTTCCTTAGCAGCAGACCGACTCGACATGTTTTTCGTCATCATTTTATTTTTGCATTTGATGTAGGTATTTAACTGAACATTTTTAAAAAATTGAATACGGGATTTTGTTTTTCCTTTTTTTTATCAACTTTGAAACCAACCAAAAATTTATTCTGTTTCTTCTAATGTTGTTGTTGTTTAAAAAGAGTGAAACGTTTTTTTACCTAATATTGTTTTTGTTCTTTTTTTACTACAAACCTCGCCACGCTATTTTATCATCTTTCTTATTGTTCTACCTTTTGAAAGCGTCCAAAAATAGACTGTATGTGTTTTTTGTTGTTATTCTTATATTTCTCATAAAGTAGTGTGGCTTACGATCAAATAAAAAATTGCAAAAAAACGACTACATTAAAGAGCGTTAAATATTTCATACAAAATTATGAAAACTTGAAACCAATAAAGCGTATATTTTATGTTTTAACAGTTGTCAACATTTTTGTAGATACAATAAAAAATCAAGCAAAAATATTAATTGAAACAGTTAAAAAAATTTGTAGAAATTAAAAAATTTTTGAAACCAGCGTTTGTTTGAAAATATTTTAGGAATAATTTTTTCTGTGTGATAACATTTGATTTGATTCGATGCTCCACTTCTAGTGATTTTCTATTGTTTCTATAAATTAATAAACAAGCTTGTTTTCTTCTTAGATAAATTAAATAATAAAAAGAAATTCATTTCAAAACTTAATTGAAGAAAACAAGTCACAAGAAAGTACTCTATCTTTCTAATGCATAGACTTTATATTTACATATCAAAAAATATTAAAATTATATTGAAAAATTAATTCAAATTGATTCCCTAAAAAAATATATATATAAAAACAAAAACAATAATAAAATAGAATAGATAATCTCTTAATAAAAATCTATGACTTAATTTGGAAACATTTCTAAGGGTTTTTGCCATAATTCAACTTTCCAAAACACTAGACAAAAAATTTCTCACCAATTTTGACTTGTCATGTTGTTATTTTTTGTGATGTAGCTATTGCAAATATGTTTTTTTGTATTTTTTTTTAAATGTCAATTTGAATTTATGTTTATGTGTCGTGATTTTGTATAATTTTTCCCATATTAGTTCAGCTGTTATGATTTGTTTAATAACAAGTTATTTAATAATGATGTTACAGGATTTTAGGAGGTTTACTGGAAAAATATTTTTGCGCTTAGTTTATCATGAAAAGAAAATTGACAGGAAGGTTTGAAGCAAACAAAGTTCATCATACTTATATGTATGGGAAAGTTAGAAGGAAGGTTCGATTCAAACAAATTACCTTCATTTGTATGATTTTTTCTATATTATAGGTTTCGCATGTAACGGAATAAGCAAATTGGTAGGGAGGTTTGAAACAAACAAAATTAAAAATTTTTTTAAACATTTTAACTTTTTCAATCATGTACTATTATTGCGTTTCCCGGTAGGTTGTAGTGAGCTAATCTACAGTGCGAGGGTTGTCGGTTCGAGTCCCGCCAGAGACTCTGGTATGTTCCACTACAACGGGCTAAACGTCTAGTTACAAAAGAGTAAACTAGTTTAACGAAACTAAAAGTATTCCTTGCTACATTTAATGAAAGAAACTTTCGTAGATTTTTTTTTTTTTTGATTACTTACAAAAGGTTTGTATATAATTCAAAGTCTAGGGGAGTTATTATATATTTTAACAAAACAATTCGTAGATTTATATTTACTCCTTTATATCCGGAATAGATATAAATGTCCGAATCATACTTGATTTTGGTCTATATATCTACGTTGATTCCATGTTAATCGATATATCTCGTTTCAGCTTCGGTGCAACGTCTCCAAGTTGTCCGTGTTCTACTAATTCTTCTTCCTGTTTGGGCAAAGGAATTCTACAGCAACGCTGGCTTCACAATGTTACTATCCTCGCGACGTAGTACATGTCCAATCCACTGCCATTTACGTTTTCGGATTTTGAACCCACATCTATTTGATTTTCTTGCCGTAGAAGCTCTACATTCGTTATTACAAGAGGCTAGAAAATACGTAAAATTCATCAAAATTTTATAATCGATTATATAATATATATATATATAATCATTTGTGCAGTGTTGCCCCTGAATAGTCAGACATTTGGTTTAACCTGCATTTATTTTTAGACCTGTTATATGTTATTCACTTTGTTCAATAGCATACAAATAGCAACCTCTTAAGCTATTTAGTTAAAGAATGTGCCATCGTACATTGAACGTTAAAAATGTTCTAGTTCCGCATCATATTTCGAACAATGCAAAAGGCATCGAACTTTTCGGTGCAGTAAAAAATTTAAAAGTTTGAGATCCAACTCAGCTGTTCTTAATCTTTGAACGAGCTTGTAAGAAATATGTATATGGTCATTTCCACAGAAAAGTCTACTTTTTGTCACGTTACGCCACCAACATTTGGTATAACGCGCAACTAGCTTTACATTTAATGAAAGAGAGGAAAAAATTTGAACAACATGGGTGCAAAATACAAGCCTAATTGCTTGGTGGCGTACGTGACAAAAGGAGAGCTTTTCTGTGGGGGTGTCCATATATGTATTTCTGGTGACTGCACAGAAAAAATTATTTTTTCAATTCAAACAAAAAATTTGCCGGATCAAAACGTTTTTTGTTTAAAACAGGACCTACAAACAAATTTGCATATTCAAACCATTTATTTTGCATTTTGTTTATTGAAAAAAAACCCTGATTTTTTCAAACAAATAATTTAGCTGAGTCAAACAAATAGTTTACTGAAAATCACATAAATTTCAAACAAATAATTTTGCTGAATCAAACAAAAAAGTTTTTGCACAAGCAATGACGCGCACACAAGCAAGCACTGTAGAAGTAGATGATGGCGAGCAGAGCAGAGCGGCGCGGCTGGCTTTGAGACACATTTTTTTGTTGGAATAATTTTTGAACAAAGTCTTGTTTATACACAATGTTTTTCTTCTTCACTCACTGTTGCTGTATCCTTTCCTTAGCAGCAGACCGACTCGACATGTTTTTCGTCATCATTTTATTTTTGCATTTGATGTAGGTATTTAACTGAACATTTTTAAAAAATTGAATACGGGATTTTGTTTTTCCTTTTTTTTATCAACTTTGAAACCAACCAAAAATTTATTCTGTTTCTTCTAATGTTGTTGTTGTTTAAAAAGAGTGAAACGTTTTTTTACCTAATATTGTTTTTGTTCTTTTTTTACTACAAACCTCGCCACGCTATTTTATCATCTTTCTTATTGTTCTACCTTTTGAAAGCGTCCAAAAATAGACTGTATGTGTTTTTTGTTGTTATTCTTATATTTCTCATAAAGTAGTGTGGCTTACGATCAAATAAAAAATTGCAAAAAAACGACTACATTAAAGAGCGTTAAATATTTCATACAAAATTATGAAAACTTGAAACCAATAAAGCGTATATTTTATGTTTTAACAGTTGTCAACATTTTTGTAGATACAATAAAAAATCAAGCAAAAATATTAATTGAAACAGTTAAAAAAATTTGTAGAAATTAAAAAATTTTTGAAACCAGCGTTTGTTTGAAAATATTTTAGGAATAATTTTTTCTGTGTGATAACATTTGATTTGATTCGATGCTCCACTTCTAGTGATTTTCTATTGTTTCTATAAATTAATAAACAAGCTTGTTTTCTTCTTAGATAAATTAAATAATAAAAAGAAATTCATTTCAAAACTTAATTGAAGAAAACAAGTCACAAGAAAGTACTCTATCTTTCTAATGCATAGACTTTATATTTACATATCAAAAAATATTAAAATTATATTGAAAAATTAATTCAAATTGATTCCCTAAAAAAATATATATATAAAAACAAAAACAATAATAAAATAGAATAGATAATCTCTTAATAAAAATCTATGACTTAATTTGGAAACATTTCTAAGGGTTTTTGCCATAATTCAACTTTCCAAAACACTAGACAAAAAATTTCTCACCAATTTTCTGTTTTCTTAAGTTAAAGGTCTTAAATAACGAAACTAAAGAAAAACACACATGACAGGTGAACGAGCAGCCCTCGTAAATTTTGCTCATTAAAATAAAAACAAACAGAAAACCCTTTTTCTGTCAACAATGGCTTAAAAAAATTGTTTTTTTTTTTTTTTTTTTTTTTTTTTTTTTTTTTGGTTAACAAAAAAGAAGTCAAACCCAAAACAGCCAGCATTCACATAAAGTGGTAATAAATACTGCTCATAAAGAGCAGTAGAAATGGCTCTGGTCAGAGAGTTTATAAAATGTATAAAATAGTTAGAAATCTTTACAATAAATGGACACAACGCCACTTGAGGTGACAATCAGATATGTCAAAATGAGTTGTAAATGGCACTGGTTACAACAAAACACAAAAGAAGAAGAAAAACTCAACCTGTTAAACAAAAGAAAACAAACTAAAGAATCTACCGAAATAATTTTATTTATTTTTTGTTTTTTTTTTTTTTATTTTTTGAAGAGAAACCCAAAAGAAAAAGTCTTGCGATGACAAACGATAATAATGATACTTTGAACGGATACACACGGTTAAGCAGTTATATAATTCACACGATGACAGGTTTAAGTTTTTAATAAAAAGAAAATAAAACCTAAGAAGCAACTAACGAATGTACAAGCAAACGAACGCCTTATCTTATTTTATGAAAGATCTTTTTTTCTAGTATTGTCACACTCTATTTAATATTTCCCTTCTTCAAGTTTTGTCTTTCTCTGTTGGTGTCGTCTCATTTGCTCTGTCGTATGAGAGAGTATTCATGCGTTTGTAATAGTTATTGTTTAAATTTCTTTAGCTAGTAAGTTAATCGTATGGTTAACTATGGTTAAGTTTTTGTTAACTTAAGTTAGTTTAATAGACATATTGACAACTATTATCGGCAGGGTATATTTACTCATACAAACAAAACAATTGTGTAATCATACTGGCCGCAGAGCTATTTAATGAAAGGGGAGACTTTTGGCACGCAGAAATGAGAAAGAACGAGTTCACTCAAATCCGATCAAAGGGGAACATCCAAATTTTTAGTGTTAAAAATTTTGAACTGAGAATCTTAAACGTCTTTAAATGTTAATTCTGTTTTAAACTTGGTTCAAGACTTATCTCACGTTATAACCAAAAGGTTATCTGAAAAATTGATGCCAAATTTGAGAAAAAAACAGGATAGATTTTGATTGAAAGTAATCGTAGCGAAGTCAGTTGAATGGAGGTCTACTCTGTGCCTTTTCTTTATTGATTTCGAGAAGGCATTTGACACACTGGCTCATAATGTTAACTGGAATGCTCTAGAATGTAAAGGGTAGAACTTAGACTCATCCAATTAATCAAAAGTATCTACACCCGGACAAGCTGCCGAATTCTACATGATGGCATGCTTAGCCTTAAGATTGAGCTTGGCACTGGGGTTCGTCAAGGTTGTGTAATGTTTCCGCTGCTATTCAATATAGTGCTGAATAGTGTGATGTACCAGGTAATGATTGGAGACCGCGTGATCGTATGGGGGTTAAACGAAAGGCTGGATGATCTCGAATATGCAGACGACATATGCCTTCTCTCTTATATCTATACTGACATGGCCGCACAACTAAGGCGTCTCACTAATATATCTGAGAAAGCCGGGTTAACTTGAATCCCCTAATGAAAAATTAAATATTAGAAGAAGTTGAATCATGCTGTTACCTTGAAGCCGTTATAAGTCGAACTGGTGCATCCAGCGAAGATATTCAGAAGATATTCAAGGATGTGCTGGAAATCGAAAACATAAAACGCAAGAATTTGGAAGTTATTTTAAATACACTTTTAGGGCCTTATTCATAAACAATATTCCATGCTTATAACAGGTTTATAAGACGGATTTTATATGAAAATTTGTTTAATTAACCTTTAATAAAACTGAAATATTTTTTATAAATAAGGTGGTCAATATAACTTTTATAATTCTTGTTATAAATGGAGAACTATTTGTATAAAATTTGTCAAAAAATTCTATTATTACAGAAATATTATTCGAAAAACGACGATTAAAATTCATGCGTTTTGCGTTTTCGATTTCCAACACACCCCTGATTGTAAATCGAATAAGATATCCACACAATCTTTCGGCCAGCTCAGTAAAGTATGGAATTCATCCACAATATCACGCCATGTTAACATCCACATTTTCAACACTATTGTAAAATTAACTCTGTTATATGGATTCAAAACTTGTAACGCAGCCTCCCGAGACATTAACACTTTGCAAGTTTTTGTCAGTAAATGTCTCCGAAGTTTTCTACGAATCTTTTGTCCACGAACCATCTCAAACAACAACAAAGATAAAACTGGAACTGGATTAGAAAAACACTCCACAAGCCAGTGTCCGATCATGCCAGGACTGCTATCGAATGGAACCCGTAGGTGAGTCGCACAAGAGGCCGACCAGCACATACATGGCGTAGGCAAATTGATAGCGAGTCTAGAAAAATAAATAAAAGGCAGAGTGAAGTTAAAGCTGTTGCGATGAACAGATCTGAAAGGAAGAAGCTTGTTGAGGCCATATGGGCCTTATAGGATCGAAGGGAATATATATATTAGCAAGTCCCTAGATTATGAGATCCATAAAATATTTTAAATGAGTTTGATTTAAAAGAAAACTTGAAGACAGATGGCCGTTGGACCATTTTGATTTAAAATTTTTCATTATTAATACAAGGTGGCACAGAATTGTCCACCGATGTTGTCTGACTGTAATTTTTTAAATAAATTAAAAAAAATTTGTTGTTTATTAGATGTCTAAAATTTGTATTCATTTATAAGTAGAACAACTAATATCCTCCAAGTGGCCGCCGCCAGAATTTATGACAATACGGACCCGATTTTTGGCGTTTTCCATCACTCTTGCCACATCCTTTTCGGGTATTCTTTTTGGAAACTTCAAAGAAGTCTGGAAAGGTTAAATTGGGCGATCTCTCCGGCCAGTTAAAATCACCAAAACAAGAGAAAAGGCGACCTGGAAATGCAGATTATTGAAGCAATTATTCCACATTCTTGGGGAGTAAGGCGCTCTATTTTTAATTGACGTGTAATTTGTATCAGTTTACTTCACAAATGTCAAAGCAAAGCTGACATTTACCGCCCGCAGAATGGGGGTGAAGTAAATTATCTTAAGGATTTCAATGTTTTAATGTTACATACACTGGGGAAAACAGGTGTTGTCAATGCCTAGTATCCAAAAGGATTCAAAATTGACTGACTGCAAGCCTGGAAACAAAAAGGACTTAGAGCAACCGTCGAGAGCTATCGGAAGAATTTTTCTTTTCTGCTGCAGAGTCGTACTACCATGGATGTCGTTTGAAGAGATATATGGATAATCGGCTTAAGGAGCATGATATTCATGTTGTGACGATACTCTTTCCGCGAACATTGAAAACATATTGGCGAAGTCAAGTCTATTGAGCCTGGAATTCGGTAAAAATTCAATATACCAAGCCTCCAGAGTTCCTAAATCAACTGGCGCCACGGGAGTTAGTAGAACCTGGTGACGAGGTTTAGGTTTGACTATTTGTTAAGGCGTGGGAGAATACTTTTGAAAATATAACCATTACGGGGTGAGTATTTTCTTGGAAGGTGTCTTAAGCTTTAAGAGAAGTTCTGTAATGAATAAATTATTTGCGGTAGTGAATGGTGATGCTGGTTGTGGTAAAGATAAAGAAGTCTGTCTTAATAGAGAGCAGGGTCGAGACTGTCGGTATATCCTACGATAGCTGGGACTTGAAATCGAAAACCGGATGCGTTGGTGCAGTGTGCGAGTGTTGGGTTTTAGATGCGTGGGTGATGCGAGTCAGGTTAAATGGTTGGTATGACTTGGATTTTGGAGTTATGAATAATGGTGCTCAATGACAAAGAGTGCTTTTCTTATGTGAATTTGCCCTAGGGAATCACGAAGTGGCTGTGATTTTAAACCCAAAGACCGCGGGGAGAGTCTTTCTAAATTGCAATGAGACGTTTACACTTATGGACGGTTTGAGTTGTGAGGACGGTTCACCTCGTGTGCTGCTGCTATTCAACAGATGTTCGTTTTTAACCGAACACGACGACTGCCGACTTATCCGCACCTTAGTTAGAAGCAGTAGTTAGCCGAACACACCAGCCCTCGAATTCCTCTTGTGTTCGAAGCACTTAGCTCAATTGTTCGAAGTAGTTCAGTCTTGTGTTTAGCCAATTATGGAGGCCACCAAATTCCCCGTAGTCGACGTGGTTTTGATCGTATCATTGTCACCGTTCGTGCCTCGTGCCAGCAACATCTACGCTTCATCAGCTATGCCGCATAAAGTTAGGCTACATGCCCCGAACCACGGCATAGTTTTAACTATTTTAAGTAATTAATGTTTTTCAAATAAAAAGCTTTGTTCAATTGTTGTAAGAAAACATATACGAAAACATCTCGTGTTTTATGTCAAAGGAAGCAGACCTTCGAATTGACCCTGGACGGACTCAGTAATACCTCAGCTGAAAAAGTTAACTGCGTTACAAAATCTTCAAATGAACTGAAAAAAAATTTTCAACTCATTCAATTCATTGTGTGCGTACACACAGAAACATAATTGTATGCGCTCTCCTTCCTGAATTCACGTGTGTTGAGAGAACTTTCTGTGCAGTACGCAACATTTGTGCTTTCAAACACATAGCACTTGTAAGTGGTCTTGTTGCTTGTTGGAATAGTCCTTTATTATCTCTTATATGAAAGCAAAAGTCCTCCTTCGCGTAAGTTCTTCTAGACGTGCGTACCTTTTAGAATGGAAGGGACCTGATCTATTGACATTTCTTAACAAACCTCTTTTGTTTTCCAAAGGATAGAAAAGTCTTTATGGTTTTAGATCTTTTAGTTTAGAGACAATGGTATTTGATTTTATAGCAATTCAAAGTTTTGGTTAAAAATCTGTTCTTCTAAAGGTTGCAATGGACTTGTCTACAAGAATGATAAGATTATTTTGTAAAGTAGTACACCCGTATTTGTGACTAAAGTTACTATTTACAATGCGATGAAGAAGTTTGAAAACGATGCTAATCAATTTAGGTCTCAATTCAAAAATCATTCAAGAGTTTCAATGAATTTCAAACAAAAAATCGAAAATGTGATATTTTAAAATTGCGCTCCAAGTCTTTAACCATTCGGTTTGAATACCACTATTGTGAACAATAAATCAAATACACATTTCCACACATTTCCCGGTTTGAACTCCCAAATACTTTAAATCACACTTTAAAATCTTTTCGACAGTAACGATTGAAATTTCTAAATAAAACCTTATCTAAACGTCAAATGTCAATATTTCTCCATACAGTTTATTCCTTTCAACCTCTGACTATTTTGTCGTACTAAAAGTCTTGAAAATTCAATCTTAAAGAAATAAGACATTTTGTTCAAATGTTTTTTTTCATCTTCTTTTTCAAATGATTTTAATTAAAAGATCGACCTCTGCCGCTAAACAGTGTGTCACATTTACTTAACTATTGTTTATCTAAAAAGGTTCTAATGTCATTAGCAAAGCAACAATAGCAGAACAGCAGCACCAACAACAGCTGGTTTGTTGTTTTTGTTGGTCGGGATCAATGGTTAAAGCTGTTTCAGTTCTAATGTATCTTTTTTCAAAGAAAATAGAGAGTGGAGAAAGACAAACACAGATACAGATACTTCTGCATTGGAAATGGACAGACAGATACGAGTGTAGCATGTGTCATTAAGTAGTTAGTGTCAGATGCTAACTGTTGTTGTTTTTTCTTTTAGATTAAGATTGTTTCTTTTGTTTTTTTTTTTTTTTAATTTTATTTTTCTTGTAGTTTTTGTTAATGATAATAAGTTTATCAAAGTGAAAGTATCTTTTTATTGCCAGAGTTTGTTTTTTTTTTGCTTTTATTTCTTTTAGGACTTTATCGATTGAGATTAAAACAGTTGTATAGAAGAGTTAAAGCAGTATTCGCTTTAAGTTTGTCTAAAGCAAAAGAAACAAATGAAAGAAAATAATTTAAATCGAATTGGGGAGAGAAGTGTCAGGATAACATATGGCTGTTTAAATGATAAAATTTTTCAGATAAAGGGTTAAAATCAAGAAAGAGTCACTTAATTTCTGTTAAATTTCATTTCGCGTATGTTGCCTTATTTTACTTTTCTGTTTTTTTTTTTTTTTTAATCACCAGATCACAATTGGTGGTCCAAATTTCTGAAGGTTGATTCTTTCCTGTATTACTGTTACTGTAGCTGCAATTTGAAATGGTGTCGACTGATTATTGTCAATGACTTCTGAGAAGACCTCTTTTGCGCTTGTCATTTTTTAACGAAAAGTCAACCAGAAAAAAATGATTCACAATCTTTAAGATGCTTTATTTAAAATTTTTGTTGTTGTTAAATTTTGCTGTTAAAAGATAAGTCAAGTTTTTTAAGTTTTTTTTGTCGTAATTTATAGAAGGTAACTTTATAAATTTATTGCTGTAAATGAAAAAAATACAGTAGTTGCCAAAAAGTTTCGTTAGTATTACAGGATTTATTTTTAGTAAAACATAATTAAGTGAAAAAATTTTCTGGTAATAAATGTTTTGATCATAACCTTATTGCTAATCTGGCAGCACTGATCATGACTATTAATATCTTGCGTAAAGACCCTGCTTAGGCACGCTAACCTTCGCTGAAGAAGCGTTTTCAGTACATGCCAGCAGCACACACAGTTGTGAAAAATACCAGCCTGGTATACCTTACCAGCCCTAAGGCCTAATGCATGGTGTATTTTAACCACTAGGTGCAGCAATACGTTTACTAAACGCCCCCGTATGCGAGAAGCACCAGCACACACATTTAGCAATTTTAGTTTATACACTCGCCCCTTGTTCAGGAGCTAAAGCTATCTAATCTCCGCTGCTTTAGAAAAAGTCAGCAGTATATGTTCGAACTTTCCACAAAGGCAGAGCGAAATGCAGAGAAATTTTTTGTTTAAACCGTAGTCACCACGTTGTCATTAGAAGCACCTTCTCATGAGAAAAGCACTCTTTGGTGAAGAGCATTCTCGGCTCTCGCCTTTTCATCCATTCACCTAATCCTAGTCTAACCCTTCATTAAATACACTCGGTTCCTGAATCCTGCTTTCAGTCATCAATCCAAGTCTACACCCCTCAACCAACACATCCCTGCGGGAAGTTTGTGTCAATTGTTCTTAAAGCACTTATCCTGTGATCAGTGAACACACTATTTTAATAAAATGGAACGAATTGTAATAGGTGAAAACAAGTCATATCTTAACTGGTGATCAAGTGTTTAAGGTGTTTCTACTTCTGAGGAAAGGTAATTGACACAGACTGGATTATGTGCGGGCTGTTGCTAATTGTCAATATTTTTTTATATAAAGGAGATCTATGCTATTAATTTGGTTCACTCGGGACAGGCATTATTTTAGCCGAAATTAAATGTGTCCCTTTAGGTTATTCCAGTGACCTGTCACAAAGTGTCAAAAAGGGGCCAATTAACCCCCTCCTACGACATCACCATGTTAAAGTGACAAGTCCCCTTCATATAAAGTGCTAAAACTAGAATCGGTCCCTACCACTTTAGAACTGTCACGCCAAAAGTTTGGTGTTAGTTCCTTTTTCACTAGGGATTCCACAATTCTTTACCTCGGTTCGTCGAGTCTACATTCACTCACTAAATCCAGGTATTCACCCCTCAGAAAATTCCACTTTTTCTCAACCCAAGTTTTAACCTCTTTCCTCCATCCAGCTAAAGAATCACGACTACCTCAGTGGAATTTCTTACAAAATTAATCTTTTCGTGGCTAACACCCTTCTTTCGCAATAGTCCAATAGTCGGTCTGGTCTGGATCTACTGACTCCCATGGTACCAGATAGGATTTCTGGTCAGCCACGATCTCAAGAGATCTGTCAATATTAAACTACTGCCGACCTCCAGGTATTTGCCGCACCTGATTTCCCTGGAGAAGATGAAATATCCTCAAGATAATATCCTCACTTAAATGTTGGATAAGTTCAGTTTATTTAGGTTTCCATGATTATTTAACAGTAAAGCCTCTTATAAAGGTTTTTTCCCCTTTTTTTACCTTTAAAATAACTTTAACAAATTTAAGGTTATTAATTTCTTATGATCCCATTAAATTATTTGCTGCAATATCTAGATGACAAAATCACAAAATTTATATATCATGTAAATAAACTTGTAAGTAAAGGATGTAAATAAATAAAAAATAAATATAAAAATACAAGTACAAAAATATTTGTGCAATACTAATCGCCTTTGATTGCTGAACTGATAATTAAAAACTGCCAGCACCAAAAGATAAATGCTTTGTGTTAATTTGAACTACGACTCTCCCTCTCTTTCCTCATTTCTATAAGTTAAAAGTTGTATTTGGTGGATGAAAAGTGTTAAGTGTGTACTTAATAGAGAAACTTAAGACCCAAAAGACAAGATTGGTACCATCTCAAATTTCTAGAATACGAGAGTGGGCCGATAGGTCGCGAATATTTTAATTTCAATAGAAAGCAGTTGACAAGAGCATTCATCGGTTAGTTTTTTTAGGCCGTGCACTTGCCAGTTTATAATCAAAAGTAATTTTTTGGAATACAATTTTTTTTTTTTTTTTTTTGATAATAAACTGGCAAGTGCACGGCATAAAAAAACTTTACTGGCAACATGCTTTTGCAAGTTGTTTTTTGCATTTTGTTTTTTTTTAACCTACTTACAACTACAAATTAAGCACGAATAACAAATTATTTTATATTAAAATCTTGTATTCCCAAAAATTACTTTTAAAAAAAATTTAATTTAAAATAGTTAAGTCTTGGCGGAAAAGTTTTGCGCACCACTGTACTACATCCAGCCTAGCTACTGTTATATTAAAAAAGTCGTAACAAAAAAAAAAAAAAGAATTTTAACCATTTTTAATTATCATGTTAACCCACACACACACTCGAGCCGCTCGCTAACTCTTCACACCGATGACCCAAAAAAAAAAAAAAAATAAAAAAATCGTGAGTCTGTTTTAATAAAAAGTCCTTTATATTTGCTGCCAATGCACTGGCTGGCAGTTTGCTTAAATTCGTACTATTTGTTGCAACAAATGCTTGGCAGCCAATACTCTTACCAAAAAAAAAAAATTAACAAACACTCACAATGATGATGATGTTGTTAAAGCTACTGAAATAACGAAAATTGTTTTGTGTTAAAGAGCCACTTCACATACGAAAAAGTTCCAAAAGTACCAACCAACTAAGAAGTACTTCCACAACTTAAGAAGGCATTTTCAAAGATTTTTTCGTTAAAAAAGTCATAAAAATTGTTATAATTATTGCATGTTGCAGCTTTAAATGAGTGTGTGTGTTACTGTGTGTTTGTAAATGTTTGTATGTGCAATTGTATTTGTGGAACTTTTTAATGTTTGTTAAAATGTTTTTATTTTGTTTTTTTTTTTCGAAACATGTGAGAATTTGTTAGGAATTCCCTTCTTTGGCAGGCGGGCTGCTGCAGTTTACTGTTGGTGGATGGATGTTGTGGCACATTTAATTGTTACTTGTTTGTTAAAATTTATGAAAACGACTATAATAATTTCAAGGAATGTTGTTAACAAAGCAAAAAAAAATACGTAAAAAAAATGAAGAAGAACTTTAACAAAAGTTCGTTAATTGTTTAAATGATGGATCGTGATTTGACCCATAATAATTAAACAATAAATATTTTTAAAATAACACGACTCTGATGGCAATTTGTAATTGATATTTTTGATGAGGAGGACGGACAATGATGGTATTGATGATAATTGCATTGTTCGCAGCAAAATTTCGAATTGGGAAGATTTTAGCGTCGAAAGTGAAAGATGTTATTGATATATAAAATTAGTTTCGTTTCTTTAAAATAACTATAAGAAAATTACTTTTTGTAAGTTTTTTAAAAAAGCAACATATTACTTAAAGTTCTTTGCATGTTTTAAAAAGTCTTCTGCAAAAATTACACAACTCAAATCTCAAAATTGCCTTTATAGTGGGGCTTCTTAGAAACTTATTAAAAAATACTATTTTTGAACGAAAGTATCACGACAAAACTACATATCGCCTCGTAAAATCCAAAAGGTCGTAAACCACGAAAAATTCAAAATCGACTTTCACACAGAAAAATATAAAAATTGATTTCAATTAAAAACTTTCTGATATTATTTAATAAATTAATTAAATTTACTCCAGTAAAAAAATAGTATTATCAATTAAATATTTTTTAATAAAGGGTGGTTAAATTTCAAGGGCCGATGTTGATTTTGAATAAAACACAAACTATTTAGGAAATTATTGTAATTTTACTTTATTATGATATATTGGTATTACTCAATTATGTATGGAACAAAATATCGGCCAAATGGGCGCCGCGAGGTTCTATGCCGTTAATGTGCCGAATTATCTCATCCTTTAGCTCTTGAATTATTGCTGGCTTATCGACCTACACCTTTTCTTTCAAATAACCCCAAAGAAAAAAGTCCAACGGTGTCAAATCACATGATCTTGGCGGCCAATTGACATCGCCATTACGTGAGATAACACGGCCATTGAATTTGTTGCGCAAAAGAGCCATTGTTTCGTTAGCTGTGTGGCAAGTGGCACCGTCCTGCTGAAACCACATATCGTCCACATCCATATCTTCCAATTCGGACCATAAAAAGTTCGTTATCATCTCACGATAGCGAACACCATTCACAGTAACTGCCTGACCGGCCTCATTTTGGAAAAAATACGGCCCGATTATGCCGCCAGCCCATAAACCGCACCAAACAGTCACTCTTTGTGGGTGCATTGGTTTTTCGACAATCACTCTTTGATTATCATTCGCCCAAATGCGGCAATTCTGCTTATTGACGAATCCACTGGGGTGAAAATGTGACTAATCTATAGCCTGACTAATAATAAGCCTGAATAACTTTAACACGTTTTTGGATTGTGTATCTCTCCATGGTTCAAATTGAGTAAGTCTGAAATAGAGAAATGTCAAATAAAATTCGGAAAAAAACTTGGCGTTTAGGTGTGGTTCACATTCAACATCGGCCCTTACAATTTAACCACCCTTTACTAATAACATTTTTTGCAGTAATATTGTTGCAATTAAATTTTTAATAAAAACTGATTTTATTTTTCGGCAAAAGTTCTTTTTAAACAAGGAACCCTTTTTGTATTTAACTTCTTTTTGATAAAAGTGACTTTTAAATGATTTGTTTACTAAAAACACATATCGTTTTTGCTTAAATGTCTTTTTAATAGATTGACTTTTTTAAAAAGTACATTTTTACAAAACTACCTTTTGCATAGAATACGTTTTTTAACAAGTCCTTTTTTAAAATTTATGTACATATATATAAAAAATAGTTTTTTTTTTAAAAAGCATCTTTTTGGAAAAAAATTTCTTTAAAAAGGTTTTTTTTATAACCCAACCCCTGTTCAAAAAGTACTTTTTTCTTTGGCAGGGTTACTTATCTAATAAGGAGTGTTTTTCTACTAAAGTAATTATTTGGAAAAAGACAAACTTATTTGAAAAAACGAATTATGAAAAGAAAAAATCGCTAAAATTAAAGTATCTTCGTAATAAATGCATTTTTTAAGTTGTTATAACTAGTCTTTTCAAAAAAGTACTTTTATTTAGTGGAGTACAAATAAAAAAAAAATTTTTTTATTTTCGAAAAGTACACTTTTGACAAATAACCTATTGAAAAAAGTATTTTTTTTTTTAAAGAAATACAAAATATCCTTAAAAAACTATATAAAGGGCTTCCCAAAATAAACGCAAGATACGAATTTGTTGCCATTTGTCTTGTTTTCATTATGGAAAAATATTTCAAAAATTATGAAAGCTTGGCGGCTGCAGTTCGAAAATTTCATACAAAATATGGTAGGAATAAAGTCACTGACACGCTCACGCACTGCTGAGATGTTGACATTTGAACGGCTTGTTTTTGGACGACCAGTGTGATTTGCGTCTCTAACGGATCCAATCTCTTCATAGTTGACAAAGTTAAAACATTATTTCGACTGTATTTTGTTAATAAACAATGCGTATGGATTAAGACTACTCCGCAGTTTCCACTACATCCAAAAAAATCAACATTTAAATGAAGCCATTTATTTTTTCAAAATTTAAGGAAACAGGTTAATTTCAAAAAAGGACCTTATAATAACACAGGTCAACAGCAAAAAAGGGCTTGAATAACCGCTAAATTTTTTTGATTCGCTATAGTCACCTAACTGCAAAAAACATAATTTTTTAAAATTCTATGGTAAGGTTTTTTTTAAAAAATTTTTTTTGATATAAATTTTTTTTAAATTTTTTGAAATCAAAAATTTTATTAAAAAAAAAAAAAAAAATTTTTTTTTGCCACTTCGGCCTTAATAACTCCAAAAGTAATGGCTAAATTAAAAAATGATATTAGAAAAACTTAAATCAGGCGTAATTTAAAATGTTTTGACGGATTTCATAACAAAATCGAGTTCGTCGTTCCAAAGTTACGTTAAGATGTACGGAGCAGCCTTTTCAAAAATTTCAATTTTTACTAAAATTTTTTTTTAAAAAAAACCTCTCCCTAGAATTTAAAATTTGGACCATATTTGTACTACTGGAACCACAATACATCAAAATTGTATAGTGGTTTTCAAGCCTTTAAAATTTTTTCGATTTTGTTGCCTTGTGTAATCCTTCAAGGTCTTGCGATATGACAACCATCGATTTTTTCCCGTAGGGCTACGTCAAGTCACTGGTTAAGGCTGATAAAACCTCAACAACTGACATCTTGGTGAACATTGTTCGTGTTATTCATGACATACGCCCAACAATGCTCGAAAACAAGGGCCCTAAATTAGACGCTAAGAATGCTTTTCGTCAAGGACAGCCGCGGTGCATATACTTATGCTCGAAATCAGTTTTAAATGATGGGAGAAATGATAGAAAACTTGATGTTCTATCATTTCTTTTGAATATCAAGCTTTTGAAAATCTATAGTAAAAGATGTAATTCTTTTCTTTTAAAGAAACCGTGACATTGGTTGAGAAGACTGTGCATATTTTGTATCAACAATTTTTTAAATGGTATACATTTATTACTGAAATCAAATCTGTATTATTTTTTTAAAAAAAGAAGGAATTTCAAATAACACCTGTTCTACTGCTATAGGGAATTACCCACGCTCTGCACACGATATTAAAAATTACACCCAATTCGGGTAGTTAGCCACAAAGTGGCAACACTGATTTAAATATTAAAATTATGTACGTACATTTTAACATAAAAAGTATCTTTTCACATTAAGAGAAAATTTTAGCACAGAAATCAAATTCAATGTAAGAAATTTTTTTCACATTAAAAGTACACTGTTACAAAAAAGGCTTTAAACCAAGGTTCGAAAATAAACAGTACATTATTTAGCGTTCGGCTCACACACCCAAGAACGATATCTATTTTTTTTTTGTGATTACTAACAACCATTCGTAACTATTTTCAAGAAAGAGCCGAACATTATATAATGTTCTGTTCTTCGTCAAAAAACAGAACAATTGTAGTGATACTGTAGACAAACATTATATTTTAATATTTTGTAATGTTTATAATGAACAAAGAAGATATTTTAGAAACGACCGCACCACGAACAGGTTGTGTGTGTATTGCGTATATGTTTTGTTTGTGTAAAATTATTTTGCTGGCTTTTTTTTATTCGTATGTGTATTTTGTTTTTGTAAACAATCTTTGGTTTTTTTACCAGCCAAAAGGGACGAACATTAATGAGCCGAACCGAATACAATGAAGCTTGTGGATTTAAAAAAACAGAACGGAATTAAATGTTCTCATTTTTTGTTGAGTTTGATAAAAAACAGTCAGGTATGTGATGAAAAACGATCGTTTTTAAAATTATCGTTTTTGTAGGTGTGATGATTTTCGACCGATCTTAAAATCCATTTCTGCAGTTAAGTCTAAATTTTTTGTTATTATCGTTTTCAAATCGTATTGTTTTCAAAATCGTTTTTCATCACATACCTGAATATTATTTTTGTGTTCGAAAGATGACTAGCAGAGAAACGTTATTAGCGTTTGTGTTTTCCACAAATGTACCGAACCGAACACCAAGGAGCGATATTTAGTGTTTATTTTCGAACACTGCTTTAAACTGAATATACTCTTTTTCCATTTAAAACTTTTTTTTAACTTTAAAGTATTTTTTCGCATATTGCGTAAAAAGTAATGGATGTTTTTTATAGAGTGCTGCAAGTTTAAATCATAATAAAACATAGTAATGTATTTTTGATATCAATGAAATGGTCTTTATTGGATAGCAAATTTTATGTTATTAATGTTTAAATATGATTTCGGCCATGTTGCCGCCACGGCTGGCGCAATCTGGAACACCAATTTTCAACAACTTTGGCATCCTGACTATCATTGTTTTTGGAGACATATGGGCCAATGACTCCGCCAGCCTATAAAGCGCATCAAACAGTAATTTTCTGTGGATGTAATGGTGTTTTGACTAAATCTTATGGATTCTCCTCACTCCAAATGCCACAATTCTGCTTATTTACGTACCCATTTAAACAGAAATGGGCTTCATCGGAAAATAATATTTTAAATGGAAATTAAAATTCAAAATCAATATCAATTTGAGCTTCAGCCCATTCGCCGAATTATTTTGATTAAAAATTTCAACAATTTGCCCGCGTTGCTCTGGTATAAGTCGATCCATAATGAAATGTCAAAGCAAACTAAACAAAAAGCAACCATGGTGAAATTACTACAAGGTGGCATCACTACGGCATCTGATAATTTTTTGCTTAACTGTGGTGAAAACCCCAAGATGTCATTTTTTTTTTGCTTATGTTTACATTCTTGAGAAACAATTTAAAAAAAATCATTTTTGTGCGGTTTTTAAATGAAAATTGTGCATAACAATTAAAATATTTGCAAAAAATAAATCGTATGTGGTTTTTATATGTGCGTCTTTAGTTGTGCTAACAGTTTTTTTTTTAATAATAAATAAAAACAGAAATAATTGTGTATGTGACCACGTCGTGTGTACGTTGGAAAAATGCGTATATTTTTGATATGCGCTTGTGCGCCACTTTCTTTAAACCTCCAAAGGACTTGTAGTAAAAAAAAAGTGGAAAAACAATTGGTTTTAATTCAAAAACCATTAAAATTTTAAGTATGAATCTTTTAGCAATTTTTTCATAATATTTTTCGTTTATTTGTTTCAGATCAGCGTTGCCACTGAAAATTTTCTATTCGACCAAACTTATTAACCAAAATCCTTTGGACTCGACCTGCTTTCTATTTTTGATACATTTAAGCAAGTTTAGTTTTAATTAACTACCAGTTATAGCTGTTAGTTTAAAACTTATTTTTTATATACCTTTAATATAAAATTAAAATTTGTTTTGCTTCTACTGAAAATTTTTAAATTTTGAGTTAACATGGAGCCGTAGGTAAATTATGGACCGACCTTCACCATATTTGGTGTCATAAAAAGGTTTTTGTTGAAATTTAATGAAATCAGTGCATTCCGCTACAAATTTATGTAAGTTTTTAGGGGGGTAGTTTCGCATTTGGGAGCTTAACTCTTTTTCTAATAAAAACATCTTTGAAGAACTAGAAACAATTTGTAACCCAAACGACTAAATCGACTTAGAAGACCCAGAATACATATACTTTATGGGATCTTCGATGAATAATGAAAAAAAAAAAAATTCACATAGAATGATAAACATAGTAATATGATAAATTAAATTTCTCCTTAATGCACAATTTGTTTAATAACGAAATGGTTTCAGAATTCCTACTTCGTAATGTTTAGCTTTGTGTTTCTATTCGCCCTTCCAGAAATAGCATTCCACTTAGACTTCAATATTTTCATTCTCATTATGCAATGTTTATACGTATATTGATTTCTATGATCCTTTAGCATTTAAAATGACCACTTTAATGTCTTAAAATAGCTTTAATCTTAAGTTTTTTCGATTTTTTTATATATGTATTTATTAAACGTGTAACATCGCCCTAAGGTTTAGCCTACCATCCTACCAAGCGAAAATTATCCGACCAAATGTTGTCGGAAAAGACAAACAATGGCAACATTGTTGCACATAATTTTTGACAGCACGGAGTTCATTACACAAACAAAGTTGCCTCTTTTTGTTGTATTGTTGTACAACAACACCAAGTGCTGCCACCTTGTAGTAATTTCACCATGAAAGCAACTATCAGCTGTTAAATTAGTGGTGAAATAAAGCAGTGATGCCAACTTTTCTACATACAATTAATACATATACCCATGGTGAAATTACTACAAGGTGGCATCACTACGGCATCTGGTAATTTTTTGCTTAACTGTGGTGAAAACCCCAAGATGTCATTTTTTTTTTGTTTATGTTTACATTCTTGAAAAACAATTTTAAAAAAATCATTTTTGTGCGGTTTTTAAATGAAAATTGTGCATAACAATTAAAATATTTGCAAAAAATAAATCGTATGTGGTTTTTATATGTGCGTCTTTAGTTGTGCTTACAGTTTTTTTTTTTTAATAATAAATAAAAACAGAAATAATTGTGATGTGACCACGTCGTGTGTACGTTTGAAAAATGCGTATATTTTTGATATGCGCTTGTGCGCCACTTTCTTTAAACCTCCAAAAGACTTGTAATGAAAAAAAAGTGGAAAAACAATTGTTTTTAATTCAAAAAACATTAAAATTTTAAATATGAATCTATTAGTAATTTTTTCATAATATATTTCGTTTATTTGTTTCAGATCAGCGTTGCCACTGAAAATTTTCTATTCGACCAAACTTATTAACCAAAATCCTTTGGACTCGACCAGTTTTCTATTTTTAATACATTTAAGCAAGTTTAGTTATAATTAACTACCAGATATAGCTGTTAGTTTAAAACTTATTTTTTATATACCTTTAATATAAAATTAAAATTTGTTTTGCTTCTACTGAAAATTTTTAAATTTTGAGTTATTATGGAGCCGTAGGTAAATTATGGACAGACCTTCACCATATTTGGTGTCATAAAAAGGTTTTTGTTGAAATTTAATGACAATCAGTGCATTCCGCTACAAATTTATGTTAGTTTTTAGGGGGGAAGTTTCACATTTCGGAGCTTAACTCTTTTTCTAATAAAAACATCTTTGAAGAACTAGAAACAATTTGTAACCCAAACGGCTAAATCGACTTAGAAGACCCAGAATATATATACTTTATGGAATCTTCGATGAATATTAAAAAAAAAAATTCACATAGAATGATAAACATAGTAATATGATAAATTAAATTTCTCCTTAATGCACAATTTGTTTAATAACGAAATTGTTTCAGAATTCCTACTTCGTAATGTTTAGCTTTCTGTTTCTATTCGCCCTTTCAGAAATAGCATTCCACTTAGACTTCAATATTTTCATTCTCATTATGCAATGTTTATACTTATATTGATTTCTATGATCCTTAAGCATTTAAAATGACCACTTTAATATCTTAAAATAGCTTTAATCTTAAGTTTTTTCGATTTTGTTATATATGTATTTATTAAACGTGTTACATTGCCCTAAGGTTTAGCCTACCATCCTACCAAGCGAAAATTATCCGACCAAATGTTGTCGGAAAAGACAAACAATGGCAACATTGTTGCACATAATTTTTGACAGCACGGAGTTCATTACACAAACAAAGTTGCCTCTTTTTGTTGTATTGTTGTACAACAACACCTAGTGCTGCCACCTTGTAGTAATTTCACCATGAAAGCAACTATCAGCTGTTAAATTAGTGGTGAAATAAAGCAGTGATGCCAACTTTTCTACATACAATTAATACATATACCCATGGTGAAATTACTACAAGGTGGCATCACTACGGCATCTGGTAATTTTTTGCTTAACTGTGGTGAAAACCCCAAGATGTCATTTTTTTTTTGTTTATGTTTACATTCTTGAAAAACAATTTTAAAAAAATCATTTTTGTGCGGTTTTTAAATGAAAATTGTGCATAACAATTAAAATATTTGCAAAAAATAAATCGTATGTGGTTTTTATATGTGCGTCTTTAGTTGTGCTTACAGTTTTTTTTTTTTAATAATAAATAAAAACAGAAATAATTGTGATGTGACCACGTCGTGTGTACGTTTGAAAAATGCGTATATTTTTGATATGCGCTTGTGCGCCACTTTCTTTAAACCTCCAAAAGACTTGTAATGAAAAAAAAGTGGAAAAACAATTGTTTTTAATTCAAAAAACATTAAAATTTTAAATATGAATCTATTAGTAATTTTTTCATAATATATTTCGTTTATTTGTTTCAGATCAGCGTTGCCACTGAAAATTTTCTATTCGACCAAACTTATTAACCAAAATCCTTTGGACTCGACCAGTTTTCTATTTTTAATACATTTAAGCAAGTTTAGTTATAATTAACTACCAGATATAGCTGTTAGTTTAAAACTTATTTTTTATATACCTTTAATATAAAATTAAAATTTGTTTTGCTTCTACTGAAAATTTTTAAATTTTGAGTTATTATGGAGCCGTAGGTAAATTATGGACAGACCTTCACCATATTTGGTGTCATAAAAAGGTTTTTGTTGAAATTTAATGACAATCAGTGCATTCCGCTACAAATTTATGTTAGTTTTTAGGGGGGAAGTTTCACATTTCGGAGCTTAACTCTTTTTCTAATAAAAACATCTTTGAAGAACTAGAAACAATTTGTAACCCAAACGGCTAAATCGACTTAGAAGACCCAGAATATATATACTTTATGGAATCTTCGATGAATATTAAAAAAAAAAATTCACATAGAATGATAAACATAGTAATATGATAAATTAAATTTCTCCTTAATGCACAATTTGTTTAATAACGAAATTGTTTCAGAATTCCTACTTCGTAATGTTTAGCTTTCTGTTTCTATTCGCCCTTTCAGAAATAGCATTCCACTTAGACTTCAATATTTTCATTCTCATTATGCAATGTTTATACTTATATTGATTTCTATGATCCTTAAGCATTTAAAATGACCACTTTAATATCTTAAAATAGCTTTAATCTTAAGTTTTTTCGATTTTGTTATATATGTATTTATTAAACGTGTTACATTGCCCTAAGGTTTAGCCTACCATCCTACCAAGCGAAAATTATCCGACCAAATGTTGTCGGAAAAGACAAACAATGGCAACATTGTTGCACATAATTTTTGACAGCACGGAGTTTATTACACAAACAAATTTGCCTGTTTTTGTTGTATTGTTGTACAACAACACCTAGTGCTGCCACCTTGTAGTAATTTCACCATGCATATACCTAAAAAGGAACTTTTGCATAGAAGGCAATTTAGTTACATAGAAATAAGTTTTTTTTTCACTAAAGGCTAAAAATGCGCCTTCTGCCTTTTTATCATTTTCCCAAAAATTATTTTGTCCCAATTTAAGTTAAAAAGCGAAAATTCCATTAAATTTAATAAATTTCAATTGATTATTACAACAAAAAGGTGTGAATCAATATTATTGAAAATTATAACTCATCATGTGCAATTCTTGTTATTACACCAGAAACAAAATTTCTTTCAGTTCTCTCTTTTTAATAATTTTTTCAAAACTATTTAACAGTAAAATAAAAAAGATAATAATTGAAAAAAATAAAAAAATAAAATGGAAAATAATTTAAAACACGAAATCCAAAGATGAGTTGCACTTCCCATACGCAATAACACATTCAAGCATCCAAAAGAAAATAAAAAAAACAATTCTCATTCTGTGAATGAGAACGATGATGGGAAAGAAGTTGGCCCAGAGAAGTGAAAATACTCAGAAGAAGAAAAAGGAAATGAGGCTGTAAACAAGCCGTAAAAAAATGACCAATAATCATCATGCGTAATATGGGTTATGACTTTGACTTAAAAGTCTCGATAGTGCCAGAACGTGAATTTTTTTTTTAATTTTTTATAGTACGCTAGTAAAGTTTGTTATTAATTTAAATTTTTTTTTTGTAAAATGTTTAATTTTGTTTTCTTTATAAAATGCTCTGTTTTGATTTTTATTGCTTTTCAATTAAAGTAACACGATTTCTCTGGAAATTGTTATTCAGTTTTCTGTGTTGAGTCCAAAGAAAAAGAGGAAAAAAGAAAATTGTTTATGGTTTTTAACTGGCTTTCGTAATGAATTTTTATTGTAAGGCAATTGGAGTTATTTTTTTTTTTTTATTAAAATAAAAATGCTTTTTTTGAAGAGAAATTTAAAAATTTACCACTTTTGTTTATTTCCATTAAATTTAATTAAACTTTTTATTATCTTTTTTATATTTTCAGGTAAGTTTTATTAATTAACCCAATAAGAAATGGAAAATGAAGAAAACTATAGGTAAATTTAAATAAACTTTTAAGCTTTAATTAATTTCCTTTCTAAAAGAAATTTCAGCGATTTTGTTTATCGAAATTGAGGAGAAGCAGAATAAAACGTATTTTTTGCTCATTTCAAATTTTTAGAAAATTGAGGTTTATTTATTTCGCCCCCTAAAAAATCTGGAAATGGAAACAATCTTTTTACTTAAAAATAGATGCATCAAACTGCCATAAGTCACCACATTAAATGTTAAGGATGTTTGATATTTAATCGCTTTTATTTATAAAAAAATTACGTTTTGCAAAAAAGTACGTTTTGTTTAACTCTCTGCGATTGGTGTCGTGGTCCTAGCAGACACCGCAAAAATAAAATTTTGGCCTACCTTCGTACAATTGCAAGTTACGATCTCAATACGCTCGTTACCTTTTCTGTTTATGTTTTCACCTGTGTTGCCAGTGAAATTTCGATATAGAAACATTTTAGTTACCAAAACACTACACTACACCAAAAAACCGCGACTGAGTCTAATTTTTTCCAAAAGTTCCTTGTTGTTGTTGTATTTTTATTACATTTTTCTGTATATCTGTATACGGCAAAAGCCAAAGTTTACAAATTAGGCTCAAACATTAAGGTTATAAATACACACTATCCCACAAAATGTAGGCGAGATTGGAGAAGTGGACGTGGTACCTCCCATACAAAAAATATCAAAAATTGTATAAAAACCTGAATTTTTTGACTGTAATACGACCTATGGTTACGCCTTATATATCAAAAGTTCGAAAATTTAGTAGAAAATATTTTCTGAAAAACTTGAGAAAATCGGTTCAGATACGAAAAAGTTATGAACAAAATATTAATTTTTTTTTGAAAAATACCCATTTTCGGGAGTCCAAGTTTTATAACCAAAATAACTGGCAAATTTCTTCTTTAATACGTCGGTATATTAATCCGTCAAATCGGTTAAGAAATAGTAGAGTTATGACCAAAATACTGAAATCCCAAAAATTACTCTTTTTTATAATTAAATTTGTTTTTAATACCCTTCACCGAAGGTCCTACACCCTATAAAGTATATATATTCTGGGTTCTTATGAAAAGCGAAGTTCAAATCCAGTTTTCGTCTCTTCTTTCCCCCCCTTTCGCATTTGTTTACATATACTAGCATAATGCTCAATATGATTTTCGTTATCACCCTTCTTTATTATTTCATCTATTCAACGAAATAATTTTAACAAATAGAAACTAGAAATTTTTGTGTTTTTTTTGCTACTTAAAAACTCGCCAAAAGAGATAAATCTACGGCATGACAACAGTGCCTTTACAAAAAGAAAACAAACAAACACACATACATGGTACAAACTATTTTGGCAAATATAGGCCCCTATTACGGTTCACAACTCAAATAAGTTGATTTGTAATTTTTGTATTATGGTTTACAACTTTGCTATATTCCGGTGAACAAAAACATCAAAAATAATTACAACTCAACTGTGTTGAGTTGTGAACAGTAAACGGTCCATATTTCATTTTAATGATATTTAAACAGCGTTCCTTCATGGTCCAGTTGTCTAGGGGATGTCTTAAGTTAGAAACTGTGGGTTCCCTGGTTCGAATCTTGGTTTCTTAAAAAGAATTTTTTTTTTAATATTTTTATGTTCTAAATACGATTTTAAAAAAATATTTGCCAGTTTTGGCTTTTAAAATTTCATTTATTATGAAGTTTTTAGTATTGTAAATATGTATGTATATGTACAAATTATTTAGTGGCTCTGTATTCTGCTCGCACAATGGTGAAGGGTATATAAGATTCGGCACAGCCGAATATAGCACTCTTACTTGTTTTTATGTAATGTCAATTTTAAAATTTTAACATTTTTAAATAAATTTGAATAAATTGATGATATCAAAACAAATTAATTTTTCTAAAAATTAATATACGAGTTAATGCATTTACACTAAGGCGATTATATCAAAAAGTTTATATAAATTTCCTGAAAATAGAAAAGATGTTCATATTTCCTCAGAACAACTTCGCATTACTAGCAATCCTCAATTTAGGTGGATCGTATGTTGAAACTTCCTCAATGTTTTCTTTTACCATTATTAAAGCTGCTATTGTACTATTATTGAGTCGGTTACGATGATCAGTCTAAAGACTAGTTTACTCTATCACACAAGTCTTACGTATTCCATAATACTTTGTGAGATAGAAATCTAATGAGTTTTGTTGTGAAAAAATCAAATGTAGCATTACAGTTTGTAGTCACACTATCACACATGAACATCCTTTTGTTAAAATGCAACCCTGATCAAATGAAAGTATTATTGTTTTGAAAAATTTAAAAAAACGATGAAGTCGTATGGGATGTCCAATTGTTTTTCGTAATACTTGTCATTTTAATGACACATTGCATTCACACTATCACACTTTCTTACATTACTTGAGTTTTTGACATTTATTAATACAAAGTATAATAGTGTAATCTAGCCTTTAGAAAGTAAAATTGAGAACTCTTGCTTCTCATTTAGTGTTTATTTTCAGTTTGTTTAAGTTTTTAAAGTAAAAACAATATCGGGAATGATTCTGTATGGTGTAAAACGGGTAAGTAAATCAATCATAATAAAAATCTCCTTCTAATTTCACTTTTGGTTTAATTCAAGTACGAATGCGGGATAGAATCAACTTTATAATACTTGAATCTAGCGCATTTTGAGATTGATTCAATTTGAGATTAAATCAATCTCATTTACGAACTATTTCAAGTACTAATTCGAGATTAAATATAAATAAGTTAAGTATTTCGCGCTTGAAAATCCGTACTTGAATCAATGTTTTTTTACTTGATTCAAGAAAATCCGTACTCACCGTACTATTTATACCGCTTCGGATTGATTTGAGTACGGATGGATTAACTTTTCTTTTGAGTGTACTTCTAAATTCTATTTACAGCTATGACATTACAAAATTCTAGTTCAGCTCAACCTACAATTTATCCATCTGCAAAGAAAATACCTATAAAAATTACAAAATATAAGAAGAGTTTGTGGAGGGAAGAAGGAAAGCATTTCAGCTCTACTTAACAATTGCTTGCGCAAGAAAACTTGTTGAGTGTATGTTTTATAACTTTTTTGTTATTCTAAGGCATGAATCACTTTCTCATGCAACGAAAACTGCTTTGTTAAAAAGAATCACTGTTTTACTTCAGTAGTTTAAAAAATGCATTAATTCCATAACGAAATTCCATATGAAGTTATTTGCTAAAAAATATGCTTTTTTCGAAAATATTTACTATGTCTTGCCGGCTAACATTTATTGCGATCTTAAATGTGTTATTTTGTAAGCAAAACAAAAACTATTATCTTTGTCAATGTTACGTGAATTATTTTGCACAAATTTTCATGAGGTTATTCATATTATACCGAATCCAATTACATTTACGATACAATAAACTTAATTCTGAACGCTTCAAAGTAATTATCACTTGGTTTTGTTTTGTTTTGGTGCTTTTTTTGCATAATATATTTTTTTTTATGGCGGCATACATGCCACCATACATTTAAGATGCATTCGAACATTTGCCACATTATAATTTTTTAAACCTCAAGCAAGTGTTTTTTTGTTGCTTTGCTTTTCTTTCAGCAAATGCCCAGACCTGAAAAAGTATCCAGTTATTTAAAAAAAAACCTTAAAAACGGAGTCAAAAGTTGGCAAATAAAATTTAACTTTATTTTGATTTCGACATGGCTGTGTGTAGGTCTATGCCAGTGTTGCCAAGAGTAAGTAAAATCCCTGTTTGTAGACTTTTTCTTCACTAAATTAGTAGCGAAGGGAAAATTAAATGAATTCCTAAATTTTATAAAGTGTGACCCAGTGGGTCGGTCCGTCCGGCTGGCTGGTTGTCAGACCATGTTTAACTTGTGACCAAGGAACAGGTCCCAATTTCGGAGATAATTTGATGAAATTGGTACACACATTCAAATTATATTAAGCACAAAGCCTGTTGAAAATGTTGAGAAGGTTCATGTTTTCATAAAGCTTCTATACCAATTTCTTTTTCGGATAGAGTCTTTGCAACAACAATTCTTTGTATGTGTACACCACATACGACAGACAAGCAAATATCACAAATGCTACAGTTTTGACTGTATTAAAAGATTTTCAAAGAAACAAGTACTGTCCGGAGTGTTTCTTTGAATTCTTGTACGCTTTTACAACACTATTTTAAATAACGGTGACTAGTACCGCATAGAATTTATCAATCTGGTTGTATATAAACGTTTTGCACAAACATTTAATTTTTGTTGTGTGTTGGAATTGCAAATACATTTATACAAGCCCTTATTGCATACGTTTAAAAAAAATTTCTGGCAACATTGGTCTATACATACTAAGTTTTAGTATTGTTACTGTTGTACATAATTTTTTTTTTTACTTTTAAGGCCTTGGTTAAAGAAAACAGTGTAATTTTAAGGATTTTGTTTGCACTTTTTCCTAACAAAATGAAAAAGAAAACGTTTAATTTTTTTCTCCTGAGGATCTCATCTTTGCTGAACTGGTGTTCAGATCAGTTCTTCGTTTTCTTGGTAGAAACCAACAGACATACTGACGGACAGTTTATTATGCATGTAGAGATGTTTGGTCAATAGGTAAACGTTCTCCTAGAAGGGTGTTAAGTAACATGCATGTTATAAGCGTTTTTTTTTGAAGACCCCTTTTCTGTTGTTGGTTAGCAGAAGTAGCTAGATTGAAAATTAACTCAAAATTATAAAAAGAAGAACATATTAATTTTGTTAACCCATTAACGCTCGCTGTGCCAATTTGGGAAAACTTCATTATTGGCGGCATACGACACGCTCTTTGTAGAAAAACTGAAATTTACACCAAATTTTATGGGTTTTTCTTATTCCGTAGGGCCGCCATTTTTGCTACGTATTGGTGCTACGTGAAATAATGGCTCAATTAGGCTTAATTTCATTATCAAACATTTGTAATATTTAGAAAATTTTCAGGCCAAATATTGTTTCTTTAGCTCGTTCCGTATGAGCGCTATTTTATTTTAAATTCACTTAGCTAATCCCGCGAAGCTCTACGGTTGTCAGCAGGAAAGAAACCAGAGACTCTGGCGGAAATCTCACCCGCAACCCTGGCGCCAATACACTAGCTCACTACCAGTTAGCCTAACGTGGCACAAATCGTATTTTTTTATAAAAGCTTTTTATAACAGCTTTTTATTAAAAACATTTCAAGCATAATTTTAGAGCTTTGTTATTTTATTTCTATAAAAGCATTTTATATAATTAACTTTTTTTAAGTTGTAGAATTCATATTAAGCTTAATAAACATTTTAGCTTTCGGCCATTTTTAAAAGTTTTTTCGAATTTTTCCTGCAGTCAAACACTAGTTTATTTCGAGGACTTCAGGCTAAACGGCTTTTTAGAATACTTAAAATATTAAAGCTTTTTACGTTTAATTATAAACTTCTCAGCGCATATGTTTTTTTTTAGCTTTTATCTTAATAAAGCTTCAAAAACTGTATATAATTTGTGTACCACTTTATTTTGCTTTACCCGGTGCGTTTCGCTACCCCGATTAAAATTAAATTAGTAAAATTGCTAAAACAGATCAAATGTCAAGCTATGTGTACAAAATTTATAAAACTTTTGCTGTTACCGTTTTTCAGATACATAGAAATCTGTATTATCTTTGTATGGGAGGTACCACGCCCACTTATTTAATCCAGCCTACACTTTGAGAAATATTGTATGCTGATAACTTGGGATGAGATTTTCATGCAATAAAAAATCGAAAATATGCACTGAAAACTACAAAATATGCATTAAAATAATAAAAACTATGCACTAAAAAACATTTAAAACAAACAAAAATTAAAAAATTCTATTGTTGTTTTTATTTTATTGTTATTTTTTTTAAAGATTAATTTAAATAACTACAATTAAAATTTTTGTTTGCAAAAGCAAATTAATACTTTTTTATATCATCAAAAGAAAACCTTTATCTGCTAAAAAGCTTTTGTACATGGAAAACGATCTCTCAAAGTCAACCAAGCATACTTGAAGGATGCCAATTTATTTAGAGAATTTTAATTTTCTAGTTCAGATCCCACAATTGATTCTAGATTAAAAATAGTTGAAATTTGTTTTATTGTTTGAAATCCCATATTCTGTTGCAAACGTTTTGGATTTTTTTTTAATTTGTCGGGCTATTCTTCCGTCCACATTGTTTCCCATATGAAATCAATAAATCAGTATTATCGACTTGGCTTCTAATTTCCTCTACAACTCGATGTAACCCATGTGCCTAGCAAGTAACATGTAACAGTTTTAGATAAACTATGTTAGGCCAATTGGCAGCCTTAACCATGTTAGGTTAAATCTTGTATTTTGAGCAGAGCTCCAAAAAAAATTATTTATTTATTTAAAAAATTTTTATTTTTTTATACAATTTTGAAATTTTTTGAAAAACTTTTTTTATAATATGGAAATTTAAAAAACATGTCACTCAAAAATGTTAAAATATGCAAAAATATGCATTTAAAACCAAAATATGCAACAATATGTAAAAACAAATCGATGCCACTTTAACGCAATTTAAATGATTCGTAAAGATAATTGGTCGACATCGATCTTAGACTTTCGACAAAAAACATGCATTTGCATGGAAATCGCATCCCTAGTGATAACCAAATTATTTGTTCCAAATCTGGAAATTTATATTGTCTTTGTATAGAAAGTGCCACGCCCACTTAATAATTCGTATTCAATATAGCCTACGACCTATTTTCATACCTACATAAACAAATTTACAAAAATCGGTAGAGCCGTTTTGCTGGAGTGCGACCACAAACAACGTGAATTATTTAGATAATTGTGTTTTAATTTTGAAATTCAATAAAAATTTTCTAAAAGCTCAAAGCTTGATTTTTTTTTTTAAGTGTAGTCTTATTACTAAGCTTATCTTAAATTCTTTTCAGAAACTTAACTCGAAAAAGCTTTTAGGTATTTTTTTTCGAATCCGAGTCTTTTTCTTTTTTAGGGTTTCCGAAGCTTATTTTGTGAAACTCTTATATTTGTTTTATAATTATAAAAAAACCTTGCTAAAAGCTTTAATATTTTGTTTGGAAATCTAAGCTCCGTTATTTAAATTGTTCCTAATTTCCTTTTACGAAAATCTGTAAAAGCTTTTAAAATTATAATTGAAGCATTGGAATTTTTTTAATTCCTTTATTATCTCGTTTTCTCTTTTATAAAAGCTGCATAACTTTTTTTTTTTAAAGCTAACAAAGGATTCTTTTCTTTTTGTCTTAAGCAACATCTCTTTTGAAATTCTTTCCAATTGACTTACTTTCTCTATTATTTTTCTCACACATGTAACTTGCATCGAAGCTGATGAGGAGTTGTTACATGTGAGAAAGAGGACAATTGGTTGGTACTTTAATTTTAATTTTTTGTTTCTGTATCCGAGAAGGAGTAAAAATGTAGTAAAAAGATGTACTGCTCTACCATGACCGTAATGGAAATTATAATGTTGATTGGTTTTCTTGGCGAGAACAAAAAAAAAAAAAAAAAATCATATAAAAGTAACAAAATGAATTGTTACTTTAGCATGAAATAGTTTCTTCTTCTGTTTCTTTGCTTTGAAAGAAGGTGAGGATAAAGTTGAATGTTGGTTCCTGCTGCTGCTGCTGCTTCTGATGATGATATTGTTTGCTCTGCTTAAGGTCCTCAGGGATTATTTTTTTTTTTGCTTTTTCTACCAATTTCATCATTATATTGTAGTTTTATTTCAGATTGTTTTTTTTCGTTCGTTCGTTCAGTTTTGAATTTTTGTTGTTTGTGGACTGGAGTGTGTTTATATTTGTATTGTTTATGATTGTAAAAATTTATTGTTTTGCAATTAAAATTCCTAATAAAAAAGTGCAGAATCGATTGTTGGTATTCGAAATGATTTGTATTTGTTGTTTGTGTTCTGGCAGTGTTTTTAGCAATTTTGTTTTTTTTGTTTTCTTTTTTCCTTTTTTTTCTTTTGATTCTAGAAGGATGTTTTTCTTCATAAACCACATTTTACACGGGAGGTGTTGATGTGATTACTGGAATCCATAAAAAATATTAAGATTTTTATTATTTTTTTTACTTAAATAAACAATTATTATTATAGTGTTTTCGTCTTCCTTTTAGGTGGCAAAAGGTTAAAATAGATAAAAAATAAAAATATGTATTTATTAGTTCTTGTATGAAATTAAGTTTAATAAAAATTCTTGGAATTTGTAATAAAATTTTTAGAGAGAACCTTAAATTTTAATAGAAAATGTTTTTGGGTTTAATGGAAAGAAATTAAGATTATTTTTCCTTATTACTGCAGAGTAGGATTATGTTTATAATTATATTAAAAATTAGCTTTTTACTCGTTATAACTAATAACGGCATGCATTACAGAGTAATAAATGGTCTTTATGTTTGCTTTTAAACATTTTAAAATAAAGTAAGTATTAGTTATAGTAGGAAATTAAGTTTTGCATTAAAATTGCTTAAAATTTTGAAAATAATTTTTATTTTTATTAATAAGATTTCTGTATGACGTGCGTAGTTCCCATGTTTTCATATTTGATAAATACACTGAGATTTATTGTTGAGGGAAAGCTATCTCCTACGCGCATTTCACTGGTTGCTTAGGCCAGCTCATCAGAAAGCCTTTTCCCAAAATGTTAGAAAAGCCAAAAATATTATACAAGTAAAACCCTATTGCGAATAAGTCTTACTTGTACCAATATCAAAGCTTAAACAAAACACTAACAATAAACAGTGAGTTTACCTTTTCTTACATTTCCCTACAATTGGTTGGCTCTTTTTCCGACTCGAGTTGTAGTTGTAAGTGGGTAAAAGAAAAAACAAAATTAAAAAACAAATTGCTTTATTTTATTGTCTTCGTAAGAAAACAACAAAAAAACCAATTTGCCAGTTCATTTTTTTTTTGCACGGGCACATGCAAGTATATTATCAAAGTTATTTTTGGGAATACAAAATTTATTTATTACTAATTAGATTTCTGTATGTATTTAGGTCTAAGCCGCAACCAATTTTAATGCTGATGTCTGTTTTTATAAAGATAAATTATTAAAAAACAGACATCATATAGGTATCACTCCTGAAATATTCAAATTGTCGGTGGAGGGTAGCAAAGATTCGGCACAGCCGAATATAACACTCTAACTTGTTTTCCCTATAGACTTCTAAACTACTGAACCGAATATACCCAAATTTTTACAGTAATTTTCTGATTACCCAGCGCTTAACATAGGCGATTAATATTTTTAAATTTTTAAGTGGACATATTTGGAATACTGTAACAGTGAAAGTATTCCAATTTTGTACAAATAGCTTACATAAGAACACACAAAATCTTTTAATACGACTACACTTGAAATTTCTGTATATGTTTATCTTTAGAACGGTTACTGTAAAATCGTTAACATTTAGTACAAGATGCTTTGTTATTAATAGACGAGATCTTTTTAAATTTTTTTTTGGTAATTTAATTTCGATTGGGGTAGCAAAGCGCACCGAGTTAAACTAGTATAATAAAGGGTGTTGTTTTAAGCTAGATAGAGCTTTAAATTGTAAAAAGTAACACAAAAAATTAAATTTTGATGAATATTTTTTTTTATCGTTTCAGTATACTCTGACAAATCATCATGAATAGACTCACGCTTGAACAACGCTACGAAATTATCCAAATTTACTTTGAAAATCAGTCGTCGATTCGCGCAACTTATATCGCAAAATTGTGTTCAGCGATGAGGCGCATTTTTGGCTTAACGGGTTTGTTAATAAGCAAAATTGCCGCATATGGAGCGAGACCAATCCACAAGAGACCCTACAGACTCCATTACATCCAGAAAAATGCACCGTTTGGTGCGGTTTTCACGCTGGTGGCATCATCGGACCTTATTTCTTCAAAAATGAGGCCGGAGCTCGCGTTACGGTCAATGGAGATCGTTACCGCACCATGATCAATGATTTTTTGTTTGAAAATATGGATGACATTGATCCGGAGGAGATGTGGTTTCAACAGGATGGCGCTACGTGCCATACGGCGAGGCGAACGCAACCATCGACTTATTGAAATCAAAATTTGGCGATAAGTTGATTTCGAAAAATGGACCTGTCAATTGGCCTCCAAGGTCGTGCGATTTGACACCTCTCGATTATTTCCTGTGGGGCTACGTGAAGTCACTGGTTTATGCTGATAAACCAGCAACAATTGACGCCTTGGAGGCCAGCATTGTTCGTGTTATTCGTGACATACGGCCAGCAGTGCTCAAAATTGGACGTCCAGAATGCGCTTCGTCAAGAACAGCCGCGGTGTCCATATGCCCGAAATCATTTTCAAATGTTAATGTCACGTATTGATCTTTCGAATAAAAAAAAATTTTGATTACAATTTTATTTTTTGTGTTATTTTTTACAATTTCAAGTTCTATCGGGCTTAAAAAAACACCCTTTATAATATTCAATGTTTTTATTCTATGAGGTAAATTTAAATTTTTATAAAGCTTTTATGTAAAAGTCCCCTTCCTTAAATATTTCACATACTCTTTATTGCTTAGAAAACCTTTGGTTAAAATTGAAGCTATAGATATGTTCATATTATGAACTTCATACATATGACTTTTTTTGTAAATAAAAGAAAATTTTGGTGGCTTGACTAAAATCTCCCCTTCCTACTCTTACCCCTTGACAGAACTTTTTATTATATAAATAAAGAAGTAACTTTTTTGTTACATGGTACTATATTAAGTATACTTATGTATATAAAAAATTCGTATATTAATTTTTAAAAAATATTAAAATTGTCATATAAAAGTAGTATGTATACTTGAGAGCCCGATTATGGGACTATGTATAATAATATTTTTTTTTTTATAATTACTATTTGTTTATTTATAGTTTTAATAACATGAATTTTCTTTAAATAAACACTTAAAAAAAAAAAAAAAAAAAAAACTTTTTTTGTAAATCGTTTTTTGTTTTGTTTGTTGTTTTGGTAAAAAAGTATAATTTTTAAAAATCTATGTTCACACTATAATAGTATTCTTTCAAAAAGCCTGAGTTGAATGGTGAGTGAGAAGAGAACGTGCTAGTCTTTCTCCCTTCTCATCAATAAACATAGGGTGGCGCCCTATGCTCCAATGGGAGTTAGAGGAACACATATATATATTTTTAAAAGAAAACTTTTATAATGTGAACCCAGACAAAACGACTTTGGTTTTCTTCAAAACGCATGCATAACTTATTTTCTATGCATTAACTCTGTTGGACTTTTTATAAAACTAAATTAAATTTTTACCTTAAAAATCAGAAAATAGACATGTTGATTGAAATGCTGAAAAAATAAGAAAAAAGTAACTTTGTATTACAGATTTCATAACAATTTCTTTATTATGTTTTATATATCAGATTTTGAAAGCTTTTAGATTGATCACAGTTCTGATCTAGTACAGTTCTGTAATATTTGAAAGCCAATTCTTTTAAAATCACTTAAGACTAAACAACATTTTATAAATAAACTTTCGCACAATTCATACCGAAGCAAATATGACCAGAGGGATTTATTTAGGCAGATCAACTACAAAATTTCACTCTTCGTTTTAATAATAGTAGCTATTTTAAAGGTCTTACTTTATGGGTTATAAACGATCAGGGTCCAATTACGGGATTCGATGTCAATTTAAATTAAATGGAAATTTCGAACTATATTGGATGCCTTCATTTGGCCGCTGGTTCTGAAGCGAAACCCTTAAGTCCGTGCTCACACTACGGAAGATTTCTTTCAGAAAGTCTGAGTCTATTGCTGAGAGGGGTAGAGCACATGATATTCTTCTCTCTCCTCTCAATTATAAACTCAAACTTTCTAAAAGAAATCTTTCATAGTGTGAACTCGTACTAAGTTTGTGGAAAACCAAAAAAGTCATGTACTTCTTTAAACCTTAATTTTTTCGACTTTTTTGCTTGGGGTAGAGAGATAAATTAAGTAATTTAGGGAACGTTTAAAAAAGACTTATCTCGATACATGCCTTAATATGTCCTTCGCGGATAAAGCAATACAATGCAAATTATCCACAAGTAAGCGAGTCATAACGAAAATAAAGTCTAACGTTATTACCAAACCGCTGGCTTGAAATAATTTTTATTTTAAGGGGTGTTTTTTTGAACCCGATATAATGCATGGCATGATAGGGCATATGGGCACAGAGTACTGTCCTTGACATCCAGTTTTGGGCAACTTATTTGTATGTCACGACAAAATAAGCAATGTTTGCCACCAAGACATCAATTGTTGCTGGCTTATAAGAATAAACCAGAGACTTCACGTAGCCCCGCAGAAAACAATCGGTGTCTAATCGTACGAACTTCGAGGCCACGTGACATTTCCATTTCTCAAAGATAAACAACTTATCGCCAAGTTTTTATTAATATTAGTCCCTGGTTGCTGTCGCCGTATGGTACGTGTCTCATTCTATTGTAACCAGATCTCGCATCAGCAAAAAAAAGTCTAAAAGACATTTTTAGAGTAATAAAGCCCGATGATACCCAAACACTAGCGTATAGTTCGAACCAAAATGTGATGTTTTCTAAATGCAATTAAGTCCGTAGGGTCTGTTGTGCATTGGCCTTACTCCCTTAATGGCAATTTTGCTTATTAACAAACGCGTTAAACCAAAAATGAGTCACTTTGCTGAACGAAATTTTGCTATAAAAACTCGATTGTTTATTTTCAAAGTAAATTTGTATAATTTAGTAGCGTTGTTATAGCGTTAATCTATTCACAATTAAATGTTTAAAAGTAAGCGCAGTTTAGCAGTTCGTTTCACAGTCCAATAAAAAATGGAGTTTAAAACGTAGCAGCTTTGTAACAAAGATTTGTAAAAGTGGGTTCACACTATGAAAGTTTTCTTGCAGAAAGACGGAGCTTATTGGTGAGAGGGGAGGAGAATATTTTAATATTATTTCTGAAAGAAAACTTTCATAGTGTGAACCCAGATTTACGGAAGGCATGCATAGTATGAGGCAAGTTCCCGCTTTAAAGCAATACATTTCTGACACAAAAAGCGCTTTATTCAACACATATAAAAACTGGTGAGTGACTAGAACGATCAGCTCAATTTTTTGTTTTAACGGTTATTCTTAAATATTATCCCTGACAAATCTGCTTCGAAGTTAGCCCTATTAAATGCTATACTTTTTATCAAGGACCCTAAATAATAATTATGCTCATTTTTCAGGTACAAAAAAATTTACCACACAGAAAAAATAAAAATTGATTTCAATTAAAAAATTTGTGATATTAATTAAAAAATTAATTAAATTTGCACCAGTAAACAAATTAATAGTATCAATTAAGCCAGTTAATAGGATTAATTAATCTTTTAATGCACTTGATTAAAAGTTTAATTCACTTCATAACATTTTTAATTAAAACTGATTATGTTTTTGATTAATGCTTTAATTGGTGAAAAATTTTGTAGAATTTTTTCTGTGCACTTTTAAGAAATATTCTAAAAAAATTGCTCATAATTATTATGTATAATGAAAATAAATATTTGTTAAACATAACTATTATATCTAATTAATAACTTTTTACATTGGCTCATAACTATTATGATCGACAAATATTTATTTCTCTTACAGACAACTATTACTAAAGATTTTTATTGATTTTATTTACGATAATAATTATTTTAAATATTTTCTTGATATTAATTGTTTTATTTTTGCAGATTATGCATGTACATTAAAATTAGTTATAACTGTTATATTATTTCTTATTCATAACTATTAAAAATAATTAGTAAAACATATATCGATCGAATAGTAATAGTTATGTTTGAGAAATACTTTTATTTGATACCCATAATCATTTTTAAAAATAAAAATTTGAAATAATAATTATTCTTAATAAATAAAATATAAATTTATTCGAAATAATTATTCGCAATTTTTATCGAATAAATTTTATCACTATTAAGTCCTTGCTTTTTATAAAATTTCTGAAGAGCACGTTCACTTTCCTCACGGAGTTTCAGTATGTCTTATTACGTAGTGCATAAATATGCGCTTACTTTTTATGATATACCATTATTGCATCGCAAAATTAGGAAATTTTTTATATTAGTAGGCTAATCCTAAGTCCTATCGGGCTTAAAAAAACACCCTTTGTATCTGTTAATTTAATTATTTTTATTTATATATTTTTTTTTAACCCTGAAGTAGAAAAAACACTTATAAATCGGTTTACAAACGTAACAAGATTATCTGATCAGGCCCTCTGATTTACTTGAAGTTTAATGATAAATACTTCTTAAAAATCCCACAAGAAAATAAACATTTTTAAATCCTTCACAGTTTCTAGGTGGTCTTAAAGAATTATAAGCATCTTTCGCTCTACCCAAAATAAATAAAAAAAAAAACGTTTAACAGAAAATTTTTCAAAAATCACTTGAAAAATCAACTGGTTAAAATTCCATTTACAACAGCCTGTTGACGAAATACTTGACACATTTGTAATTATTTGTGTGCACAGAAAAAATATTTCTTTCTTTCTCAAAGTTTTTTCTTTTTGTTCACTTTTGTAACAATATTTTTTTTTGGAACGACTTCTTAAAGAAATACCCCCTTTTAAAAATGCGTGTGCGTGTGCATGTGTGTGTGTTAGCCAGTCAGCCACCAAAATGATCGATTTAAATAAATAAAATTTTGAAATAAAAATGAGTTCAAACAATTTAAAATAAACCATACGGAGACGTGATCCACTTTAGAAAGATACACAAGTGTTTTTTTTTTTTTTTTGGTGATGTTTCTTTAAACAATTTTTTTTTCGTATTGATGATTATGAAAAGTACTTTATTCCATTTTTTTTACCTTTTTGTCTTCTTTTACTTTGGATGGGTTTAATTTTTTTTTATAAAATTGTACTAAGAAAAAACACTTGATATTTGTTAGTTTCAAATGAATTTTTTTGTTTAAGTTAAAAAAAAAAGATTTGTTTTCTTATAGCCAGCATAAACCAGAAAAAAAATTATGCAAATTATTTGTTTTATTGTTTAAAAAAAATAAACATTTCTAATGAGATCAATATCTTTGAAATTATATAAACAGTAGCGCTTAAGCTCAACAATGAACACAATGGAAATATTAATTGTTATTAAAAGACAAAGAAATATTATTAAAATTTGTGACGAAATTAAAATAATATTTAAAGATTTGTGTGGTAGAATTAAGGATACCCTATTTATTTATTTATTTGTGTGAGCTTCAACAATAAAACTTAAGTTTTTAAAATAGCAGAAGTATACAATAAGTTAAAAATAATTACTTATGGCCAATTTCTCCAAATCTATTTACATAAATATCAATTCATATTTAAATATTTCTACGAAAGTAACTTTAGTTAAGAATTAGTTGTAATTATTGGTTAAGAATTAGTTTTAATTATTAGCTATCTTGAATTTATTAGTTATCTTGTATTTATTAGTAATTTTAGTAGTTCACATTTTTATTCTTTAGTACACTTCAATCCCAATGTGCAGAAAAACCTCCAAATGACCGTTTAAAAAGCTTCAGTATAAGTGGTGAAATTATGTAAACACAAGTGCCGCCATAAAATATAATAGTGGTGAATAGTATAGCCTCGACCCTTCAAAAAACATTTCGAATGTTCTAGACGGCCGAATTACAGTATAAATACTTGCGGCGGCTAGCATAAAAAAAAACAGTATTAGTTCAGACTTTGTCAAGTTTACTTTAAACGTTTATGGCCAATTTTCAGGATTGATATTAAAACACATTTATGATTAAATTCGTTTTAAATACAAAATTCTCTTTTTCTCTAAAGGTACTGTGCAATAACTCCCAAATGAAATAAGTCCCAATGAAAAAATGAAATAAATCCCAAAAAATTTTCCATACAAATTGGGACTTATTTCATTATGAAATAACTCCCAATGCATTGGGACTTATTTCATAATTTTTGTTGGAAGTTATTTCATTATGAAATAACTCCCAAATGAAATAAGTCCCAACAGGTTTTTTGTTGGGAGTTATTTCATTTGGGAGTTATCATTGGCACTTATTTCATCGCAGTTGGGACTTATTTCATTTTAATTGCAAACACTATTTTATCGTTGGGAGTTATTTCATTTCTCTTAAAATTGCATTTTAGTAAATTTTGATGGTTTGTTAACGGTTCTTAAAACTGTCTTAAAGCAAGTAGTTGCAAAGCAATCATGTATTCCACTTAATAAAACTTTTATAATATTAAAAACTAATAATTTTCCCTTTTACAGAATGTTTACAAGATAGTGTATGCATTTTGTAAAAGGGAAAATCAATTGCTTTTATAATTTTAAAAACTAATAATTTTCCCTTTTACAGAATGTTTACAAGATAGTGTATGCATTTTGTAAAAGGGAAAATCAATTGCTTTTATAATTTTAAAAACTAATAATTTTCCCTTTTACAGAATGTTTACAAGATTATGTTCAATGTTCAATGATTTTTTTTGGTTTTTGACACAAGTCATTCACTAATTCAACCTTTGCCTTGCATTTTTTATTTAAACATACATAATACTTTTTATTTCTTATTAATGTTTTAAATTTATACAACTGTTTTTCTGATATTACATAAAGTAATTTTGAATTAATCCTCTTGCCAGAAATAATTTCGTAATCCATTTTTAATTATAATATAATTTTTAATGTCCAACACTTATGAATGACTTGCTCGTAGTGATAGAAGTTTAACGAATGACGACAACTGATAACAAATTGCAAAAACATTTGTCTAACCGTAAATACAACTGTTAGTTTTCAATGAATTCACGCATAATAGTAATAAAAATCACACTTTTAGCAAAATGAAAAATCGCCTAACATTAATGAAAGAAAGCCTAAAGCTTAGTCTAGACGATATGTTGAATCAGCAAATGTATGCTTACACTCATATGCTTAAAAATAATAACAAATGCCTCTATTAGCATATTCAATATGTTAGGTGTCTAGACGATATGCTGAAAATACCAAATTTTTCAAATTCATCATATGCCAGCAAATGATATTTCAACATATAAGTTAGCATACAATTTTTGTGTCTACACGATATGTTGAATTTTGTATGTTGATATGTATGTTGAGCATTGTAGTCATTTGGTTAAAAATAACAAATAAATTTGACAACGCTCTTGTTCTATTTTTTAATGCAACTACCATTTTTGCAATAAAATTTATTTAAATCAATAAAAAGAAAAAATTATGTCATCAGAGGAAATATCAATAGCTATTATTTGTGCAGCGCTAGTTTTTGATGACGACGAAACAAAAGCAAAAAGACGCAGAGTTTGGAAAAGAAAATGGGTAGAACGGCGGGAGGAAGAAGGTTTTTGTGTGAAACTATACAAGGAATTGGAAGAGGAAGAAGAATCTCTATACAAAAATTTTTTACGTATGGATATCCATCAGTTCAATAATTTGCTTTCTTTGGTATCACCAATAATAACTAAACAAGACACAGTGATGCGCAAAAGCATTACAGCAAAGGATCGACTTATTTTGACCCTACGTTTCCTAAGCAGTGGTGATTCATTTTCTTCATTGCAGTTTCTTTTTCGTATCCCAAAATCGACTATTAGTACAATTATTCCACATGTTTTGGATGCGATTTATACAGTGCTTGTAGGGAAATATATGAAGGTAAGACCTCCCAAGTATTATTTTTGAGTTTATACGCTACATCTTTTTCTCGATAATGTAGATGCCAACAACTGCAGAAGAGTGGAAAGCTTTAGCGAAAGCATTTAAAGAACGGTGGCAATTTCCAAATTGTATTGGCGCTATTGATGGCAAGCATGTGGTAATGATATCGCCGCCGAATTCTGGTAGTATTTATTACAACTATAAAGGTACACACAGCATCGTACTAATGGGAGTTGCAGATGCTGAATACAAGTTCATTTACATTGATGTCGGTCGTAACGGACGTTTTTCTGATGGTGGTGTTTTCAATCGCTGTACCTTTGCAAAGGCGATGGACAGCAACAAATTAAATTTACCAGAACCAACTGCATTGCCAGGACGAGACTTACGTGTTCCGTATTTACTTGTTGCAGATGATGCTTTTGCTATGCGACCAAATCTAATGAAACCGTATGGTCAACGTGGCTTAACAATGGTGCAACGAGTGTATAATTACCGATTGAGTCGTGCACGTCGCATTATTGAAAATGCTTTTGGTATAATGTCAGCACGTTTTCGAGTTTTGCGGTCACCTATCCATCTAAACCCAGAAAAAACTAAAAAAGTGGTTCTAGCAAGCTGTGTACTTCACAATTATATGATCGACACAAATAAAAAATTGTACACACCATTTGGATTCATCGATCAATATGATCAAAATGGAGGTTTAACTGAAGGTACTTGGCGACAGGAATACAGGTCAACTTCAACATTTTTACCGCTAGAAACTCCAACAAACGTTGACGTTCAATTAATCACCGGTGCTAAAGAAATACAAAAAGAATTGACAATGTATTTTGTAGAAGAAGGTGAATTAGATTGGCAGTATCAGCAAATATAATTCTAAATAAATACAAAGTAAAAACCTTTTTTAAAAACGAGCTTTAATTTGAATGCACCAAAAAGAAAAAAATAAACTTTTACTATCAACTTATAACGTCATTACACAATTAATATGATATAGAAGCTTGTCGCTAAATTTATGTGCTCGTATTTACTTAGTTTGAAAATTTTAATAGTTAAAACCAGTTCTTTTATTTCCTCTACACAAGTCAATCTCGCGCCAACCTTTTTTATCATATAAATTATGTAATGACGTTTTAAGTTGATAGTAAAAGTTTATTTTTTTCTTTTTAGTGCATTCAAATAAAAGCTTGTTTTTTAAAAGGGTTTTTTACTTTTAATTTATTTTTTCTTTTTAGCGCATTTGAATAAAAGCTTCTTTTTTAAAAACATTTTTTACTTTTAATTTTTTAACGACCAATTTCACCAAGTTCAGTTAAAACTTATTATTACTTTAACCTTTAGTTAACAATATGTTTTGACATTAGAAACTGACAGTCAATTATAACTGAACTTGTTGAAATTGGCCGTAAAACATCTCATTCGTATTCTTGTTGAAATTGGCCGTAAAACATCTCATTCGTATTCTTAGTAAGTCCTTTCATTTGATACCCATATTGTAGGCAAGCATTAACAACTCAGTAAAAAATAATCTAGTTGACCGTTTTCAGATATTCAGCCATGTCACAGAGTACAATTCCGTTCGGAAACGGAATTCATTCCGTATTTTGGTGCTTCAAAAAATGGCGAAAAAATGTTTCGGAATGAAACCATTTTTGTTTTCATGAACGGTATGGGAGTTGTCTGTATCTGAAAGGCCATAAAACTATCAAAATACACTTTCCATCAACAAACAAATATGTTTTCTTCAATTCCGAACGGAATCATTCCGAACGGAATTGTACCCTGTGACATGGCCCATTATCTAATTTTGTATTACTATACACAAAGATTGTAACAAAATAAATACACAAAAGAAATATTTATACAAAAACATATATCAATATATTTTATTTCCCGCATATGCATAAATGCCATATTTACATTTTTTATTTAAATAAAAGTAAAACAATTCAATTAATTTTTAAGTTAACAAAAGTTAAGTTTACAAAACTAGTAACTTATAAAAAGAAATAATTTACATATTCTATATATGTATGTTAACAAAAAAATAAAATTAATTAAAAAAACAAAAAAATTAATAATAATTCACAAAAAACTTGTCGGTTCTACATTCCGAGTGAAATTTTTACTTCTAAATTGCCAAAGCATTGTTCCTATAAGTTTTTACTCTTACGAACAAAGCTTTGAACAATTTAGAAGTGAAAATTTCATTTGGAATGTAGAACAATAAAAGAACATACATATTTAAATACATAGCTCAAGGAATCATACATACATATGTACACAAATGCAATTTAATAATAATGTACATACCATACGAATTGAAATTCATTTTACAGATTCATTTGAATTTGTCAAAAGGAATTGCAATTCATTTGAATTGGAAATGTATTGAAATTCTTTTCTGCTCAATTCATTTGAATTGATTCAAATTTCATTCAATTCATTTTTTGGGGTGAAAATAATTAATTCAAAATTTTCTAATTCACTGCATGAATGATTCACGAATTAATTAAAAAATGAATTATTCATTTACAGCTCTGATACATACATATATCGCTCCTTTATTGCAATAGAGTCATATCAAACAAAAATCGAACCTGGCAAAATGCGATTAAAGTTTTCAAAATGTACCTTTATACATATACAGATTAAATGAAATATTTTTGCTATAACTTTGGGCCCCTATTACGGTTTACAACTCAACTCAGTTGAGTTGTAATTTCTTAATTTTTGTATTATGATTTACAACTTTGCTATATTGCAGTGAACAAAAAAAAACAAAAATTACAACTGATCACAACCAGTTGTCTTAATTACATCTCAACTCAGTTGAGTTGTAAACCGTAATAGGGGCCTTGGTTGAGTTTAAAACATAATACTGAATTTTTGTTTACATATACATAAATAAGGTACACTTTTGCTTAAGTAACTCAAAATTTTTTGAGTTATGACTATGTTGCAATTAAGGAGCGATATACATATATTATATATAGGGTTGTTCACGGAAGGCTAGTTATTGGGTTATATGGTTATCAAGTTATATTAGCAACAACAAAATACATTATTTTTTATTTTTAAATGTATTTTGTTGCTGTAAATATTACTATATAACCAGTCTTCCGTGAACAAACCATATAAATATATAATAATTTTTTAATTATAATTTTTAAAATAACCAGTGTCAACAAACTGGTATTTTTGATTATTCGTCGCTTTGAACTTTGTCCATAATATCGACTAGTGCCCGTGCCAATTTCCGTTTAGCATATAATGCTTTTGAAAGTGGGAGGCTATGTAATTCAGCAGAAACATGATTACCAAAAACTTCGAACTGGTCTTTTTCTTTTGATTTTTCAGCTATGGAACATATTGCTTTTGCCGCCATTTCTTTAAATCCATCAGAAGATGACTGTGGTGGTATTTTTCTTTCTCGTTTTTGTGATATTGGCAGACCAGACTCTGCCACCGACAAGTTGGATTCTTCTGAAGGCTGTTAAAAATATTAAAATTGAAAAATCTCGTCAAATAAGAATTAGTAGAAACTCACTAGCGTCATTGATGAAATTGATTCAGTTGTTTCAGAAGTTTCGTTCACTTCTAGAAACAACATTGCATTAAAATATTTCCACACAATATTTTGACTTGCAGCTGAACCAGATTTTTGTTTTTTGCTTTTGCTTAAATTTGTTTTAAAGCTTACACGCAAATTTGACCACTTCGCCTTGCACTCGTTTGCATTTCGATATCCTATGCAGTCCGCAATTTCTTGCCAAGCCGATGTTTTCGGCAATTTGTACTGAGGAGAACTGATGTCCCAAAGTGTTGGACGTTCTTCAACAGCATTTATTAATTTCATAATGTCTTCGTGAGACCATTCTGTAATGACTTTTGGTCTAATTTGTTTGTATTTTTTTCGCTGTTTATTTTCCGGCTGTGGTGTGTTATGTGGTTGGAATTTGATTTCTTCGTTACCAGAACAATAAATGTCAACTTCCACCTCTTCAAAATTCATCATTAGCTCATCATCACTTGAATCCATTTCACAAAATTTTATTAAATAACAAAATAGGTACACAAGCACGAAAAAATTACTGTTTTTAATTTGTTTATTTTACCGTATACCTGTGCCAATTAATTTGCACGTTAGCAGCCGTTGAAAACAAAAACGCGGCGGTAGCAGAAATCCGTCTGTAAATACAATCAATCGCCTTGCTGTTAATTGTAGATGGTTAAAACCATTTAATGTTTTTTAGTTATTTATGGATTAAATTTTAACTACAATTATTTTATTTGGGTTTGTGTGTCTTTGTATGCATATTTGCAACAAGGAGAGTAATTACAAAAAAAAAATTATCGGCGGCTCGGATAAGCCAGTCGGTACATATGCATACAAATTTGTCATATGCTGAAAAGCTTAAATACGATTTTCAACAAATAACATATCTGCCATCATACGCAGGAAATTTGTCAAGCACTAATAATACGCTGTTCACACGATATGCTAAAATTTCCAACATACGTTTGTTTGCATTGTTAACAAAGAGCTAGCAAATGTTATTAAACATACGTATGTTGAAAAATTTTTGCGTTTACACGATATGCTGGCACTTGTAACACATTTTTCATCATTAATATGCTGATTCAACATATCGTCTAAACTAAGCTTAACAATCAAAAATGAATAAATATCTAATTAGGCGTTTTTTCATTTTTGATTGTTAGGCTTTCTTTCATTATGAAAAATCACCTAACAATTTTAATGAAGGAATGCCTAAAATATTACTGCCTGTTTAACGATATCGAACGTCATCGTTCGCATAGAAAATTACATTTAAAACAAAAACAAAGTTCGAACATTGTACGAACTTTGTTTTTGTTTTAAATGTAATTTTCTATGCGAACGATGACGTTCGATATCGTTAAACAGGCAGTTAGACATTCTTTCATAATGAACAACCGCCTAATTCCTATATAATTTTTTGTTGCAATTTTTAGGCATTATTTCATTTTTTTTAGGCGTTAGTTCGTTAGGCCTTTATTCGCTGAGCCGTTTTTATGAATGTTTAATTATTTTTTTAATTATTTTTGTCATCAAAGAAATGAATGAATCTAGAATGAAATGAATGTTTAATTTTTTTTTTAATAATTTTTGTTATCAAATTATGTATAATATACATAAATTTATACCTATAATTATTATTACTATTATGTATATGCTTACATATAATTGTGAAATAAAAAGCGTTCTGTAAAAGGAAACCAAAAAAATGGGAGTTAATTCATTTTTGTTGGGACTTATTTCATTGGAAGTTAATTCATTTTTATTGGGATTTATTTTTACATTTTGAAATAAGTCCCAAAAATTGGGACTTATTTCATTTTTGCCTTTGGAAGTTATTTCATTTTTTTTCAGTTGGGCGTTATTTCATTTTTCATGGGACTTATTTCATTGGGAGTTATTTCATTGGGACTTATTTCATTTGGGAGTTATTGCACAGTACCTTCTCTAAATACTTAAATCAAACTTAATTCACCGATGTTGTACACTTAATTTCAACTTAAGTTTCTATTGTTATATTTTAGCAAGGTTGCCTCACCCTACATATAATATTGGACTACGTGGTTCATTGTGGCTTAAATGGACTACTTACAACATGGTCCAATCTATTGTAATATGGACCATGTTATAAGAAATTAACATGCAGTGCTGCCAACAACTGCATGATGTATACTTTTCTATAGTTTACAGTATTACACATTGGTAGCCCTGATAGTGTCCATTATTAATTGTTTATTTAAAAGTGAAAGTTTGTGAAATCTGTGAAAAAAAGGTAAACAAATTAAAAATACCAAGTAAATATATTTAATAATAGCAATAATAGACTACAGGGCACGCCATAAAGGGCGATTAGTAAAAAATGAAAAATGCTTAAACTACCGCTTTAGTGTACTCCATACTGTAATGACATGGAGTACTTTTAAAACTAACCCACTTTAGTACTCCATGGAGTAGTTTAGGGACTACTTCGGTGGGTTATATGGTCCCCTCCTAGGACATCGTAATGTTAAATGGACCACCTTTTACCCATATATTTGGAGTAGTTTTGGTGTACTCCTACTCCTTTATGGGCTACTCTTTACATGCATGTATGGACTAGTCTCGTTATCTGCAGGGCAATATCACGACAATACAACAACAAGAGGCAAAGCCATAACAATCAGCTGTTTTTTGAGACCACCTTGTAAATAATTATACTTTTTTATGATATTTTTTTGTATTGAGTAGTGCTACCATACTTTTATCTTATTTAAATAAGACTTTTAAAATAAAACTCAAAAAATCAATCTGTATTTAAATTCGATTTAAGTTTTTATGAAAATTAACTTAATTTAGATTTAATTACTTCCTCAAAATTGGGCATAAGTGTGCAGATCATTAATAGAGGTCGCAATAATAAATTGCAAGTGTCTTAGTACTAAATAAAGTTGCTTTAATTGTAAATAGTGTTTAAAGTGTTGTGATTGCTTAATTTTATTTAAATTGCAATTAACGAACTCGAAACGGTTTATTATAAAGGAAATAAACCAAAACGTTATTGAAAGGCAGTTACGTAACGATACATATAGTCTTTCATGTAATTTTATTTTAATTTGACATGAAAAACAAATTTAAAACATAAATTGATGTTTAAATAAATTAGTGAAATTGGCCATAAAAAGAATAAAATTTGAAATATTTGAAAAATAACTGTAATATACAATTAGTTTAAAATAATTACTGAAAATAATAAATACTAATTGAAAAATGGCAGAATTATATAATTAGTTAAAAATTACTACCTACAAAGAATTATAATTTAAATAACAATAAATGTTAAATCGTGTGTAGAATCTTACTTTATATCGGAAATATTCAAAATAAATAAAATAATAACAATAATAACAACTGTGATCAAAAAAGGACAAATTTTCTGTGATAATTTTTTAAATTTACATACATTTATTTTAATAATTTAAGTTTTGTTGTGTTGTCCACCTATACAAAATACTGTGATATAATTTATAAATGATGTAAACTGACGAAAAAGATTATTATTTTAATAAAAACTCAATCCCTGAAGAAGTTGGAAAGAATACCAACGAAACGTCGGATTTTATTGAGAATGAAATAAATAATCTTTTATTTACATTAAATTAATGACCTTGAAAGCCTGCATATAGGAAACTATATAAACTATTGAGGGGAAATAAAAGTTAAGTTCGAGAATAAAACTGAAAAATGTTCCTCTTAAAATCAAATGCGTTGCTTGCTGTCATAATGTTTGATGGGATAGTCTTCCAGGGACGTAAAGTGGGTATAAAGAACTGCCATTCCGAAATAAGTGTTTGTATTATTGTTTTGTTCCTTTTAGAGCGGGTGAAATTAAGACGATTGTACATTTCTTCGGGTTGATGAGTGCTGATTATTTTGTGGATTAGTTGTTACGTTTATATTTTCATAAGGTCATCGAGAGGAACCCCGCAGATTTGCCTAGAGTAGAAGCTGATGTGTTGACGATTCCCATAGGATTTTGAGGCTAAAGACGTATTTTGTTATATTATTAAATGTTACATTTAGCCTCGATCCCCTTGGATCCATACTTTCGTTCTGCTCTATTTTAGTGTCTTCTAGATACCCTTTAATTATAAAATGCCATAGCTGTCCATCACTTTCACTGCCAAAAGTTTACAAAGCCGGAAAAAAGTGTTTCAAGCAAGGCGAATTAATTTTTCAGGTGGCGTTGAAAGCACAGCTGTGCTACTTTTTTTCTAAATTAGAGAGAGGAATCAAAGAAAGCCACAAATAAAAAACAGTGTTTTGTTTCTGGTGCTGTTACTTGTTGAAGTATAGCCACCACCTTATACATGAATTCGCCTTGGTTTCTAGTTTTAAACAAATTTTCGGTAAATTAGGAATATAATATTTTTGCAATTTACGGTTACTTTTAAATTGAAAAATTTCACGTATTTCTTCGTAAAGTTCTCGCCTCAAAATTAAGTTTACTTAAGTTTAAATGCTAAAAAATAGTTGGTACTTATATACATCCCCTGGGGGATAAAGATTGACATAACGATTTTACGTGCATGTAAAATGTTTTTTAAATTCTCGATAATGTTAATAGTTTTTTCTGAATCGTCATAGAAAAATCGTAAAATTCTACAAAACTAAAGGTTCATTGTATGAACACGAATGAAGTTGCTAAAAAGAATTGAAGAAAGTTTCTGCACCAAATGTGTTGTAATATGGACGAGAGCTAAAGTCATCTGTTTCGCAGCTGATAGGCAAATAAATATATAAATTTACAATGCCTTTGCAAAGTCTAAAATGACATTGCATTTCAGTTGCAGTGTTAAAAGTTTAATTGTGAAACTAAAATTAATGCTTTACAACATTGAAAAAATAATTCCGATTCGTTTAGTATTGACTGAAATAATTAGATATTAAATTGCTTTCGAATCGAGAAAGTACTCGATCACGACTGCCAGAATCAGGCCTCAGGTGTAGTTTAAAATTCTTTTTTTTTTAAATTCTTAAATTTATATAATTTTCGATATTGTTGATGGTTAAAAATGCACAGTCGTTTAAACAAAGTTAATGTTTTTTTAAAGAAAAGATTTCTATGTTTAATACAGATTTTCAAAAGCTGCATAGTGAATGGCGCTTTTGATAAGTGATTTAGTACCCGAAACTTAGAAACTAAAAAATATATTGTACACTCTTAAAAAAATGTCTGTTTATTCTGTGGTGTAGGTTACACATACTCCGGCTCATCCTGCCATAAAATTTCTTAATTTTCGGAAAATAAATGACAAATATTATGTACTTCTTGGTATGACAAAAGCGCGGACAATTATATACCTTGTCGCATTTGAAAATTTTAACTTTTCTGCCATCTGTAGTGGCAACAAAATTCCCATTTATTAATATTCATTATTTAAACTCCTTTCTCAAAGTTATTAGCAAAAATTAAAAACAAAATTCAAATACATTTAAATTGGTTTTAAGTTATTTTTCGTTTTAATGGTTAATTTTTTTTTTTTCGTAAGACAAAAAACCAGTAGTAGGCTGGTATTTTAATGGACATTTCCAAGGCGAATTCATTTTTCAGGTGGCGTTGAAAACACAGCTGTGCTACTTTTTTTTCTTAAGTAGAGAGAGAAATGTCAAAAGTTCCTTGTGATTTTGACATATGGATCAACGAAAGCAACAAAAAAATACATTGTTGTGTTTTTGGTGTTGTTACTTGTTGTAGTATCGACACCACCGTTTACATAAATTCGCCTTGGACATTTCTGTCTCAGACTCCGGTTATAACTTAATAAACTTAATTTATTTTATAGACGGATACGACTTAGTCTGCAAATAAGTCTATGAATATTTGTATGTGCGTGTGAGTCTGGGAAATATAAAAAAAAAACAGTAATAAGAATCTGAAATGTGTGGGTTTTAAATTTATGACAACTGACAAACAACATCATCAATCGGGTTGACCAATAGTTTGTTTTTTTTTTAGACTGCAGTCTTTGCTTTTTATTTTTTTTTTTTTTTTAATTGTATAATTTTTCATTACATTTTTATGGTGGTTTTAAGACAATTGTGTTTTTAGAAAATGCTACAATTGTTAGATTAAGTCGGTCCTGTTTTATAATGTACAGTGGTTTTTTTCGTTTTCAGATTAATTGAAAATTTTTAGTTAAAAATTATGAGGAAATTTAAGACTTTTATGTTTGAAAGTTGAAAAAATATATATGTTTTAAAAATTGTTTAAATGTTATCAAAGTAATTTTTGGGAATACAAAATGTTTAATTAACAAAATTTTGTTTGTCGTGCTAAATTGCCAATTTTTATTCTTGATAAAAACACTGAAATTTATTGTTGATGGGATAAGCTATTCCTGGGCGCATTTCACCGGTTCCTTATGCTAGATCATCAGGAAACTTCATCCAAAGATTTTAGAAAAACTAAAGTTATTATACAAATAAAACTGTTAAGCGAATAAGAATTATAAAAAACGGTTTTACTTGTAAAAATATCAAAGTTTAAACAAAAACAACAACAATAAACAGTGAGCTTATATTTTCTTGCATTCCACACTACAATCAGTTGGACGGTGAAGTGCAAAGAGTTCAGATATTAAGATAAATAGCAAACTGTCAACAATTTTAAAAAAGTTAGCGATAAAAAATGAAGTTATGTAAAAAAAAAAATGTAAAATTGTTGAACTTAAAATTGACATTTCAAGCTTGAAATATTAAAAGTGTTTTATGGGCAAATTCAGCGATTTACTGGTTTTTGGTTTGTTTTGTTTTTATATTTCTCATAAATAAGAAGTTGACAACACTTAATAAAATAAACAAAATCTTAACGAAAGAAAAACAAAAAAAAAAAATTTTTTTGTTTACATTTTTTATAGTTTGCTCTTTCCATCATTTACTATTTCTTTCTATCAATTTAATGAATAAAAAATGTAGTTTCATAAGGGCTTTAGGAGAATTAGAAACATTTGACACCAATATTTTTCTTTTCTGTTGAATTTTCCGAAAGTGAGAGTGTTTTCAACAGACGGACATGGCTAAATCGACTAAGAATTACTGAAGGACCCAGAATATATATACTTTATGAGGTCTTAGATTAATATTTGAAAAGTTTCACACGGAATGACAAAGTTAGTATACCTTATTCACAACTAGTTGGGGTTTTTATATCCTTTTTAGAGCTTTTTATGAATTTTGGTATCGATTTGTTTGTGAATAATTTGCATATTTTAGCTTTTGCTGCATTTTTGTTGCACGCATATTTCACGTTTTTAAAGCAAATTTTAATACATGTTCAGCAAATAAAAAGTTGCTTAAAATTCTGGTTTACAGATGAATTTTCTGTTGCTTAAATTTCGCCATCTACATTTAATTTTTGCTGTACAATTGTAAGCCAAAGCAAGTTTTTGTTGAAGATAATTGTTAGTCCAAACTGTAAAGTTGTATATATATGCAAAAATTAAGAAAAAAGCAATTATATAAATTTGTGATGATACATAGAAATCTAGACTTTTAAAGTGATGTTTTCGTGTCCGTCCGTCCATCTGGCTGGTCGTCTTTCCATGTAAAACTTGTGCGAAAAGCAAAAGTAGCAGTTTTTAGATAATTTGATAAAATTTGTGATAAGAACTAAACTAACATATATGGGTAATTCCAAAGTGTTGAACGTGACAGTCGTACGCATCAAAAATGCAATAACATTTTAATCAACAAGTATTTTTACGTTCTTTTAACCATTTTTACGTAGCAATGTAACAGTTAAATGTCTTTGGTTTGATTCCAATATCTTCAGTATTTTTTTTTTTTGTTTAAGCCAAAATCTGGTTCGATACGTGACATTTCGAACGTGACATTTTTTCCATAATAATTTATCTGAATAATGATTAAAAAAAATAAAAATTTACCGTTAATCCGAATAATATATTTCTCTTCGAACTCTTCCTTAGATTATAGATCATGTAAGAAAATTTTTTTGGAATAATTTTCATCAAATATCACTTCTTTTAACGAAGATAATTTTAAAGAAAACATGCAATAAAACATTCTCACAAAAAAGAAATTACGTTTGCACAACTTTGCAGTCTGATTGTTTATCTAAGTGAACAAATTTATGGGTAAATTTATAAAATTAGTAAAATCCAAATATTTCTCTAGCTTTTAATAACTATTAAATTTTCGGACACGGTGGACCTTTTGACGGAAATGCCCATATGTTAATTGTGAGAATCAGTCTATAATATCACATAGTTGAATATCTTTTAAAAAATTTTAGTGCATATTTTCCAATTATTAACATGTGAACTTGGTTGCATTACTTGCTGTGTTGGTGTCAAATAGTACTGAGGCAATTAAACGAATGAAATTTAGGTGTAACTTTGTTATGGGAGTTAAATTTTAAGGCAATTACCCGAATTGGCTAACTAAGCGTATGGTAATTAAACGTGGATTTTTTTTTGAAAAATGGTAGAAAAAAACGGGGTTTTAAAACTCAAGGTAAATAAGAGTGAAAGGCATTTAAGAGTGGAGTAATTAACCGGGTTATACTGTATTACACAAGTCTTACGTAATTTTAACGAAAATACTTCTCTGATCTAATTATTGTTTGAAATTTTTAACAAGCATGACAGGTTGTATTAAGTGTAAAGTACTCTTATGTGACAGTTATTTCCTTTTCAAAATGCCATATAAGTTATTAAAGGCAGAAACCATGTGTAAAATATACGACGTCTATTGTGAATCTCACACTTTTAAGTTGTTCTTGTAACTTTCAGTTAAGCCTCAATAATTTTTTTTAAACCTTTAGTATCTTGAGTTAAAAGGTTTTTCGTATATTCTTTGGTTAACAACTCTAAAAAAAACCAATTTTTTGTCAGTTAAAGCGGAATCTGGGTCATATCTAGTTAAAGGCTATTTATTTTTGACCATTATTTAACCACTGTACCTGTCGGTGAATACGAATTTGTTTATGTGTGTTAGTATTTAATAAATGTCTTTCTTCCAGACAGTGATTGACATTATTGTTGAAAGTTGCTTATTAACGTGTTTCTTTTGCTCTTATTAGCCATAAGCCCCAACTAATAAGTTGCATGACCACCACATTTTCCATTTTATTTCATCAAATTACTATAATTGTCTGTCTGGCCGTTCGTCCGTCTGTCTGTTCATTTCAAATATCTTTCTGTCCGTCTGTCTGTCTGTCTTTTTACTTATTTATTTTATTACATGTATGTAGTACTACATTCGACTTGTTTCTAACTGTATCCATTTGTCTTCTTGTTTTCTTTAAATAAGTAGATAATTATTTTATTATTTCTTTGTTAAGTCTTTTAATCATCATCTATCAAGGTGTGTATCAAGTTTTTTTTTATCGCAAGTCCCGCTTCAAACTCGTAAAAATACAATAATTACTTAAATTTAATTATAGGCCAAAAAAAGAAAAAAAAAGTTATTTATACAAGAAAGCTTTTTTCGTCTTTGTCTCCAAAAATCAGAAGTTAATTAATTTAATAGGTTTTTGGATTTTATTGACTTTATCCTCTTAAATTGATCAGTTAGCTGGTTGGTGGTTTAAAGTAGAATGTGAGGCAAGTTTGTTTTTACATCCATCTAATTATCTACTAATTAGAGGAATATGTTGTTGCTTTGGCGGCATGAATTCTGGTGGTCATGTCAAGCAATAAGAATGCCGGTTAACCTTGATTAATGGCTTAAAGCTAATGAATTTTTTTTTGGCAATTTCATGTTAATGAAATTTTGATTAAAAGAACAGGAAATATTCACTGATAATAATAAGATAAAATGTTAAAATTAAGAAATTTTAGACGTTTTTTTACAAATAAGCTGCAAAAGAAAAGCTTATCAGCTTAAAGCTTTTGGTAGTCAAAAGAAAATTACAGCTTCTTTAATTCCAAGTATAAGAAATTCAACACGCTATCGTATAATGAACTATCAAAGCTAATAATGGGTTATCCATTTTGCGGTTTCAACAGTAAACGTTAATAAAACACATATAAAATATTTTTTTTTTCATGATATTTCTTTTTTATTATAAAGTTTGAGAATTGATCTTTGGGGTACACCCTTTGGGACTGGCAGCATTTGTGAGGTTTTGTTGTTTAAGAATATGAGCTTCTGAAATATGACAAGGCACGTGTATCGAACACAATTGATGCGATCTGAGGGGGAATTGGAGAAAAACTCCAAAAATATGCGACCGGACCCAAAGCATTTCATTCCATTATGGCAATGCTTGACCCGATGTTTAAATACCATTTAAAAAGTTTTTAGAAAAAAGTGTTTGGTAAGTTTTGCTCACTCTCCTTGTAGTTCAGGTCTAGGTGGGATCGATTCAGAACGGCATCACTGGAATTGGCTTGATTCGACCTTGCCTTTAAGCAATTAAAAGTTATTTTTGCCCAAAATCCATATGCCGCAAAAAAAAAATCCAGTACTTTAACAAATTTGTATTGTGCCAATGTTTCACAATAAGAAGGGCCTTTGCCAGGGTGTTTCAAAATATAACGTTAGAAAAGCCTAGGCGCCTAGCTACAAATCTGCTATGTATTTTAGATGTTTTATATTTTGTATCGGTTTTTCTATATTTGGAGCTTCCCACTGTAGGTGGCAGCGAAAAACCTGCTGACTGAGAGTTTTAACAAATTTGTTTTGGTTTTACAATGTTTTGATAAGAAATGGTTGACATTTCGAGCCGTAATAATGAGAATGTATTGTGCAACACCTCTGTTGTTTTTGTATTGTTGTAGCATTGCGTCCACCGTTTGCATTAGCGCCACCTTACGCATTTCTTCACTTAAACAGAGTTGTTATATTTTCAATTTTAGTGTAACAGGTGTTACCTTTTCAAAATTCTGCATTTTCTTTTTAAGAAAAAAATTACCGGCAATTGATTTTTTATAGATACAAAATAATCACTTGAGAAAATTCCTTATGGTTTTGAACATTTTTATTTGCTTTTTTCTGGAAAAAAACAATTTTTAGATACATACAAAGCTCTGCTTTAATTCCTGTTTATGTAAATTCTACTTTTTAAATTCTAACAATTTCAATTCAATTTTATATAAATAAAACAGTTTTACAATCATTTTATTTTGTTTAAAGAGTCCTTCTTAAATCAAACACTGTTTAAAATCAACAACTGTAAAATTTAGGTTGGCAAATAAAATTTGTAATTAATCATTTAGTTTAAAATTTTTAAAGAGAAAAACTTCGAAATGCAGACAAAAAAAAATAAATTTTAAATGGAAAACATTTTCTAAAATATTTTTGATTTTTAAATTAAGATAGAAATTATTTGAGTTTTAAAGAAAGCAAACGAGCTCTTGAAGCTTCTGTTCACACAAACGTACACATACACACACACACACTTGTACAAAAAGGAAAAGAGACAGAGTTAAAGAACTGTTAACACTGATATAAAAACAATTGTGAAACAACAAAAAGAATTTATAAAATAAAGGAGACTTAGAGCCAAACATGAACTTTTGCTCACAAATGCTTTTAAGTATTAAAATGTTTGTGTGTTTACAAACATGCTTGAGTGTTGAAAGAATACTGAGGCCCGTTTTCACAACCGGCCGATAGCTAAAGGTAGAATTTTATCGGCATGTACGAATTGTAGCATCGCCTTTCACTAGTATTTTTGTTACTGCTTGGCACTTTGCACGACCACAGTACGAATAGCCTGGTGTGTGTACATGTTTTGCTTTTGTTAAAAGTTTTTGTTGGCAGCCAAAAGTGAGCTGAGCACGATTAAAACGAGCGAACATAAATGTGGTGAATCTAACCCAACATAGTTTTTGGTTTTTAACGAAAAATAGAAGGCAACGAAATGTTCTCATGTTATTGTTGAGTTGGTTTAGTAAAGTATTCTTATAGTGTACGAAGATCACAAACGTTTTTTTAAGGTATTTACTACACAAACACTATATATTTAGCTGGAGGTTTCGCATCCTACGCAGCTTTTAAAAAAGCAGGGTCTGTATTGTTTTACGTAGCAAGTTACATGCACAAAAGCGTAGGATGCCTTGAGGCGTTGAATGCGAAAAGTAGGTTTACTTCTACTGTTGCAAGCGTCACAATCACCAATCGAATAAATCATTTGATTTTGACAAATAAAATTTTATTTTTACTTGTGGTAATGCCCCATTAAAGCGCCGCATGAAACTTGAAACGTAGAACGCAAGTAAGGTTTACAAAACAAGGAATGCATGAAGGCGAAAACGCGTGGTTTGAAACTCCCGATTTAGCGTTTGTGTTTTCAATATTTCTACCGTATAGAACACTAAAGTTCATTATATAATGCTTATTTCCGAACTGTGTCTTTTTTGCTTTTTTGGTTTTTTGTTTAAAATGATTTTTTTAAAGTTGAGATTAAAGTTTACTTTTTATGTAAACACAGAATTTTTTTCAAAATGCGACTTTTTGTGTAGAAAATGATTTTTTGTGTAAATAAGTGTAAATAAAGAACCCTCTTGTGTAAAAGGGACTTCTTGTGTAAAAGGGACTTCTTGTGTAAAATATTACAAATTTCTGTAAAAAGTAACGTTTTGGCTTATAGTGACTTTTTTTTGTAAAAATAACTTTTTTTTTTAAAAAAACTGTCTTTTTATAAAATAATTGTTGTTTCGTGTAAAAAGTTACTATGATTTTTTACGAAAAATTAGATTTTTTTTGTAATAAGGAAAAAAACTTTACAAATCATATTGTACTAGAAATGTTAATTAAGATACATTATAAAATTTTTTTGCATTGAAACTGATCTTTTAATTATAACACACACTATGCCCCATCACAGACACTTTAGGGACACATAAAAAAAGTTTAATTTAAATTGGAACAAGAAAAGAAACAAACTCATATGTAAGATAAAAATTACAAAAAAAAATATCATAGACAAATAAAAGAAAACAAAAATAACGAAAACGACCAGGTAAAAGTCGTAGACAGACACTACATTATTATGCAATTTCCCCTGCTGGAAAATTTAGTAACCGTCTGAGTCTCTTATTCCCATTCTTAGAATGTCTAAAAGGAAAATATTTCCTGTATTATTTCAAAAACTTGAGGTGCATGTTGATTTACACAAAAAAGGGAAAAACAAAACAATTCTAACAAAATAAACAAAAATATTTTTCATAAAAATTTAAGTTTAAGGAAACTTTGTTTTTTTTTTTGTTTCTACGATTTTTGTTCTATTTCTATTAGGAACGTTCCAATTTCAATATGTTGTTTCTACAATTAATTTTAAGCCCAACAGCATCGCCACCACTACATCACCACATTATCTTAAGGCTCGTTCGTCAGTGACTTCCTCATCAGCATTAATTTACAAAAACAAAAAAAATTCGTATTTTTCTCCAAACGAACTAAAAAGTTTTTAACTCCTTGTATTTTTGTTGTTCGTTGTTGCTGTTTTTTTTTTTCAAATTGTAAGTTTCATGCAACAATAATAATATTGTGGGCTGCTAAAGATTTATTTAGTCGGTTTTGTGAAACAATTTTTAAGTGCCAGTTGGAAAATAGAAAGTGTTAAGTTAAGAAAAGATAAGCATCCACAATCTAAGAAAAAGTCACGTTTTACGGAAAAAGCAACGTTTTATATTTACTTACTTTTTACAAAAAAAGTAAATTTTTACACAAAATGTCGCTTTTTACACAAAAAGTAATTTTTACACAAACTGTCACTTTTTACTCAAAAAGTCACTTTTTACACAAAAAGCCACTTTTTAGACAAAAAGCTACTTGTCACACAAAAAGTCACTTTTCATACAAATAGTCACTTAGCACACAAAAAGTCACTTTATACACAAAAAGTCACTTGTCACACAAAAAGTCACTTTTCATACAAAAAGTCACTTTTCACACAAAAAGTCACTTTATACACAAAAAGTCACTTGTCAAACAAAGTCACTTTTCATACAAAAAGTCACTTTATAGAAAAAAGTCACTTGTCACACAAAAAGTCACTTTTCACACAAAAAGTCACTTTTTACACAAAAAGTCACTTGTCCCACAAAAAGTCACTTTTCGTACAAAAAGTTACTTTATACACAAAAAGTCACTTGTCACACAAAAAGTCACTTTTCACACAAAAAGTCACTTTTTACACAAAAAGTCACTTTTCACACAAAAATTCAATTTATACACAAAAAGTCACTTGTCACACAAAAAGTCACTTTTCATACAAAAAGTCACTTTGTACATAAAAAGTCACTTTTCATACAAAAAGTCACTTTATACACAAAAAGACACTTGTCACACAAAAGTCACTTTTCACACAAAAAGTCACTTTTTACGCAAAAAGATACACTTTTAAGTCCAAAGATCACTTTTTACACAAAAAGTCACTTGAAAGTAAGATAAATATTTTCGCTCTTAATTTTTCGAGTCCCCTGTTTCTGCAAATTTCGTTTTGGGTCCTCTCATTTGCTTATAATAGAAATATTTTTGTTAAATTCTACTGCCGCCACTAAAAAATGCAGCAGCTCCTGCAAAATTGCAGTCAATGCACTTTCAATGGGAAGCCATCATAACGTTTGGCTGAACGTTCTGAAAAACAAAAACAACTACGAAAAAATAGCAGTAGAAAACAAGAAAAAAATTAACAAAATAAAAATAAACAAAAACATCCTCGTAAATACAAAACATTAATATGGAAGAAAAAACTTGTGAAACATTAAAAAAAAAGAAATAAACACACAAAAATTATTTGTTTTTTTTTTAACTTCTTTTTTACGCCTAACAAAGTTAAAAAACATTTTATATTCCAAAAAAAAGAAAAACATAAAAATAACTGAGAAAAAATCTCAACAATACAGCAGCTATAAAGTAAAAAAAGAAAATGAAGAGCAAAAACAAAATTTGACTTGCATTTTGTAGCATTTTTAGTCTGCCTCAGAATTTGCCTGAGAACCAGCAACGTCATCCTTGGAAACCACTACAAACACAATACGAACATACTGACGCTTAAACAAAACTGCAGTTTTCAACATCTTGTATTTGTAGAATTTTACTGCTTGCAACGCTACTAACAACAACTACAGCACCAGTAGCATCCATCATGTATGTTAATCTGGAGATCCGTAGACTCCTTTGGGGGGGAAAAACTGAAGTAAACTTAAAAAAAGAGTCCTGACACCCGTTAACACATCCCAGCATTTCCTCCCCAGCCCGGGCTGTGGGCTTTTTTGTTTAACTGTGTTGGTAGTAGACGACGCACAGTGGGTGACATTCGAAAAAATGGGAAATACGATTTGCAGCCAATATAGATATCCATAAGCTCGTCTATAGGATTGACTATTCACTCGATTTTAGCAACTTTTAACTCTTTATGATAAAAATAAATATACACCCTGTTCTGAAAATCACGTGCTTTCGGAAATTCACACTGAAAAACCAGAACACCAAAATCTCAGACGAGTGATTTTAAAATTGATTTTAAAATCAAGTGATTTTCAGAATAAGCCTGATAATCTAGTCAGAAGTTTGAAAATCAATAATGTCGGTTTCTAGAATATGAAAGCTAAAGTAAATTTATACCACTGTAGTTTTGTTGTTAAAATCGTGAAAAGTTCTTTGACTTAAAATTTTCTTTCTTTAAGAAAAAAAAAAAAAAACACACCGTATTTCTCACAGTCTCACACTCCCAAAGCCATGCACTCATAACATTTATCCTGTTAAATGTTATGTAATACCCTTATTATGATTTCGTAGACTTCTTATTTGGCCAGGACTATATCTGTGTATCTGCTGTTGCATTTAACATGAAGTTTCAATGTTTGTTGCACTTTCAACAGTGGTAAAATGTCTCAACGGCAAATTATGCACTCAGGCGAAAAAAGTCAGTAGCATCAGTCGCACACACTCTCATTCAGACACTTGAAACAAAATATCATTCATTCATTCAAACAGCCAGCCAGTCAGGCATTCATTCATCCATTTTCTCTAGTGAAACTCATATCGTACGAGCATGTGTCATACAACCATTTATTGCCATCTAAACCAGCCATCCATTCATTAATTCATGCAACCAAACCATCCTGCCTGCCATCATCCTTTCGTTTGCCTCTTCCTTCATACACACATGAAGTCATCTTTTGAAATGTCTGTACAATTGTATATTGTAATAATCAGGATCTTTCTCTTGCTTGTTATTTTCTGCACATTTGCTTCTTGTGTTTCAGCTCCTTCTGTGTCATCTTCATTGCCTGGGCATAGATAAGACAGTGACTGACGTGTTGTCGCAGTATCGTTGTCTGTCTTTCGTGGTGGTTAACATGGCATTAATCTTAACCGCTGTATTCTATCAAATTATGGTTGAAATGATTTCAGTAGCTGGCTTAAAAAAATGGAAGAAAATTTGTAAAAGCCTACAGATTGAAATTGCATTAAATTAAAATTTTATGAGAGATAAAACTTTTTCTTTTTACTGAATTTTTGGATATAAAAAGAGTTTACTGCTGTTAACAAAGTGCTCTATGGTACAAGCTGGTACAGAAGTTTTGAAAAATAAGCTATTTTACATGCAGAGATAACCTGATTTAATGGTATAAAGAAATAAAGAAAATTGATTCGAAAACTATCGGTCCTATTGCCTTATCTTAAAGGATCATTGAATTGCAAATACTCTCTTTTATCACGAAGACAAAACAAACTTGTAATAACAGGTAATTTTTATTTATTAAAAATATTAGAAGGTGCCAATTTTATATGAACGTTTAAAAAAGGCGTGTTTAAAGTTAAGCTTAAGTTTTTCAACATGGAAAAAACATTCAGTTATATCGTCGGTCTATTGTTTTGTTACTACAAAGTCTAAGAGGATATTATGGCTCTTTCAAACTGTTAATGCACTTCAATGGTTCGTATAAAGAGTTCTTCATAAAGAACTAAAGAACAATTTGTCACAGCCCGAGACATCTTTAAATTCGCACAAGAATATACTACCAAGCCATTTCAGCCTGCTGTTCTGTAGCCTGGGACAGTGACACAGAATGTGCTCAACTGTCTCAAACTCATCTGTGTTCTCACACAACCTACATAAATCCGACAAGTCAGATCATATCCTCATTAGGCCATCTTGCCTAATATTCAGTGGCACATGATAATAAATATCATGGTTCCCATGCGGTTCTCTCAAACTCGATTATGCCGCTCAGAACCCATTCTTCCAAAGTAGATGACCATTGGAGCCCTGATCGCCTTCAATAAGTCAGGGTCCTCCATTTCCGAGCCCATTCTCGCCAACTCATCAGCCAACTCATTGACGGAGATGTTGCAGTGACCCGGTATCCAGCCCTGCCTCACCACATATTCTCCTAAGATTTCTCCTAGAGCCTCCTTCAATCAACCACTAGCTTGAAGGCTCTAAGAGCCGCCTGGCTGTCCACATATATAGTGACCTCCAAGCCCCTGGCAATGTTGCCCTTTACTAATATCACGGCCGTCAATATCCGCAGACCCCTGCCTAAAATACCTTTTGATGTCCCGCACCCGTGCGCTTCATCTTGGAGCCATCATTGAAAAAAGCAAAATTTGCCAATGCCGTTGAGTTACGTTCTTCTCCAAATTAATTTGGGTCTACAGTGCCTTCTACTACCCTGCTGATACTATTCCAATGCAGCTCGACATATTTCATCGTATGACTTTCGTAGGGTGTGTTTTAACAATATATACCTTTTTTAAGCTCCATATATTACGAAGTCTTATGTATGCAACTCAGCTTTCAACGTCGCTGTCAGCATCGCCGTCTAAATTTTTTGTCAGCATATTTTTGTTACATTTTCTATTCTTGTGTTATTTGTAGTGAAATATGGATTTGGGTTACCTTAATGGTGCAAATTTTCGTCTTATCTTTGCTGATTTTAAGTCCGTTAATGCCATTGACGCAAGTCAAAGCTTCGCCTTAGCCAGCGTTGCCAGAAGATTTGGAAGGAAAATCTTCATTTGGCGGAAAAAAACTTTATTTTTAAGAGAAAAATCTTGAAATTTTTTAAAACTTGCCCTTGTTTTTTATAAAAATTTACATCTTATTATGGAAACAATTTAAATTGAAATACAAACAAACATAACTGTGGTATTTATAAAAAATTAGATTCTAGGTTTAAATTGTGTTTTTAATTATATTTTTCCTAAAATTTTTTTAAAACTAATTTTTAAATCCTTTTTATTTGTAATAAATTAGATCGTAAAAAAGTCCATCTAAACCTGCGATCGCCAACCTATACTATTACATTTTGCGATTGTATGCGTTGTATGAAGTTTACATATCGCTTATTTGCTGCAAGATCGGCATAACTAAAAAAAATCCATTTCGAGATAAACTCATTTAAAGTTTTTGATTTGCTCTAACTGCTTAGAAAAAAAAAGAAGACACATTCTCTTCAAACTGGGAAAGTATAAAAGATATAAAGATGTATTTAATACACAATATAAAGAAAAAGCGAACAATTCTGAATCTCTAACTTTAAAATTTAATTTTTTGAGTTGTGCCGGTCTTACAGAAAATGAGAGATATGTTGTTAAACTCTCTTCAATGTGTGTGCACACGTACGTAATAAATGAGTATAAAAGAGAAACAAAATGCGGCGCCCTGATTTTGCCGATCGCAGATCTAAACAAAGAAGTTTCATTAAGAGTAATTGAGTACTTAAATTAGAGATATATCGCTTATTTGCTGCAAGACCGGCATAATTCAAAAAAATCCATTTCGAGATAAACGCAATTAAAGTTTCTGATTTGCTCTAACTACTAAGAAAAAAAGAAGGCACATTCTCTTCAAACTGGGATACTAAAAAAGATATAATGATGAATTTAATAGACAATATAAAGAAAAACAAAGGAAACAATTCTGCATCTCTAACTCCAAAATTTAATTTTTTGAGTTATGCCGGTCTTGTAGCAAATGAGCGATATGTACATATAAATTTTGGGTAAGAACATTTTTTTTGGTTTGAGAGCAATGAAGCTCACACATCATATGAAATGTTAAGGGTTCTTAATTTATATTCTTTGATACCGTTGATATATCGAAGATATTTTGAAAAAGTGCATTTAAAAAAAGCTCATTGAAAATATATGGATTTTCCTAAATATATTTTTAATGGAATAGTTATAAAAATAATGTTTGTACAGCTTTCAAAAGATATTCTTAAGCACCTTTGTATATATACTTTGTTTAAAACTTATCATAAACATGGAATGTGGAATTTTCAAACTAAAAGCTTCTTAAATTCCATTAGTTTTACATACAAAATACAAAATGGTACAAAATACATGAACTATTTTGTTCTTTTATATATAAAACTTTAAAAACATACGTTTTTTCTTTTTACAAATAATTATTCTTCATCAATATTTTCAAAATTAACAACTGCTTATCTAAGATGCTTTTTAAATATTTGATATGCCCAGAAATAGTATGCTAGACAATGGGTGCAAAAGTGTGCAAAACCAATAGACAATAAGCTGATACAAGACCTCATTGCTTGTTAAACTGATTGTTTTAAAAGCTTTAAAAAAATTATGTATGTTGTACAAACTTAAAGTTAAAAATCTTTATTTCTAAAAATAAAAAATCTTTATTTGAGAAAAAATCTTCAAATCTTATTTTGGTCAAAAAATCTTTAAAAATAAGATAAAATCTTCATTCTGGGAACGCTGGCCTTAGCCGCGAGTAGTATGTATGTACTATTTCGTCTGCATAGTCCAGATCGAGGGGGTGCTTTAATACCATAGGAGATAAGGCCATGATGGCTTTATCTCTCATTCAAAAGGGAGATAAAGTCTTTTATTTTTTTTGTTCATTTGAATGGGAGATAAAGCCATCATGACCTTAGCTCACATAAGTAATTTTAGAAAATGGCTTTATCTCTTATTTCAGTTTTGAAGAACTTTTGCATTTTACATTGATTAATAGTTTTCTTATTTTTATAATTAAAATTTAATGATTTTCCCTTTTACTAAAGTTAAGTATTGAAATCTGGCTTCGCATACTAAAGTTTTTCTGCGTGGCGGCCTGCGGCCGCGCTTAAGGGTTTTCTCCTCCAGTAGGACACGGCAGGTGGCTTCGCTGAATAAAGTTTTCCTGCGTGCGTCACAAGAATAAAAAAATGACTTTTCCCGGAAACACTAAAGTAAAGTAACAATATTCTGGAAAAATATGACTTTATCTCACATTTGTGAAAAAAAATATGGCTATATCTCTCCTTACGTAAAATTTTAAATATAACCTTACCTCTCAATGATTGGGCAATAAGGCCATTATGGCTTTATCTCCCATTCAATTGAGCAATAGAGCCATCATGGCCTTATCTCCCATCTCCCATAAAGCACCCCCCCTCCAGATCTTGTTATTTGCCATATTATTTCTATATTGCCCTATATAATCAATAAGTGGCTCAATGGTTTCATTTAAATTTCATTTAAATAACATAACCTATAAGCAAAACAACATTGTACACTGTTGCTAGCACATTTTACAGTATATTGCACTTCTTTTCGTTGTGCAATACAAATCAAAAGGATTTTGATTCTTGCCAATATATTGTGCCACCTTCGAATATAACATACACATTGTCGAATTAATGTACTTAATTTAATGTACAATATGAAAAAATTTAACCATCATATTGCAAGTGTATGAGCCGCTCAAAAATTTTGCTCAATATCGAAAGTAAAACTTTCATATTAAAGCTTTTTTTAAGTATTCCTTTTAAACGAGGAAAAAATAAAACTGAAAGGTTAATTAATAAAGCTTTTTGTTTGTTAGGTATAATAATATAAATTTTTTTTATTAAATTTTGATGGAATTTTAAAAAATAAATGTTTACCTCCTTATTCACAAAAAATACAGGGCCCAAATCGTCGCAGTCGTGATCGAGTGACTTTGATCGAAATTTTACTTTTTGAGATTATGTCATTTGATAACGAGTAGTCGATCGAATGACTTTACTCGAAATGTCATTCGATAGGTTAAGAGCTTTCGTAAAAACATTTAATTGTTTTTTTACAAACAATTTACACACTTTGGGAATAATTATTAGATTTCTTTAACAAATAGCTAAAAATTTAAGTATTAAACTTTTTTCAGCCATAAGAAATAAAATAATAACACTTAGTTTTGCAATTTTTCGCAAATTATAGTCATAGATAGAAGCGATTTTTGTATTGAAAGTTTTTTGATTCTTTACAGCTTTAACGATTTTTAATAAATAGTAGACTTTGCTATTATGCCGCTGTTAGCAATTTTTTGCGAATTTCCCCTAATCTAGCAATTTTTACAGAATTTTTTCCATTCCTTATACTTTTATGGACTTTTAGTCAATTTTATGGCTTGTTCGAATTATTAAAAATTTTCGCGAATTTTCGCTATTTTTGTAAAAAATTTTTTTTGTTAATTGTTGACATTTTGTTTTTTTTAACCGATTTCAAATAAATTTTAGGGTTTGTTTCCAAGTTTGCGATTATTTGCGAATTTTAGCCATGTTCGCTATACCAGCGATTTTTTCTGTAAGTTTTCTGATTCTGTACAGCTTTAAAATTTTTTAATAAATACTAGACTTTGCTTTCATGCCGCTGTTTGCAAATTTCCGCTTGTTTACAATTTTTAATCGAATTTTTGCCATTCCTTGTAATTATAGGAACTTTTAATCAATTTAATGGCTTGTTTGATATATTAAAAACTTTTGCGAATTTTCGCTATTTTTGCAAATTTTCTGAATTATTAAAATGTTTTCCGAATTTTTGCGTTGCTTTGTTGCTCTTTTTGGCAAGCGCCGCCGTCATAAAAAAGCCACATAAATAAACCGGTCACCTATTTTATAGGGCACTGTCAACATTGTTGATTTATATGCGGCGAAAAGTGCAATGTCTTATGCCATCAGTATACAAGCATAAAAATCTATTACATTTTTTAAACAAATTTCGATACGAAAGCTTTCGAATGCCGCAATCCCGTTCTTGATACGTCACGAAGTTTTATTCGATACGAAATTTCATTCGATCACGTGTGCGACGATTTGGGCCCAGGTTTAATAAAACTTTTATTCGTAAAAGCTCTCTTAATTTAGGTTTCCTTAAAAAACATTAAAACTTTTGTCAATGTATTCTTTACATTTTTTACAATTTTTGTAGAAATTATTGCAATTATATCAAAGATGCTTCAACAATTTTTAAAGTAATCAACTTTTAATGTACACATTTAGAATTCCTATTTCCATAATTTAACTCTTAATTCTTTTTTATTTCTTTTCTAAGTTTGTTTAATTATCCGTATATTGATTTAATATTTATATTTTCTCAAACTTTATAATCAGAATTATGATACACTTAACAAAAACCTTAAGGGTTTTCATGATATCGCTTATTATTGTCATTTGTGCAAATGGGCAAACTTGCGAGAATCGTTCCATGAAGACCATTTTTAATCTTTGTGTAATTTTAAACAATTAATGTCATTTCAAACTGAAACGTCAATACAAAAAAAAATAAAAAAAAAATAAAAAATATTAAAAAAAGTTGAAATTTGTGAATAAAAAGTGAAATTTGTTTTTAAACATGCATAAGGAAAGCCAAAAGACTAATTTGCTTAAATTATTGCAAGAATTTATTGTTTGTGATTTATTTAACACTTGCATTTTTCACTGAAAACGGCGGTAAACATTTAACAAATTTGTTTGCATAAATGCACAATTGAACAGCGCAAGTTCACGAGACAAAATTGTTGAGCAAATTTAGAAAATTTGTGTAAATTAATTTTTATACAATTTTTACAGTTCATTTGCGAGGGCGTAAAAATGCACAGCTTGCGAGATTTTGAAGCGATATCATGAAAACCCTTACTATTTACTATTTACTTTTCTTAAATGAAAAAAACAACTTTGGCTTAAATTCCCTTTTTCTGAAAAATTAATATCACAAAACAAAATAATATTACTAAATAAACAAAACCAAAATTCTGCCCTCTACCTCTCCTCTTGGCCCTGTTAAAAATAAATGCAGCTATGTTTTAAGATTTGTATAAAAATCTGTTTAATAGTTTCGGGGAGGTAGGAACTGCCACTACCTCTACTCGTGGTCCTAATATAAAAAGCTTAAAACTACCTTCGCAAAACTGTCTTTCTAATAAGTAACTTGCTCTTGGTAATTTTGACGTGATCACACTAGCACTTGACTACAAAAAAATACTTTCA